>JAKSZT010053928.1:36261711-36375423 GCA_026826555.1 Tolypeutes matacus | reverse complement strand
AAAAAAAAAACCACATATCACTATGTACCTATTAAAGGGCCAAAATTAAAAACACTAGCAATAATAAGTGTTTAATAGAAGGTGAAAGAACTGGAACTCTCACAATGCCAGGGAAATGTAGAATGGTTCAACCATCTTGTAAAATAATTTGACAGTTTCTTAAATAAACATTCCCATAACATATGAACCATCATTCCACTCCTTGATGTTTACTCAAGAGAAATGAAAACATATGTCTGCACAAAGATTTCCACATGAAAGTTCATAACAGGTATATTTGTAATAGCCAAAAACTGGAAACAATCCAAATGTCCATCAAAAGTGAATGGATAGGGAAGCGGCTGTGGCTCAATCAGTAGGGCTCCCGTTTACCATATGGGAGGCCCCGGGTTCATTTCCCGGAGCCTCCTGGTGAAGGCAAGCCCACCCGCACGGCGTGGTTAGCTGACCCAGCGAGCACAAGCAGCAAGGGGGGGATAAATGAATAAATAAATAAAATCTTTTAAAATTAAAAAAAAAAAAAAAGTGAATGGATATTCTTTTTTTTAAAAGTGAATAGTAAAACACATTATATTAGGGAAGCGGACGTAGCTCAAGGGATTGAGCTTCTGCCTACCACATGGGAGGTCCTAGGATTGGTTCCTGGTGCCTCCTGGAGAAGGTGAGCTGGCATTATGGGCAGGCACTGTGAGCTGACACAACAAGATAACACAACAAAAAAGACACAAAGAGGAAAGCCAATGAGAGACACAACCAACTAGGGAGCTGAGGTGGTTCAGGTGATTAAACACTTCTTTTCCACATGGGAGGTCCCGGGTTTGGTTCCCAATGCCTCCTAAGGAGAAGACGAGAAGACACAGAGAGCACACAGCAAATGGACACAGAGAGCAGACAGTGACTGCAAACAACGGAGGGGGTGGGGGGGATAAATAAATAAAATAAATCTTAAAAAAAAAAAACATTGCTTTACATCCGTACAGTGGAATAGTACTCAGCAATGAATTATTAAGACATGCAACAACATGGATGAATGTAAAAAAATATATATGCTTTGTGAAAGAAGCCAGACCCCCCCAAAAATGCAGTCATACTGTCTGATTCATTTATGTAATACAAACTAATCCATAGTGACAGAAAGCAGATCTTGGGGAAGACAAGTTGGAGAGGGGTAGGAGTGAGCAATTACACATGCACACAAGGAAACTTGTAAGGATTATTACGATGGGTCAAATTCCGTCTCCAAAAAAGATATGTTCAATCTCTAACCCCAGTATCTGTGAATGTGACCTTACTAGGAAATAGGGACTTTGCAGATATAATCAAATAAAGATGAGGTCATCATGGATTGGGGTGGGCCCTGTTTCCATTCACTGATATCTTTCTCAGAAGAGGAGTAGAAACACAGAGACATACAGGAAGTAAACCATGTGAAGATGGATGCAGCTAATTAGAGTGATGAAGCTACAAGCCAAGGAATGCCAAGGATTGCAGGGAACCACCAGAAGCTAAGAGGCCAGGAAAGAGTCTTCCCTCCAGACTTCAGAGGGAGCATGACCTTATGGATTTCTTGATTTCAGACTTCTAGCCTCAAGAACTGTGAGAGAAAAAAAGTCTTAAGTCACTCAATTTGTGGTAACTTGTTATGGCAGCTTCGGAAACTAATATAGGAGTGATGGATATATTCATTATCTTGATTACGTAGATGGCTTCACATGTGATCACAAACATTGTAAACCTCAACATACGGAGGATATAATAGGGTCAGTAGTAGTTTAAGAGAGGATTATGAAAATGATTGTTGGAGTAAATTGTGATTTTGCCATAGTCTCCATCCTTCTCTCTTGATACTTCTCCCTGTATTTTAAGTCAATAGAGAGGAACTCTATAAAAGCTTAATATCTGTTTTTGTTAGCTAAAGGCTGCCAATGGAATATACTCATAGCATCAGTGTCTTTTGGACAAAGATGTATGAACCTTTTCTGTGAACCAGTAGACTGTGCACATAAGAGAAAGCTATTGTGAGGTTGACTTTTTGAAGAGGGCTGCCTGGAAAGTAACAGACTGGAGTAGAGGGAAGCTGAAGAACAGCAGATGCTTAAGATCCTCATATTAAATTGCATGAAGATGCAATCACCCATGTCAAGGGAGATGCTAATGATTCCCCGGGGTACTCAGAAAAAGACACAAAAGCACTCAGGAAAGAAGCCAGCCTTGAACATCTACAAGTCTGAGAGAGTGAGACACCTGGTTATACCAGTAACAAGTAGATAAGAACTTTCCTGCTTCTCTTATCTCTTCTCCATTCTGTCCACACACATATTCTACTGCTTCCAGGTGCCACTCCTCACACCTGGCATCAGGAACTGCTTTTTGCCAGCTCAGGGAAGAGAAGTGAAAGGGCAGGGGAGAAAGCCAATCATTCCCCTATTGCAGGCCCCACAGCTGAAACAGATCTCAGCTGAGGATGGCAGGGAAATCTCTTACAGTAAATCAGGGGTTCTTAACCTTTTTTTTTTTCCACGGACCCCTTTGCCAGTCAGATGAAAACCACGGACCCCTTACTAAGTCTGCACTATAATGTGCATAACTTAATAAATATATCGCACCTGCACCAACACGTCCCCACAAGAATAATGCTTTTTTGAACTTCAGTTCAAGTTCACAGACACCTTGTTAAGAACCCATGCAGTAAATTAAACTCAAAGTTTGATTATTACAGAGTTAGACTTTTTCTAAATTGAGATGGCAAGTTTTTTTATTTGAAGAGGCCAGCAAACTATTTCTATTTTCAGAAATGCCTTGGAACTGGCCAGAAGCCAAGTAAAGATATTATAACCCCTACAGAATTCATATAGGGACAGTGGGAGACAAAGTTTCTTCATAATTATATACCATCAATTGTCACTTTAAAAGTATTGTGATTTCATTTAATAAACAAGAGATTGCTAATAAATCATTCAAAACAATTTTAAATTACTTTTGGACAGAGGATTTCAGAAACAGAAAAATGAAAAAGGTCACGTAGTACACAGTTAATCAAACCAGATTTTTTACAATCCCTGTAAAAGAGGTATCAAAATGTTTCTTTGAACACAATGCCATTGATGATAGTGCTCCTGTTGATAATAGGCCTGTGAATGCATGCAAGAACCTAGTGTCAGAATGACCTTTAAATATTATAAATATTTATACAATAGGAAACATTATACTCCTATGTAAGTATAATTGAAAGGACTTCAGTCTTTTCTACCTGAAAATAAATATCACATCTAGTTTGGCAGCTTTATTAGCAATGCTTAAAGTAATGTTTTCAATATTGCCTCCCATGAGTACCCTGGAATAGGAGTCAGCAACTGTGAGGTTTATTTTGTTTTATCCTGGCCCTGTTGCTTGCTTACTGCATGACCCTGAGAAAACTACCTGGCCTATTTAGCCTCTTTCCACATTTCTTAAAGGCATGTACTATACTCCAAATTGGTCACTTGAGTCCTCTTTTGAACATGCCAGGCCTGTGTGTGGTGTGGTTTACCAATATCTGGAACTATGCCTTACCTTATGTTTAAAGGAAGCATGTTTGGAGATTTAAAGTTGCCAGAAACAAGCAACTGGAAAATTATTGAATTATGTGCATGATGTCTGCACAGAAAACTACAAAACTTTGCAGAGAAAAATTAAAGAAGAACTAAATATATAAAGGGATTAGCCTTGTTCAGGTATTGGAATTCTCAGTATCATTAAACTCAGTTCTCCTAAATTGATCTATAGATTCAAAGCCATCCCAATCCAAATCCCAGCAGGCATTTTTTGAAGAGATTGACAGGTATAAGCTAAGATATGTTGAAGAATTCAAAAGAATTAAAATACCATATATATATATGTATATACATACAAACACATACACATACAACATTGGAAGACTAACTTATCTCAAGGCTTACAGAAAACTACAATAATTAAGCAAGTTTGGTATTGAATTAAGTGCAGACAAAAGTATAAATAGAATAGAATCAAGCATCCCCAAATTGCCATAAATGGTCAATTGATTTTTATAAAGTTGTCAAAATTCAATGGAGAAATAAAAATCATTATAATGGAAGATGCCAGAATAACTGAATTTTCCCATAGAAAAATATACCTTCTCCTCTATCTCACAGTATATAAAATGTAATTCAAGGTAGATGATAAACAAAAACATAAAAGTTAAAAATACAAACCTTATAGAATCAATGAAAAGAATAACTTTGTGATATTGGGGTAGACAAAGGTTTCTTAGAACACAAAGAACACTATTAATAAAAGAAAAAATGATATATTAGACTTCAACAGCAACAAAATAATGGCTGATCAAAAATGTCACTATTAAAAACAAAAACCAAAAAACTAGTGCCTAGTATATATATAAATTCCTACAGTTCAATAAAAAAATAAAACCACAATAAAAATGGGCAAAAAGACTTGACAGATACTCTTCCAAAGAAGACATATAACTGGTCAAAAATTTTTTTAAATATGTTCAATATTATTAATCATCATTGAAGTGAAAGTTAAAACCACACAAGAGAGGGGAAGCCAACATGGCAGCAGAGTAAAGAGCTCTTGGAGTCAGCTCGTTCTACAGGACAGTTAGTAATCACCCCAAGATACCTAAAGTACCTGTTTGGGGACCCCACAAGACCAGCAGAGTATCCTGCAACATCCTTGAAAGTATGGAAGGAGGAGACTGCCCATCTGCAGAGAAGATCCATGAGTAGAGCCCTCCACACCATGGAGTTTGGTGCCCTTGGCTCAAGCCACCTCAGGAGCTATTCCATGGCTGGAGCTGGAAGCTCCATTTCCCAAAAAACGGGGTAGGAAGACACGATGTGGCACTGACTTCAGCTACTGATTAGTAAATTCAGCAGGCTAAAGTATAATCCTAGGAACATCTAAATTTTGAGCCTGTCCAGGTCAGGAGGAGGCCGGTAGCCGCCATTTTGGCTCCGCCTCTGGCCTGAGGGGAAGCGGGGCTGATTGAAAATCACAGTGCTGGTAAGGACCGGCTTCTTTCCACCCAGGTAGGATTGCAGGTCTAGCCTAAACCCCAGCCCCACCTCGGGCAGGGAGGAAGCTGGGGGACCTGTACCACCTCTCTAGGAAACAGCAAGCCATACCACAGAGGCCAGTGCCCATCCTACTCTAGCAGCCCAAGCAGCCTCAGGAGCTATTCTGTGGCTAGAGTTAGAAGCTCCATTTCCCATAAACAGTGGAGGAAGAGACAGTTGTCCACTGCAGTATCTGCAAGCTGCAAGCCTTGCAATAGCCTCGCCTACGCGGCATAATCTGCAGACCGCAGGCCTGGCTGTGGCCGGGCCTACACAACCCCCTCCCCCGTTCCCCCCTTCTTCCCTCTTTCCCTCTTCCTTGTCCCTTCTCACCAATCAGAGCTCTCGCCCCAGTTATTGCCTTATTTGGATAACCAATCAGAGCTCTCGCCCCAGTTATTGCCTTATTTGGACAGCCTTGCTTCACCCCCTACCGTTCCCAATTCTGCCCCTCTTCCCTAGCAACTACCAGCCACCCAATAGTGATCGCCGCCCCTGGCTGGAGAACCGCCCCGCTGCCTGCACTATATATATACGTTGCACCTCCCCAATAAACTCTCTCTTCTCTTCTTGCCCCGCACTCAGAGGACTCACGTCTTTCTTCCACACGCGGTCATCACCAGATACCCCCCACACCCGAGCCGTGGAGACCAGGGAGCCCCCAACCTGACGCCGCTCCCTGAGAACCTCCTCACCCTTGCCGTTTTCAGAGTGCACGCCGAACGGCATAAGTTTTGCCTGTGTCGCCCCCGGGCCCCCACCGGGCTAGTCGTACCCTCCTCCCGGGAGACCAGCGACAGTCCACCAACCTCAGCTATTGATTAGTGGGCTCAGCTGGCTAAAGTATAGTCCTCGAAAGAGCTAGGGTTTTAGCCTGTCCAAGTTGGAAAGAGTCTGGTAGCTGCCATTTTGACTCCACCCCTGGCATGAGGGGAAGCAGGGCTGACTGAAAATCCAGTGAACTTAGGGACTGGCTTCTTTCCACCAAGATCAGACTGCAGCCCTAGCCTAGGCTCCAGCCCCACCTCCAGCAGAGAGGCTCTCCAGGCAACTGCAAGTGTTCTCCGACAGCACAGACTGAATGGTCGGACACCTGGGGCTGCATGCTCACACCCCAACAGGATACGAGAGTTGCTGGGTATCCTCAGCCTCTCTGGGCAGTGGCAGGAGTTTTCAGCCCACACGAACTGGTTTGTTGAGTGCCTTCAAGTCCATCTCCACCTCTGTCCCCAACTGGATAGGAGGAGGCTGGTGCTCCCTCAGTCTGCTCTCAGGGCAACTTCAGGGACTTTTGGCCTGCACAAACCTGATCGTTAGGCACCTGTGTCTCCACAATCATCCCCAATAGGACAAGAGACGAACTGTGTTTGCCCAGCCTCTCTGGGTAACTGCAGATGCTTTTGGCTTACACAGCCTGGACTGGTGGATACTTGTGGATCCACCCTCACCCTCCAATAGGATAAGAAGGGTCTGGTATCTCCACAACCCCTCTGGACAATGGCAGGTATTCTGGCCTAAAGGGACCGAACTGTTGGGCGTTGGTGGTTCCATTTCCACCCCTAAAGAGCAGAAGGGAAAGTACTCCCTCAGCTTCTCAGGGGAACTGCAGGTGTATTTGGCCCACACAGATTAGATTGTTTGGCAGTCAAAAGGGTCCATTCCCACCCCTGGGAGGGAGGGGGTCTAGTGCTACATCAGTTTACCTAAGCAACTGTGGTCATTTTGGACACACATGGCATAGATTGCTGCCCACAAGTATAGCTCCATCCCTGTCCAAGGTAGAGGAGGAAGGGGCGTGAAGCTTTATCAGTCTCTCTGGGCAACTACAGACAGTCTTGTCCTGCCCACCTTGGATTATTATACATGGCTACAACTCTGTCCCTACCCCTGACAGAGGAAGAAGGTGGGAGAAGCTTCATCAATCCCTGGGGCAACCTCTATAGTTTACAGCACCAACTACATCCTTGGCTCCTACTACACAACCAGCAAGGGAGAAAAGACAAGAAAGCCCTAAACTACAGGGAGAAACTGCACCCAGAATAAATACATCTAGCAAGCCAGATGCGAAAACACCAACAAAAAATTACAATCCATATCAAGAAACAGGAAGATGTGGCCCAGTTAAAGGAACAAGATAAGCCTCCAGATGACATAAAAGAGTTGAGACAACTAATCATAGATGTTCAAACAAATCTCCTTAATAAATTCAATGAGATGGCTAAAGATATTAAGGATATTAAGAAGACATTGGATCACCATAAAGAAGAGTTTAAAAGCATACATAGAAAAATAGCAGACCTCATGGGAATGAAAGGTGCAATAAATGATATGAAAAATACAGTGGAGGCATAAAACAGCAGATTTGAGGAAGTAGAAGTAAGGATTGGTGAGCCCAAAGACATGGCCTCCAAACAGTGAACATACAAAAGAACAGATGAAGAAAAGAATGGAAAAAATTGAACAGGGTCTCAGGGAACTAAATGATGGCAGGGGATGTGCAAACATACATATCATGGGTGTTCCAGAAGGAGAAGAGAAGGGAAAAGGGGCAGAAGGAATATATGAAGAAATAATGGTGGAAAATTTCCCAACCCTATTGAAGAACATAGATATCCATTTCCAAGAAGCACAGTGTACTCCCATCTGAATAAATCTTAATAAATCCAAGTAGACCAGCTCTTAGACACATACTAATCAGAATGTCAAATGCCAAAGACAAAGAGAGAATTCTGAGAGCAGCAAGAGAAAAGTAATGCATAACATGTAAGGGATACCCAATAAGACTATGTGCCAATTCGCATCAGGAACCATGGAGGCAATATATATTATATATATTATATAAGGTATGATATATTTAAGATACTGCAAGAGAAAAAGTGCCAGTCAAGAATTTTATATCCAGTAAGATTATCTTTCAGAAATAAGGGTGAGATTAGAATATTCACAGATAAACAGAAACTGCAAAGTTTATAACAAAAAGACCAGCTTTGCTGAAATACTAAAGGGAGTGTTACAGCCTGAAAAGAAAAGACAGGAGAGAGAGGCTTGGAAGAGAGTCTAGAAATGATGACTGTATCAGTAACAGTAACTAAAAGTGTCAAAAATAAAGTGACAGATAAAATGCAAAGATCAAAATGGATGAAATAAGAACTGCCTTTAAAGTAATAACATTGGATGTTAATGAATTAGACTCCCCAATCAAAAGACACAGACTGGCAGAATGGATAAGAAAATATAAGCCATCTATATGCTATCTGCAAGAGACTCACCTTAGACCCAAGGATACCAATAGATTGAAAGCGAAAGGTTGGAAAAAGCTATTCCACGCATGCAGTACCCAAAAAAAAAAAAAAAAAAAAAAAGCTGGGTTAGTGTAGCCGTTGGGCAATTTGATATAATTATGAATTCCAAAAATATAATTGGATCATGCTTGTGAACTGATCTGTTAATCTGGGCATGATTAAGTTATGATTAGGCGTTGACTGCACCATGTCAGTAGGGTGTTGAGCCCCACCCCTTGGTGAGTAGGGGAAGAAAATATAAAAGGCATAACAAAGAACAGAGCTGCAGCAATTTTGATGTTGGAGAGAAGGCCCCAGGAGAAGAGAAGCGAGCCGTTCACCTGATAGTCTACAGCTGACCTTGTGGAGGAAACAGGAGCTAAGCCCAGAGAGAAATGCAGCCCCGGGAAGAGAGGAACCCAAAAAAACTGAATCCTGGCAAACATCAGCAGCTGTCTTGCTCCAACACGTGGCAATGGACTTTGGTGAGAGAAGAAACTTACACTTTATGGCCTGGTAACTGTGGACTTCTACCCCAAATATATGCCCTTTATAAAGACCAACCCATTTTTGGTATTTCACATTAGCACCCCTTTGACTAACTAATATAGTTAGCTATACTTATATCAGATGATATAGACTTTAAAAGCAAAACTGTTAATAGAGACAAGGAAGGACATTACATATTAATAAAAGGGATGATTTACCAGGAAGAAATAACAATCCTAAATGTATATGCACCTTACCAGGATGCCCCAAGATACATTAGACAAACACTGGAAAAACTGAAGGGAGAAATAGACATCTCTACAATAATAGTTGGAGACTTCAATACACCACTTTCAGCATTGGATAGAACATCTGGGCAGAATATCAATGAAAATACAGAGAGCTTGAATAATATGATAGACTAAACCTACTAATAGACATATACAGAACATTGCACCCCAAAAACAGCAGAATATACATTGTTTTCAAGTGCTCATGGATCTTTCTCCAGGATAGAACATATATTGGGTCACACAGTAGATCTCAATAAATTTTAAAAAATCGAAATTATACAAAGCACTTTCTCTGATCATAATAGAATAAAGTTGGAAATCAAGTGGCAGAAAAAAGGAAAATTCACATATATATGGAGATTAAACAACACACTCTTAAATAATCAGTAGGTCAGAGAAGAAATTTCAAGAGAAATCAATCAATATCTTGAGACGAATGACAATTAGAATACAGCATATCGGAACCTATGGGATGC
Source organism: Tolypeutes matacus (assembly GCA_026826555.1). Taxonomy (NCBI): domain Eukaryota; kingdom Metazoa; phylum Chordata; class Mammalia; order Cingulata; family Chlamyphoridae; genus Tolypeutes; species Tolypeutes matacus. The sequence continues at coordinate 36,365,803 of JAKSZT010053928.1, read as the reverse complement.
AGTGAAGGCAATGTTGAGAGGAAAATCTATAGCCCTCAATGCTTACATTAAAAAAAAAGAAAGAGCTCAAATTAATGACCTAACTACACAGCTGGAGGAACTAGAAAAAGAACAGCAAACTAATCCCAAAGCAAGTAAAAGGAATGAAATAACAGATCAGCGCAGAAATAAATGAAATTGAGAACCAAAAAAAAAAAAAAAATAGAAAGAATTAACAAAACCAAAAGTTGGTTCTTCAAGAAGATTAACAAAATTGACAAACCCTTAGCTAGACTGACTAAGAAAAAAAGAGAGAAAATGCAAATAAATGAAATAAAAAATGAAAATGGGAACATTACTATTGACTCCACAAAAATAAGAGAGATCATAAAAAGATGTTATGAACAACTTCACAGTCTATGAAGTCTTCAATAAACCAATCACAACTAAAGAGATTGAAAGTCATCAAACAGCTCCCCAAAATTAAAAGCCTAGGACCAGATGGTTTCACAGGTGAGTTCTACCAAGCATTCAAAGAAGATTTAATACCAATCTTACTCAAGCTCTTCCAAAAACTTGAACAAGAAGGAATGCTACCAAACTCATTCTACAAAGCCAATATCATCCTACTACCAAAGCCAGATAAAGATATTATGAAAAAAGAAAATGACAGACCCATTTCTCTAGTGAATACAGATGCAAGTCCTTAATAAAATACTTGCTCATTGAATTCAACAACATTAAAAGAAGTATTCATCATGGTCAAGTGAGTTTTATACCAGGCATGCAAGGCTGGTTAAACACAAGAAAATCAATCAGCATAATACACCACATTAATAAATCAAAGAAGAAAAATCACATGATCTTATTGAATGATTGCAGAAAAGGCATTTGACAAAATATAGCACCCTTTCTTGATAAAAATACTACAAAAAATAGGCATTGAAGGAAACTTTCTCAAGGCCATGTATGAAAAACCCACAGCTAATATTGTACTAAATGGTGAAAGACTGAAAGCTTTCCCGTTGAGATCAGGGACAAGATAAGGGTGCCTATTGTCACCACTGTGGTTCAATATAGTGCTAGAGATTCTTGCTTGAGCAATCAGGCAAGGAAAAGAAATAAAAGGCATCAAAATCAGAATGGAAGAATTAAAACTTTCACTATTTGCAGATCATATGATTGTATATCCAGAAAGTCCTGAAAAATCTACAACAAAACTGTTAGAGCTAATAAATGATTTCAGTAGAGTGTCAGGATAGAAGATCAATACACAAAAATCAGTAGTGTTTCTATACACTAGTAATGCACAATCTGAGGAGGAAGTCGGGAAAAAAATTCCATTTACAATAGTAACTAAAATAATCAAATTTTAGGGATAAGCTTAACCAAGGATGAAAAGCACTTGTATTCAGAAAACTATAACACATTGCTAAAAGAAATTTAAAAAAAAAAAGACCTAAATAATTGAAAGAACATTCCATGCTCATGGATTGGAAGACTAAATATCATTAAGATATCAATTCTACACAAAATGATATAGAGATTCAATGCAATCCCAATAAAAAATTCCACCAGCATTTTTTAAACAAATGGAAAACATAATAATCAAATTTATCTGGAAGGGTGAGAGGCCCCGAATAGCCAGAAATATCTTAAGAAGGAAAAGTGAAGTTGGAGGACTCTCACCTCCAGACTTTAAATCATATTACCTAGCTACAGTGTTAAAAACAGCATAATATTGGCATAAAGGTAGACACATAGACCAATAGAACCAAATTGATGGGTCAGAAACAGACCCTCACATCTATGGCCAAGTAATTTGTGACAAGCCTGTCAAACCCACCCAGCTGGGACAAAACAGTTTATTCAAAAAATGGTGCTGGGAGAACTGGATATCCATAGCCAAAAGAAAGAAAGAAGACCCTTATTTCACACTTTATAGAAAATTAACTCAAAATGGATCAAAGACCTAAATATAAAAGCAAGTACAATAAAGCTCCTAGAAGAAAATGTAGGGAAACCTCTTTAAGACCTGGTGGTAGGTGGTGGATTCTTAAACCTTACACCAAAAACACAAGCAATGAAAGAAAACATGGATAAATGGGACCTCCTCAAGCTTAAACACTTTTGTGATTCAAAGAACTTCATCAGAAAGGTAAAAAAGGCAGCCCACTCAATGGGAGAAAATATTTGGAAACCACATATCCAATAAGGTTTGATTTCCATTCTATATAAAGAGATCATACAATTCAACAACAGAAGAACAAGCAATCCAATTAAAAAATGGGCAAAAGATTTAAATAGTCTTTTCTCCAAAGAGGAAATACAAATGGCCAAAAAGCACATGAAAAAAATGTTCCATAACACTAGCTATTAGGGAAATGCATATTAAAATAGCAATGAGATATCATCTAATACCACAAAGAATGGCCATTATTAAAAAAAACAGACAACAATAAGTGCTGACAAGGATGTGGAGAAATAGGAGCACTCCTTCACTGTTGGTGGCAGTGTAAAGTGGTGCAGCCTCTGTAGAAAACAGTTTAGTGGTTCCTCAGGAAGCTAAATATAGAGCTGCCATATGATCCAGCAATTCCTCTACTAGGAATACATCCAGAAGAACTAAAAACTATGACACAAACAGACATCTGCACACCAATGTTCATAGTGGCATTATTCACAATTGCCAAAAGATGGAAACAACCCAGGTGTCCATCAACCAATGAATGGATAAACAAAATGTGGTATATACATATGATGGAATACTATGCTGCAGTAAGAAGAAATGAAGTTGGGACACATGTGATAACATGGATGAATCTTGAAGACTTTATAATAAGTGAAGTAAGCCAGACACAAAAGGACAAATGTTGCATGGTCTCATTAATTTGAACCAAATATGAAGAATAAACACATGGAGTTAAAACCTAGAGTATAGGTTATTAGGAGATAAGAGGAGGATTGAGAAGAACTACTGATGCTTAATGTATGTAGAAGCTTCAATTAACTTGACTGTAAAAGTGTGGAAATGGATAGAGTTGATGGTAACACATTACAGTGAGTAGCAACTTGTTTATAAATGGTATTGTGGCTGAAAGTGAGGAAGTAAATGTCAATTGAAGGAAAGCTAAAGAATAATCTAGGCACTGAATAACAGTGAACCAGAGGTGGATGAAAATTGTGGTTGAAGGTACAAATGAATGTCCTTCTGTGAGCTAGAGCAGATATACATCACTGTTGCAGGGTGGTGGGAATGTGGAGAAACATGGGAAAACTACAACTGATATAACCTATTGACTGTGGTTAACAGCAATACTATAATATTCTTGCATCAGTGCCAAAGATGTACTGTGTTGATAATGGAGATGTGTGGAAAAACTGTGCCAAATGTATGCTATGTTCTATGGTTGGTGCTAATAGTCTGATGAAATTATCTCATAATCTGTAACAAATGTTCCATCATGGTGTGGTGTGTTGGGAAGGGGTGTTGCATGGGAATTCTACACATGTGTATGATTGTATTGCAAGTTCACAACCTCTGTAATAAAAATATATTTTTTAAAAATAGGGTGATCTGGGGGAAAAATCCACCAAATGTAGATAGGAACTATAGTTAGTAGCAATATTTTGATGGTGCTCTTGCATAGTTTGTAACAAATGTTTCACAACAATGCAAAGTGTTGGTGGAGGGGTGTTGTATGAGACCCCTGTATGATGTTTTACATGTTTATTTTGTAAGTTCACAATCTTTATTATACACTTGTTTATGCATGTTCATGCATGAATGATATACTTCAATAAGAAATATATTAAAAAAAAAAAAAACTACCCATGAAATCACCTCACTAGGATGGCTGAAATTTAAAGAATGAAATTTCAACTGTTCATGTGGAGTGACTGAAATCTCATTATATTGTTGGGGAAAGAGAAACTGGAGTACTGCTTGGAAAACTGTTTGACAGTTCATTATAAAATTAAAATATACCTGCTTAGTCATCCAGCAAATTCATTCCTATATATTATCCAAAGAAATTAAAACATATATTCCCAAAAGACTTGTACATGAATATTTATTACAACTTCAATTTTTAATGCCGAAAACTGGAACCAACTAAAATATCCATTAATAGTGAATGAACAAATAGTGTCTATTTTATACAAGGGAATACTACTCAGCAGTAAAAATGAAAGTATGATTGATACATAGAGCAGCATGGGTGAATCTTATAGAAATTTTATATAAAGTAACAGAATAGCAAAAACTGTTACTAGAAAGCAGATCATTGGTTCCCTGGAATAGGTAGAAAATGACTGCAAAGTTGCATAAGGACTCAACAACAAAAAGATAAACAACCCAATTGAAAAATGGGCAAAAGACTTGAAAGGACATTTCTCTGAAGAAGCTATACAAATGGCCAATAAACACATGAAAAAGTGCTCAACATCATTAACCATTAGGGGAATGGAAATCTAAACCACAGTGTGATAACAGTTTACACCCACTAGAATAGCTATTATAAAAAAACAAAATTACAGGTGCTGGTGATGGTGCTGACATATAGGAATGTTAGTACATTGTAGGTGGAAATGTAAAATGATGCAGCCACTGTGGAAAACGATTTGGCAGCCCCTCAAAATGTTAAACATGGAAATACTATATGCGGCCTGGCAAGCAAGAACTCAAACATATTTGCATAGCAGCATTAGTCACAATAGCTAAAAGAAGGAAGCAAGCCGAGTGTCCAAAAACAGGATGGATGAACAAGATATGGTATATCTATACAATTGTATAGATTGTATCTATACAATCCCATCATAAAAGGAGGGAAGTTCTGATACATGCTACAACATGGATGAACCTTGAAGACATCATGTTAAACGAAATAAGCCAGACACAAAAGGGCAGAGATTGTATGGTTTCATTTATATGAAATACCTAGAATAAGCAAATTCATAGAAACAGAAGGTAGATTACAGGTTACAACAGGCTGCAGGTGGGTGGTAGGTAGGAAGTTATTACTTAGTGGGTAGAGAGTTTCTGGGGTGATGAAAAAGTTTTGGTAATGGAGGGTGGTAATGGTAGCACCATATTGTGAATGTAATTTATATCACTACATTGTACATGGGAAAATGGCTAAAATGGGAAATTCTGTGTTGTGTGTTACCACAATTTAAAAAATTTTTAAAGAAAATAATATAAAACTATATGCCAGTTCTTCAAGGAAATCCTTCTAAGTCAAAAGATTTCCTCCCTAACTACACACTACAGATTACAAAAATATTGTTTATTTTTCTTTATGAAACTTAAATATGCTTGCTATTAGGAAATCAAGTTCCAGGGCTTTGTTCACTGAATCCCATCAATTGATACAACCAAACATCCTCCTTCCTGAAGATTCCAAGTCACTATCCCCTTTGAAATCTATTTGTAAACAGCTATTTTATTTTGTCCCTACCCCTAATTTATCATCCTCACAGCTATGCTCCTATGGGTGAGACTTAAGGCTAGAACAAGACACTTCTGGGCCATCAGCTATATGATCTGGGAGTTTAGCAAGTCCCCTCCATCTTGGCAGGGGCTGAAAACAAACAAACAAACAAAAAGCTGTAAATACCTCAAAGCTCTGCCCACCTGTTTGGCATTTTAGCTACTGTTTTCTGCTGGATTTTTTAAACTATTGCTCTACATAGGCATAGCTCAAGAATTAGCCAATTACTGGAGAGACATTTTCATACAGATCTTTGTGCTCAGTTTTCTGATGTTCAAAAAACAGCCCCATCTGTTTTTGCAGTTCTAAACTCATCCCTGTGATATTGGCCATTTTCTGCTTGGGCTCTGTGGCAGTTTGAAGTTTTTATGAATCCCTAAAAGATTATGTTCTATACTAATCTATTCCTATGGGCATGGTACCCTTTGATTGCATTAAATTTGATTGAGGGTCCTTTGATTAGATTACTTGATAAGATTTCTTTAGGGCTTTTGATTGTACTATGCCAGTGAGGCATGAGCCAGCTTGGGTCTCCACTCTCTTCCTGGGTCTGATATAAACAGAAACCTAGAGAAAGACAGACACAGAGAAAAAGGAAGCCACTATATTGATCCTGCCATGTGACAAAGGACTTGAGGATCACAGGCAGCCAAAGATAAGCATAAAGCCCCCGAGAGGTTGGGCCCATGGAGTAACTCAAGATGAGACAAGCCATGCCATATGCCTGATAGCTCACAGCTGAATTCCAGAAGGAAGCAGAGCAGCTGAAACTGAAAGAGGAGGCCAGAAAGAGACACGCCCTATGCCTGGTTGCTCACAGCTGAGCTTCAGGGCCTAGGCTCTGAGAGATAGTGAACCTGGAGGGAAAGGCAGAGACCTAGGCAGAGACCGCCCACCATCTTCCTTCACTGCATGGCATATGGCTTTGGTGGGAAAGCATCTCTCATGGTGGTGCCTTGATTTGGACATTTCATAGCCTCAGAACTGTAACTTTTCACCCTAAATAAAATTCCCATCATAAAAGCCAACCCATTTCTGGTGCTTTGTATTGGCAGCCCTGTGGAAAACTAAGACAAGTTCTATCCCCACAAACTGATAACTGGAAAATGCCTTCAGAGAAAAGAATTCAGAGTACATGAGTAACTCACCATTTTTTATTTCTGTCTCTTAATCTTTCAGCTGCTCTCCAGTGCCCTCTATTGCTTTGTATAGTTTGCCAGTCTTCAATTATTGTTTTGGGGGGCATGTCTAGAACCAGGGGTACCAGAGAAATATTTAAAACATCAATCATCCCATCCTTAAAAGTTTTAATAGCGTCCCATTATACTTAAACAAAAATCAAATACTTTAGCTTGATCTAAAAGCTCTGCATAATCTGACCCCTAGTTTACCTATAGTCATTATCTTCACTGTTGTTTAGCCTCAAGCCTCTTCTGGCAGCTCTTCAAAGTTGACAAGACCCTTCTTGCCTTGGGGCTTTCTGTTTGCTATCTTATTATTTCTGACAGAAACACTCTTCTCTAACTCTTTTATTGGGTGATTTCTTCTCATTTCCATGACCTACCTAAAGGCAACCTTCTTAATGAGGTCCTCTGTGATCACATTAGGTAATTTGGTACTTCCTAGTTATCTGTGATAAATAAAATCTAGTAGACTCAACATGGAGGCACTTGTGCTAAGCCCCACAGCAACTTTCTATTTCCTATAAATGCCTGACTTGCCAGTAGGACCAAATTTAAATACAGCCAGATCTTTGTCGATTACCACCAGTTAAATTCCTCATTCCTAAGCAACCACCTGCTCCCATCCTTGTTAGACAGCCACTAAGTCAGGGGTTCTTAACTGTTTTTGTTCCATGGACCCCTTTGCCAATCAGGTGAAAATCATGTACCCCTTACTAAGTCCACACTATATTGTGTATTATTTAATAAATATATCACACCCGCACCAACACGTCACCACAAGAATAATGTTTTTTTGAATTTCAATTCAAGCTCATGGATCCTTTGTTAAGTATCCCTGTCCTAAGTAAAATGGAAACTTAATGTCAGCCAATCAGAACATTTCCTCACTTGTTTCTGCTTTTGCACCGTATGAGTCCATCCCCTGGGTGGAGCTTTCTTCAACTTTCTGCATGGGATACTGCCTGATTCCTGAATCACTTGATAAAGCGGTGAGACACTAAATTGCATGAAAAGTTTTTCTTTTAACAGTTTTGGGCACCATGAAGGAACCTGAAGACAACTGTTGATGGCTCTGGAGACAAGAAGATAGACAAGTGAAGGCACCATTGAACTTTTGAGTTTTCTGTCCTCAGCACCGTCTCCAAGAGTCATGGGTGAGTGCCTCTCGAGTTTTGAGCTCCACTCTCTTTGTATTGGGGCTCTCCAGTCTCACTAGCTTTTAGCCCAAAGGTTAGCGGGTCAATCTTAATTGACAACAAGGCTTAAATTCTTAGCCCAAATCACTAACCTGTGCAATCCACAGTTCCATTTTTCCTACTGCTGGTTGCTTTCTCCTGTGCACAAGGAAAAAAGTGCATTGCATAGGTTAGCGTGTCAATCTATTGATGAGAAGGCTCAAATTTTGAGTCGGAGTCCCTAGCCTTTGATTCTCTCCTCAGTTTCGTTTTTACTACTGCTGATTTCTTTGCTCTTGCACAAGGTAGGAAGTGAAATGGTAAAGGTGGGATCCTCAAACGCTAAAAATTTTTATTTTTCACCCTCTGACAACTCAGCATTACATATTGAAAAATCATGGGGCCAGAAGTTGTGCTTATCTAACCAAATAGAAAAACCTCACCAAAGTCAGCCTAAAGTTGCAATGACCATTAAGGGGAACATTCCAATTAGACAAATTTACTCACTTTAGAGGTGCAATCGAGAAAAATGCTCCTGAACTAAGGGATGCCTATTTTAATTGGCACTCAGAGTCTACTGAGAAATTGTGAGACTCTAAAAATAGTTTATATAAATTAGTGAGTTTTGTATTTCTAGGTTTTCTTTGTTTCTGTGTTTTTACGTATGACCCATGGCTGAAAATTTTTAAATTATAGTTATGAGCACTCAATTTGTGTCTGTCTATATGTTTGATGCATGGTATTTTCCTACCTCCAGATGGCATTATCAAATTAACTTGTAAAACTCCTTAAAAAATCTCTATTCAAGTTGACTTAAAGATAAAGAACTTATATTTAAATTAATACTCTTAAAGCCCTGAAAATTAAGGAAACCAAATTTCTAATATTTCCAATGAAAAAAAAAAAAAAAACCAGGATTTATAGAACTAAAACCAAATGTTTAAAAAAATTAATTACACATAATTCAGATAAACCTTTGACAAATGAAGCTAGTTGAATAATACTAATTAGAGACAGCTATGCCTTCTGAATTATCAGTTAAGTGATATGAGCACAATTTTATTCTACTTAGGTTTGTTCTTCCTAAATTTATACAAGTTTTCTGAAAAGATAAGCTAGCATTATATCTACTAGATCTTTTCTTAAAAAGATTTATTTATTTATCACTCCCACCCCCTACCCCCCATTGTTTTACACTTGCTGTCTGCTCTCTGTATTTTCTTCTGTGTCTGCTTGTCTTCTCTTTAGGCAGCACCAGGAACCGATCCTGGGACCTTCCAGAGTGGAGAGAGGCTGTTCAATCTCTTGTGCCACCTCAACTTCCTGATTTGCTGTGTCTCTCATTGCCTCTCTTCTGTGTCTCCTTTTGTTGTATCATCTTGCTGCACCAGCTCTCCACGCAGGCCAGCACTCCTGCGTGGGCCAGCACTCCACGTGGGCCAGCTCTCCACTCGGGCCAGCTCACTGCACAGTGCCAGCTTGCTTTTCACCAGGAGGCCCCAGGAATAGAACCCTGGACCTCCCATATGGTAGATGGGAGCCCAATCACTTGAGCCACATCCACTTCCTTCTACTAGATCTTTAAGATAAAAATGTAATGAAAAGTATGTTTAACCAAACTGAGTTATTATTTTGACAAACTTTATTTTAAGAATTATTGTGTTTTGTATCATGCTTGTTTGCAGAGAGTTTCAAAGATCTTTTTGTTAACTTAAGGTATGCAGGTATATATAATATGGAGGATGTGTTTTGTTAAGGAAAAAGAGAGCAGTTTTGTCCTAAAGTAAAATGAATGGTTGTCACGGAATGAGAAGCAAGAATGAGTAGGAAAAACCTGAATGGATGAATGGATATAGAAAGTTGTAAAAGGTTTGTGGAAAAGAAATTTTATTGGTCATGATGGTCAAGGTTGCCTAAGGTTTCATAGTCATGTGAGATTTTTTCATATGGTATCCTCATGCAAAACTAGAATTTGGTTTTCTTTTTGTTAAAATGAAAAAGTTTTCTTGGATTATTGGTCTGCTCTTTACCACTTGAGCAGTCTGCCCAGGCAAAGATTCTCCGTCTTATCAGAATATCCTTATTGAGATCTACATTGACTTTGTCATTCTTTATTGTTTTAGAAAAGAAGTCTGTTCACGATTAAAAGAACTCTTTTTTTGCAATTATATTAACTCCTATTTACTCTTTTATTTTAACTTTGGTTAAATAGGGCATAAATATTGTTCCATGGTGACCCATTTTCCTATTTAACAAAATAGGAAAACCTGATGTAGCAGTTTGATATTGTTTATGAATTCCAAAAACAGATATTGGACTATGTTTGTGAACTGGTCTATTCCTCTGGGCATATTAGAGTGTATTGGATTCAGAGCTTTCACTTTTACTTGATTAAATAATGATTAAGGTTTTGATTGGGCAACGTCAGTAGGACATTGAGTCCCGGCCCTCTTGGTGGGCGGGGACTCACAGAGAAAATGACGTGGCAGGGGAGAAAGTTAGAGTTTAGATCCTGGAGCCCAGGAAGTAAGCACACAGAGAAGCAGATATGTGAGGAAGGAGAGAAAGTTCCACTGGACACGGCAGAGGCCCCTGGAAGAGAAATGAGCTGTTCTCCTGACAGTTTACAGCTGGCCTTGTGGAGAGAGCAGAGCAGCTGAGCCCGGAGAGAAACAAGTCCCGGGAGAGAAACAAGATTTGTCCCAGCCTGCGACTGAGATTGGAAGAAGTTGGGACCGTGGAGCCTTGGGAGAAGGAGGAAGACTGAACCCTCACAGACATCGCCCACCATCTTGTGTCAACATGTGGCAACAGACTCTGCCTGAGAAAGTAACTCTTATGGTACCTTGAGTTGGACTCTTTAGGACTTTATGACTGTAAGCTTCTACCTTAAATAAATACCCTTTATAAAAACAAACCAATTTCTGATATTTTGCATCAGCACCCCTTTGGCTAACTAATACACCTGACAACATTTTTTAAAAGCAATTTTATTGAGATACATTCACATTACATAAATCCATCTAAAGTATACATTCAATGGCTTATCTTAGGGTAGAAAAGCACTTTATAAATATGACACAAAAAGAGGAATCATAAAGAAAAAGACTGAGGTTTAACCACATTAAAACTGAAACTTTTAATAGAGCAAAAAAGTTAGAATAAAATGAAAAGTCAAATAAACTTTTAAGATATGTATAACATAAAGATCTACTAATCTTTCTGAAAAAGGAGTATGTAAAATACTTGGGAGACAGTTATAGTTGAGAACAAACTATCTCTTAATTGTACAAAAGAGTTGAGAACAAAAGATAACATTAAATGTTAATTTTCTTCCCTTGCATATAGAAGGAAATAAAGAAACACAAAGCAAATTTGCTCTAAGAATTGCTAAAAAATAAAATAGTTTCAAGTTTGTTAATTGCTCACTTGTTCTCAAAACTAATATTAATGTATTAAAAGTTATTTGAGTTTAGTATAAAAATGACAATTGTTTAAATAGAAAAATGGTCAAAGTACACAAAAAGTAATTCACAAACGTTCAAATACAAATCAATGAATATAAGAAAAGATATTCAATTTCTCATGTAAAGAAAGTGTAAGGAAAACAATGAAGTTTCATTTTCTACCATATGGAGAGGAAAAAAAGCAACACTATCTCATATTGAAAAGGATGTGTCAAACATTGGCACTCCTGCATGGCAGCGGTTAGTTTGCAAATTGGTAATCCAGTTTTAGAGGTTTTTTGATTTGTTTTTTTTGTTTTGTTTTTGAGGTATCAGAGGCTGGGGATTGAACCCAGGCCCTCCTATGTGGGAAGCCGGAACTCTACCACTGAGCCACATGGGCTTCACTGAGTTGGTTTTTTCGTTTCTTTTGTTTGTTGTTTGTTTTTTCAGGAGGCACCGGGAACTAAACTTAGACCTCCCGTGTAGGAGGTGGGAGCTCAACCACTTGAGCCACGTCCATTCCCTTGAGTACTTTTGACAATAAGTATCCTTAACCTACAAAATTATCGTATTTTTCAAATCAGAAATCTTAGAAATCTATCCTTTGATAACTAATCAGAGAAATACAAACACCTTAGTTAAAGTAGTCAAATCTTGGAAACAACCTGAAATGTCCTGTCTTATTTGAGAGGTTAAATGCAGCCACTAGATATGACAGTGTTAATGCATATTTATTGATTTGGAAACAGGTGTGTAACATATGGTTAAGTGAAAGAAAAGACAAAATTTGGTAGAGCATGATCTTAGGTCCTAATTAATGCTCATTTGGATGACTGATTACAGAAGGGGTTCTTAACCTTTTTTGCCCCTTTGCCAGTCAGGTGAAAATACGGACCCCTTACTTAGTCCACACTATACTGTGCTCATTATCCTGCCATTGATGTTAATAGTCTCACTAGGCTCAGTACGTAAACTGATTTTGCAGATGTTGTAATATTAGTCTCTTCTCTATATAGATAAATTTTAATTATTTTTCCTTCATTTTCCCCCATTCTTCATGTATGACTTGGCCCCTTGATTTATTATATTGTGATATATAATGAGAGGTAAATACTTTTAAATGTGCAAGAATAACAAATGTTAAAAGAAAAACTTTTCATACAATTTAGGATCTCACAGTTTAATCGAGCAATTCCTGAACCCAGCAGTATCCCATCAGAAAGTAAAAGGAAGATCTATGCAGGGTGTGGAAAGATCATAAAGGAGGAATGTGGAAGCAAGTGAGGAAATATTTTGATTGGCTAACATTAAGTTTCTATTTTACTTAAGCTGGGGTCTAACAAAGTGGGAGCAGATGCTTGCTTAGGAAAGAGGACATTGGCTGGCAATAATTGATCAAAACCTAGCTGTATTTAAATTTGGTCCTCTGGGTGAATCAAGCATTTCCAGAAAATAGAAACTTGCTGTAGGCCCTAGCATGGGTACCTCCATGTTGGGCCTGCTAGATTTCTTTATCGATTCTCCCCCTCTTTTGATCTGGCCAAGCCAAGGGATGCAATAAAAATTTAAAGTATTAACACCACTCTCAGTGACCATCTGATCGCTCTAGTTGGCTTTCATCCATAATTTTATAGTTGTGGAAGGGTTGGTTGCTTTTGTTCTCTTCATGCTTCTGTCCTTCTTTCAGTCATTTTATAATTCAATCTTAACAGATCAAAAACATCTAGAATTTATTTTGACTTATGCTGTAAGATAGGGAATCTAAGTCATCATTACCTAAATGCCAGCCAATTATCACTGTATATTATAATCTAACTTTCTTTCCCATAGCTTTATATATTTTAAATATATATATACACATATGCACATACAGGTGGCTCTGCTTGTGGGCACTTTGCCCTGCTCAATTAATATATTCCTTAATTTCTACAATAGTACTTTTTAATGACTATTTGTTAAATAAATAGAACTCAAATACATGTTATATTGCTCATTAAAATTTTACTTAATCTTAACTGAGTAATCAAATTAAAGAATTATATAACCCCTCAGCTATAAAATAAATATACATATATATTTTATGACAAAGTATCCCTCATTATCCTTCTTTTAGAAAGTTATTTAACATTTATTTTGTTTATTCTACATGTTCTGTTTTTAAAAATGGTACAATATTAAATGATTATCTCAACTCTAAATTTCATATTGGGAAAAATTCACATCTGATGGAAAAAAATGAGTCATCTGGAGATTGAAATAAATATATAGAGAGGGAAATTCTCTACAGAACTGAGGTAAAGCTGCATTTCAAGGATTTGCTCAACCTTATTATGATTCATCCAGTGCAGTACTGAGTACACAGAAACCTTTCAGTAAATATATATTGATTGATTGAAAAACACATTTGAAGGCATTTAAAATGTGAGCTATTTGTTCAAGCTGCTCATATACAATTACACAGATAAAAAATTCCCTTTATGCTACTTATGAGACATGAGTGTATAATCAGTTTGAATCAACAATTAATACTTGCTTATTGGTACCTGTAGTAATCCCAATTGTTTTTTATGGCATATATAAAGAAGTAGAAGATGTAATAAGCCTCTTCTCTCAAGGAGTTTACCATCAAATCCAGGAAACGTGTCATTTGCTTTCAGCTATTAGGAGAAATTAAAATTTCTGAGAAAAGTTAGTAAGGTCTAGAATCTCAGATTTTTCCCCCTTTTGCTAAAGAGTGATTTCTTCTTCCTCACATGCATAGAATAATAGGCAAGGAAAATGTCAACACATCAGTGATTCTCTCCTCCAACATTTGGGAATCCTAATGAGAGAATTTTGATGAATTATTCCCACTGAAGCAAGTCGCCTTCTTAGGTTCTATGACATCTATTTTAGGTGGATTTAAAAATGTGTTATATTAGAAAAATAAAATATGATCATTTGAAATATTTTATACATAGCATTGTTTCCTTTATTTTTCTTTATTCTTTTTTTTTTTCTTTAATACCTTTTTTAGTCAAGAGACCTGGATTGTTGATAGGGAGAAACCAACCTAAGTTATTCTAGTACTAGGGTTTCTAAAGATATTAGTATAGCCCAGATATTTAGATTATCATTTTTTAAAGATTTATTTAAATTTAGATTTATTTCTTAAGTTTATAGAAGACTTGTGCAAGGAATACAGAATTATACACACACACAGAGTTTCTACTATTATTAATATATTGCATTAGTGTGGTACATTTGTTAAAATTGATGAACCAGTATTAATACATTTTTTTTTTAAGTCCAAAGCTTATATTAGGGCTCCCTCTTTGTGTTGTACAGATCTATTTTGATAAATGGGTAACGTCATGTATCCATCATTACAATATAATATAGAATAGCTTCACTACCTTAAAACATGCCCTGCGATCCATCTATTCATTCGCCCTACCCCAGCCCATGGCAATCACTGGTCTTTATACTGTCTGTGCAGTTATGCCTTTCCAGAATATCTTACAGTTGTAATCAAACTGTATGTAGCCTTTCCAGTCTTCCTTCTTTCACCTAGCAATATACATTTATGATTCCTCCATGTCATTTTTTTGTGTCTTGATAGCTCATTATTTTATTGCTGAATAATATTCCATTGTTGGGATGAACCATGGTTTGTTTATCTATTCACCTATAAAAGGACATCTTCGTTGCTTCCAGTTTTGGGCAATTATGAATAAAGCTAGTATAAACATTTATGTGCAGGTTTTTGGGTAGACATCAGTTTTCAACTCATCGAATAAATACCTAGGAATTCAATTGCTGGATCATTTGGCAAGACTATGTTTAGCTTTATAAGAAAAGTTATTAATTTAAAAATATCTATTTTCCTTAACCAAGTGGTAAGCACAGCATATGCTACCACAAAGGAAAGGAAATAATATTAAACTTATTTAAGCCTAATGCATGTTGTTCCTATAGACATAAAACTTGGACAACTTCATGGAAATCTTCAGAGTAGGCCTTTGACTAAAATTAACTTTTGGTGCACTGGGCCACAAAACATTTTAGTACTAAAATTAGCAGTTAGCAAGCTAATGAGAAATTTTTATTTGAGGTTCAAAATAATTGTAAGATGATCCTGGGCGATGCTGCTTTTTATGTATATGGCATACACCCTTAAAATCTCTGTAACATTTTGTGTCTGTTTGGAGAATTAAGTTCAAAATATAACGCTTCACAGCAGATGTGTCAACTTGAGCTTGCATTTCATATTTTATACTGTTATGTTTATGAATTCTCTGCTCCATTAAGTCTTCACCCCAGTAACCTTAGAAGGCCCCTTTAGATTATCCATTTTAATGCCTGCTGATTGATATTTATATCTTTCTTCAACACATGCTTTTACTTTTAAATTAATTATGAAGGATTTAAACTAGTTCACTGTAAGCAGAAAATAAAAACATACTTTTCTCCTGAAAAAAAATAGCAAGAAAATGGCAATAAATAGGTGGATTTATGGATATATACGAAAACATCACTAAATGTTTTAGAGCTTAGCTGCTTCTGCTTACAAATCCATCCTAATAATCAATAGAGACTACTGCCAAAATATTTTGACAATATCAATTGATAGCAATAGTAAAGATGGTCAGAGTCATCCCACCAAGTATAGTACATCCTAGTTCAGCTGTCTAGCATAGACAGGCAAAGTTCTGGATAATGAACTCTCTCTGCCATTCTGCCTCTCTCTTTCTCCCCCCACCCAACCCCCTTTGTTTTCTCTCTTTCATGGCCAAATATTTTATAAATTTAGTTTTCTGTAGCCCACTTTTGACATTATGGTGTCAGTATAAAACTGAAAGTCTTTCTCTTCTAAATTCAGGTCAAGGTAGGTTGGTGGAGGCTGAGACGCAGGTGTCCTGGGTAACTTCTTCCTTTCTTTGATATGTGGTAATGATTGAAAAATCTGGCCCACAACTATCATTCCTTATACCCAGAGGAATTGATCACTTTACAAGGCAGAGTTCATGTTCTCTAGGAAGGCCTTCTTAGCTACTAGATAAAAATGTACCCTGGTACAAATAATTTCATAAGTTGTTCTTCTTCAGAGCATTTCACAAAGAAGCTCCTGGGAGACTAGAAAATGCAGAGTATCCAACAGCTAAGATTAAGTACTTTGAACTTCTTTACCATTCTGAAAACTAATGTTCTAATCTGAGTCTGTAATTCTCCACTCTCAATAAATGATAGAAGCTTTTCAATTTTCTCATGTCAAAAAAGTGATAATTTTCTCTTTTAATCTATCCTAGCCTGTAAACTAACCCAAAGGAGTCCTCAACAACATAGGGCATCTACATAAAGTATGATGGTCTTCATCAAATGATAGGACTTATCTGAGATGTGTCTTTATTAATATCAAAATTATGACACTGACCCACGATCAAAGTAGCCGCCCCTCTTTTGATTATCTCTCCCCCTCTATTAATTTACTGTG
Organism: Tolypeutes matacus; assembly: GCA_026826555.1. Classification (NCBI taxonomy): domain Eukaryota; kingdom Metazoa; phylum Chordata; class Mammalia; order Cingulata; family Chlamyphoridae; genus Tolypeutes; species Tolypeutes matacus. The sequence continues at coordinate 36,349,051 of JAKSZT010053928.1, read as the reverse complement.
GTCATGATGCACAAGTTAGTGATAATGCCAGTTCATAGTGTTGGGAGAACTAGATAAATTTACACATATAGCACTTAGAACAGAGAAAGCATCCAATAAACATTAGTAGTTGTTAATGAATGCCAACCTGCATGATTTCTCTTCCTTCCACTCTAAGCCCACTGTTACCTTAGTACCATTACAGCCATAACCCTGAAGGTAGGAAAGAGTGGGAGCAAGGGACTGGGGAAGACACAACCCTCCACTTTATCATCTGACACAAAGTTAAATAGGCCCTTTACTAAATGCCCCTCTGCAGGGCTGTGACTGGGCTGCCACTTTTAAGAAGAGTCAACTGAAAGTTCATGGCTATCTGAAGAGCGTACAATCAGCAGTACTTACAACTGCTAATAGATATGGTTCATTTTAGAGCTCACCAGCCTTGATTTACCTTCATGGATTCCCTAACAGTCTAGCACTCTAGCTGACCATCTGCCTACAAGTAGCAAGGGCCAGCTTAGCTCTCAACATCAAAAGCAGAAGAGAATTCTGTTTGAGGTTGAACTGCTGTGAGGCCCAGAGTAAAAAAGAAATCTCCTTTTAACCCAACCAAAGGCTTGGCTCCTGAATTCTCATTTCTTATCCCAGAATCTGCCTTTAACTCTTATGTCATTTTAAACCAAGGACTCACATCTCTACAGTATAAAATTTTATATTAATATAGTTTAAGCAAATATAAATCTTCTAAAAAAAAGAAATATTTCTACCATCTGTCTCTTCCTACCTTGTCACACAGGCAAAAAAAAGCAACATCATCAGAGCTAGAATTCTGCCTCAGTTAAATGTACTGAATTTTATATTGCAAAGCTGAATATTTAGCTTCTCCATCTAAATGATCTGCATTTATGTTAATGGACCACTTCAGTTCTTCCCAGAGAACAATAGCTGGGTACATTATGGAGCATCATAAACATTTATAGATGTACTTATTAATTCAAGCCCAAAACTGTTTTAATTGGCCACTGGTAAATAAAAACAAGCAAAAAATATATGGGCCTGTCTTCCAGAAGCCACAAATCTAGTGTCAAAGAGAAAATATGTTAAAAAACAGACTATTATTATGAATTTCTATAAGTTTTATGAAAGAAACAGGCAGCAATGCAGAATAGCAGCATATGGAATTCACAAAGGTGTGGGGTCCTTATAATCACTGTGTGGTTTGTACAGCAATGATATGTTTTCTGGGTTTGAACACATTTTTGAGAATATCATTTTGCCATTATGTCTAAAAACTGCAAACTCCGGGTAAGTATTGAAAATAATTGCAAAAAGAAATGTTTCACTACAGTGTAACAAAAATGGCAGTAAAAAATATATACATAAATGGTAAATTTGGCCTGTGTGTATGGGAAGAATCATTTGAAAATAATATTGATTTTGAGAAATAAATAGAAAATCATATATCATGTAGACTATGCCTATCCAATAGTAAACAAAAGTAGCATACTGCCTGCCCTCTCTCACCCTCTACTTGCTCTATTTTTTCCAGTTTTAATCATCTTCTAACATTCCAACTTATGTCTCTTAATTACTAGGCTTATTGCTTCTTTATTCTCAATAAAATGTAAGTACCATATGGATGCTGTTTTCTTGTCTGATGAATCCCAGTCACCGCAAATAGTATCTTACACATAGCAGGAGCTCAATACATTATTTGTTAAATAAAGGAATATGTAAGTAAAAGAGTGAGTGAACAGTTAGAGAATCTGGTCATTTCAAAATAAATTATTCTTGATTAACTCTAAAAATAGCTTACTTTAGGGTTTTCAAAGCACTCAGGATAAGTGGCCCCATTTACTCATCACTATCCTTATTTTCACCCATAGATGACTGGTAAAACTTCTATGCATAATTTTTAATTACTTATGTCTTTGATTGAAATACTAGAAAGCAATGTGAAAAGGTGTTGAGGGAAAGATTTATATGAGCAACTGTAGAGATTTTTAAAATATGCTAATATGATGGTCAATATATTCAACCATCAATTCAAGAAATGTTTACTGGGCATCTTCTTTGTATCAGGTTCATAGCTCTGAAAAATAAAGGCAACATTTTTGATGTCATGAAAACACAAGGAGACAATACAGTAAATCATTTCAGGGAGAGATAAATGCCGTGATAACATAGGATAGGTGTGGGACAGGAATGTTGTTCTTAGTTAAGATGTTCAAAGAAAGTGTCCATGTGGAGATGATTTTTTGAAAGGAGACCAGAATGGAGAGAAGGCACGTGTTTGGAGAAGATGGAAAAGAAGGGTATTCCTGGATGAGAGAAAAGCAAGTATAGTAGGCTAGAGTTGAGCAAAATGTATGTTTGAGGAATGGTAAGAAGATAAGTATGTCTAGGGATTACTGAGAAAAGGGGAGTATGATGTGAGTTGAAGTCAGGAAGATATAGGGGCTAAATCATGTAGGGCCTTGTAGATCATGGATAGGATTTGGCCTTTATTTCTTGCTCAGTTATAATTTACTGGAACCTTTCAAGCTGCAAGTGACCCAATTTGATTTATACGTTTATAAGATATCCCAGCTATGTATAGCAAAAGGCCTGAACTATTAGGGGAAAATATCATTACCATGTGGGTTTTTTTCCCAATTAGATTTCTCAGTGATAAACTGTAACGAAAAGATAGTATGTTGGAGCAATTAACAACCTTGAAAAGAAAATCAGTTAATTTCATTTTCAATAGAAACTAAAACTATCTAGGAATAAATTTAGCCAAGGATGTAAAGGACTTATACATAGTCAACTAAAAAGCAATGCTAAAAGAAATTAAATAAAACCTAATCAAATGTAAAGATATTCTGTGCTCATGGGTTGAAGACTAAAAATTGTTAAGATGTCAATACTACTTAAGTCATTTATAGAGTCAGTATAATCCCAATCAATATTCTAACAGCTTTCTTTGCAGAAATGGAAAAGTCAATCATCAATTTCAGGCCCCAAATAGCCAAAACTATCTTGAGAAAGTAAACAAACCTGGAGTGCTCGTACTTTCTCATTTAAAAATCTATTATAGAACTACAATAAACAAAACATTGTGGTTCTGGCACAAGGGCAGGCAAATAGATGAATGGCATAGGATTGAATGTTCTGAAATGAACCCTGAAATCTATGGCTAACCTATTGAGAAGGGTGCTAAGTTCACTCAATGGGAAAGAACAGTCTTTTCAACAAATGAAGCTAGGAAAAATGGATATTCACAACAAAAGACTGAAAGTAGACACCTACCTCACACCATATACAAAACCCAACTCAGAATGGACCAGAGACTTAAATATAAGAGCAAAAAAAATAAAACTCCTAGAAGATGACATAGAATATTTTCAGGGCTTTGTATTAGGTAATGGATTCTTAGACTTTATAACAAATGCATGAGCAACAAAAGAAAAAAACAGATAAATTGGACCTCATCAAAATTAAAAACATTTGTTTACCAAAAGTCATTATTTAGAAAGTAAAGATACCTACATAAAGAGATAAAATATTTGGAAGTCATATATCTGATAAGGGTTTAATATCCAGAATATGTAAAGAATTCCTACAACTCAACAATAAAAAGACAACACAATTAAAAAATGGGCCAACTACTTAAATAGACATTTCTCTGAAGAAGATATATAAATGGCCAATAGACATGTGAAAAGTTGCTCAACATCATTAGCCATTAGGGGAATACAAATAAAAACCACAATGAGATATCACTTCATACCCATGAGAATGACTGTTTTTTAAAAAATGAGAAATAACAAGGGTTAGAGAGGATGTAGAAAAATAGGAAATCTAGTGCACTGTTTTGGGGAATGTAGAAAGTTGCAGCCATTGTGGAAAACAGTTTAGTAGTTCCTCAGAAAGCTAAGTGTAGAATTACCACATGACCTGACAATCCTACTTCTAGGTATAAACCAAAAGAATTATAAGTAAGGACTTGGAAAAATATCTGTAAACCAATGTTCATAGCAGAATTATTCACAACAGTCAAGAAGTGGTAGCAAGCCAGGTGTCCATTGACAGATGAAACTAAATAACATATGCATATACCAAGCAATATTATTCAGCCAAAAAAAAAAAAAATGGAGTGATGTTCTGATACATGTTACAACATGGGCAAACCTTGAAGACATCATTTGGAGTGAAATAAATCAGACATAAAATGACAACTATCGTATTATCTAACTTGAATAAAATAGCTAGAATATGCAAATTCATACAGACAGAAAGTAAGTTACAGGGTACCATGTATGTGGGTGGTGCTGGGAAATGGGGAGTATATTAGTCAGGGTTATCTAGGAAAACATAACAGACAGGAGATAACTATAAATATTTTGAGATTTTTATAAGAATTCTCTCACATAACTGTAGGCCAGGTCACAAGCTTGGAACTTCACTGAAGGTTTTCGCTGACTTCCCCAGGAGAAGCAGACTGGCTGAAGTAGAAATGGAAATTCTCTTTTCTGACTGCTGAAATCATCACTTCTCCTTTTAAAGAGTTCAACTGATTGGATGAGACATCACTCATTGTTAAAGACAATCTCTTCAGTTGATTGTAGATAAAATCAGCCATAAATGCAATCAACTTCATGATTTAAGTACACAAAATGCCCTCCTAGTAACAATCAGGCCTGTGCTTGTTTGATAAAACAACTGGTCACCATAACTTGGAAAATTTCACACATGGACTTAACCATTACTGTGCACCCCTTGTCAACCTGGCAGCCATAAACATCTCCTTAAACCATACTTAATCTCTAAATTAAAAAAAAAAAAACAGTCATATTTTCACCTAACAATACTCAACTGTCCTGCATAAAATCAAAGTCCACTAACTCTCCCCAGAATAGGGTAAAAGTACTTGGGTAACATTCACTTTTAAACTTGATATCCTTTAACATAAGTACTGTGACATGAAGCGAATACAACTTATGTCATATGATGAGGGGATATGATAGGGAAGAAAACAAAGATATTTGTTTTATGTACATATACAAATATACTCATAAAAAATGAGGAAATATTTATAACCATTACAGTCCTCATTTGTGTAACTGGTCATGTGGTCATAGCTCATATTTATAACTACCTTCTTCTACTACCCATTCCATATTACCCTTAACCTCAGCAAACATCTCAGCTGGCCCATGTTCTTTGCCTGGTGGGGTGAACCAAATCTTCACTCCTGAAGTTTCTGGGTCATTGGTAGCCCCTCCTGGATTGGGATGCTGCAGTTTTCCATTTACTTTAATAACAGGGCATGATAGTACTAAGAGATGTCGGAGAACTCTTCTTTACCTCCATTGTGTAGTTGAAGTCCTATTTCCCCTTGATAATCAGGATCAGTCGCCCCAGCCAATACAGTCATTCCCTTCTTTCCTGTTGATTCAAAGGCATGAGGAGCCCAAAGTGGCCAGGTGGGTGTCTTAATTTCCAGTTCAATGGAATCGTTGTGTTTCCTGATGGAAGCATTCCTCCTTTTGGAACTAAGACCTGTAGACCAGAGAGTTTAAGGTTGCAAGACAGGAAGGAAACTTTTTCCTAGTGGATCACTAGGGGTAATAATAAGTGATGCAACTCTTATTTATACCCCTTAATTCCTGGACCCATGAATCCTGGCTGTGGAAGAAGCAGCACCATAGAGTGGATGCTGATTTAGATATTAGCAGCCTCCTGGATAACACTGTCCCAGTTCTGCAAGGTTATGCCACCTAGATGGCACTGTATTTGAGTTTTCAAAATGCCATTCTACTGCTTTATAAATCCAGCTGCTTCAGTATTATGGAGAACATGGTAAGACCAATGAATTCCATGATCATGTGCCTGTTCTTGCACTTCATTTGCTCTGTAGTGAGTTCATCGATCAGAAGCAATGCTATGTGAAATAACGTGATGATGGATAAGGCATTCTGTCAGTCCACAGAGAATAGTTTTGGCAGAAGTATTGCATGCAGTGAAGGCAAGCACATATCTGAAGCATATGTCTATTCCAATTAGAACAAAATGCTGCCCCTTTTAAGATGAAATTAGTACAGTGTAATCAATAGGCCACCAGGTAGCAAGCTGATCACCTTGGGGAATGGTGCCATGTTGGGAACTGAGTGTTGGTCTCTGTTGCTGGCAGATTGGGCACTCAGAACTGGCTGTGCCCAGGTTGGCCTTGGTGAATGGAAGTCCATGTTGCTGAACCGATGCATAAACTCCATTCCTACCACCGTGGCTACTTTGTTCATGAGCCCATTGGGCAATGTCAAAAGTGGCTGGGGAAAGAGGCCAAGTAGTATCCACAGAATGGGTCATCTTATTCACTTGATTTTTAAAATCTTCCTCTGCTTATGTCACTGTATGGTGAGCATTCATGTGGGATACAAATATATTCATGATTTTTGCCCACTGTCTATTTATATACCTCTTCCCCAGACCTCTTTGTAAAAAATTTCCAATCATGTTCTTTCCAAGTCCCTAACCGTTCGGCCAAACCATTTACAACAGCCCATGAATCAGTATACAAGTGTACCTCCAGCCATTTCTTTTTCCAAGCAAAATGAACAAGCAGGTGCACTGCTCAATGTTCGGCCCACTGGGAGGATTTTCCTTCACCACTGTTTTTCAGGGATGTCCTAGAGGGGATTTGTAGAGTTTTGGGTGGTATCTGTATATCATCTGTACACTAGTCAGAATCATCTGTACATCATGCCCTAGTTTTCTATTCCTCATTCAACTGATTGTAATGAACTCCCTAAGAGGCCATGGCTGTGTAATGGGAAAGAGAATATAATGTGGCAGAAGAGAGGACCAGAGGCATTTGGACCACTTCCTCATGTAACTTACTTGTACCTTCAGGACCTGTTTTAGCCCTATCTTTTATATACCACTTCCATTTTATGGTGGAGTGCTGCTGTGCACACCCAACTTTATGGCTTCATGGGTCAGATAACACCCAGATAATGATAGGCAACTTGGGGCTCATGGTAACTTTGTGGCCCATGCTTAAGCATTTGGTCTCTACTAAGGCCCAGCAGCAGACCAAAAGATGTTTCTCAAAAGAAAAGTAGTTATCTGCAGAGGATAGCAAGGCTTTGCTCCAAACTACTAAGGATGTGCATGAAGATTCTACTATAGGGGCCTGCCAAGGGCTCCAGACAACATCTCTATTTGCCACTGATACTTCCAGCATCATTAAATCTTCTGGATCATAGGACCAATATGGCAGAACAGCTTGCACAGCAGTCTGCACCTGTTGTAGAGCCTCATTTTGTTCTAGTCCTCATGCAAAACTAGTAGCTTTTCTGGTCCCTTGGTAAATGGGCCAGAATAGCCTACCAAATGAGGAATATATTGTTTCCAAAATTCAGAGGCCAACTAGGCATTATGCCTCTTTTCTGGTTGTAGGAGCAGCCAGATACAACAGCTTATCCTTCATCTTAGAAAGAATATCTCAGCAATTACTAGACACCTAGAAATTTCACTGAGGTGGAAGACCCCTTTAATTGTTTTGGACTTATCTCCCATCCTCTGACACTCAAAAGCCTTATCAATAAGTCTAGAGTAGTTGCTAGTTCCAGTTCACTAGGTCCAATCAACATGATTTCCATATAATGGGCCAGTGTGTTATTTGTGGGAGGGAGAGATAATCAAGGTCCCTGCAGACTAGATTATGACATAGGGTTGGTGAGTTCATATGTCCCTGAGGTAGGACAGTGAAGGGGTATTGCTGGCCTCACTAGATAAAAGCAAGCCCTTGCTTGTGGTCGTTCCCAACAATTGAGAAAAAAGCATGTGCCATATCAATAGCTGCACACCACGTACCAGGGGATATGTTGATTTGCTCAAGCGATGATATGACATCTGGAACAGCAGCTGCAATTGGCTTCACCACCTGGTTAAGTTTATGATGATCCACTGTCATCCTCCAAGACACATCTGCTTTCTGCACAGGCCAAATAAGAAAGTCCCTGATGGTAGCACAAATCTTTGCAATCTCTCCAGGAATCGAATATTGCTTTTCATTCACTATTTTACTAGGTAGAGGCAGTTTTAGTGGCTTTCACTTGACCTTTCCTACCATAATAGCCCTTACTGCACAAGTCATGGAACCAATGTAGGTATTCTGCCAGTTACTGAGTATGTCTGTCCCAATTATGCATTCTAGAAGTGGGAAAATAACCACAGAATGGATCCAGGGATGGACCCCCTGGACCCACTGTGAGACAGACCTGAGCTTAAACAACATGGATCGCCTGGCCTCCAAAAGCCCCAATTCTGGTGGACCATAGTGATGTTTTGGGTCTCCTGGAATTAATATCACTTCTGAGTCAGTATCTAATAATTCCCCAAATGTCTGACCATTTCCTTTTCCCTACTGCACATTTACCTTGGTAAAATGTCATATGTCTCTTTGGGGAAGGCTGGGAGGAAGAGTAACAACACAAATTTTTGGCAGTGTAAAGGGGTGGCCTTCTCTTCATTCAAGGGTCTCTGGATCTGTAAACTGTTTGAAGTCTGGGAATTGATTAAGTGGCCATGATTCTCTGTTTTTGTAATTCAAGTTAGACTTTTGTTCACTTGACTTAAAACTCTTCTGAATATACAGATCAAGTAGGAATTTAGTACATTGCCTATCTATTTTCCTACTAGGTACCCCATGATCTAATAGTAAATGTCATAGGTCAGATTATTTTGATTGCTGCTTTGAGTCTACTCTCCACTCTGGTGGCCACACCCACCTTGTCTTTGGCAATTAAGTTCTGTCACATGGCTTCTGCCAACCTAATATCTGATCATCCCCATTGTGTTTAAGGATCTAGTTCAGTGACAACAGTTCCCACAGTAAGTTCTGACCTACAGACAAGAGTGACAACACAGTTCTTCAAGGAAGATGAAGTTAGTCTCACAAATTTATTCCTCACAATCCTGCTGAAAAGTGTGTCATCTGAACATTCTGGGGCAGGTGAGCAGGTTTTATATGATAAATCCACTCTAACATTCAAATCTCTCTAAAACTTTGGATCCCCTCTTCTAAATTATACCAGGGAAGTTCCGGCATTTCACCCTCAGGTAATGTCAAGTCATCCTTTGTTTCAGTCAACCACAGGAATAAACTGTTAAAGCAATTTCTAACCCCTAGAGCTACAACCTTGAATCCTGAGTCTTTGCATAGTGGGCCCATATCAAATTCAGTCTAATACAACTTTATATGCCTTCCATCATTATCCCACACCCTTATCTCCATTCCCACCAAATATTTCCCTGATTTCTTTCTATGTAAGTCGGAAAAATCATGCAGTTCTTTTGGAGTATATCAAACCTCCTTATTGGTCACACTTTGTACCTCACCTTTTAGGGCCTGTTGGTACTTCAGTTTAGTTATAGGTTTGGAAGAAGAGAGGGGCAGTGGGGGTGGGTCATGAGAAGAATTAGAAGTGTCTAGTAAGCCAACTGCCTCATCTGGTGAAACAGGATTAATCTCTTCAAACAGAGGAGTGAGGGCTATTTGCTCAGGGGAGGTGGTTACAGGTTTATCAGACACAACAGGGTTAAACTCTTCAAGTGAGGTCGAATGTCAGATTCCTCAGGGAAGACTGGAGGTCAGGTGGCTGGTTCCTCAGGGCAGACCATTAGAGGTTTAACTGGCAAAGACTCAGCAGAATCTTGGGCTTCAATATCCCTATGCCATCATTATCAATCCATATGTCCCCATTCCAATTTTCTGGATCCCATTCCTTTGGAATCAATATCCTCACTTTAACAGCAGACACCCTGTAAGTTTGGGAATTCAGCCACTCACACAATGAGACTCCATGTCTGGTTTTCAAAAATCTCAAGTCTGAGGCTACATGAAATAAGATTTTCTTTCAGGGCACACATAGAAACTTTCATGTCCTTCACGTGGTGCTTGAGATGCAAATTTGAAGCCTTCAGCTCATCCCTTTCTTTTATAATGTATCCAGCATATTCAGGAACAACCAGCCAACATCACTACAACTTTCAACTCCACAAAACTCTGATAAGGTGTCAAAAACACTCTCACCCAGATCATTGCTTCTTATAAGCATTTGAGTAACCATATCCAGTGGTGAAATTTTGCATATGTCTATTGCCAACTGACACCATGGACTATCAGTGTCATCTTGATTATTAGGAATGAAGTCATTAGTGCCTTTGAATCTAATCAGATTAGAGAACCAATTCCCAAATCCCCAGAATCAATCCAGAAATCTCATCTTTAAGATTCTGTTTCTCAAGAACCACAACTAGTATCAAAGTTTATTAGTCAAGGTTCTCCAGGGAACAGAACCAGCAGGCAATATCTGTAAAAATTATGGGATCTTTATAAGAATCGTCTCACACTACCATGGGGATGGGCAAGTCTAAATTTCATAGAGACAGCTGTAAGCTGGAAACTCCAATGAAGGTTTCCAATGAATTCCCTAGGAGAAGCTTTTTAACTTAATTAAAAATGGAAAATCTCTCTTATGACTTTTGAAATCATCCTTTCTCATTTTAAGCCTTCAACTGATTGAATGAAATGTCTATCACTGTTGAAGATAATCTCCTCAGTTGATTGTAGATGTAATCAGCCATGGTTGCAATCAAATTACTGGTGATTTAAGTTCACAAAATGTCCTCCCAGTAACAACCAGGCCACTGATTGCTTAACCAAAGAACTGGACACCATTACCCGGCCAAGACAACACATGGACTTAACCATCACAGATAGTTAATGCTTAACAGGCACAGAAGTTTTGTTTTAGGTGATGGAAAAGTTTTGGTAATTGATAATGGTTAGTGTATCACAATATGTGAACATAATTAAACACCAGTGGTTCAAATGGGAATTTTTTTGTTGTATATGTGGTACAACATTAAAATTTTTTTAAAAGTAGTGTGTTGAAATACTATTACGATTTTATACATCTATTTTGTCTTTCATGCCTTGAAAGTCAACATTTTTGCAATTTTATTCATATGCTTTACAAATACAAAACTTGAGATTTTATCATCAATTGTTGTCTAAGAGGTGACCACTCTTTATAACTATCCTAAATTCTCCTGGATGTGGAAAAAAAATAATGACAATCTATCTGGTACACAGTTATCACTTAGTAGTCACCCTATATCTTGGTTTACTTCAATCCTTTTCAGTGAAATTGCACATTAACACTGGCTGGTTGCAATGAGCATAAAATCATCAATAATTCACTTCTTCCTGGTGCTAAAACTAAAACCTGATGGGCTAAAGTAAATTTAAAATCTAAACCACAATTTGTATTAAATTCTGGTTTGGCAGTTAATAGATACTTTTTATCCTACAACAACAGATATGACTAAAAGAATTTATCTTGTTGGCATAGTTACTCTTGTATGGATAGAAATCAATATTAACACTATCATTTACCATTGCACATTCTGGCAAGGAAATTTTTACCATTCATAAACTTGGATTAGAGCATGATCTCCACTGTAACATCACAGCCTACTTCTGATGGAAAACATCTTTATCTTCAATCAGCTAAGTCATTTATCTTAGTGAGACATCACAGGCAATAGTCGGCATCAACAAGCAGGTATAGGGAAACTGTCATCATTAATTATGCTGAGGGCTGGAATTGGGGTCCCTGAGCTTCCAGTGGCAGACTCACAAAGAAGGTAATGCAATTTTTTAGTCAAACACAATTAAGTGTAATGTATTTTTAATGTCTTCTTAGTTGATTCTTTAACTGTTGGACAAAATTGTAAGTCTACACAATGGTAACCAGTGTACAGCTGATTATTTGCCTGTGTAGTCTGGAGTTATGATTGGCATTGCATTTTAGGTTCCAAACAAGTGTTATGACAATCACCAGTGTGCTTTATGTAACTTTTTCTAAATAACATTTTCTCCCACATTTTGATTGTCTGGATGATTAAAACTTCAGGGGAAATTTGCAGAGAAACAGAGTTTCTTTTATTCTTTTAAAATTTTTTGTAAAGTTCATTTTAACTGCAGCTAACAACTAGCACCATTGTTTTGACATGCAGGACATAATTTCAGAGAAATTTCAACTGAATAAATAAGATGATATGAAAAACTTGCTGCGCATATTGTTCCCAGGATAAGCTATGCAGTTCTATCCATTTTAATGTGGCAGGGCTGCTATGGCAAACACTGCAGAACCAGTGGGCTTAAAAAAACAGGAATTCATTGTCTCACATTTTTCAGTGTGAAAATCCAAAATTAAGGTATCAGGAGGCCTCGCCTTCTTCAAAGACTAGTGTTCTGGTAGTGGCCTGCTGACAATCAGTCTCTGCCTCCGTCACATGGCAATCTGCCTCCTTCTCCCTCCTGTGGCTTCTACTACTCTTTTGTCCAATTACCTCTACTTGTCAGAATTCCATTCGTATTGGATTAAGGCCTACTCTGTTTGGCCTTAACATGTTCAAAGATCCTATTAACAAATGAGTTCACATCCACAGGACCAGGGCTTAGGACTTGAACATGACTCTGTAGGGGTTCTGATTGGATCTACCACACTAATTGACCCCGATGACTATTAATCAATATTTATTTAGCAATTTATGTGTTTCACTCTTGTCCTTAAATTTTTTATCGTAGAATTTGTAGTTTAAAAATGCATCTTCTACTTATACTCTTCTGTATCGATTACACTTTGATATTACTAGCCTCTGGTTCTTGTATTAGCTGAGTTCTATACCATTTTCTTTTGCTATTCCTTTCATGTCTACACATTCATCTCATTAGCATTTTCAGTCTTTCTAGCATTGAGCTTTAATTTCAGCCTGATATATTTTTTTTCTTCTCTGAGATTGCACCAGCATTTCTCTATAGTTTATCAGGACTTTTAAATATTCGTTTATCCATTTTTACCTTTCTTAAGTTAAAAAAATCCTTATGTAAACAAATTCTGTTCCACCCCACATGTAGAGAATTTTCTAAGTAAAATAATGATGAAAAATGCACATACCTACTATATACACTTTTTCTACTGTATTAAATTCAAGCTATTTTACAATATTTGCTTTCAGTAGAAATCCTAAGTTTAGTTTCAAAAAGATAAAATTTATAAACCACTCAGAGTTTCATATCATTCTTAAAACACTATTTGCCTGTCACCTATCAGTGCTTACATCTATAAATTGTTAAGTGTGTATGCATGTGTGTATGTGTATGTGTTTAAGTGATCAGTGGATTTGAGGGTTTTGTTGGCATGACATGAACAGGAAAACCATGTTCCACCAAACATTGGGGAAGATAATGGAAAAATTGGCATGTGTCTATTGTTTCTATTTCTTTTAGTCATTTTTGCCATTGACCCATAAAGAGAATGGCATTAGGGTAGTAACAGTTCACTCATTTTTAGTGAAGTTATTGGCCCTTGCCCTCCCCTACATGGTACCCTCCCCTACATCCCTCTAGAGATGCAAAGTAACTTGGACACATATTGCAACTTTTTCTTCACTATATGGTGTGTGTGTGTGTGCATGTTTGTATGTGTGTATGTGTGTGTGTGTGTGTGTGTGGTGGAGCAAGAGACTGGAGATTGGCCTGGGAAGAATACTAGGAAACACCAGAAGTTTTTAACCTAATTATAGCAGCCCTTCTTATATAAACTCATTCTCTTTCAGCTATTTTGCTATCATTTGGCTGAACCCAAAGAAATTTCAGACTGGGACAAACATTAGTCAATTTGACTACCATTCTGCCCAGGTAAGCACATTCTAACAGGCATTTGTTTTAAAGCATTTTACCTTCTCCATCCCAGTTTTCCCAGTGCCCTCCCTTCTTCTCCCAGAAAAAGTGTTTTGTTACACGTATACTCATCCCATGACCATTAACTCATTTAGTGAGCATGCCATGGGAATATTTCTATGCATATATTATCTCATCTGATCCTCTAACTGTCCTGTGAGGGAGGTAGACATGCCATACCCTTAAGGATGAGGAAACTAAGACTCAAAGAAGTTTTCTTTTGCCAAAGTCTACATAGCTAGAAAGAAGCAATTTCTCATTAGGAATTCTTTGTATTCTGACTCTAAATTTCATATTCTGTCTTCCACATCATATAGAACCTAAAACATCTTAACACAATTGGAAATGTCAGCAGGGCACAACTTCAGACCTGGATGATCAGAGTTCTGCATCATTCTTTAGCAGAGAAACTAAATAAAACCAAATTACTACATCGGAGGTGGGGTGGCAGAATAATGAAGAAAACTTACATTTTTGCAAGTTTTATATATGGCTATGAAGTTTCATATTTACTATTATCTCTGATTCTCCTAACAATGCTACTGTAATATCTCTATTTCAGAAACTGAGAAATTTGCCTAGAGAGCTCCCAAAACCTAAACAATTTCTCACAAGTAAGTAATGAAGCTGGAGCCTAAACATGAAACTTTAGATTCAACATTTGCTTCACTACCCATTACAACACACTGTATTTTAGGAACTATTGATGCATTATATTAGTCTGCTCTCTCACAAATTTTTGGCTTGATTATACAGCATCAGTCCCTCCAGCATAAGGCTCAATTCCTTCATGCAATAATTAGGAAATGACAAATTTTGCTAAAAGAAAGGTAGAAGCCAGTAAGAGTCAGTCTTGTGCCCCATTATAGAAAACAGTAATATGTATAATTTTTAAAAATTTCAAAAGTCTCCATGCATTCTCCAGTGGTCTGCCCCTGACTACTTCATAGTCTACCAATGCATTAATTCAATTTAGGTATTTCTTTCTCATGCATTAAGATGCAAATATTTCTAGAACAAGTGGAGCACTAGAACTACTATTTAGTTTCCTAAAGAATTGGAAACGCAAGCAGTAGAGGAACACTGGGTAGATTAAAGCGGGGGGGCAGAAGAAAATGAAAGAGGATATCCATAAAGGGAAATAGAAGAAGCTCCTCCACTTCGTCATTTCCCCTCTATTTGGCCTTGCTCATAAATCAAATGATTGTAGAAATTAGAAAGATACATAGCATCATAATTGCCTTAAAGAAATTCACTGGTGACAGTTCCATATGAGATTTCAAGGGAAACAATGGCATTTTGGGAGCTCTTTTTTTGACATTTCAAGTCAGCAGCAAGTACCACCACATCTCCCCATAGCAATCCTTTGGTGCCCTGTTACAGGACAGGATTCTGATAAGCCTATTTATCATAATGTAGCAAATATCATACTTTTGACTCATATGCATCGCCTCTGCTTTTATGATGCCAACTGAAGAGAAATAAATCATCATAAAGTTGTCTAAGTATGTCCTATATCCATCTGCGTGATTGTGGGTGGTGTAAGTGACAACAGTAGAAGAGAATTAGAGGAAAGAGACATCAATATTGTCAAGTGGATGACACCTGACCTGCAACTTCTGAAGAATGATCAGGATATGGATAGGGTGAGAGAAAAGAAGAAGCCATCCCAGGAGAGTGGGGGCATATAGTACAAGAAGTGCATAATGGCATGGCCTTTATATTTCTATGGAAACAAGTTGCATCTGGTGGGAGAAAAAGAAGGAATATTTTTCACTGTTAGAAGGTTAAGTCTGACTGAAATAGATAGTTCATGTTATTAACTAATAGAAGATAATTTTTGAAGAAGTGGGCTGGTGACCAAAATGTGACCCATAGGCAGAAGGAGTAAGAGCCAACCAACAGGATAAGAGATTTTCAACCATTAGGATCCATTACCCTAATTAATAATCAGCCAATCAACGCCTCCCAGTTAGGATACCTTATTAACATAAAATGCTAATCTAGTCTCCAGAACCCTAACCAATGCTCTCCTGTGGACCCAATGATTAACCAATCAGAGCATCGCAACTTAAGGCTCCACCCTCAGGGGAGTGACACAGTGACCCTATATCTAGCACAGCCCCAAAGCCCTGAACACACTTCCATCTTCGCCCTGGCCAGAAATAACACCGAGCTGCAACATCAGCTGAGACGTAGTACCAAACTGTGCACCTCCATCTTCGCCCAAAGTGTGCTTCCATCGATGACTCGGCCAGGTTTGAGCTGTAACACTGAGGGCGATTATTTGTAATCAAATAAACGTTTGACTGTACCGAGGTCATGTTTCTTCATTCTGAAGTCCGTCCAAACCAAAGAATAAAAGTGGCGATAACAATTTTATTTTATTTCTTTCTCTTTCAATTTAATAAACTGTAACTCAGACAAACAATAGTCCACTTTGATCAAATAGCCAGAAAATTTAGGCAGAAGACTGGCCTGTACATTAAATGAAAAATCAGTCACCCCAGCTCCCTAGCAGTGTGCAGTGACGGGGCCACTGGGACGGACAAGAATGTGACTCGAACTTCTTCAGTCCAGCTTTGCGAAAAAAGGGACCTCATTCTCCTGCTCTGAGCTGTGTTTCCTCGTTTCCTCGCCCAAGCCTCAGTGAGGCCGCAGTGAGGATTAAATCAGGAGACCTAGGAAAATGCCTACCAGAGGACCCCCACAAGCCCGGCCCCTCCTTTTTGTCACCATTCCTCCCTCTGTCCTTTTAATTCATTTAATTTTTGAAATGGAAAATATTTTCACATGGATCAAAATTCGAAAGGTACCAAAGGGAACTCCGTAAAAAGCTGCCCTCCCCAACCTGTCCTCCAGCCACCATTTCCCCCCCTGGAGGGAACCAATTGTTCAAAAATTATAATTAAAGCTTCAAAAAACATACAACCCAATTCCAGTGTCCCAATTCCAGTCCGCCCCTCCCTAGCAGAGAGCACAGGGCTGTTCTCTTCCATCCTGTTGCCCAGACTCTAGCCAGTACCCTGCCACCCTGGGAGGCTGTGGCCCTGGGGGGAGGTGGGGCGGCAGGATCCCCACACCCTTCACCCCCTGCACATCTGCAGTCTGTGTGGCATGTGTGGGAAGAGGGGGTGACTCCTGTGCAATAGACCACAAGGGGGAAGATAAAGAGCCACCTAAAATCATTTCGCCCATCCCCAGCTCCCTGACCAAGGGAAGGTGTCATCATCATCTTCCACCATCTCCTTGGCAAAGTCCAGGTCTTACCAGGTTACATCCCGCATATTGTCTGCCAGGGATAATTACATAATATATATTGCAACGGATGGGTGCATGTTCTTTCTCCTCTCTTCCTTTTGGTATAAATAGTCACAAAATATATACTCTTCTCTGAGCCTTGTTTTCTTCACTGAGTGATACTTCTTGTAGCTCTTTCTCCATCTGTCCATAAAGAGGGTCCTCTTTCTTTTATGCAGCTTCAGAATGTTGCATTGAATGAATGTTCTATGAATTTTTTTTTTTTTTTTTTTTGAGGTACTGTGGCTGGGGAATGAACCCAGGACCTCATATGAGGGAAGCCAGCACTCAACCACTGAGCCACATCAGCTCCCTTGAATTAGCCCTTCTCGTTTGTTTGCTTGTTGTTTGTTGTTTTTTTTTTTTCTTTAGGAGGCACTGGGGACCCAACCGGGACCTCTCATGTGGCAAGCAGGCACTCAACCACTTGAGCCACATCGGCTTCCTTATCATCAATTTTATCAGTCCCCTATTGATGGACATTAAGTGTTTCCAATCTTTCCTATCACACACAGAGAAACACTACACAGATACACACATGCTGCTATAATAACCCTTTTTACAGGTCATTTCGCTTGTGTGCAGTCAGACCTGTAGAATAAATACCTAGAGCTGGAATTCCTGGGGCAAAGGGAACATGCAGTTGTCGTTTCGATAGATATTACCATTCCCTCCTTGGGGGTTGTGTTAATTCTTGAGTTGCCAAAACAAATGACCACACACTGGGTGCCTTCAAATAGCAGAAGTATGAAATCAAGGTATCAGCAGGGCTGGCTCTGAGGGAGAAACCATACTGTGTCCGGATCCTGGCTTCCTTCTGGTGGTGGCCGGCAATCCTTGGTGCTCATTGGCTGTGGCTGCATCACTCCAGTGTCTGCCTCTGTCTGCACATGGTGTTGTCTTTGTCTCTCCATGTCCTCTCCTCTTCTTAGGAGGACACCAGTCACTGGATTTAGGGCTCATCTTGAGAACTTTAACATCTGGAAAGACCCTATTTCCAAATAAGATCACGTTCTGAGGTTCTGGGGTGACATAAAGTTTGAGGGTTCACCCTTCAACCCACCACAAGGGTTGAACTAATTTACTCTCCGATTAATAATGTATGAATGTTTCTGTTTCCCCATAGCCTCCCTATCAGTGTGTTGTCAAAATACTGTATCTTTGCAAAAGTGGGAGATGAGATTGGCATCTCAGTGTAGTTTTCACTTGCATTTCTTATTTTGAACGAGGCTGTATCTTTACCTGTATTTAAGAAAACTTTGTAAATCTTTTTCTGTGAACATGAGTTAATATTATTAGTCATTTTTATATTATTGGTATTCTTTTTTATTTCTAGGTATTCTTTATATATTAAAGAAAGCATGACTTACAAATATTTTTCTTTTAGATGTTTCCAGAGAGATTCTATTCACATAGAAGCAAATATATATATTACAAAGGGCACTTCCAGCTAGAGTTTGCTGGAGGCTCATTTCAACTCATCGGTTCAGGTATCTGAGGTAGGTCCCCCTAGTCAGGCTCTTGAGGCTGGAGCTGAGGACAGGGACCTGGTGGCCTTTCCCCTTTCTGGCATAAGAGCTACTGACCTCCTGGTCTATCTCCATCAGTTTTCCTCAGGCCTCTGATGGGAGGGACCACACTTAAGTATGGCCCCCAGGCCTCTCTCACAGGTCATGAAACAGAATCTTCAGATTCCTAGTCCAGTGCTCCTTTCACTGCCTCATTCTCTAATAATGCCTGCATATTTTAAATATCAATGGACCAAGAAACACCTGCTCCCTTTTCCTACTGCTCAAGGATAGACATTTGTGGGAAATAATCCCTACTGAGGAATGGAGTTTTGGGGCCACAGCCAAAGCAACAACTTAGGCCTTACTCATATGGTGGACCCGTTCTTCTGCCTTTACTCCCTGTTGCAAACTCACACACATATTTGAAAGCCCAGCTCCAGTGACACTTCTGCTGGGAAGACTTCCATTACACACCATCTCCTTCTCTCTTATGACTCTGATCACCTTATCTATGTCTATATTTACCAGAGCAAGAAATGTGTTTTCTCATTTCTCAGTCTTCCAGAACATCCTGCTATGAATTATCAAATGATTCATTAAAGAAGGTCCCTTCAAGATTTGGGGCTAGTTTCCTCATTTGAAAAGGAATATCATAATGCAAAGCTAACCACAAAGGCTTTGTTGAGAGGATGAAATGAGTCAATTCATGTAAAGCACTTAGCACCTTGTCAGGTATATAATAAAGATCCAATCCGTGGTCGCTATCAATTATTGCTAGTCCTTTGACCTTAGGGAATCACTTCTCTTCCCTTGGCCTAAGTTATCTTATCTATAAACTGAAAGGTAAAATAGCGGACCTTGTACTTCCTAGTACAAGGAAGGAAGTACCATCATCTCTGAAATATTCTTTTATTTTATTTTATTTTATTGTATGAACATGGATTATACGTTTAATGCAGACCCAAGGCCATACTTTTTTTTTTTGGGGGGGGGGGGGGGCAGTAAGTTTTCCATCCATTACAGATTTTCTTCATGTTAAGATCATAAAACACAATACAATGTGATGAGCTCAGTTTAAAATGACATGCAGCAGCCCGAGTTAACAGACAGCGTCCAGTAAGCCCCAGAACAGCCAGATCTGGTTACTAGGACTCACTGTGTGAGAAAACTCTTTGGGTATAAGCAACTCAAACAGGTCGAAAACAGGAAAAAGTCATGCCTCAACAGTCACTCAAGGTCAACTTGATAGTTTAGGCTACCAAAATAACCCTGTGAAAAATGCAAAATGACTGTGGAAGAGTTCAGTATCCTATACTCACACATAGTACTGGAAGCTTACTAATATCAGATATCTCTAAGTTATAGAAAACACTGTTTAAAAAGAACTACATGTGAGAATCTGCTTTCAAAGAACAGATACTTTTAAAGGAAATGTTAATATTTAACTTGCAAGAGCGAGATTAAAAACTAAATAGTATAACCTGGTGAAGGGCACATCCAAAATGAATAGTCTTGATTTGAGGTGCTCTAATTTAAAAGCTCTTCAGGATAGTAAGAGAAGATTCAGAAAAGCAATCCTAAAACTACCATGGCCAGAAGGAAAATGCCTACGACCTGCACGTGCAGGAACCCACTGTCCCATGACCCTGACTACCCCTTTGGCCCAACTCTCCAATGACTCTAGAACATTTCTAATAGGAAAGACATATCAAGGGCTTTTAATTATCGGGCAATACTGAGAGACAAAGTGAGGATTTGTTTAGGTCTTTAGGACTACTGCTTTATCAATCATGTTTTAGGTGTTTAAAATGACAACTTCCCTACACGAAGTTACCAGACGAACTCTAAAATGATAGGATGTTCTGTGAAAGGTGACTATTAATCAGTTATAAGACCTGGACCAAGATGGTATAAAGGCACTTCAGAACCCTGGGTGATTCTTTTGTTTGCATTCACAGGTAAACATAAAACTGGATCCTCAGAAAATATTTCCAGAAATATATAAACCCTTTAGCAGAAGAAAACCATTTCACGCAGGGATACATTTCAGTGGCTTTTTAGGCAAACGTGACCCAGGTAGTTCAGCAGGTACCTGGAGCAAGCAGCTTGACTACTTAGTCCCAGAGTGGGATGTTTAAGCTGCTAGCTGTGGACAGCTACTTCCTCCAGCAAGCTGTGAAGATCTGGTTCTGCAGGGTAACTGAGTTTCTGCTCTAACATGCTGTAAAATAGTACTGGGCACGTTTAACAGGCCTGTCCAGTACACTTGGCTTTGGGAACTAGTTTTCAGTTTTCCTTATCTAACTATAGGCTTCCTTTGTGGTTTTATAACCTCATTTATACATTCCAGTCCATACTAATTACAAAGGAAAACTTGGTTTACAAACAAAAACAACTTGAAGATATTTAATAGCTGGTGTTTTATCCTTTCAATGCATTCTCATTTTTTTTTTTTTTTTTTTTTTTTTTACTATTAGTTTTCATAATTTTCTTGTGTCACACACAAAAATAAGATATCCCTCCTCTAAATGCAGAGTATGGTAGGGGGGCGCGGAACAGACACTTTTTCAAATGAAACACATCTACAAAAGAACAGACCTTCAATCAAAACCATCCAATGCACACACAAACAAACAAACAAAATCTCCACCCTAATAAACTGGTTGGGCCCAAATCAGGATTTGTAAATGAAACAGATCCTTCTGCTTTACTCAATTCTTTTATTTTTAAACAAACAATTTTTATTGATAGATATTAGTAAAGCATACAATGCATCCAAAGTGTACAATCAGTGGTATCTGGCATAATCACAGAGTTGTGCATTCATCACTTCAATCATTATTAGAACATTTTCATTATTTCAATAATACTAATAATAAGCAAAAACCAAACAGACGAAAAAAAAATTCATCACATCTCAATCTCTCTATGCTTCCCCTGTTGTACATAGCTGCTATTTCTAGCTATTCTTGCATATTTATTTATTTATTTAAAAGCAGTTTTATTGAGATATATACACATAACATACAATCTATCCAAATTGTATAATCAATGGCTTTTAGTATAATCACACTGTTGTGCAGTCACCACCAAAAAATTTTTAGAGCTATTTCATTACTCCAAAAAGAAAAACTCCACACCTCTTAGTAGTAACCTGTCAATCCCTCTATCCTTCCAAGACCTAAATAACAGCTAATCTTATTTCATCTTTATAAATTGATATATATTTACATATTAAATAAATGTAATCTTACAATACATAGTACTTGTGTGTGATTTCTTTCACTTAGCATAATGTTGTTTTGGTCTGATATTCACACCTTGTAACTAACAAACATTTGTTCACTTTCAAAGAAAAACAGTCTTATATATGTAATATTACCCATATTCATATTTCACATGAGGTATTATTATGCTATATAGCCCCATGTTACATTTTTTAGCTTTCCTTTTAGTAATTTACATGACTTTAGACTTTTTCTTTCAACCACTCTCATACCCATATAACACTGTTACTTACCAACACTATGATGTGCTTTCACTTTTTCTATTCATTTCCAAAGATTAATACACATCCTTTTTACCAATTCTGCACTAGTTAACCCTCAGTTCTCATTTTATTTTCTGGTGACCCATATTCAAGTTAATAACTCCATAAGATAACATAATATATTTAGTTCCCAATAGAGCAATCATACAGTATTTGTCTTTTTGTGTCTGGTTTGCTTCACTCAACATAATGTCCTCCAGGTTCATCCATTTTGTCATATGTTTTACAACTTCATTTCTTCTTACAGCTGTACAAAATTCCATCATGTGTATATACCACAGTTTGTTCATCCATTCATAGGTTGATGGACACCTGGGTTGTTTCCATCTTTTGGCAATCATGAATAACGCTGCTATGAACATCAGTGTGCAGATGTCTGTTTATGTCACTGCTCTCAGTTCTGCTGGGTATATATCCAGTAAAGGTATTACCAAGTCACGTGGCAAATCGATATCCAACTTCTTTAGGAACTGTCAAACAGTCCTGCACAGTGGCTGTACATTCTACATTCCCACCAACAGTGAATAAGTGTTCCTTCCTTCCACATCCTCTCCAACACTTATAGTTCTCTGTCTTTTTAAATTGGTCATTCTAATAGGTGTGAAATTATATTTCATTGTAGCTTTGATTTGCATTTCCCTAATCGATAATGATGTTGAACATTTCTTCATGTGCTTTTTCACCATTTGTATTTCTTCTTTGGACAAATGTCTATTCAAGTCTTTTGTCCATTTTTTAAAATCAGGTTGTTTGTCTTTTTGTTGTTGAGTTATAGCATCTCTTTATATATCATGGATATTAAACCCTTATTGGATATGTAATTTCCAAATATTTTCTCCCATTGAGTTGACTGCCTTTGTACCCTTTTGACAAAGTCTTTGAGGTAAAAAAGTGTTTATTTTTTTGTTTGTGTTTGTTTCGTTGGTTTTTTTTCTTTCTTTCTTTCTTTTTTTACTTTTTGTTTTTTTTTTTTTTACTTTTTCTTTCTTTTTTGTTTTTTCTTTTTTTCTTCTTTTTTTTAAATTTTTGTTTCTTTCCTTTACTTTTCAAAAGTGTTTCATTTTGAGGAAGACTCATTTGTCTATTTTTTCTTTTGTTGCTTGTGCTTTGTGTGTAAAGTACAAGAAACCCATCACAAGATCTTTAACATGCTTCTCCACATTTTCTTCTAGTAGTTTTATGATCCTGGCTTTTATATTTATATCTTTGATCCATTTTGAGTTGATTATTGTGTAGGTAGTAAGATAAGTGTCCTCTTTCATTCTTTGGTTATGGCTATCCAATTCTCCCAGCACTATTTATTGAAGAGACTATTTTGTCTCATTAACATGAACTTGGTAGGTTTTTCAAAAAACAGTTGACTATAGAGGTGAGGGTTTATTTCTGGACTCTGAAGTCTATTGCACTGATCAATGTGTCTATCTTTATTCCAATACCATGCTGTTTTGACCACTGTAGCTTTGTGATATATTTCAAGATCAGGCAGTGAAATTCCTTCCACATTGCTCTTCTTTTTTAGAATGTTTTAGGCTCTGTGGGTCCACTTTCCCTTCCAAATAAATTTGGTAATTGCCTTTTCTATTTCTGTAAAGTAGGCTTTTGGAATTTCTATTGGTATTGCATTGAATCTATAAACCAGTTTGGGTAAGTTTGACACTTTCACAATATTTAGTCTTCCAGTCCATGAACATGGAATATCTTCCCATTTGTTTAGGTCTTCATTGATCTCTTTTAGCATTACTTTGTAGTTTTCTGAATACAGATTCTGTACTTCCTTGGTTAAATTGATTCCTAGATATTTGAATCTTTTTGTTGTTATTGTAAATGGAATTTTTTCTTGATTTCCTCATCAGATTGTTCAATACTAATGTATAGAAAAAGTATTAATTTTTGTATTGATCTGTATCCTGCCACTTTGCTGAACTTGTTTATTAGTTCAAGTAGCTTTTCTGTAGACATTTCAGAATATTCTAAATATAAGATCATGTCATCTGCAAATAGTGAGAGTTTTCTTTCCTCTTTTCCTATTTGGATGCCTTTGTTTCCTTGTCTAATTGCTTTAGCTAGAAATTCTAGCACAATATTGAATAACAGTGGTGACAGTGGGCATCCTTATCTTGTTACTGATCTTAGAGGAAAAGCTTTCAACCTTTCCCCATTGAGTATGATGTTGGCTGTGGGTTTTTCACATATGCCTTTTATCATATTGAGGAATTTTCCTTCTATCTTATCTTTCAAAGTGTTTTTATCAAGAAAGGATGCTGGATTTTGTTGAATGCCTTTTCTGCATTGATTTAGATGATCATGTAGGTTTTTTTCCCTTCAGTTTGTTAATGTGGTATATTATGTTAATTTATTTTCTTATGTTGAACCACCCTTGCATACCAGGAATAAATTCCACTTGGTCGTGTTTTATAATTCTTTTTTTTAATTATAGCTTTATTCATATCTGATTGGTTTACATGACTACTCCCCCCTCCCCCTGCCCACCTGCCCTGCTTTCTGTCTGTGTCCATTTGCTGGGTGATCTTCTCTGTCTATTTCTTGCCTTCTCTTCTCATTTTTCTCCTCCAGGCTTCATTGGGATTTGATCCTAGCGACCTCCAACGTGGGAGAGAAGCATCTGTCACTTGCACCACCTCAGTTCCTGGTTTCTGGCGCATCTCGCCTCGACTCTCCACTGCGTCTCTTTTTTGTTGCATCATCATCCTGCTGCATGGTTCGCCACTCAGACACGGCTCACCTGCTCGCTTTTTTTTTTCACCAGGAGCTCCCATATGGTAGGCGGATGCCGAATCACTTGAGTCACATCCACTTCCCTATAATTCTTTTGTTGAGAATTTTTGCATCTATGTTCATTAAAAAGACTGGTCTGTAATTTTCTTTTCTTGTAGTATCTTTATCTGGCTTTATTATTAGGGTGATGTTGGCTTCATAAAATGTAATTGGTAATTTTCCCTCCTCTTCAATTTTTTGGAAGAGTTTAAACAGGATTGGTGTTACTTCTTCTCAAAATATTTGGTAGAAATTCACATGTAAAGCCATCTGGTCCTGGACGTTTTGATGGGGGGGTGGATTTTGAGGACTGATTCAATCCCTTTAAATGTGATTGGTTAGTTGAGTTCTTTTGTTTCTTATAGCATCAGTGTAGGTTGTTTGTGAGTTTTTAGGAATTTGTTCATTTCATCTAGGTGGTCTAGTTTATTGGCATAGAATTACTCATAATATCTTATTATTATCCTTTTTTTTCTGCGGGGTCAGTTGTAACTTACCCCATTTCATTTCTGATTTTATTTATTTGCATCTTCTTTTTTTCTTTGTTAGTCTAGCAAAGCGTTTGTCAATTTTATTGATCTTCTCAAAGAACCAGCTTTTAGTTTTGTTGATTTTTTTTACTGTTTTTTGTTTTTGTTCTCAATTTCATTTATTTCTGCTCTATTATTTATTATTTCTTTCCTTCTGCTTGCTTTGGGAATGATTTGCTGATTTTTTCTAGTTTCTCCAGTTGTGCAGTTAGATCTTTGATTTTAGCTCTTTTGTCTTTTTAATATAGGCATTTAGGGCTATAAATTTCCCTCTCAGCACTGCCTTCACTATATCTCTTAAGTATTGATATTCGGTGTTCTCATTTTCACTTATCTCAAATTTATTACTAGTTTCACTTACTATTACTTCTTTGACCCACTGATTATTTAGGAGTTTGTTGTTTGTCTACACATTTTCAAATTTTCCCCATTTACTGTCTGTTATTAATTTCCAGTTTCATTCCATTAAGATCCAAGAAGGTACTTTGTATAATTTCAATCTTTTTATATTTATTGAGACCTATTCTGTGACCAACATGTGGTCTATCCTGGAGAAAGATCCATAAGCTTTGAGAAGAATGAATAACCTGCTGATTTGGGATGCATCGTTCTGTATATATCTGTTAGGTGTACATCATTTATCATCTTGTTCAAGTTCTCTGTTTCCTTGTTGATCCTCTGTCTAGTTGTTCTATCTAATGATGTGAGTGTTGTGTGGAAGTCTCTAACTATTACTGCAGAGATATCTATTTCTCCTTTCAGTTTTTCCAGAGTTTGCCTCATGTATTTTGGGGCAACCTGGTTTGGTGCATAGATATTTATGACTGTACTCCTTCCTGGCGGATTGTCCCTTTTATTAAAAATAATGGCCTTCTGCATTGCATCACTTTTTGCATTTAAAGTCTGTTGTGTCTGACACCAATATAGCTAGTCCTGTTTTCTTTTGGTTACTGTTTGTGTGAAAGAGTTTTTCCAATCATTCACTTTCAGTCTATTTGCATCCTTGGCTCTAAGGTGAATCTACTGCAGACAGCATAAGGATGGCTCATGTTTTCTTATCCGTTCAGTCAGCCTATGTCTTTTGCTTAGGGAGTTTAATCCATTCACATTCAATGTTATTACTGTAAATGCATTATTTACTTCCACCATTTTATTCTTTGGTTTTCATATGTTATATCTTATTTTTGTCTGTCCTTTTATTTTTTGGTTATCTTTTCCACTATTCTTGCCTTCTATACCCTCATCCAAAACTCTCTCTCTCCTGTCTTTTTCTTTTGGGCTGTAAGGCTCCCTTTAATATTTGCTGCAAAGGTGGATTCTTTTTTATGAACTCTCCTAGTTTCGGTTTGTTTGTGAATATTTAAACTCACCTTCATATTTGAAGGACAATTTTGCCAGATAAAGAATTCTCTGCTGGCAATTTTCCTCTTTCAATATCTTAATTGTATCATATCACTGTCTTCACGCCTCCATGGTTTCTGATGAAAAATCCACACTAAGTCTTATTGGGCATCCCTTGTATGTGATGGTTTGCTCCTCCCTTGCTGCTTTCAGAATTTTCTCTTTATCTTTGACATTTGATATTCTGAGTAGTATGTGTCTTAGAGTAGGTCTATTCACTTTTGTTCTGATTGGGGTACACTGTGCTTCTTGGACATGTAAGTTCATTTCTTTCACAAGTATGGAGAAATTTTAGCCACTATTTCCTCAAATACTCTTTCTGCCCCCTTTCCCTTCCTTTATCCTTCTGGAACTCCCATGACATGTATGTTGTTGCATTTTGTGTTGTCATTCAACAATCTGAGTCCATGCTCAATTTTTTCCATTCTTTTCTCTCTGTGTTCTTTTCTTTCTTCAATTTCAGCTGTTCCATCTTCACTATCATTTATTATTTCTTCTATCATTTTGAGTCTGCTATTGTATGCCTCTAATGTGTTTTTGATCACACCTATTGTGTCTTTCATTCCCATGAACTGAGTTACTGTTCTAATCAGGTTGTCAAATTCTCCTTTGTGCTCACTCAGTGTCTTCTTGATGTCCTTTATCTGTTTAGCCATATTGTCTTTCAACTCATTAATTTGATTTTGGAAATATGCTTGAATCTTATTGATTACTTGTCTCAAATCTTGTGTCTCATCTGGGTCTTTTATATAATCCTTTGCTTGGGCCATTTCTTCCATTTTCTTAGTATGGCTTATAATTTTTTACTGATGTCTAGGCATCTGAATATGATGATCAGTTTACCCTATTGCTCAATTTCTTTCCTTTTGTAGGGATTTAGTGGTGGAAGACTGTATTATTGCCTTTCTTTTGATGCTTTGTTCAACCTGTTCTAAGTCTTTAGGATTGGACCTATTAGTTGCTCAAATCTGGGCCCTGGACCCAGTAATGCATTGCAGACCCACTTCCTAGGGCCTGGAGAGGGAGGCTATAAAGGCCAGAAAAAGCCTCTCTTTCTTATTTACTTTAAATTTCCTCATGTGCTAATGAGGCAGCCTTCTGGTCAGAGTGTGTTTGCTGCAACATGGACTGGATCAGTGTGATAGAGGATACTGCCTGGAAACTAAAAGCCTCGTAATTCAAACTTCCTCAGAGGCAGTTCTCCAATCTTTGCTGGCAGCCCCCTCTCTTTTCCCAGGTAAGAATTAATTCTACTCCCCTCTGTGTCCTCAACAACCAATCCTGGTCTGTAGGGCAGGTGTTTGAGAGGGTTTGATCTCTTTAGCCTCATCCCACCTCCCAGCTGACCTAGAAGGGCTTGTGGGACACAGCAGACCAAATTTGTCAGTCAAAACCTGAGTTTGCCTTAGGCTGCATCCCTCTATCTCCTGATTCCTGGGTAGGTAGGTCCCTGTGGCCCCATTTGTCTGTAGCCGGAGGTCCAAGGCCAGATAATTCAATGCTTTCTCTTTATAAGTGCTGGCAGCTTCAGATGCAGTCTACTCAAGGTCTTAATATCAAGGTCCCTTTCCTGTGCCTTTCTCTTTTCTGGGTCACTTCCAGCCTTCTCCTGGTGTCCTACATCCTACAACTTTTTTTCCATGTCATTTCTGCCTGTCCTCTAGCTATTTTTCTGTGAGAGGAGAGAGTCGTGTGTCTTTCTAATCCACCAACTTCCCAGAAGTTCTGAAATATTCTTGATAAAATAATTGAATCCACATTTAATCAAGCCACTATCCCCTAAAGTCTACATATAACTACCAGTTTATAGGAAACATGAATGTGTTAAAAGATGCCAAAAGGATGCAGTCAACCAAATCCAGACTGTGGAAAACACTGCAGGACAAGTGTTTCTTCAGCCACTAACTGGTATGGAAATACCTGGAGAAATTGTTAGACATTGAATTAGTCTTAAAAGCAAATCTAAACAGCTATGAGGTCTCAGCTTATCTCTCTCCTTTTGCATTTTACTCTAAACTACAAGGATAAACCAGGCTGTACCTTGCACTCAGCTCGGAAATCTTCTCAGCTAAATATCCAAGTTCATTGCTAAAAAGTTTTACTTTCAATCTGACATCGGAACACAATCTTGCCAAGTTCTCTGCCACTTTATCCCAAGGATTACCTTTCTTCCAGTTGCCAATAACACCTTCATCATTTCCTTTTAAGTTCTCATCAGAGGGAAACTTAACTCCCAGATTTCTACTGATAGTCTTTTCGAAGCAATCTAGGCCTTTTCTATCAAATACCTTCCAATTCTTTCAGCCTCCACCTTCTATAATTCCAAAGCCATTTCTACATTTTTTAGGTTTTTTGTAATAGCAGCATCCCTTCCCTGGGACCAAAAGCTTTCTTAGATTTGTTAGGCTGCAATCACAAATACCATACAATGGGGTTGTCTTAAACAACAGGAATTTACTGGCTCATGGTTTGGGGGCTAGACGAAGTCCAAAATTGAGGTGTCAGCAAGGTGATACCTCCTCCCTAAAGATTGTGGTGTTTTGGATCTGACTGTTGGTGATCCTTGGGTTCTTTGGCTTGTGTCCCTGCCTCATGTCCCATAGCAATGTCTTCTCCCTTTCTATTCGAGGCTCCATTGACATGCAGTTTTTGAAGATAATTTTAAAACTGTAGATCTCACTCAAATTATCAAAGATGGTATTATGGATTGAATTGTGTCCCCAAAAGAAATATGTTCAATTCCCATGAATGTAATCCTATTTAGAAATAGATCTTTGATGATGTTATTAGTTATAATGAGAAAAAATTGAATTAGGGTGGTCCTAACACAATATGACTGGTGTCCTTATGAGGAGAGGAAATTTGGATACAGAGAGAGAGTAGATTGCCATGTGGTAGAGGCAGAGATTGAATGAAGTTGCAAGTCAAGAAATCCTTAGATTGCCAGAATCCCCCACCACAATTTCCTACAAACTTCAGAGGCAGCATTGCCCTGCCAACACCTTGATTTATACTTTTAGCCTCAAGAACTATGAGAGGATATATTTTGTTGTTTTAATTCACATTTTTTGCGGTACTTTGTTACAGCAGACCCAAGAATTTAAGACCTATGATAATACTGGTTTATTTTTATATCATGTTTGACATCTCAGCACCGTAGCACCTGCAGCATACCGAGGAAATATTATCTTTAAAAGGGCAATCTGTATAGGTTGTGGCTTTCATGTTTTTTTCCTGCTTTGTATACCAGAATATTAAACTAGTAGAAAGTCAGTGGCCAACCAGACCTGGACTCTATATTCAGCAAAATCTTGCAGAGGTTTTGAGAGGATTATGTGAAGAGAAATAAAGAAAATTTTATAAATAGTTAAACCCATTTCTGTGATGACAGTCAGGTACTCTTTACTCTAAATATTTATACACAATGACAATAATATCTAGGGGAGATTTTTATTATTCCTTTATTTCTTCCCATTAAAAAACTAAATGAAACCATTAGCCAGAGTTTTCCTGATGGTCTGATTTGGATTTGTTGCCTGTGCATCTCCTTCTTGATTCATGATTCTTATTGCTCATCAGATAGCTATTAACATTTTCTTGTAAATTCCTTGACTTCTTTTGAAGCTTTAATTCCCCTTTCTCAACTTGAGTGACCTGTGTGTGTGGGCTCGTCCTTTGAACTGTGGTCCTCTGAAATGATAGGTGATTTTAAACTGCTTGTGGAGGAAAGATTCCACTTGTAAATAGAGTCAATCTAAAAGAAAAAGGACTCCCATGGCAATGATTCACATTTATTTCCTACCTTTGATTTCACCAGTCTGAAACCTGAACACTTTTACATGAGTAAACATCTCTTATAAGTAGATGCTCACGGCACAGTACTTAATCATTTGATTCTGAATTCCTGGATCTTTCTCAGAAAATCTTTATAACTATATGATTTCATTCCATGCCTCTGACTGATGTACAATATGAGAAACTTGAGTACAGTGTTGAAGTCTACCCTAGCCTCTTCTTACAGTTGCAGCAACAGACATGGTGATCTTCTGTGCAGGAAGGGAAATGGGAATGACAGAGCTTGACAAATAGAAGGCACAAAGAATAAATCAGTCTACATTGACACATGGTATTCCTACTAGGTCATGCCAGGTATTAAAGAAGGAGATGACATAGATCATGCCTTAGAAGATATGATTGGGAAGTTAGAACACCCATTTACTAAATAATTAAATTAAATATTTAAAGAGTCTATGATAATGTCTAAAAAAGATAAACATTAATGTTATTCAAAATCATTAGGACTGAAAGTTTTCTTTAAATATTTTTTACTTTTTTAAAGATACTTAGGGTACATAAACGTTACATAAAAAGTATAGGGATTCCCGTATGCCCAGCTCCCCATACCTCCCACATTTCCCACATAAACAACATCCTTCATTAGTGTGGTATATTCATTGCAATTGATAAATGCATTTGGGGGCATTGCCACTGAGCATGGATTATAGTTTACATTGTAGTTACACTCTCTCCCACACAATTCTGTAGGTTATGGGAAGATATATAATGGCCTATTAATACATTGAAATGTAATTCAAGACGAGTTCCAAGTCCCAGAAATGCCCCCGTATTATACCTGTTTTTCCCTCTTCTTGCTCTCAGAGCCTCCAGTGGCCACTGCCTCCACATCAGTGTTGTAATTTCTTGCATTGCTAGAATCACAATAAGTCTATAGTAGAATACCAGTAAGTCCACTCTAGTCCATAGTTCATTCCCAATCCTGAGGATTCTGGAATGGTGATGTCCACTCCACCTCTAATGGAGAAGGGACTTCATTCCCATGCAGCCGATAGATGGGACTCTCTTGCTTACAATTGTAGGTTCTCTCATTTCTTTAACATGGTGGTTGTCTATCCTCACCTCCTTATTAGTTGTCCTGGGTGAGTCCAATGAACTGGAGAGTAGGTGTTGCAACTCTGCTCAGGCTCAGGGCCCAGCTGGCACATGGACAGCCCAAAGATTTAAGTCTCTCAGACGTACACTATGAACTCCAGCACCAACTATAGGTTCAAATGGAAGGGACAGATGAGCCATGTGTAAGGAGGCCATAATTGAGTTCAACTCTGTCACTCTCAGGAGCACAAACTCCAAAGTAGGGCCCAATGGCAAGGCACCAGACTCGAGCTATCTGCCCTGACCATAGGACCTGGGTGTCTCCAGAGCCATCAAGAGCCCACTATTTGGGGTAGTATCTATTTTGGCAGTCTATGAGATCCTGCTGAGATGTGCATAAATGTTACCTCTGGGATGACCTCCCAACTCACTCTGAAGTCTCTTACCATATAAACACATTTGTTTTTACCTTTTTCCCCTTTTATTTAAAGTCTTTTTCCAGTTGCACTGCTAGTTGGTGCTTGGTGGCAATCCCTCAGTGCCAGGGAGGTTCATCCCTGGGAGGCATGTCCCACACTGGGGGAAAGGTAATGCATTTATATGCTGAGTTTGGCTTAGAGAGAGGCCACATTTGAGCAACAAAGAGGCTCTCAGGATATAACTCTTAGGCACCCTATAACACTAGGCTAAGTTTTAATTTCAAGAGCAAAGGCTCATAAGCATAGTCATCAATATCAAGGGCCCATCAGTGGACCAGCCTTCTTTGCTAGTCATTGCCCCTGTATTTGGGGGATTATTGCTGTTCCATTAGAGAATGTGGCAGGGCTCTGCAGGATGGGGATTCAATATTCTTTCAGGTATTGTGTGAATCTCCACCAACTGTGACAATGCCGTGTGAAAATCTGAACACCTTTATATGCCTTATATGTATGTCCAGGTGAACCTCCTCCCATGTATCCCCCATCACTGACACCCCACACTAATAATGATCCTCCCGTGCCCCAGTTGTAAACCTCCTGTGATCCAAACCTTCTTCAAAAATGAAGCCAATACAGATAGATCCGGAGTATGGTGCTTTGCCAGTGGTCCCTACTTTGGATTTTGTGCTCCCAAGTGTAACAGAGTTGGACTCAGGTGTGACTTCTCTATACATGCCTCTTCAGTGCCTTTTATTTGAACCTATAGTTGGTGCTGGATTTGATAGGTAGAGTCCAAGAGACTTGAATCTCTGGGCTGTCCATATGCCAGCTGGGCCCTGAGCCTCAGAAGAGCTGCAACACCTACTCTCCAGTTCATTGGACTCACCCAGGACAACTAACAAGGAGGTGAGGATGGACGATCACTACAACAAGTATAGCAGTTTGGCGGTTTGATATAGTTATGAATTCCAAAAACAGATATTGGGTTATGTTTATAAACGGATCTGTTCATCAGGGCATGATTAAGTTATGATTAGGGATTTGACTGGGACATGTCAGTAGGGTTTTGAGCCCCGCCCCTTGGTGGGTGGGGTCTCAAAGATAAAAGACATGGCAAAAGACAGAGTAGTAGTAGTTTTTTTTTTTTCTAGTAGTAGTTTTGATGTTGGAGTTCTGATGTTGAGTGTTAATGCTGGAGCCCAGGAGAGTAAGCACACAGAGGACCTTGGTAGTGAGGAAGGAGAGAAGGCTCCAAGAAAAGAGATGAACTGTTCACCTGATGGTTCACATCTGGCCTTGTGGAGAGAGGCAAAGCCTAGAAAGACTCATAGTCTACAGCTGACCTTGTGGAGAGAGGCAAAGTCTAGAGAGCCGCATAGTCTACAGATGACCGTGTGAAGGAAACAGAGGAGCTGAGCCGGGAGAGAAACGGAGCACCCAGAAGAGAAGAACCCAACATTCCATGCTCACTCGCACGCTCGCTAGAAGCCTGCCTGGCAAACGTTGGCAACTGTCTTGCTCCAACACATGACAACAGATTTTGGTGAAGGAAGAAACTTATGCTTTATGGCCTGGTAACTGTGGGCTTCTACCCCAAATAAATACCTTTTATAAAAACTAACTGAATACTGGTATTTTGCATCAGCACCCCTTTGGCTGACTAATACACCAAGGAACCCAGAAAATCTACAACTGCAAGCAAGAGAGTCCCATCCATCAGCCACATGGGATTGAAGCCCCCTCTCAAGTAGAGGTGGAAAGAGCATCATCATCCCAGAATCCTCAGGATTGGGGAATAAAATATGGACTAGAGTGGACTTACTGGTATTCTACTGTAAACTTATTGTGATTCTAGCAATGGAAGAAATTATATCATGGATGTGGAGACAGTGGCCACTAGAGGTGCTGAAGTCAGGGAAAGGGAAAAAGAGGTGTAATATGTGGGTATTTCCAGAACTTGGAATTGTCCTGAATGACATGGCAAAGACAGATACAGGCCATTATATATCCTTCCATAACCTGTAGCATTGAGTGGGAGAGAGTGTAAACTACAATGTAAAGTGTAATCCATGCTTAGTGGCAATGCTCCAAAATGTGTTCATCAATTGCATTGAATGTACCACACTAATGAAAGAAATTGTTAATGTGGGGAAAGTGGGAGGTGTGGGGAGTGGGGCATATGGTAATCCCTTATCTTTTTTTCTGTAGCGTTTTATGAAATCTAAGTATCTTTTAAAAATAAATAAAAAATATATTTTAAAAAAATGAAGCCAATGGAATAGCCAAATACAATTAATAGGAAAATGAAATAATAACAATAGGTTTAATTATAAGAAATAAAATTTTTTAAAACTAAAATAAAATAATTGGGATATTAAAAATAATGAAAAATATTTAGATTTTTTTTGACATTTTGCCTTTCATCACTGTAATATCTGTTATGTTGTATGTACAGTGACATTTTCTTCCATTTATTCCCCAGTGTCTTACTTTTTTTCATTCTGTTTTCAAATAAGTTTTAGGTCACAGTAAAGTCACATACAAAATATAGGGGACTCCCAAATATCCAACATCTTCCCCTTTTTCCCCTTCCTGTATTAATGCCTTTTTATATGTGGATGGTACATTTGCTACAACTGATATACAAATAGTGAAACATAGCTACTAACCATGGTCAATGGTTTACATTTTAGACCACACACTTTTATAAATTTTGATGATATTTAGCAAGGCCCTTTTCCATCAATGCAAGATTATTTAGAACACTTCCATTGCCCACTAAATATCCCCTGTTCCATCCATTCTATTCTTCCCTCCCCTTCCCCTCGGGGCCCACGGTGACCACCAGACTTCACTCCTTGGATGACAAGATTCATACTTACCTGCAACAACACTGAGGTCTTGACACACTAGTTTGTCCTCCCCTATTAGGAACTGCCCATGCTCTCAAAAGACTCCCGCCCTTCTGTTTGAGAATATATGGGTCTTCCCCAGGATGGGAGTCCAGCTCCTTCCCGCTCATTATATGGGTCTCCACCCACTGATACAACACATTACAACAAAATGATCACTCGCACGCTCACTAGAAGCCTGCCTTAAGTGCACCCTGTTGTGAATGCCTGCCCACCCAACACCCTAAACCAATAATGCTTCCTTGTCATATTGCCATAAGAGCCTTCCCAACTTTGTACTTTCAACCACATACCCACCAATCCCCAGTGTTCCCCTGGTCCCTCTCCCAACCCTCCCCCCATTCCATGGACCGTCCAACCCACCCTCCCCACTCCACACCCCTGTCAAACCTGAACCACGCAACCCAATAGAATCACTACACTCTTGTCATATCCCTTCAAAGCCCAACTACACACTGATGTTATCATAGATTTCCCCCATATGAGCAATGGCTCACAACTTTCTCCCTTTCTATTTCCTGTAAATCTATCTTCCAGACAATAGCTCTCTGAGTCTGCTCGATTTGGTTAATTCATATCAGTGAGGGTGTGTAATATTTGTCCTTCAATACCTGACTTACTTCACTCAACATAAGGTCTTCAAGATTCATCCATGTTATCAGTGTGTTAGCACTGTATTCCTTCTTATACCTGAGTAATATTCCATTTTATGTATGTACCACATTTTGCTTTTCCATTCATCTGTTGATGGGCATTTGGGTTGATTCCAACTTTTGTCAACAGTGGATAATGTCTTTATGAACATTGATGTGCATATATCTGTTCATGTCTTTGCTTTCAGTGCTTGTGGGTACATAACCAGCAGTGGAATTATTGGATCATATGGCAGTCCTATAGTTAGTTTTTTGAGGAAATGCCAAACTGTCTTGCACAATAGCTGGAACATTCTACATTCCCACCAGCAGTGGATGAGGGTTCCCATTCCTCCCCATCCTCTCCAACACTTGTAGTCCTCTGTTTTTTTATAGCTTCCAGTCTAATGGGTGTAAGATGGTATCTCATTGTAGTTTTGATTTGCATTTCCCTAATAGCTAGTGCTGTTGAGCATCTTTTCATGTGCTTTTTAGCCATTTGTATTTCTTCCTTGGAGAAGTGTCTTTTCATGTCACTTGCCCATTTTTTAAATGAGTTGTTTGTCTTTTTATTTTTGAGGTGTAGGTTTTCTTTATATATGCTGGATATCAGGCTCCTATCAGATATATGGTTGCCAAATATTTTCTACCATTAGGTAGGCTCTCTTTTTACGTTCTTGATAACCTCCTTTGAGGTGCAAAAGGTTTTAATTTTGAGGAGATCCCATTTATCTATTTTTTCTTTTGCTGCTCGTGCTTTGGGTGTGAAGTTCATGAAACCATTTCCAATTACAAAGTCCTGTAGATGCTTCCCTACATTATCCTTCAAAGTCTTTAAAATCTTGGCCCTTATATTTAGATCTTTGATCGATCTTGAGTTGATTTTTGTGTAAGCTGTGAAATGGTGTTCCTCTCTTTCTTTTGGATATGGATAACCAGTTCTCCAAGCACCATTTATTGAAGAGGCCATTCTCTCCCAGTTGAGTGGGCTTGGTGGCCTTGTCAAATATCAGATGACTGTATATGCATAGATTTATATCAGAACTCTCAATTTGGTTCCATTGGTGGATATGTCTATCCTTGTGTCAATACCATGCAGTTTTGACCACTGTATCTTCGTAGTATGTTTTAAAGTCAGGTAGAGTGGCTCTTCCAATTTCATTTTTCTTTTTCAATATGCCTTTGGCTATTCAGGACCTCTTGCCCTTCCAAATAAATTTCATAGTTACTTTTTCCAATTCAGTAAAAAATGTTATGTTGATTTTTATTAGGATTGCATTAATTCTGTATATTAGTTTGGGTAGGGCAGACTTCTTAATGATGTTTAATCTTTCTATCCATGAACAGGGAATATTCTTCCATTTATTTAAGTCTTCTTTGATTTCCTTTAACAGTGTTGTATAGTTTTTTGTGTATAATTCATTTATAACTTTAGTTTAATTTATTCCTATGTGTTTCATTCTTTTAATTACTATTGTAAGTGGTGTTTTTTTTCTTGACTTCCTACTCAGATTGCTCATTATTGGTGTACAGAAATGCTACTGATTTTTGCACATTGATCTTATAACCTGCCACTTTACTGAACTCCTTTATAAGGCCTAGAAGCTTTCTTGTAGATATCTCAGGGCTTTCTAAGTATAAGACTGTGTCCCCTGCAAATAGTGACAGTTTTACTTCTTTCTTTCCAATTTGGATGACTTTTATATCTTTTTCTTGTCTCAGTACTTGAGCAGATACTTCTAACACAATGTTAAATAGGAGCAGTGATAGTGGGCATCTTTGTTTTGTTCCCTATCTTAG
This sequence comes from Tolypeutes matacus, assembly GCA_026826555.1. Lineage (NCBI taxonomy): Eukaryota > Metazoa > Chordata > Mammalia > Cingulata > Chlamyphoridae > Tolypeutes > Tolypeutes matacus. The sequence continues at coordinate 36,311,551 of JAKSZT010053928.1, read as the reverse complement.
AGGGAAAGCTTTTGGAATTTCACCATTGTATATGATGCTAGCTCTGGGTTTCATATATACCCTTTATCATGTTCAGAAAGTTTCCTTCTATTCCTGTCTTTTGCAGTGTTTTTATCAGGAAAGGATGCTGTATTTTATTGAATGCTTTTTCTGCATCAATAGAGATGATTATGTGATTTTTTTCTTTCCATCTCTTTATGTGGTATATTACATTGATTGATTTTCTTATATTGAACCATCCTAGCATATCCGGATGAAACCCACTTGGTCATGATGTATATTTCATTTGATGTGTTGTTGAATATGAATAGCAAGTATTTTGTGAGGATTTTAGCATCTAGGTTCATTAGAGAGATTGGTCTGTAATTTTTTTTTCTTGTGGCTTCTTTGTTTGGCTTTGGTATTAGGATCATTTTTGCAGAATGGGTTAGGCATTATTCGTTCTATTTCTATTTTTTGGAAGAGTTTCAGCAGAATTGGTGTTAGTTCTTTCCAGAAAGTTTAGGAGAATTCACCTGTGAAGTCTTCTGGTCCTGGGCTCTTCTTAGTTGGAAGGTTTTTGATGACTGAATCTATCTCTTTATTGTAATTGGACTGTTGCGTTCATCAATTTCTTCTTTCATCATTGTACGCTGCTTGTGAGTTTCTAGGAATTTGTCCATTTCCTCTAAATTATCATTCTTGTTGCATATAATTTTTCAAAGTATCCTCTTATGATACTCTATTTCTGTGGGATCAGTGGTAATATACCGTTCCTCATTTCTTATTTTGTGTATTTGTATCTTCTCTCTTTTTTTCTTTGTTAGTCTAGCTAAGAGTTTGTCAATTTTGTTGATATTGAAGAACTGACTTTTGGTTTCATTTTTTCTGTTGCTTTCTTATTTTCTATTTCATTTAGTTCTGCTCTAATCTTTGTTATTTCCTTCTTTCTACTTCCTTCGGGGTTAGTTTGTTGTTCTTTTTCTAATTCCTTCAGGTTGTGCAGTTAGGTCTTAGATTTTAGCTCTATCTACTTTTTTGATATATGCATTTATGGCTTTGGATTTCCCTCTCAGTACAGCTTTTGCTGCATTCCATAGGTTTTGATATGTTGTGTAGTCATTTTCATTAGTTTCAGGGTAGTTACTGATTTCTTTTGAGATTTCCTCCTTGACCCACTGTTTGTCTAAGATGTGTTGTTTAACTTCCATACCTTTGTGCCTAATCTGGTTCTCTAGCCCTTACTGATTTCCAGCTTTATTCCATTGTGGTCAGAGAAATTTTTTTGTATAATTTCAATCTTCTTGAATTGATTGTAGGTTGTTATGTGGCCTAGCATGTGGTCTATCTTGGTGAATGATCCATGTGAACTTGAGAAGAATGTATGTAGTGCTGTATTTGGGTGTAGTGTTCTGTATATGTCTATTAGGTCCAGATCCTCTAATGTATTATTCAAAGTCTTTGTTTCTTTACTGATTCTCTGTCAAGATGTTCTGTCTAAGAGTGATAATGGTGTATTAAATTCCCTCACTATAATTGTAGAGGCATTTATTTCTCCACTTAGTTTTCCCAGTGTTTGCCTCATGTATTTTGAACCCTGGTTAGGTTGTAAATATTCATGATTGTTCTTTCATCTTAAAAGATTACCTCTTTTATTAATACATAATTAATATGTCCGTCTTTGTCTCTTAGAATAATTTTTCATTTAAAGTCTATTTTGCCCAATATTAATATAGCTACTCCCGCCTTTTTAGTTATTGTTTGCTTGTAAGATTGTTTTCCAGCCATTGACTTTAAGCCCCTTGAATCACTGGGTCTAAGGTGGGTTTCTTGTAGACAGCATATATATGGGTCATTTTTCCTTAGCCATTCTGTCAATCTATATCTCTTAACTAGTGAGTTTAATCCATTAACATTCAGTTTTATTACTCTCAAGGAATTACTTATATTAGCCATATTTTTGGGGGGTTTATGTAAGTCATATGTTGTTTTTATTTCTCTTTTTGTCTTTTTAGTTGTTCTTACACTTTCCTCCAACTCTCTCTCTCTCTCCTGTTCTTACCTTTCAACCTGCAGAACTCCCTTTAGTATTTCTTGAAGGGCAGGTTTCTTATTTTAATTTCTGTTTATCTGTGAATATTTTGAAATCTCCATCAGTTTTGAATGCAGCTTTGCTGGATAGAGAATTCTTGGCATGAAGTTTTTTTCTTTTAGTACCTTAACTATATCATACCACTGCCATCTTGCCTCCATGGTTTCAGATGAGAAATCATCACTTAATCTTATTGAGCTTCCCTTGTATGTGATGGTTCTCTTTTCTCTTGCTGCTTTCAGCATTTTCTTTTTGTCTTGAGCATTGGATAGTTTGACCAGTGCAAGTCTTGTAGCAGACCTGTTGGGATTTATACTGTTTGGGGTGCACTACATTTCCTGGACAGGTACAACCATCTCCCTCAATAGGGTTAGGAAGTTTTCAGCCATTATTTCCTCCAACATACTTTCTGTCCCCTTTCCCTTCTCTTCTCCCTCTGGGATGCCTATAATGCATATGTTTGTGGGTTTTAGGTTGTTGTTTAAATCCTTAAGTCCCTGCTGGATTTTTTCTATCTTTTTATCTATCTATTCTACTATCTGTTTGTTTCAGATGTACTATCTTCCACATCACTAATTCTTTCCTCTGTCTGTTCAAATCTGCTGTTATGTGCTTCCAGTATCTTTCTGATTTCTTGGTTTGTGCCATTCATCACCATCATATTCATTATCTTTTTATGTATGTTTACAATTTCTTCAGTATGTTCTCCCAGTGTCTTCTTAATATACTTAATCTCTTCCTTCACTTCATTAAATTGGTCCATGATATTTGTTTGGACAGCTCTGGTTAGTTTTTCAATGTTCTGCATCTCTTCCTTGTTTTTAGTTTGTTCATGGGACTGGTCCATGTCTTCCTGTTTGTTAGTATGATTTGTAATTTTTTGTTGCCCTTTGGTCATCTTTTTATTTTGATGGGTTTATTCAGTTGATTAGCTTCTCTCTCTGCTCTAGAGTTTTATTAGCTGCTGGTTTTGTGTATGTGTTAAGTTTTCTCTTTGACACTTTGTTCTTCTTGTTCTATTTTCTTGCTGTTTTCTATGTCCCCTTGAAGGAAAAAGATCAGGGCCAGAGAAAGCAAAAGAAGTGAGAAAAGAAAAAGGATAATAGTAATAATAATAGTAAAAGTTAGAAGAAGAACCATATAAAACCTAGGAATATGTATATTTAACTCATGTAAGCAGTGTAGAGTAATAGGAATAAAAAAGTGGAGTACCGACAATGCAATGGGAAACCAAATAGAGAAAAATATATAAAATGAACAAAGGGCCTGAATGATGAGGAGAGAGGAAAAGAGAAAAGACAGACAAAAATAAATAAGTTAATAAAAGAAAGAAAACAGAATAGACAAGATAGAAATAAAAACCAGAAAAACTGAAGACTAAACAAAGAGGGGTGAAATGTAAGAACAACAACAGAAAGCAGAAGATAGAAAGATGAAAGGAGGAAAAGAGATGACATTGGTAAACAAAATCAGTATACACAGAAAAGGGGAAATCAAGGAAGAGGAAATACAGCAAACAAGAAATAAGCCATCAGCACCTAATTAAAATTTTTTTAAAAAATTTTCAGTGAGGGGAGGGAAGAAAGAGGAAAGAACAACAAAAAGCAAACAAACAAACAACAACAACAACAAAAAAAACCACACAAGCAAGCAGTCAAACAAACTCAGGAAAAACAGCCTTCCCTCTCAGGCTTCTGAGGAGCTTCTCAGGCTGCCAGTGTTCATCAATCAATTACCCTGAAGCCTGTCCTTTTCAGGTTTTGAAGAGGGTTTTAGCAAGTAAACAGTTAAATTTTTTTTTTAAGTAGCCTTTTTTTTTTTAGGAAAAATAAGAGACCCAAGAGAAGCTAATATAAAAATAATGTCTATGATTTCCCTGTCCTAAAGTATCAGCTGTTTGTTTGATATCCCAGTGGATCACTACTCTAAGAGGAGCTGGGAATCAAACTCAGGACCTCAAGGCAGAAACTCCTCCACTGAGCTAAATTTTCTCAGTTAGCTCTTCAAAAAGCTATCTGTCACTTTCCTTCTTGCAAGTTTGACTCTGTAGTTGGGTAGATTCCTGCTCATTAGGAGCCTGTCTGTCCCTGCCCCCTTTCTATTCTTATTGCTTTCTCTCCCAGGACAGCAGGACACAATAGCCTGTGTGATTGGATCCCCCCCACACCTCTCCTGGTCAAGTTGAGTTCCCTTCTGAAATTCAAATGGGACCCTAGCAACAGAACTCACCACAGTAATATGACTCTCAACCCTCTTCCAGACTACCCCCTCCTCCCAGGGGACCCTAAATGGGTTCTTGGAAGCTTATTAAACACTTCTTACTGCCTGCCTCCCTTAGGGGAGTTGAAATCTTGATAGTTTTCAGCACAAGACTAATCAATTGGCTGACTCCACCCCCCCCCCCAGGCCAAGTTTCTCTATCCCAGGGCATTTAGGTAGATCAGGCTTCCTCAGCAGAGTCACCTCTCCCCTTTTCCTGGTGCCACCTCAAGCCAGCTGGTATGCTCCCCAAAGTTCAAAGGGGGTCCAGACAACAAAACCCAAAGAAAGGAAACCCCTCTCCACCCTTCACCAGAACCCTCCCATTTTCGGAGAATCATCCCTCCCGCCACGTGGCCAGCTGGAGTCGGGGCTCGCAGTGGCTTTTTGCCTTGGAGGTAGGGCTTAGCCATCCGCCATTTCCAGAAACTCATGGTTTTACCTTGAACAATTTATCTCTTTGCCCAGCTGCCTCCAGATCTATGCCCTGAAGCCTCCTGCTTTGTGGGTTCCCAAAACAGCTTGCTCTGCAGGATCTTGCCCCCATTCAGCCGTTTTTTGCAAGAGAGATGGTGAGTTCCCTCTTAAACTGATGCCATCTTGCCCAGGACTGAAATTTTTCAGAAAGAATTTTTCCAAGATAGTAAGATTCAGGATAGGGTAGTTGAAGACAAATGTGTAAGGGATTGTGAGAGATGGGAACAAATGTAGCAAAGAAGGTGAAGAGAAACTGGTTGTAGCATATTCTGGAAATAGTGAGATGAGCCTTCATCGGGACAGAACCAGAACTAACAGCAGACCATCTGTTCAAGATTCAGAAATAGCGATTCACTCAGTGCAGACCCAGGGGCCAAAATTCAAGGGACAAAGAACAAAAGGTGTTGAAAAACAGTTCAGTAATTAAGACAGTTTTAATATCATGTTTTTTACTGATGGACTGCTGATATTCTGCACAAAATAACTGTCCAAATAAGCCAGAGAATTCTTGTCTGAGAAGAATAAAATATGGTACTTTAGAAATCAAATTGAAATTTTTCTCCCTGAACTTGTTTTGATTTAGGAGATTTAAACTGATCAATTTCAGTCAGTGATAAAGAGTCATTCTCTGGATATTGAGTTTAAAATCTATCATTTGCTTGAGCTACATTATAATACTTTAATTTTTAAAACATTGCTGAAATAGGTTTTATATAGGAGCTATATAATAATAGATTGCAATAGAGATTAGAAGGAATTACAGTCCATTTCTTCAGGGTACAAAGCAGGTACACTATGTCTCTGCATGTGTATCTTATGCTTATATATTTTAGATGTAAATTGTTTTCTTTTAAGAGAAAATATTATATGGAATACTGATGGAAAGGGATTATATGTTTGTGTTTTATTTTTCTGAGTTGTAAAACACATTTTCTATCTCTAATGAGAGTTCCATGAAATATTCTACAGTGTTTATAACAAATCTGGCTTCTAAAGAATCAGACTTACATAAACAATAGTTGGGATTTTTTATATCCATGTAAAATTTCTCTCTCTGACATTTTATGCACGTTTATTATGGCTTTATCTCTAGAAATGTTTAAGTATGTTTTGAATAGTGGGGGAAAATCACAATTTGAAATTGAACAAAGAATTTAAAGTGAGTTACCAAGACAAAGAGTTCTTAAATAATAAATTTTAGAAGTAGATTAAAATTCTCCTGTAAAGTCCTCACAATATAGAGCAAATATCTGAACAATTTCAGGTTGTCATTTAGTAATCAAAACTTTTCTATAGTGCTGCCTACAATTATCATCATTCAGAGAGGTATGAATATATTACATATACTTACATATACATCATTGATGAGGCTTCCTTTGAAATAGATTGTCAGTATAACTATGACTCAGAGACATTTACATGAGCAATACTTTGTATTAAAGAACAAAGCCATTGGTATAAGAACAAGTTGATTTCAATCTCAGTTTGAAGTTAAAACATGAATTGGGGCCACAGTGAGTGTCTGTAATTACAGGAATGTGCTATAGAACAGTATGTATGTTATTCTGAAGAAGATAAAGGAGACAAGACAGTGGTACTTTTTTTAACTGATTATATTTTCAATAGATCTTTTGTAATGAACATAAAGTGGCTTGGGAGAAGACTGATAGATATGAGAAAGTGAGGACCTGAAGGGTCTCTCTGTTTAATGATGAGCAAATGGAAATAATTGAATGCCATCAGTGTAATACATCCACAGGCAATGGACAGATTTTATATTATTATTTTTGGAGAAAGAGCTTGAATGCCTCAAGTATTAAGTAAAAAGTAATTATTCTTAATATTAAATAAGCAACTTTATTTAATCAAATGTATTTGTGGTTATATCAAATGATTATAACCATTGAGCAATCACAAAAGAAAGTAATCAATTAAAGACATGGGAAAGAATGAAAGCATACACAACCACTCACCAAATCAGGGGAAAACACAACATCTGATCTCTCACGAGGCTGGGAAGTCCCTCTGGAGCTGATCAGAGTCCCAATTGGAAAAACGGTCCCAGGCAAAACATCCTCTCCTGGGTGAGGCTCTGACTGGCAGCTTAGGGCCTATCCCTTTTAAGGGGTTCCGAACCTCAGAACTCCAATTAGTCTTGCAACTCATGAGAAATAACCTTATCAAATGTAACCAAATCCATCCAGCAGGATGGCCAACCCTCCATAGGAGAGACGTGGTATCTCAACGGGTCTTTTGTTCTTTTCTGTTCATGGTACACTGAACAGGAACATGAGGGTTTCAATATACATCATCTTTAACTTAATGTTACAAACAGGACATGCAAATACCATGTCTAGTAACTTGCTCCTTTTAAACATTTGTTTTTTGGGTAATGGATGATGGGATTGCCTGTATAGCAGCATTATAATATTCCAAAGGACAAAGAACAGGTTAATCATTCACAATTCTAGGCTGAAACAGCAGCAACGTTTGATTAGAATTCACAATTCTTAATTTTCTTATAGTACATCACCATGCTATGCAAACAATGTTAAGAAGGCATAGTGATGTACTATAAGAAAATTATACATTTCTCTTCTTAAGTTTGAGAGTGTTCCTCTAGGATACTGTGGAAATAGAGGTAATTTACAGTTGGACATGAAATGCTCTATCTTTCATGTTTTTTTTTTTTTTTTTTGTTTTTTTGGGTTTTTTTTTAGGAGATAACAGAGATTGAACCCAGAACCTTGTATCTGGAAAGCAGACATTCAACCACTTGAGCTACATCCGCTCCCCGAAAGGCTCTGTCTTTGTCTATGGTGATGTCTGGATATTTGGTTTTAGACTTTGGCCAAGCTAAGGACAGTGGAATTTATGATGTTATGTACTTAGGGTTCAAAATTTCCTGGTAACCCCTAAGTTTAGCTTCTTTGCTGATGATTTGCAACTGGTCTAGTCAGTTGGATAAGCCTGAGTTGACTACTGAAAGAGCCACTGAGAACTTTTCAGTGGTTCAAGCTAAAGATTGAGAATGGTCCCAGTGTGCAAAGACTGCACCCTCATGGAGCTGATGCTATGTACATCTCAGGGCTTCAGTGCTTGTCTGTATTCTCTAAAGAAACACCTCATGTGAATATACTCTGTGGAGCCTGGTGGATGGGTTCAAATACCCCAACTGGAGAAAAAAATTACACACACACACACACCCAGGAGTGGACTGAGTCATAGAGTATGTTCTTATTTAATTTTGCTAAATTGCAAAAATGGTCTCCTTAATGACTGCACTGCACCAAAGTACACAAGTTTCCCATTTTTCCACACTCTCTCCATCTCTAGATGTTATCTGAATTTGTAAATTTTTATCATGATTGATGTATAGGGGAATCTCAGCATCTCTTTAAGGTGTCCTTTTCTGATTCTTAAAGTGTTTGTGTACCTCTTCTAAAAACTATTGGCTACTCAGGTTTTCCCTTTGTGAATTTCTTATTCTAATCCCTTGCCCATTTTTTTAATTGTTTTTTTTTTTTTTAACTTTTTTCTCCTGAAGAACTCCTTAAATATTCTAGAATTTAATTTTTTCCAAATCTGTTAATTTTATCTTAACTGGACCTATTATATTCTCTGCTTCAGTTTCCTCCTCTATAAAGTGGAAATAGTAAGGGTTCTTATATTTTTTCCTATATGGGATAATACATATAAATACATATAAAGTACTAGTACAAAATCTTACACTTAGGGAAAGAAGTTTCTTTCAAATTGAATTGATACATTTGTTGGACCAAGATACATGCTTAAACTTAGATTTAAAGTTAATTGTCTAGATTTAAATTCAATGCTTGGTCCAGTATTATATTTATGTCTGGACCAAAGTCTCAGACTAGACTCCTGAAGTTTCAGATATAGAATATAGTGATAGGGAAGCGGGTGTGGCTCAAGCAATTGAGCTCCCACCTACCACATGGGAGGTCCATGGTTTGGTTCCTGGTGCCTCCTAAAGAAGACAACAAACTGGCATAATGGGCAGGCATGGCAAGCTGACACAACAAGAGACACAAGAAGAAAAACATAATGAGAGTGAGCAGGGAGCAGAGGTTCTTGGTGCCTCCTAAACAAGAAGAGCAAGACAGCAAGCTAACACAACAAGCAGGTGTGGCAAGCTGATGCTGATGCAACAAGATGATGCAACAAGAGACACAAGAAGAAAAAACATGATGAGAGACACAACAAAGCAGGGAACAGAGGTGGCTCAAGCGATTAGGAGCCTCCCTCCCACATTGGAGGTCCTGGGTTCAGTTCCCGGTGCCTCCTAAAGAAACAAGGAAGACAACAGACACAGCAAGTGCAAACAATGAGGGAGTGGGTAGAAATAAATAAATAAAATAAATCTTAAAAAAAAAAGAATATAGTGATAGATGGAGGAGAATGCAATTGAGAAATCCATAGCTATTATGCTGCTCTTGAACCCACATTAGCCTGACATCCATTTTGCCTTTGTGGGAAGTAGACCCTGCCTAAAATACTGACCTGCATTTCTGCAGCAAGCACAAGAGTCAGAGGGACCCACGCTCTCTTTTTTGAGGGGAAAATTGTATCCTTTGAATCCAGATATTTATATTTTGAAAACTACACCTTCATCATCACTACTCCTGTACTTAGTGTATGATTTATTAAACAACATGTCAACATATTTTTAAAAAAATTATAAAATAAAAAATCTCAGTTGTGTCTGATTTCTTTACTGAAGAAGAACAAACCTAGAAGAGAAAGGGAAAAAAAACCACTACTATTGTCATAATAGGAAATAGAAATATTCATAAATTCATGAGGCAATTTATGTTTTCTAAATTTGTATTATAGATATTTTCAAATAGAGATAGATATAAAAATAATGGGCTAATTGGATTGTTCTTATAAGTGTATGAAATTTTCCCTTATTAGACATTTTTCCTTTCAATTATAAAACAGTCTCTAAATATTGAAAATATTTAAGAAACTCTGAGGAAAGAATAGCTAAAGTAAATTATTAGTGTTTGTAAATTCCCATTCTGGTGTCCATTCCTTGCTCTTTTAATCAAAAACTTTATCTTAGCCAGATTCCTTTTTAGTAAGACTTTAAGGGAACATTTTATATTCACTTATCTAAATTAGATTAGTCTAAGATGCACATTATCACAAGATTGTATGTGTTCAGACTAGGTTGATAAAAATATTTCACCCCTTTAAAAAAAATGTCTGGAATACTCTCCTAAGAAGAAATTAAAAGCCACATCAAGGCACAGAGGTAAAGCATGTTGTGGGGACTCCATTAGCAGTGGTGGCTAAAGCCAAGGGAAAAGGGTTTAGACTCTTTTCTGTGATACTCTCTGGCTCCCCCAAGCAAAACAATAATTATCTCCTGTCAATTCTGTGGGGATGTATTTTCAAAATACTTTGAATAATTCAATTCTAAGCATGTTGTCTGGAGTTCTAATAGAGCAAGTGCAAATATGAAATTATATTTCTTGGAGCTTTCAGACCAGCTACAGTCCTTTTGCCATTAATCAATAAATTCAACTAATTATCAAGTAGATTGTGGGGGATTGAAAACTGACCTAACTCATTTTGGTAATTCAATATGCAATGTTTCATTCCAAATGAGGTGTTTGGGATATTTAAAAGGGCTTATTAGATAGCATACCATTCTATAAACCATGTGCTCAGGTCTCACAAGCATAAAGGGAAGTGTCCCTTCTATTGCTTTGTACTAGAATTGTGCTGTAATCAAAATGTAGCACACAAGAAGCAATGGTAATAGACACACTAGTCATACTGCATACACCAAAAGTGGGACTCATTTAATAAGCAAAGTCTTTAAGTCAACTCTTTGGCTAAGAGGCATCACTGCAAAGAAGCTTTTCATAAAATTTCTTCAGATGAAAATGTAAGCATATTCTTTTTTGTGGGCATACAGTGGATAGAATAAGTTCTAACTCTGTGTGAGTATGTGTATATTTTCCTCACCATCCCTATCATTGCTCATACATAGATGCAACTTCATTTTTTGAAACAGCTGTCAGGGCTGTGATAAGGAAGAAAGAAGTTCTGATAAAGCATATTTCTCTGCCCAGTGTTTCTATAGCTAAAGATTTATACCTGGTGTACATTTTTACTAATCTGATGCCTTCCCAAAGAATGTGGTTTGTTTTCCTGATGGCATTTCCCTTTGTTTTAATAAGAAGGCATATCTCTGTCATGTTTTACGTGTACAATTTTGTGTCATTGAAAATATTGGCTAAAATTAAAAGACTTCTCAGACCAAGACTGAAAATATGATAGTAATTCAACATGTTTTCCTGTTTGAAGATCAAAGGTAAATTATTGAATATTTAAGGGGCCTTAAAAATTAACATTATTTTTAAAACAAATATATTGTTTGTGTGGAATAACTTTCTCCTTTGTCCACTTCATTTGTACTTACTCATTTTAAAGCCCCATGTCCATTTCTGATAATGCTAAGTCTAGACAATAAATAAAACCATAGCCTCATGACAAAAGAGTTGGTTTTCTTTTTATTATTATCTTATTCCAATACCATAGTTTTTTGTTGTTGATTTCAATTAGTTACATATCAATGTATTAAATTTATAAGTTTAAATAATTAATAATAGATCCTTGTGAATAGAAGTGATGTGGAGGCATCTTATGAATTAATTAAATAACTTAATAACTGAATTGAGGAAACATTTGAGTACCCACTACGTGGAAAGCAGTAAAGAAAGATAAAATCTCATTCTCAAATAACAAATACTCTAGAAAGGAAGGTCATCATATGTACAGTAAAATTAACTACTCAGTCTGTGGTAAAGGCTATTAAGGAACATACAAAAAGTGCTTTAAGTACAAATAAGAAAGGATATATTTTTCATTAGGGCCCCAAGAGAAAGAGTGTAGAAGTAGAGTGAGATGGGGCATATATATTTGGAAAAGAAGAGGAGGCAAAGAAGAGTAAGAACAGAGACTGAACTGAGATTTTTTAAAAAACAAATCAATTGTATTGATATGTGTTAATAAAAGCACACAATTCGTCCCAAATGTACAATCAATGGTACTTGGTATAACCACATAGTTGTGCATTCATCACTTCAATCTTATAGCATTTTCACTGTTTCAATAATAATAATAATAAACAAAAAACAGACAAACAAGAAAATTCTTCACTTCTCAATCTCTCTAAGCTTCCCCTGCTGTACATAGCTGTTATTTCTTGCAATTCTTGCACATTTATTTATTTATTTTTAAACATTTCTATTTAGATATAGTCACATACCATATGATCTATCCAAAATGTATAATCAATGGCTTTTAGTTTAATCACAATGTTGTGCATTCACCATCACAAAATAATTTTAGAACAATTTCATTACTCCAAAAAGGAAAACTCCACACCACTTGGTGTCACCTCTCAATCCCTCTATCCTTCCCTAGCCTTACATAATCAGTAATCTAATTTCATCTTTATAAGTTGATTTATATTTATAGTTTATATAAATAGAAACATACAATTTATAGTACTTTGTGTCTGTTCTCTTTTATATAGCATACCTTTTTGTCGGATATTAACATCTTGTAATATTAACATATATTTGTTCAGTTTCAAAGAAAAATGGTCTTCTATATACAATTTTACTCATATTCTTTTTCACACATTGTTTTACTATGCTATACAGTCCCATGTTACATTTTTTAGCTTTCCTTTTAGTGTTATACATGACCTTAGACTTTCCCTTTAAGCCACTGAGATTTGTACTTAAAAGAAGTGATAGTAATATGAGCCTTCAAAGTCGAGGATGTCAGTAGACCCAAATACTAAGGAGACAGTTTGTCAATTAGGAAGTGTATTAGTCAGAGTTCTCCAGAAAAACAAAGCCAACAGGATCCATACCTATATGTAGGCATATACATGTATATATACATACATACATACACACACACACATATACATACATTTACATGTATATAAATATTAAGAGATTTATTATAGGAATTGGCTCATATAAACTTGGGGATTGGCAACTCCACATTCACGGGGAAATCCTCAAGTTGGAGACTCAATGAAGATGAGGTTGAATTTCCCAGGAGAAGCTGGCTGGCTGAAGTAGAGAAAGATATTCTTTTTTCTTACTGTTGAAATCCTTAGTTTTCACTTTTAGACCTTTAACTGGTTGGAAAAGGAGACTTCTCTCATTGTTGAAGACACACTCCTTTATTGATTGTAGATGCAATCAGCCATAAAAGCAATCAACTGACTAGTGATTTAAATACATCTACAAAATAACCTCATAGTAAAAATCAGCGCAGTGCTTGCTTTACCAAACAACTGGATATCATAACCCAGCTAAGTTGGCACATGAAATTAACCATTACAGGAAATCATTAGAGCTTTTCCATAGAGGAGGTTCAGTAATACAGTTGAAATGGAATTAATATTTAAATTTAAAACAATAAAAGGACATATTAAGTGTATTTCTACAGTGGTCTTCTCATTGAAGCCAAGAGAAAACTAAGAAGAAGATGTTGTAGAAAACTAAGAAAAAAAAAAAAACTCTATCTTTAATAAAACAGGTAGAAACTATAATCACAAATCACAAATTATGAAAGATAGCTGCAGAAAACAATAAATTTTCAGACCAGACAATGCTGGATACTGACAGCGTACTTAACTCACTTGCACCATGAAGTTCTCCCAAGGTAGGTGACATGGTTCTAGGGGATACACTGAAGAATCTCTTACCTAGTGTAGCAAATCAAGAGATTTTAATGGGCTTGGAGCAATCCCTAATTTCCCATCTACTTGGAAAGGGATCTAAGACTGGAGGAGGAAAAACAAAGATCAGGCCTCATCATAAGGCTCTGTAGTCAGCGTGGTAGTAGAGGAAAGAACATCAACAATTCTCTATACACATGATGAACACAGTTAGCTAAGTCATCTCCCAACACAAAACCCTGTGTCACCTACCTGGAGCTAAACGCCGAGCAATGCTGATTTCCTGCTTCAACAAAGAGGCAAGATTAGACCATTCTGAGTTAGATTAATCCCTCACACATCTTGGAAACCACAGCCATTACTCTGAATTATAGAAGAATTTTACTCTCTCACAACATAATCAGACAATTATATAAAATATCATTAGGACAATTATGAAATAGACAACTAACTCTGACTGAAATATAAAGTGAGACCTAGGATTTAAAATGAAAACTTATTTTAATTTTTCAAAAGAGTAATCAAAACGTAAAAGGATATTTCAACCAGAAGGAAGTAACTGCAAAAAGGAAAACACAGAAGTGGATGAGAGTTTGGGCCACTCAAATTCTCAGAGTGAGTTTAACATGGTGGAAAACAGCACTCATGGAGAAGAAGGGTCCCAAATGAGGTTCTAGATGTAGGCACAGGCCAAGTCATAAAGAGTCTTGTATGCCATGCCAAGAAATTCATCTTTTTCAGATTCCACTAATGGACTTTAAGTGACATTCTAAGAGATGATAAGATTTGTGTTTTAGAAAGATTAATCTGTGAATAAGATAAAGTTTAGATTATAGAAAGAGAAAAGATAGAGAATCAAGTTTGGGGGCTGCCCAAGAGAAGTCATAAATTGATAACAGTTTGGACTGTGGCAGGCAGTGACAGTGGAAATGCAATGGAAGAAATGAATAAACAGTACTTGGTCAAAATGAGGGAGGGCTCCATGCTTTCTGTAAAGTACCAATGAAATTCTGTAGTCTTAGATGGTGAAGAGTCATGGATAAAAGGAAATTAGGGAACAAATCTTCCTGCATAATTCTTCCTTTGTTTTGAACTAATGCCCTAGACTTAAATTTCATGTGTCCTCCATGGGCACTCAGTAGTGTTAGTGAAATATTAACCTACTGTTCCCTCCATCCCATCTCAGGGCAGTGAATCCAAAGGTCCACTCTTGCAAGCACAAGAAAGCTGTATAGTCTCATGTGAGAGGAAAGGGTTGCAAGGGATTTTGCAGGAAAACATGAAACAGACAAAGACAACTGAAAATTTGAAAATTTAGATGTTAGATGATATGTAAATAGATTTAGAGAAGAAGGTCCTGTGTACACAGCATAGATGTAAATAGTTGCTGAACACCAACATAATTTGCCTGTCCTCTTTGAAAATATTAGTGTCATAAAAAATAAAGAACAACTGAAGAACTGTTCCAAATTGAAGGAAATATTGTAACTAAATTCAGTGTATAATCTTGGATTTGATGGTACATGAGAGAGAAAAAAAAAACTACAAAGAACATTATTGGGATAAATTTTGAATAAAGTCTGCTTATTACATAACACCAACATTGAGTGCTTATATTACTCAAACATAGTGCTTTTTAATCATATAAGATTTTTTACCATGAATTTGATTTTTTATATTATTAAGGCAAACTTGCTTTTGTTCATATATTCCTTGTATATTTTCTTTCATTTCCTCATTTCCAACTTTTTATTTTATTTTATTTGTATTTGTATTTAAAGTATATTTAGCTTAATACATGTGTTCATATCATTCTATATTTATATCTATGGCTATCTATCTAAATCTCAGATAAGAAGATGTGATTTTTTTTTAGAAGATGTGAATTTTAAGGGGAGATTAGCCATGTGTGGAAGCGCTGATGGCAAAGTCTTCCTGGAGATAATGAGAGTCCTGATGCTCACGGTGGCCATGGTGATGAATGGGTGTAACCCTCAAGTTTCTGAAAAGGCATGTGAGAAGTACATATAGCAGCTACTCTGGATGGGCTGTAATTGGGACTGTAAGGCACAGTTTTCCATTATATTTGAACTTCCTGATATTGTTAATATGTAAGTATAAGTTATGTATTATAATAATTGAATGTCCTTGTTGTTTGAAAACCACAATAAACTTTTAGGGGAAAAGATATATGATATCTCAATTTAGTCTTAAATGGTTCAAGAGACACACACACATACATATACGTACATACATATGCATGCAATTATGTTTGTGTGCATACTTGTGGGAGAGAGAATGAGAGAGAGTAGATGTGTCAAAATGTTAAAAATTGGTAAGCTGAGTGAAGGGTATAGAAAATTCTCTGAATTATTCTTGCAACTTTTCTATAGGAATGAAATTATTTCAAAGCAATTTATAAAATTTAATATAAAAATAAAAAATAACAATAAAAATATGAGAAATAGATAAATCTGCAATAATGTTGAAGGTCTGTAACTTATTAATTAGCTACATAGCGGATTTGAATAATCCAGTTACCAAGTGTGTGTAAGTATGTACACATGTGTGTGATTTGTGCGTAGAAGTGTAACGGGACAGAGGGTAATGGAAGCCATGATAGAATTGCACTAAGTAATTTTTCTGAAAAGAAGACCAAATCTTTAGATTGAAAGACCTCAGTTATTTCAAAGCTGGACTAATAATGAAAGCTAAGCCTGGGGGCACATACATAAAAAAAAATCATTAAACTCTAAAGATAAATAATACAATATTATAAACCTATAGACAGAAGTTACAAGTTAATATCTGATTACTCCTTTGTAACATGGACCTAAAAGAATGTAGGAGAATATCACTAGATGCTGAGAGTAAAGAATTACCCTAACATCTTCTACTTAACCAAGATAATAATCAACCATTAGGGTGACAAAAAAGATATTTCAAATTATGTAAAACTCAGAGAGTATGTCACTCATGTACTTTGAGCTGCAAAAAATAATTAAGAGAGGACCTTCCAATAATTGAATCAAAAGAGAGACTTTGAGATAGAATAAGATGAAGAAGAAAGGAAAGAGTGAAGAAGAATAGGCCATGCAATAGTAATACCTTTATTCATCTGTATATATCTTCATGGAGTGCAATGAACTTGGCAAATGTGATATACATCATAAACAAAGTCTCTTAAAACAACAGAGACAGTCTAACGGAAATTCTAATAAGTACTAAACTATCTCAGCAAACCTAGCATTTGGTTCGTGGGGGAAGAGGAGGGAAGCAAAAGCCTTCCAAATTTCTCATCAGGGAGTAGAGGAAAATAGAGAGGTAAGGAGAGGGAACATCTTCTAAATCTATCATTTTTTTGTGGGAGGGGGTGGTTGCAAAAAAAAAAAAAACAGAAAAAATAGGGGAACAGTGGGGCTTGTGGGTGAAAAAAATGGTATTTTGTTTTCAAACTACAGTAGATTCATATGCATCTAAGTATATAAACACAGAAATAAAAGGTTATTAATAGAATGAGAAACCATTTTAGAGCTTACAATTAAACAAAGAATGAATAACAACCCAATCAAACCAAGAAAAGCATGGAAATGAAAAATAGAAAATAATTCTGTGAAACAAGTAATGAAGACTTTAATTTTCAGTAATATGTTAGACCAAACATACTTAAAATATCTTTTTAAGGAATACTAATAATATTCATTGAATGTAGTGTATACATTGATAGATCAGGAGATAGATTAAATAGATGATCAACAGATAGACAATGATGATAGATAAAAAGAAAGATAAGATATAGATAGATGATAGAGATAGATGAAAAGGAAGGAAGGAAGGGAGGGAGGGAGGAGAAGGAAGGAAGGAAACCCAGCCTTTACATCTTTGGAAGAACCTGCAGGAAATTAAATAAAATGCGTGGAGGTCAAGATTGAGGCAGAAGCATCAAATCCGGGAGCTAAGGTACACTGAAGCCACCAATTAGTCTGCAGCATCCAGGAAGCCAAATGGTCTAGAGATGCCCTGAAGGAAAAAAGGGAACAAAGCTTTGTGCCTTCACAGAGTGGGAAACTTGCAGTTATAATGAAAAATCAGATTAATTTAGCAGAAAAATGATAAATTGGAAGAAAATGGGCAAGTGATTTGAATAGACACTTCTCCAAAGAAGAAATACAAATGGCTGAAAAGCACATGATAAGATGCTCAGCATCACTAGCTATTAGGGAAATGCAAATCAAAACTACAATGAAATAAGATCTTACACCCATTAGACTGGCAGCTATTAAAAACACAGAGCACTACAAGTGTTGGAGAGGATGTGGAGGAAGGGGAACACTCATCCATTGCTGGTGAGAATGTAGAATGGTGCAGCCATTGTGGAGGACAGTTTGGCAGTTCCTCAGAAAGCTGCCTATAGAATTGCCATATGATCCAGCAATTCCATTGTTGGGTATATAGCCAGAAAAATTGAAAGCAAGGACACAAACAGATATATGCACACCAATGTTTATAGTGGCATTATCCACTATTGCCAAAAGTTGGAATCAACCCAAATACCCATCAACAGATGAATGGATAAACAAATTGAGGTATATACATGCAATGGAATATTACTCAGCTGTAAGAAGGAATACAGTATTAACACACAGGATAACATGGATAAATCTTGAAGACCTTATGTTAAGTGAAGCACACCAACACTGAAGGAGAAATATTACATGACCTCACTGATATGAATTAAGTAAATTGAGCAAACTCACAGAGCTAGAGTCTGGAAGTTAGGTTTACAGGAGT
The DNA here is from genome assembly GCA_026826555.1 of Tolypeutes matacus. Lineage (NCBI taxonomy): Eukaryota > Metazoa > Chordata > Mammalia > Cingulata > Chlamyphoridae > Tolypeutes > Tolypeutes matacus. The sequence continues at coordinate 36,293,210 of JAKSZT010053928.1, read as the reverse complement.
TAAAAATGGAGAAGAAGGTTGTGAGCCAATGCTCATATGGGCAAAATCTATGATAAGGTGGACATGTGTAGTTGTGCAGTGGAGGGGCATGACAATGATGCAGTGATACTTTTGGGTTTGTCAGGGGGATAGGGTGGGAAGGGTAAATTGGACTGCTCATGGAACTGGGGAGAGGGTTGGGGGAGGGAGCAGGTGAACACTGGGGATTGGCGGGTATGTGGTTAAAACTACAATGTTGGGAGTGTTCTTTTGACAACATGGCGGGGGAGGGTTACGGATTTAGAGTGTTGGGGGGGCGGCATTAGGGAGAGGGCACACCTGGGGCAGGCTTCTAGGGAGTGTGTGAGTGTTCATTTTGTCATAATGGGTTGTATCAGTGGATGGAGACCCACATAATGAGCAGGAGTTCATTTAAAACTGTGATAACTTCCTTGGCAAAAGGAGCCTCATTCAGTTTGCTAGAGCCTTTGAAACTATAGGAGATTAAGGAGTGGACTAGGGTATGTGGAAATTAAACTGGAGGCCAGTGGATTTGTTAAAACTGCTTCCTTGTGCTTCATCCTTCAGGGAATATGTGTATGAGACGCAGGGACAGTTACCAGGCCCCATGCACGGGTGCGCTGCCAGGCCCCACAAGCACGTGAGCCACCAGGCCCCGAAAGCCACGCAAGCCACGCGGCAAGATGATAACGTAATAGGAGAGTGACACAAGGGAGAGCCAAGACGGGATGTACCGAAAAACCATGAACTAAGGTGGAACAGGCGGTAGCATGCCTCTCTCCCACATCAGAGATTCTGAGGATGGAATCCCAGTGAAGACAGCAGGAGAAGGGCAAGAAGAGAGGGCAGGAAATGGACACAGAGAGTTGCCCAGAGAATGGACACAGAAACAGCAAAAATGGGGTGGGGGTGGGGGGTAAAAATGGATAAAAGTAAGTAAGTAAATAAATAAATAAATCCTTTTAAAAAATGTATAGGGGGGGAAGATACAGACTATAGTTAGTAGTAATACTTTGACGATGTTCTTTCATGATTTGTTAACAAATGTTTCACAACAATGCAGGATGTTTATGGGGGTGGGGGGTGATGTGTGGGAGCCCTGTACGATGTTATGCATGTTTGTTTTGTAAAATCACGATGTTTACTGAACACTTATAGTTTATGTATGTTCATGTATGAATACTTCAATAAATTGCTTAAATTAAAAAAATAAAAATTAAAAAAATGCTGAAAAGAATGTGACATGTTTCTCTATCATTTATATTTTTTAATTGAAACAGCTTTTTGCAGCTTAGACTTATTTTCTTCTCAAGTTTTGGTTTTAGGATTGCTTCAGAAAATGGGTAGAAAAGCTCATCTGGAAGAGTCTGAATAACATGAGAATTTTCTATTCTTCAAAAGTTTAGCTAGAACTCATGAAAAACTACTCAAATGATTTTTCCTTCTATATGCTCACTATTTCAACATATTTCAAATCTCTTCTAAGGGGATTGTTCTATGCAAGTGTCCCTCTTATATTTCTATCAACTTTGAAAATGTATATTTTGCTAAGAAATAATATCCACCCTCGAGAATATAAATTTTTTCTATAAAGTAAGGAACTATTCTCTTATATAAATATAAGGTAAAATTTCAAGTCTTTCTAGCTCTTATTCTTCTCTAATACTCTGTACTTCCCTTAACTAAAGGAAATTAGATGCATTTCCCTTTGGCTCCTGGGAACTTACCACAAAATTCTTTGGATTCTAGTGAAATGTTTCCCTGTCTGCAATGTGGGATTAAGAAAATTTAGAAATATACTACATTTTGGTGAGGGTGTACTATAAGCTGTGGGAAGTCACAAATGAATTTGAAATGGCAAAAATTGGTGTCCAGATACTAAGAACATTTACATACAATTAGGAACGTTTACAGCATTTATTAGAATGCTGGAAACCACTTTGCCAGACCACCACGTGAAGAAAAGTCAAATATCAAAAGAGGACCCTGACGAGATAGATACCTCCAGACCTCCACCTTCACTGCCTGTCTTGATAGTTATTTCTTTAATTTGCTTAATTTTCTTTTGCTATGAAGTGTCAGTTGGTGAAAAGAGGCATTTGAATTGAATACAACATACTTTGTATTGTGAGAAAAATTTTAGTGTATAAAAGTTTTGCACATGGAGATTTTGCATTGCCTGTTCCCATTTTGCAAAGAGTCATTCCAATGTGTATAAGGATATTGTCATGAAGTTTAGGATGTCAATCTGACTCAGTTACTCTGTGTTCTCTGTGTTTTACACAGACCTCAGGGAATCTCCAAGTATCAAGGGGATGATAATAGCATTAAAAATATTTCTTTGAGAAAATCTGTGTTATTAAAAAACAAACACAACAACAACTACTACTACAAAATAGTTTATTTGAAAGCACAGCCTTGCATTACATAGTTTTGTAATCCTTAAAGGTCATTTACTAATTAATGGTCACATATTCAGATGAATTGGACTGCGGAGTTAAAAGCATAGCACATTTAGAAGTTATTTTGAAAACTCTCTATAGCTCAGCTCCAAATCTCTCTTTCTTTGAATGGAGTGAAACAAAGAGATTGTTTTTTAATTCAAGTACCTCGTATAAACAACCAGACATTTGGGCAAATCAACATGCAAACACATGAGTAAAGAAATGAAGTCCACTTGCTGGAGCAAAACATATAGACTCCCTTAAATTTCTCTGTGAATTTTATAGTAAGGTAGAAATTCTGATCAAGGAAAAAGTGAGGAGAGTACCAGAATTTTGGTTTCTCAATGATTTTTTTTTTTTTTTTTTTTTTTTTCCGGGAGGTCCCGGGGATCGAACCCACGTCCCTCCATATGGGAGACAGCCGCCCAACCAGTTGAGCTACATCTGACCCCCCAATTTCTCAATGAATTTTAATCACCAACTGGCAAAATGTAATTTGCTTATAATGATCCTTTATATTTTCCTCTGAAAAACTGAGAATACAACTTGAAGAGGACAGGAAAACACTTCCCAGACTTTTTGGCTGGGTTGAACATCTGAGAACATCCCACCACCTTGCTGGAAGATGGAAGGAGAGTCCCCACAGTGACTCAGACTAAATGACTCAGACTAAATTCTCCTCTACAGAAGTGAGAAGTGAACTCCTATAAAGTTTTTATTTAACCAAAAAAAAAAAAAAAAAAAAAGGAGTTATGCAAAATTTCCTATATACTCAGGTTTGAGACTGCAGCTTTCTATCAGTTCTTCCCCAACATTGCCTCAAGGTTGAGATTTTCTTTTGCTTCTAGAGAAACCACTTATAATGGTTTGAAGCTATATGTACCCCAGAAAGGTGTGGTCTTAAAGCCAATCCATTTCTGTGGGTATAAAATTATTGTAAGTAAAGCCTTTCGATTAGGTTACTTCAGTTAAGACATGGCCCAAGGTGAGTCTTAATCCTCTCACTAGAGTCCTTTACAAGAGAATGAAATTCAGACAAGAGAGAAAGCCATGGAAGCAAGAAGCTGAAGCAACAAAACCTGGAAGAGAAGGGAGACAGCAGCAGACAGGTCATGTACCTTGCCATGTGACAGAGCAGTCCAGGATTGTTGGCAACTGGTCTTCAGGAAGAAAGCATAGCCTTGATGATACCTTGCTTTGGACCTTTTCAAGGTGTAAGAATTGTATGCTTGTAAGCGAATAAATCCCCGTTGTAAAAGCCCACCCATTTTTGGCACATTGTTCTCAGTAGCCTAGCACACTAGAGCACCACTCTTAGTCTGACCTGAATTGACCCCCAAGCAGCATCACTGTCTTCAAACTCATCACCCTGTGCTATTGGTTAAACATCCAGTACTAGAGCATCATACTGGGCTCTGTAATTCAGCCTTGAATTCTTACAGAAACAGTTTGCTGCACTGAATTTAATTTGTTTAATCAAACAAATATTTAGCAAATACCGCTAAAGTCTACTATGTACCAGAAACTGGCCTAGCTGCTGTATGTGTTCTTCCTCCCAGGGGTCTAGGAGGGATTCCCCACCCTAAACAGCATTAGAGGGCCGAACACAAAACATAGACACTGGACACACAGGAGCCACAGCGGTTCATTAGTCACGTACACTAACAGCCAGGGGGAGGACGACCCTGCACGCCAGGCAGAGTGAGCCGGCAGGGGCTGGGAGGCAGGCTTTGTGCTGATGAGGGGACTCTGCACCCTTGGTTCCTGAAGGAGGAGCTGGTTGGCTGGTTTGAATACTTCTGCAGACTGGCAAAACCCATTAGGTTGAGGACCAGGTGGGAAGTAGTGAGTGCCACTGGTAGGGAAACTAGGCAAGTGGGGAGTCTTTTCTGCTGTGTGGGATCCCTATCTAGCTAAAGCAGGGACACTCACAGTTAGAATTTTGGGGCCCTGTGCAGCTCAGAGATATCAAGGCAACACATTAATATTGCATCTTACTATCTGATCTTACGATACCCTGTAAGCAATGTGAAAGCAAGAGCTTGATGTGCACGGGTGAATGTATGTATGTATGTGTGTGTGTAAAAATATCTCTATCTCAACTCTATCTGTATTTCTATATCTTTCTCTATAAACATTAGTTAAAGTAATCTGACTCTTCTATCAAAAACGGCACAGACCCTGCCCTCAGGCTAACTCCCAAGATATCAAATCTTCCAAAGATCTTACAGTGCAAGTGTTTTGCTAAGTTTTTCAACTTCTGCAGCAGTTTAATTCTGTCACCCCACAGCCACATCATCGCTGCTTCCTCCATTACCTGAGAGCATAAGAAAAGAGGCATTCTGATCATGTAATTTTACCTGAATCCTGCCGCCTATGACAAAATGTTTGCTAAGGAAGAGGCAGAAACTCTAAATGCTATGCAAAAGCAACTTTATTTAATCTAATGAGTTTGTGGTTATATCAAATGATCATAACAACTGAGAAATCACAAAAGAAAGTAATCAATTAAAGACATAGGGAAGAATGAAAGTCTATACAACCACTCACCGAATCCGGGGGAAAGGCAACATCTGATCTCCCATGAGGCTGGGAAGTCCCTTTGCAGCTCTTCAGAGTCCTGATTGGAAAAACGATCCCAAGCAGAGGGTCCTCTCCTGGATGAGACTTCAACCGGCAGCTTGGGGACTGTTCTCTTTTAAGGGTTCCAAATCTCAGTACTCCAATGAGTCTTGCAACTCGTGAGGAATGATCTCATAGAAAGTAACTGAATCCATCCGGCAAGGGGTGGCCAGGCTTCCACAGCCGAGACACGGTGTCTAGAGGGGTCTTTTGTTCTATTCTGTTCATGGTACACTAAACAGGAACATAAGGGTTTCTACATACATCAGCTTTAACTTGATGTTACCTTTACAGGGGATACAAACAGGACGTGCAAGTATCACCTCTGGTGACTTGTTCCTTCTAAACATTTGTTTTTAGTTAACAGGTAGTGGGCTTGCCTGCATAGCAGCATTACAACCTTCTAAAGGACAAAAGACAAGTCAATCATTCACAATTCTAGGCTGAAACAGCAGAGAGTATGGATTAAAAAGCTTATGGATTCACAATTCTTAATAATAATTTTCTTTTAGTACATCAGCATGACATAAGTGAAATAGAAAATGCTAATTCTGAGATCCCTCTGACTGGATTTAAATCTTGACTTTTTCACCTTAATAAAATGATGATACTCTACTTTTATAGGATTATAAGATTATTGTTAGGATAGGATTGATGGGATGAAATATATTCTCTTTTCACTAGTCAATTACTTGTATTACAGTAAGTTCATGTGTTTTATTTCCCTCTTGGATCCTGGAGAGTAGTAAATTTAATCTGGATTATAAAAACTTAGTAAAATAATGTATCACTTATTGATTTATGTGTCATGCTATACTAGGCTTTCTACATGCATTATTTTATTATTATCTCAGTAATCTTTGAGGAAGTTACTTTTATCCCATTTAATAGAAGACTGAACCTCAGCAAAGACAAGTGACTGGTCCAGGGTCATACAGCAAACACATGGCAGATGTGATTAAATCACATAACATTAGCTCGTGGATTATAAGTGTGTAACAAAGTATATGTGTATATAAGGAAATAATTTTTTCAGGGCCAGTCTCTAGTCTTTAATCTTAATTCTGATAGTCTGCTCTCGGCTTTTATACCTAAAAGGATGTTCACAACAAGACCCTGTCCTGTAGATCCACTGGTAGAAAGTGTGCCAACCACACAAATTTAACCTGAGGAGATAATCAAAGCAGAATAATAGATATCCCATAGATGTAAAGGAACAATTTTCATTTATCAAGTTCTCCAGACTAGTTTCACTTGGCTCCTAAGACCCTAACTCTTTTTTCCCTTGATTGTCCTGTTAGCTGTCTAGATTTATGACCTGATAGTATATTTAAAGCCTACAAATTAGGTAGTAAAACTTACAGTGGAATTAAGAGCCTATTTTAAAGTTTTGACCAAAGCGTTCATCTGTTAAATAAATCACAACTCCGCTGTCAGACTAGAAACTCACTATCTATTGGATAGTGAATTACTGCCTCACCATCCAAGGAAAATTTGGCGGAAATTTTTCTCCTGTGATCCCAGAACCCAAAGCAGAGGAAGGAATGCAAAGTTTGGATTTTAGCTCCAGTTCAAACTTCCCTGCTAACTTGCCCAAGGAGCTAATGCGTTAAAGGGCTAGGAAGTGTTTCCAGGTGCCTAATGGACACAGAGGGTTGGGAGAAGAGCCACAAGCTTTTGGAACAGAGAGGATGAGTAACATTTTGCTAAGATTTCTATCAGTGACTGAAGACTTAGAATCAGTTTAGCTAGAGTGGGAGGGACTAAAGTAACTCTCCAACTCCCCCACAGGGTGGAGTTTGAGCAGAAGTGTGTTGGATTTCTCACTCTGAGATCGGGTCTATAAATTAGCAAGAACTCTTGAGAGGCTATTTTTGTGAGCCTGTGAGCTGTGGATGCCATCAGGATCCTAGACGGTAAGCACCTCGGCCCTCCCACACTCAGGTACACGAATATACAATCAGAGATTTTCTGAATGAAAATCCTCGGTGGTAGAATCCTTGTCGTAATGCTTTACAGGTTTTTCCCTGCAAGTTTCTTTTTTATTTTTTTTATTTTATTTTTTTGCTATATTATCTTCATAACCAACACTGGTACAAACCTTGTTGTGGTTGAATTACAAAAAGAGATCTTTACCAATGTAGTGGGGAAAAAAATTATGCCAATAGTACACTGCAATTCATCTACTAAATGACTTTACATTTGACTAATTAATCCTGTTACTTGAGTTTCAATAGTAAGTATAGCCCAAAGTTGAAAGTAGCAAATGAAAGAAAGTTACCTTTAAATAAGCTTTAAGTCCTCTGTCTTATTAAATATTAAATGTTATTTAGAGAAGTGAAAGGGTCTATTCTTGAGCAGGGTTTCTTCCTCTTTCATTTTTTAAAATATTTGCCTAAGACTGGAAAGTTGCTAGACTTTTTTTCTACATAGCAAAAGGAGCTTGCTTCTCTTTTTTTCTTCCTTCCTTTCTTTCTTAATCTTTCTCTTTCTCTCTCTCTCTTTCTCCCTCTCTCTCTCTCACTTACTCTTTCTTTCAAAGAGTGTGAGGCATCATTTAGGTAATAACATTGGAACAAATGCATTGATGTTGTGAATATGATGCTAGATATGAAATATACAGTTGTAAGAGAATGATGTCACTCTAATTTCACAGTGATATGCTTACAGAAGGTTGCTCTGTACACATATGTTGAATAAGATTGTAATATGGGCTGCCCTTCTTTATTGATGGATTGCCACACACTTTCTTCATTATTTGTTTTTCTAGCCTCTAAACTTTGAACTCTTGTACATTTGCTCTTTTCACCTTGAAAACTGAAGCTGTGTAAAGATTAACCGTTTTGTCATCAAATTATTTATTGAACTGACTATTTGACCTTAGAACCCTAGGTGACTAAGAGATCCTGAATTCCATGATTCCATAAAAACAATCAGCCTTCATAGTTTTAGCTGCCAAAGAAAATTGTGAAAACACAATTTACAAAATTTCAAAAGCTAAGTGAGGTTAAAATGGAAATTTCCACCAGAATGCATAAATTTTCAAGGATAGTCAAATATTATGAAAATATCCTTTATCTCTTTTAGAGGACTTTACTTCTTTAATCTCAATTGATCCTAACACGATCCTTTGAAGAAATTAGAGTTTATCTTTATTTATAGAATATTGAAGCACAAAGAAATTAGGTGACTTTCGTAAGGTCATGTGGAGTGTATGCCTACCTTCTTAAACTGTAACACTAAAAATGTGAAACAACAAAAAAAAAAAATGTAAAGGTTTAAAAAAAAACTTGGACTGAATTTATGTCAAAATAAAAGCGTCAGTTTATGACATTGGTAAACCTAAATGAAGCATGAAATCATGGCTTGTGAAGCACTAATTGTCTTAGTGGGTGGGGAGAATGCGGAATTAAATAGCAATTATTGTGAGTTTTTAACATTGTTTCCTAGGAGGGAAGGCATTTGTCTGACTTGTAGTGAGAAGTGATGACATAATGACTGTCTGTACATTTGTTGGGGGTGGGAGGAGGGTAAGGTGGGTTTGAAGCAACCTCTTTCCAGAAAGACTCCTCACTATCAGAACTGGACTGATTGAGTCAATTTCACATGAGCTGTGACAGGCCCACCAGGGGAACCAGCCACATTAGCCTTTGCTGAGCTGAGTCATGATTGGGCAGAATGAGGAAGCAAGTTGCAAGGAAAAGTAAAATGAGAGATTCATGTCTCTGACAAGTAATTCTGCTCTGCACATTCCACCCACATGCCTTGCCACAGACATGGATATTTGACTCAGCTCGTCAGACAGAGTTCTGTACCAAAAAATGAGCACTATTATCTCTGTACTCAATTTTAGTTTCTATTCTGCCCATTTCAGAGTTTGGTCTGGAAATGGGAAAAAATGATTCAGAAAATGTTAGGATTAAATAGCATACAAATATAAAGAGGCAAAATAATGGATATGTGTGTATATAAAAAGTTGAGTTTTTACTGAGAATATGATGGTGGCAAACTCATCTGTGTATCAATTTTTATAACTCCATTCTGAGAGTGTAATGAACTTTCAAAAGTGCTGATTCCCCAAAGAAAGTCCCAAGTATAAGGCAAGTTCTCTTGATTCTTAGTTCCACTGGAAATGTTCCTTTAATTATTTCACGTATTTGGAATAAGAGAGGGCATCCTTCTTGTAATATGTAATTAATCATGCCAGGTAATTCACTGAAATCTTTTCTTTATTCTCTTATTCAACTGCCATTTTTAACACTCTATCTAAAAGCTATTGCTTGGAAATGTGTGACTACAAAAATAAAATAATACATTTAAGTAACTGTAATCAAGCTCCAAAAGTAATGAGTTTATAGTGGAGATACACTTGATAATGAAGATAAAAACATCTCATGGGGTTTTAGGAACAGCCAAACAGACAGGCCTTTCAGAGATTTGTGCATAATTTTTGCTTGGAAGGACTCCGTATAAAGACAGGCCTGTCCTGTCACCTTTTGAAGAGCTAATATTCAATCCCCTGTCATTGTGTAACTAGGTGATTCTTTCTTGCTGCTGGAATCACTTTCTGCATTAACAATCAGGTGATATGTTTTATTCTGAAAAGTGAGTCACTCATGACAAAACCTCTCTTAGACCCTGTCATTTCATAGCTTCCCTCTACGATTCTTTTTAAATTTGCATTCCTGTTTCTAACTGAATGAATAAACATATCAAACAGATCAGATTCCTGAAAGAATCTGATTTCACGCTCAGCTAAATTCCATCATCACTGTTTGGTTAGAGTTTTCACACCAAGTCACTCACAGACCATTGAAAAGATAGTGCATTGTCTTTAGTGAGTCAAGTGACCCACGGAGGTCTAATCAACTCTGCCCACGTAATTGATAATGTCTAGTGGTAGAGACACGGTCAGTTCTACTCAAAAAGTAGGTTCCTCCCTCAGAAGGCTATAGGCAGGGACCCATTTAGAAGAAAATATTAGGCATGGCAGGCCTATATGATCATTCCCATCTTCATCTTACCTAAATAAATATAAAATCTGACAGAATGTATTACATATGCTGAGATGTGCTTGTGCTACAGGGTATGTTCAGAAAAGGACAGAATACTTTTAGCTGAGGCACAATGACAGACCCCCTGAAAAAAGTGGCATTTGAACTAGGTCTTTGAAGGGGGGGTGAGGATCTGAAAATGTAGAAAGTTACCACACAAGAAAACTCAGAGATAGAAAATTTCATGAGGAGGACAAATAATTTAGTATGTTCAAGTATTGAAAGTAGCAGAGGAATTTAAACATAGAGGACAGGAAGACTTTGAGTGTGACTTTGTGTAACACTCAAGCATGCAACTGTTGATTACCTAACACTGTGTGTGTTGGTTGGGGTGGAAAAGGGAGAGAGGGTGAATAGAAGAAGGTTGATTGGAGTGAGATTCTGAAACCTAGCCTCTGTGTTGGTTGGTTTTAGTTGGTCCCCACGTTCTCTATGTTTTCTGTACAATCTACAAGTTGAAAAATATCAAACTTATGTTTTGTCATCCAATTTTACCCTGAGATACAGACTCATATATCTAACTCCCAGCTTGATGCCTCCACCTGCATGTTTAATATTAATCTCAAACTTAACCTGTGCAAAATGGAACTCTGATTTTCTTCCTCAAAAACCTTCTTCCCCAGGTATTAGTTCAGCACGTCACATATTTGCTCAAATTCCAAACCTCGAAGTCACCCTCTTTCTTTCCCTCACCAGAGATAATCCTTTGGCCAGACCTATCTACTTTTTCCCCTAAATATATGATAAATCTATACACCTCTACCTACCCCTTCATCCTTCACCGATGCATTTCATCCACCATCGTTTCTTCCCTGTACTTCTACAATAGCCTCTGATTTGCCCTACTATTTCAACTCTTATAACTCATCACAGAGCAAAGTGATTGTATTAGGTGTAAAATTATATCACATCACTTTCTTGCTAAAAACTCTTCAAAGGTTTCCCATTAAACTTAGAAAAATATGCATACTTATTTCTGGCCTTCAGAGTTCATGATCAGCTTCTGTGTCTGCCTCTCTCACATCTATCACTCCCCTCCACACACACACACACACCTTAATACATTTGTTGAACAGGCCAAACCCATCCATAAATGCACAGATACACTCTTCTTAGAGAGATGTCCTTGACCACCCTAAAATAACTCTTCAGCATCCAGTGGCTTTATTCCATTACTCTGCTCTTTTAATGCGTAGGTAATTGAAACCATCTGAAATTACCTTATTTAATTATTACCTGCTTGTTATTCTCTCCCTTCTTCAAATAAAAAATAAACTCTATAAGAGTAGCCACTTTATCTCTGGTATACATGAATATTTAACCAGTGTGGGCAACAGTGCCTGCCAAATGGCAGGTTCTCAAAAATATTTGTTTAAAAAGTAAATAAATGGGAGGAGTGGATATGGCTCAAATGGTTGGTCGTCGGTCTCCCATACATAGGGACTGGGCTCAATCCTGGGACCTCCTGGTAAAATACAAAAAGAAATAATATAGATGGTGCTGGTGCTGCTAGACCCCGCAAGCGAGTGAGCCCCCAGGCCCCACGCGTGGGCACACCAGGCCCTGCTGAGTCATGCAGCAAGATGATGACACAACAGGAGAGTGACACAAGGGAGAGCCAAGACAAGATGCACCTAAAAACCGGAACTAAGGTGGCACAGGTGGTAGGACACCTCTCTCCCACATCAAAGTTTCCCAAGATCGAATCCCAGTGAAGACAAGAGGAGAAGATGAGAAGAGACGGCAGGAAACAGACAAAGAGAATTGTCCAGTGAATGGACACAAAACAGCAAAACCGGGGGGTGGGCAAAATGGATAAAAGTAAAATAAGTCTTTTTTTAAAAAGTACATAAATGGAAGATTGTATAAATGGAGTTAACAAAAGTATAAACATGCAAGTCAAGCTAGCCTGAGAAATTTTTTTTTCTCTAACACTATTCTTGCTCAAATTTTAAAAACTGAAAGTGAAAAAAGAAAAGAAATAAATTAAAATAAAACTTGAATGAAGTTTAAAAATATTACATCAGGGGTGCGGCTGTGGCTCGGTCAGTGGGGCTCCCGTTTACCATATGGGAGGCCCCGGGTTCGGTTCCCGGGCCTCCTGGTGAGGGCAGGCCCGCCTGCACGGCGTGGTTGGCTGACCCGGCGAGCGCAAGCAGCAAGGGGGGGATAAATGAGTGGATAAATAAAATCTTTAAAAAAAAAAAAAAAAAAAAAATTACATCTCCATTATCATTTTTCTTCTTCAGAAATATTGTTTTTTTTTCCAAAAAAATGTTGAAAAAGTTAAATGATGATTAGCCAGAGTAGAATGTAACTTTAAGGGAAGCTGCCAAGCCCGCATTGTTCTGAGACTGTATATATGATGTTGAAACAGGAGGAATTTCTGATCAGGATCAGCAGCAGCTGGATCTCTTTAGTCTTCATATGGCAAAAATGCTAACACTATTTAAAATAAAAGTAAATAAAAGTAGTCTTTTTTATCAATACAATTTACATCAATATAAAGAATTTAGGGTCCTATTTTATATTTGTCATAGTTTTAAAACTATGATTCAAGAATCACTGGGGTTGGGATAATGGATGTGGGACAGGAAAAAGGAAAAGTCGGTTTGTACTGATTTTCTACACTTTCATGAAAGCATCTTTACTTGTAGTTCTAATAAGATATTTGAAGGAAAAAGTAATGGTGTGAAATATGTTTGAAAGACACTAGTGTGGTCCACATTTCCAGGATAAAATGGGAAGCTCTAACATTTAATATGGGATAATCTGTCCTGAGCACCAGTTTAAGGGCTTTATACATAGTATCTAATTTAGTTCTTTCAACAACCCAAAGTTACTATTATATTCTTCATTTTGTAAGTGAAAAAAACTCAGGCATGGGGTTTAATGTCATTTGGTTAATTATATCATTTCCGAGGTTGAGAAGATGGAAATCTTAGTTAAAAGCTGGTTTACTTAAATGGCTCATTGCTGGCAGGAAAATAATAGCTGCTGCTTCCTTATTTTAGTTTTCATTTTTAGAGAACAACTTGTGATGGAGTCCTCACCTCTTGAGTTACCCGCAGACGTGGTGCAGCGCATCGCATCTCAACTCAGATGTCACCCGACAGATGAAAATGTTGCACTCCATCTTGATGAGGAAGATAAGCTGAGGCACTTCAGAGAGTATTTTTATATTCCCAAAATGCAAGATCTACCTCCAAGTAAGACTACTGGGAAAGAACTTTTTAAAATCAATTTATTAATTAATTTGTTTTTGCTACTATATGTATTTGTCATAAATCTTGGAAAATCATTGTTCCATTGCATAATAGAGCCACTGTGGTTGTGTCTGAGAAACAGCAGTTTCCTTGTGCTTCTAAATCAACCTGTCATGATACCATAGCCTAAGATTATGTTCCCTCTTCTTCTCTGAATAAAATAGTTACAAGCTGCTTATACTGTCATCTACTTCTCTGAACAATAGAGTGACTGATTGAAAATTATTGGCAGATGCATTTACTTGTTCTCTAAGCACTTAGAGCTCAAAGCAATTGCTTTTCAATACAATATTGCAGTATCTCTTATTTGGTGACACCCAGTTTATGATAGTGTGATATTTATCTTAAAGGAAATATTATTTGGGGACTTACTATATTAGGAGGGATGTTATGTGAGTAGCCATTTTTTTCATGTTACGAGTAAAGAAGGAAAGTTTGTAACTTGACAAAGAGAGAGACAGAGAAGAAGAAGAAGAAAAGCCAAAGAAATGCATGCTGCATTTTTTTCTTAAGAATACAGTAACCTGGCTCTATTCTTGGTTTTGGGGAAAACCCCTTAAAAAGCATAGGTGACCCAGGAATAAAAACATGATAAAGAAATTTTCATATTTGGCTTTAATCCATTTTTTAATTAATGAAAAGGGTGATCAGGTTGAATGGAATAATCCACTAAAATGGGTTTCCTGTGTATGCTTCATAACAGAGGATGATTTCTATTTTTCTTGAGATTAAATGAGGCAAGAGAGTTTTGGGTACTCAGAATCTAAGGGCATCAGCTAACATAACTGTCTTATTTGTCTTGTGTGTCATTATGGAATTTGATGACATGCCTTCTGTGATAAAGCATATGTTGAGCTAGTACTATGAACCCAGCACCCAGTAGAATTCTGGAAGGATGAAAGAAGAGAGAGCTATGTACCCAATTTAAAGCTGCTTAATATCATTCGAGAGAGACAGTGATACAAAGGATAACTACATGAGGTCAAATGAAATAGAGCTGTAAGTGAAGTGATCTGAGATCACAGAAGATAAATCTTCTAGGTCTTTCTAGAGTTTAAAATGAAAGGACATTTTGCTTTGAATCTTAAGGAATAAAAAAACACACAAAAACTATTAATGTGTGAAATATGAGGAAATTAAATCTGTAAAGCAACATTGAAATACCTTGCACTGAATTGGGACAAGTCAGCTCAGGGCAATGCCTCCACCCTCATGTGCTCTCAGATCCACAGGCTGTGTTGTATGGAGGAGGCTTGGTGAAGTCCTGGTTCTGGGGATCTCCGCATGACAAGATGATCTCTAAATTAGGGTCAGGCTCTTGAATTTCATGACATTTACTGAAAGTTGGAATATCCTCAGGATTTTTTTTTTTTTTAGTTTTTTTTTATTTTATTCCTTTTAGTGAATGATAAGGAAAACAGACAAGACACAAAAACTAAACCAAAATTATAACTAATATTATGACTATCATTTCATTGGCAATGTAGAGAAATATTGGACAGGACAAGTATAGAGTTAGAGAAATTGACTATTTTTTAAGAAATCCAGGAGGATTTTACTTGTAAAAACCTAAGTAAATTCAGCGGAGGCAGAGAAAAGGGATTCAAAAACTATTTAAATTCTCATTAAGTAAACCTAACATAATAACAGGAGAAACATGAATCAAACAAAACTTTCTGGTTTAGATAAATACCGGTACTATTCACAGATATAATTAGTTTCTTTGGGCACTCTTCATTTAAAGGGAATGTGGTTTGTTTGTTTTTTTCTCTCTTGGGCTTCTGTCGTTTGTGACCTTAACCTCACAGACCAAGAAAGTAGCAGCTGCGTTTCATGGAGCAGGAAGCAGTCAGGGACAAAATAGAAAAGACAACAAATACATCTGTGCTATCCCTTGAGGAGGTTCCCAGAATATGTCCCCCTGCATCCCATGGGTCAGAGTTAGATCATGGCTCCACCTATCTCCATGAAAGATGGAATATAAAGTATAATTTTGGTTCTTGGTAGCCACATAGAAAGCCAAAACTTCTGTTACTATAGAAGAAGGAAAAAAATGGAATTTAGGTGATAGCTAGAAGCTGGATCTAGTTTAAGGATATGGATTTGAGAGTCATCAGCATTTAGGTGACACTATGGATGTGTATGTAATCCATGCATTATAGGTAGAGTTAGAAGAGATTAGTGGAAACAAAAACACTGATGTGGCAGTTTGATATTATTTATGAATTCCAAAAAGAGATATTGATTATGTTTGTTAACTGGTCTGTCCCTCTGGGCATGATATCCTTTGATTGATTTAGATTCAAAGGCTTTACATTTACTTGATTAAGTCAAGATTAGGGCTTTGATTCAATCATGTCATTAAGGTGTGTAGGGTTGAGTCCCCACCCCCTTGGTGGAATATATAAATGGATGCACTACCAAAAACACAGAAGTAGATATGCAGAGAAGATATACAGAGGAAGGGAGACAGCTTCGTAGACACAGCAGAGACCCTGGGAAGAGAGATGAGCAGTTCACCTGATAGTTTACAGCTGACCTTGTGAAGAGACCAAAGCAGCTAAGCCTGGAAAGAAATGAGCCCTGGGAAGAGAAATGAACCCTATGCCAGCCTACAGCTGAGATCAAAAGCAGCTGGACCCACAGAGGGGACCCTTAAGAGGGGAGAAGAGGACTGAGCCCTTGTAGCAGCCATCTTGCTTCAACATGTAGCAACATGAAAAAGTATCTTATGGTACCTTGAGTTGCACTCTATAGGGCCTTGTGACTGTAAGCTTCTACCCCAGATAAAACCCAACAGGTTTCTGGTACTTTGCATCAGCACCCCTTTGGCTGACTAATACAACTGGCAAGTTAGAAGAACTATAAAAAGTCAAACACGTAGAAGAATAGGGAGATGAAGTACTATAAAAACAAGTGAAGAGAGAGCCATTTGAGAAATGGGGGCATTCACCAGCACAACTGTCACAGAGGCTGTGAGAGGAACTTTTCATTTTAGAAGTTACGAGAGTATTATTAAATAACATTAACTTGAACAGCTACATTGGAATGACTGGGAGGGAAACTATATTTTTCAATGCACAACCGAGGGACTGAAATTTTGAAAATTGGGTATGAGCAGTACTTTTCCAAGAACCTGGCTGTTAAATGAAGAAAACCATAATAACAAGGGGAAAAGACCATGAATGAATATCTTTTTTTTTTTTTAAGAAAGTCAGAGGCTTGATAGTTCTTGTACATTGTAAAAAAGAATTTGGGAGAGAGAGGGAGAATATGATTTTAACCAACCAGGGTGCATACATACCTAATGCCCTCTACCCTTTTCAGTTCTTAGAAATCAAGGTCCTAAGAAAATGTAAATGGCTGAAGACAGTCTTTGTGTACTCTCAGAAGATTTATTGTCCCCAATGCCAAGGTCAACATGATTGTGATTGAGGTTTCATAAAGATTTAGTAGGCACCACATTTTTGCTAGTCCCCCCCAAGCATTTCATTCTTTTGGCTACTTGTTACCATAACCACTATGGACATATGACAAAGGACTGAGGAAAGAAAGTCTTTTATTAAGAGAGTTTTGACTTTCACCCTTGCCTAAACAATCTCTTTTCTTATCTTGGCATTCTGAACTCCATTTCCTAAAGGCATTCTATCCCCAAGGGTGTGGTATATTCTTTTTCAAGTCCTCAAAATGCCGAGAATTCTTCCCTCCAACACCATTCCACTCACTATTCCAGACTTCAGAGAGGACTAATGGGTCCACAATTAGAAAAGAACACATAAATTATACAACTTATGGGCCACATTGATGGCTCCAATGAGCTTCTCGGGAGCATAGCCATGTATTCCTATAAAGAAAAAGGACACCCACATTTTCTCAGGACAACATCTGGAAATTTAATCATATAAGGCACACAGCAACATAAAATATCATCACTCATGGCATTCTGAATAATAACAATGGGGAAATACAGACCTTTTAATAAGGTGCACAAATCACACAGCTCTATATATTTTAAAACGTGAGCACACTTGAGTAATAAGATCCTATAGCAAGAAATAAGGCATTACCAGCCTCCAGGAAGATTGCCTTGTTCCCCTTAAGCTGCTACCAGCTAAAGGGCCACCACTATCTTGAGTTCTATTGCCTATATTTGAATATCAGCTTCTCAAGGTTTTATCTAAAATCTACTCCAAGCTCTCATTTAAGGACCCAACCTATGGATCTGGGCTAGTCTATCTGACTACCACAACCTACACACATTTTCTGTGCTTTCTATGACATGTATAGTCATATAAACACAACTCATATCCATCATTCCCCAAAATCTCCCTCATGCTGGCCCTTTGTAATCAATCCCTCCCCTGCTTCCCTGAATTATATGGATAGTCAGGTGCAGAAAGGACAAGTGGCACCAGATATGTTTGAAGGAAACGTTTATTAGTATTCACAGATCCTAGATCAGAGAGAGAGGGGAGCAGGTCTCACAGGGTCACATAGGGAAACATACCAGGACCATAAGCTCAACCAAACAGGTGGGGGATAAAGGTTGCAGTGGACCTGGGGACTATGCCTTTTTAATGTTATGTGAGTGGAGCTGTAACAGTTGGTCAAGCAAGAGTGGGGATTGGGGGATTTGTGTTTTATTTTCTCCGGGGCATGAACCTGGATAGGAAGAGGGGAGGGGAGGAGAGGGAGAAGCTGTTTATCTTGGTATCATGGATGGTCACTGAGGGACCTAATGATAGGGTCCAGGATGCTGAGACAGTACAAAACCCCTTATCTTGCTGGTGACAGGTGGAGATAATGCTGAAGCATCATGACAGTGTGAAAAGCCTCTATTGTTATTTTAATTCATGCACTTGACCCTGTGATGCCTCAGCATCAGGGAGTTTAGGGTTGAATTTTGCTGGGTATTTGTGTTGGAGAGATGTTAAAGGTGAAGGATATTTGCATCTTGGCTGGAGGTGATGGCCAACAGGAGTCACTAGATCACCGGAGGAGAGGGAGGGAGGCATTGTATGATGTGAAATCCCCTGTGTGGTCTGGTTCTGCAAGCACTTTTGGCCTCCCATAGTATTTCTGGGCACCTCAGGACGGTGTCACAATCCTGGGATTTGTCACTCATGGTTTGTCAGTGTGGCCTTAGCTGCAGGGGGCTTCCCAGAAGGCAGATGGCCTTCTCTGGGAGGTGAAAACCCAGGGCATCCTATTAACAAAAACATCTCTGAGGCTGTCGCTGGATACCTGACATGGGTAAGACAGCACAAGCAAAGAGGGTCTAGTAAAAGCAATTCCTGGGGGCATGGAGTTTCTGTTGTTGGTGACTCCATGGTGAGTTGTCTTCTCCAGCAATGAACTCTTGGGCTGGGATGATGTCATCCACGGCACAACCATCTTCATTGCCGAGTTCTTGGCCGAGGCTATGTCATCTACTGTGTCCAGTGCACTGAGAGGTGGCTTTCCCAGGTGACTATCCACTGGAAAAAGGTGAGGGCCAGAGGGTCTTGGCTAGTAGCATACTTTTGAGCCCTGAGGACCAGGATTTGTCTATAATTGACCCTGCAGCTGGCTGCTGTACTTACAAATCTCTGTTAGGGTTTTGGGATGATCAGGAGTACATTTATTGAAACTCTGGGCTGTTTCTGGTGGGTAATTTGTACCATTCCATCAAGAAAGTGTATATATGATTAGCATATTTATAAGCTGCATCAGTGGTAGCTTTATGTATTAAGGAAGAACAATCCGGAGTTGCTCCTGCCAGCTTCTAAGGCAGTGCACTGAAGCACAGAGTGTATAACAGCAGAAACTTCAGTTGGGGGCACGTGTGTAGCCAGTCCATGAACACTTCACAAGGCAGTATTTGGATCGTTGTGAGTCTGTGGGCCGTTTTGTTTAGGCATTAATGCCATTTTTTTACAATGGCCCTGCAGCAGTTTGATATTTATGAATTCCAAAAAAGATATTATGTTTGTAAACTGGTCGGTTCCTCTGGGCGTGACACCTTTTGATTGTATTAAATTCAAAGGTTCTATGTTTACTTAATTAAATCAAGATTAGGGCTTTGTTTTGACCATGTCAATAAGGCATGGCTCAGGGTTGAGTCCTCACCCCCTTAACGGGCTGATAGAAACAGACACTCACTCAAGAAGATACACGGAAGAAGATACGGAAGAGGAGAGAACTTGGTCATCTTGGTCATTTTAGTCCTGCAATGTGACAAAAAGGAGAAGGCTCAAACAGCTAAAAAGTCCTGGGAAGAGAGATGGGCCCAATGCTAGCCTACAACTAAGACTGGAAGAAGCTGGGCCCACAGAGCCTTACGAGGAAGTAAGGCCACTTCAACACGTGGCAACAGACTGGTGAGGAAATAACCTTGAGTTGGACTCTTTCAGGCCTTGTTACTGTAAACTTCTACCCCAAATAAATACCCTTTATAAAAGCTAACAGATTTCTGGTACTTTGTATAGGCTGACTAATACAGGCCCTTTACAGGTGGTGATTTTTCCAGACCTGGTGGCATGCTGGTCTGAGAGAATGTATTATTCTTTTTTTTTTTTTATTTTTTTTAATTTATTTAATTTTTTATTGTGGGTAAAAATCAAAATTTTCACAATACATACCAATATTTGTAAAATGATATATAAATATATATGCATATATGTGCATTTGCTTAAAAATGTTATATATATATATATATATATATATATTTTTTTTTTTTTTTTTTTTTTTAAGAGGTGCTTAGATTACCTAAAATATTACACGGAACCTACCGGGATTCCCATGTTCCCCACCTCCCACACCTCCCACCACATCCCACACAAACATCTCCCACAAGTGTGGCCCATCATCCTCAATGGACTTACACATCCTGGGGCCTTGCCATCAACCAGAGACCACAGTTCACATCGTAGACCACACTCTCTCCCACACAGTTCTGAATGGTGTGTGCTGATTTAAAATGGCCTACATCCATTGCCACAACGGCACTCAGAACAACCTCCAAATCCTGAAAAAGCCCCTGTATTTCAACTGCACATCCCCTCCCTGCCCCGAAAGTGTTCAGTGGCCACCAGCTCCACCTCACTGTTATAATTTCTTCCATTGCTAGAATCACCATATGTGAACAAGAGAATACCATCAAGTCCACTCTAGTCCATAGTTCTTTCCCCAATCCTGAGGGGACTGGGATGGTGATTTCCACTCCACCTCCAAGTGAGAGAGGGCTTATATCCCATGGATATGGTGAGTGGGATGATCCTGCCTGCAGATGCAGGCCCTCTCCATTCCCTGGGCTGGCCGTTGCCCTTCGTTGTCTCCTCGCCAGGTGACTTGGATGAGTCCATTGAGCTGTAGAGTAGGAGTTGCAGCTCCACCGAGATTCCACGCACACCTGGCACATAGGTAGGCCAGAGGCTCCAGTCTCTGTGATGTATTACTTCTTGACAGCATGTCTGGTTGGACTAATTTTGGAGACAGTGTTGGGACCTCTGTGTTTGGCTACTGCAAGCTTCTCCTATAATAGTTTGGCCAGCAACCTGATATGATAACTCTTGCCAAGCAAAAGAAGAATTTAAGTCAAAGTGAGCATATGCATTTTTTCAGCTTTGGTGAGGTACGTCTGACAGTTTGAGGTAGCTGCACAACCATGAAGGGAAAGGTGCTGGGTCTTAAATACCTTTCTAGCCCCTAGTCCAGCAGCATCAGAGCTAAGAATGAATATTGAGAGGTGCTGGCTGTAAAATCTTGAATTTCCCTTTCAACTGGTGTTGTCATTTCGGGATCTGACTAACCTCCTCTAGGTGGAATTTTGCACCTCATATTGTAACCCACACAGTACCTCTACTTGGGCTTGTGGCTATAATTTCTATTTCCAAAAAAGAATGGCAGAGAATAGGGTTTAGTATCCATTCTCTATATCCTGCATATACTAGCAAGCTTTCCAGAACTTGGAAGTTTTCTTCAGGGAGGATATGGCTAAATATGATCCCTTTCGGTGGTCCTGTTGGTCTACTAATTATCAAAAGATCCCATTTCAGTATTTGCCCTCGATTTGGTTTACACTCTCTATTGTGGCAAGACAAATGATGTCATAATGAAATGGAGAAGTGTTATTTATTGCTTCGATGATAAGATAGTCATCTTTAACCTGAAAGTGGGCTGTTTCCCTTGAAGATTAATAAAGGCATTTTAAAAAGCTAGTTTTGGAAGTAATTTGCGGGGGACACATGGAACCCCACTGGTTTGGAATTGAGGAATATTAAAGCATGAGGCAAAAGTTTAACTCAATTTGGCATCCATTTGTCATAAAGTAATTTAAGTAATAGCTCTTGGAAGAGGCAGTGTCTCTCTCCATAGGTCCTGCTACCTAGGGGTGGCAGGGCAAGTAAAAATTTCAAAGGATCCTTTGTTTGAACACCCATTGTTACACCCCATGGTAAGTGAAGTGATTTCCCTGATGTGAGTCAGTAATGTGAGCAGGCCCAAAAGGAGCAAAGGTAGAATTGGTGAGGCCATGAACTGTGGCTTCCCTGGCTGCATGTTGCATGACGAAGGCCAACATGAGGCCAGTTTAAGCCTCAATCATAGTCAAGGAATACTTGGTGGCTCCAGTGGTGACAGGAGATGGTCCTATGTAATTAATATGGCAACAGGAGAGGGGTTTATTTACTCTTCCCCCTCCCTATCCCCATGGAATGTGACCCCATCTGATGCCAATGTTTGGCTTCAAAGCACAAAGCACAGCCTTTAGTAGCTACTGTGGCCAGTGATGGTCTTGGAGGCAATTCGTTTATATGTGTCCACTCTACCAGGTGGAGCCCCTACAAGGACCTTCCTTATAGAAGAAAATTATCCCATTTCTATTGGACCACACTATAAACCCCTTGGCCATTTCAGAGCATCCTGGAAAGTAATGGGACCACTTCCGGTCCTGCCAGTGGAGTGGACCGCAAGTAGCCATCTCCAGTAAGGGAGGTGTTTGAGGCCGGCTGGAATGCTGTGATCCTCCAGCAAACCGCATTGTGTACAGCGATAGTGCTGCCATCTGTGAAACATACCAACTCCCCTTCCACGTCAGACAGTTCGTTACAAGGGCTCCCCACTTGACTAAAAGAGCATCATCACCAGTGTCTCAAGATCCGTGGACAAGGGGCTGAGTTTGGGAAAGTCACATCTCCTTGTAATTTGTCAAGGGCCCATTTGCCAGGTTTAACCTTCTCCTGTAGGTACCACTTCCATTTTACCAGTAGGTTTCAGTGGCCATGCTGAACTTCTGCCAGGAATTACCTCTCATCCACTGCATTATGGGAACCTGTGTGCACAGACTGAACAGTTGTAACCCTGTAAGTGCCTGTGTCTCTAGAAGAAACCAATAAGCAGCCAAGATCTGCCCTTTCCAGTGGAGAATATTGGGTGGCAGATAAGGGAGACCTCTTAATCCAAAAATCCCATTGTTTGCCATGCTTAATCCAAGAAGGCATAATTGGAGGTAGCTGAGGTCTCTAATCTAAAATCCATTACTGATGGGACAAGAGACATGGCTCAGGAAATAGCCAATTTCCCCAGTAGAAAGCAGCAGATGTGTGATTTTGTATATGGGCTTAATGAAAGTGAGAGATGTGGGATGAATTACCTCCAGAGCATGAATGTCCTAATAGGTGTTGTGCATGACTTAGTGTCTAAAGTGAACTTGTAAAAACATTTGATGGTGGTAGGGGGCATTTGTCTGCCCTTAGAGGGCCAGATGATGCCCAGGAATTTGACAGTTTGACCATCATTGTATTTTCTGGGGTGTTATTGCCCCACCTCATCTGTATAAATGATTTGTGAGTGTGGCTGGGTCTCAGAAGCCCTCTTTAGCATTGCCCTTTAAGTAGTTTTTTAAAAGACAATTTGTTAAGATCTTGGCAGCAGTGGTAATGGCACTGAGTAAAACACTTTGGCCAGGAGAATCACAGCAAAGAAATCACCTGTGCTCCTTTGTATATTTTTTTATTAATTACACAATGTTAGGAATAGGAGTATGGATGGGCAAACCTTGTGCATTAAGGCTGGTATGATTGATGGTTAATGGTCCTTCACTGCTGGAGGCAAATAGGACTATTGTATAGCTAGAGGACCTGTGAAAGGAATCCCTCATTTAGGATATCTTGGATCATGGGCCACAGCCCCACAGCACCTTGTTTCAGACAGCAGTGTTGCATTTACCTCCTTGATTGGCAGGGGCAATTCCATGGTTCCACAGGTTCCCATTTGGCATGGCCCACCAAGGGAGCCAAGGACTTGATCTTATTCCAGGCAATGCCTCAAACCATCAACACCTACAGTGGAGAAAGTAAGAGCAAAAGGTGCCACCACTAGGAATGGCTGTTTAATAAGAATTTTCCAATGGTCACATCTGGGGTGGAGGAGGGATGGGCTTTTGCTATGCAGGAGGAGGAGGGAGGGGGGAGTGACTCCAGGCAAGGGTACATGTTGTTGCCTGTGAGGTGGCCAGGCCTGATAAGCCATATAAGCCAGTAAGGTTGAGCAAGGCTGCCCTAAAAGTTCCTGTGATTTGTTGTCAAAAGTGGTCCTCATTTTTCTGTAAACCCATAACTTCTTTATTTAAAAAAAAAAAAAAGTGGGGGAGGGGCTTCTCTTCAGGGTTGGAGATGAACTTCGGTTGTCTCTTGTCTGATGCTCAAAGGAAGGATATACCCATAATACCATACCAATGTTTTATTTTGTTTTCTTTTCTTTTCTTTAATAACACTCGGGCCTTGTCAACTGTTTGCAAGTGGTCTCTGCCTTGGTGGTAATAGCCACTACGACAGGTGTGCCTTTATCCATGCCATGACTATCCAGATCAACAGGGAAAGGACTCAGAGTCTTTAGTGGCACATGTGAACTGTTGCATTTCCTGGGATGTGACTAGCAACTCAGACTCCATGTTAAAGACTCTCATTAACCAATTTGTCCCTTTTTCCTCAACTTTTTGCACAAAATCTTTTAAGAATATTTTGAAATTCCAGCCTTGTATAATAATGTATTTTGGTTTCAAATTCCTCCTTGCCTCCTATGATCTTAACTCTCTGTGTTGTAGCCAGAAGTACCCCTGAGGTACCTCCCCACTCCCCTCCAGTTCATGGGCAATCCTTCTCTTTCTACTGTGTCTCAACTGACATCAAGAGGAGTCTGAATTAACATCCAGCAGAACTATGGGTAGGGTCCCCAGTCCCAGGAATCTGAGGAAGAGTGCCTTTTCTTTTTTTTTCTTTTTTCAGAAATTATTTATTTTAAAATAATTATCTTCCAACAAACCATGAAAAATTTGGACATTGCATTGTGGTTATTCACTGAAAGCATAGTACATTGAAAATGGTGTTTCGAAGTTAAATACAGAACTGATCAAAATCTAAAGACAATATTGTGTAAGGACAATATCATAAATGGATAGGAAAATTTTTCACTTTGGTGAGGCTAATCTCAAGATGTGTACAACCATGTCATGTTGGATGGAAGTAAAAGGTGGTACCTTCTGCTTTTACTTAACTAAGGCACTTATCCAAACCTTAAGTTTTATTTTGGTATCAAACTCCCATATGGAAAGGGTCGTAGGACCTAAAACTAAGGATGTTCTCCATGGCTATGATGGGCAACCCCACCAGCATGGGTTTTTTTGGTGTGTTTTGTTTGTTTGTTTTGTGCCAGGGCCCGAGATTGGAACCCGGACCTCTTAAGTGGGAAGCCGGCACCACTGAGCCACATCGGCTCCCCTGAGTTGGTTTTTTCATTTGTTTGCTTGCTGTTTTGTTTTTCTTTTTAGGAGGCACCAGACTGAACCCTTGACTTCTCATATGGGAAGCAGGCGCTCAAACGCTTGAGCCACATCTGCTCCCCTGTTTTGAGGCAGCTGGTTTAGAGCCAACATGGAGGGAGCCCCTGGAGCCTTGGCTGCCGGGACTGTGGTGGGGGTGGTGGGGGCTTTTGCTGGGCAGAGCCCATGACTGAAGGGGAGCCGCCTGTCATGGCAGTCACCTCGTTCCTTAGCCAAGCCCTCCATCCATGCTGCCGCCATCTTGGGTGTTTGATCCCTTCCCCCAAGTTTCATTTTGGTATGTGGCTGTGCTTATTAAAGCCCAAGGGTGTTGTGAAGGTGTTTTACATTTTTTTAGCAATTAGCTGACCTCCCATTTTGTGAGTCCTTGCTGCTGCCCCTTTTGAGACGTTGAGTCTTGTGCCACTAATTGCTATGGATGGAGCCTGCAATAATCTATAGGGCCACGGGACAAAAAGCAACAGAAGCAAGGGGTGCAGCTAAAGGAAGGGTTGACAACCCTAGCAGCATTGACCCTTTCAGGGTGCTAAAACAGTTCCAATGGTCATGTGGAGGGAATGCCCTGTTGAGAGTAAAGGTTTGGGAGGGGAATAGGGTTAAGAGGAAAACATCACCTTGAAGAGAGAAAGCAACTCTTAGACCTCAGTGCCACCCTCAGAGCTGCAGGCAGGTCTCCCAGCCTTCCTCTCACACTAAGAACATAACTTTTCCTGGTGCTACTCTGCTACCCTGGGAGGTCCCCTCTTTACCCCACTTTTGGCAATGAACGCCATCTACTGACTTGGGTCCTTGCAGAGTAAATAGCCAAAGAGTCCAGGCTCAGGAACTCTGGAGGGGTGTGATAGGCCTTATGGTCCCCTGTTGTCAGCCAAAACTTCTGATAGGTAAAGTTGTGAGGTCCCAGAGAGTTCTCAGAACAGGACTTGCATGATCCACAAATTAGGGTGAGAAGTTGTGGCAGTGCCTGAAATAGGCAACACAAAGCGGTGTGCACCACCATTGCCGACATGACAGAAAGCCCTCCCAAAAATTTCTATCCGGTTGAGAAGGTTGACTTGTTAATCAGAAGAAGTGTGAGATATGTCTGCAATCTTCCATCTGTTATGAGATCCTGCCCACTATGCCAATTAAATGGTCAGGATCTTTACATGGATAGTCAGGGGCAGCAAGGACAAGTGACAGCAGAGAAGTCTGAAAGAAGAGCTTATTAGTACTCACAGGTCCCAGAACAGAGAGGAGGGCTCACACAGGGGAATATATCAGGAGCATAGGCTCAACCAAGAGGGTGGGGAGCAAAGGTTACAGTGGACCTACCTAGGGGCTATGCCTTTTTAATGTTATGTGGGTGGAACTGTAGCAGTTGGTGAAGCAAGAGTGAGGATGGGTGATTTGTGTTTGATTTTCCCAGGGGTGTGAACCAGGGGAGAGTGAGGGGAGGAGAGGGAGAAGCTGTTTATCTTGGTGTCAGGGGTGGTCAATGAGGGATCTAACAACAGGGTCTAAGATGCTGAGACAGTGCCAAAGCCCCTATACTGCCAACGACAGGGTCAGAGATGCTAGGCATTAGGACAGCATGACAAGCCTTTATTTTATTTTAATTCACTACAACTCCTCAATCCTGGCAACTGCTGCTCTATCTTCCATTCCTGTAGTTTTGTCTTCTCAAGAATTTCATATAAATAGAATCATACACTGCATGCAACCTTTTGAGGTTGGCTTCCTTTACTTAGGGTAATGCCTTCAGTATTCATCCAAGTTGTATATATCAGTAGTTTGCTCTTTTATATTGCAGAATGGAATTTTATTGTATGGAGCACTACAATTTTTTTGCCATTCACCTAATAAAGAATTTGAGTTATGTCCAGTTTGGGCCATTATGAATAGCTCCTAGAAACTCTCATTTACAGATTTTTGTGTGAATATAAATTATTATTTCTCTAGACCAGGGGTCACCAAACATTTTCTGTAAAAGGTCAGATAGTAAATATTTTAGTGTTGCAGGCCACAAACCTTCTCTTTCCTTCTTCTCTTCCTCTACCTCCTTCTCCATGCCCTTCCTCCATCACCCTTCTCCATTACCTTTTAAAGATGAAAAAATATAAGGCTTGTAGGCCTTACAAAAATAGGTTCTGGGTTAGATTTGTCACACAAGCCATAGTTTGTCAATCTCCACTCTAGAATAAATACCTATAAGTTGTATTGCTGCATCAGAAGTGAATTTTTAACTTTATAAGAAACTGCCAAACTATTTTCCAGAGTGGCTGTACCATTTTGTATTTTGCATTCCTACCATTAATGTATGGGAACACCTGTTGTTCCACATCCTCAGGCTTATTTGTTATTTAATTTATTTATTTTTCAGCCATTCTACTACTATATGTGTAGTAGCATCTTATTTTGTTAGAGTTAATTTGCATTTCCTAAATGGCTAATAAACGTAAATTTCCATTCATGAGCTTATGTGCCATCTTTATATCTCCCTTGGGAGAAGTACTGTTCAAATCTTTTGATCATTTTTGAAAATTGGCTTGTTTGTTTTCTTATTGTTGAATTTTAAGAGTTTTTTAAAAACTATATTCAGTATACAAGTCCTTTGTAAAATAAATGATACAAAATATTTTCCTAGTCTGTAACTTGTCTTCTTTTTTCCCTCTTAATACATATTTCACAGAGCCGAGGTTTTTAATTTTAAGGATTTCTAATATATCTTTTTTTTTTTTTTTCTTTATGGACTGTACTTTTGATGTTGTGTCTGATAACTCTTTGCCTAGCTCTAGGTTTCAAAGACTTCTTTGACTCCTGGATTATTTAAAAGTGTGTTTTTGAATTTCCAAATATTTAGAAAATTTTGAGTTTTCCTTCTATTAGTCATTTAATTCTATTATGGTCAGATTATTCACTGCATGGTGTCTCAGTGTTTTTTGCTGTTGTTAAGTTTTTTGTTTTGTTTTGTTTTGACCCAGGATATGGTCTGTCTGGGCAAAATTTCCATGTCCATTTTAAAAGAATGTGGATGCTGCTGTTGTTGAGAGAAGTTTTCTATAATTATCAATTACATTCATTGGCTTGATGGTGATTTTCAGTTCTGCTATATTCTTACTTGCTGTTTTCTATTGACTTGTTATATCAGTTCCTGAAAGGAGAGTGTCGAAATATAATTGTGGAGTAGTCTGTGTCTCCTTTCAGTTCCATCAATCTTTGCTTTGTATGTGTTGTGACTCTGTTGTTAGGTGCATTCAGATTTAGAATTGTTATGTCTTCTTGTTGACCATTTATCATTATGTAAAGTCTCTCTTTATTCCTGGTAATATGCTTGCTCTGAAATCTATTTTGTCTGATATTAATACAACTGGATATCACTCCAGTTATGTTTTGGTCAGTGTTTCCATGGTATATATTTCCCAACTTTTATTTTCACTTACCTGTATAATATATTATGCCTTGTAGGCAGCATTTATACTGCATATGTACTCTCTCTCTTTAACCATTCTGTCATTCTTTGTCTTTTAATTTATGTATTTAGACCATTTATATTTAATATAATTATTGATATGCTTAGGTCTCTCATTTTTAGTGATTACTCTAGGGATTATAATATACTGCTTTATTATATATTATTTTGTGGTGATTTGAAACTGTATGTACTCCTGAAAATTATGTTCTTTAAGTTAATCCATTCCTGTGGGTGTAACACTATTGAAGTAGAACCTTTTGATGAAGTTACTTCAGTTAAGCCATGGCCCAGGGTGGGTCTTAATCCTCTTACTGGAGTCCATTATAAGCCAATGAAATTCAGACAAAGAGAAAGCAAGCCATGGAACCAAGAAGCTGAAAGTAACAAAAGCCACAAGAGAGGGGAATGACCAGCAGACTCCACCATGTGTCTTACCATGTGACAGAGGAGTCGAGGATCCCTGGTAGGTGGTCTTAAGGAAAAAAGCATCTGTAGCCATTGGGGAATTTGATATAATTATGAATTCCAAAAATATAATTGGATCATGCTTGTAAACTGATCTGTTAATCTGGGCATGATTAAGTTATGATTAGGGCGTTGACTGGGCCACGTCAGTAGGGCATTGAGCCCCACCCCTTGGTGGGTGGGGGAATCGAATATAAAAGGCAAGGCAAAGGACAGTTGAAGCAGTCTTTTGAGAAGCAGTTTTGATGCTGGAGAAAAGGCCCCAGAAGAAGAGAAGTGAGCTGTTCACCTGATAGTCTACAGCTGACCTTGTGGAGGACACAGAAGAGCTAAGCCCGGAGAGAAATGCAGCCCCGGGAAGAGAGGAACATAAGAAGCCTGAACCCTAGCAAACGTCAGCAGCTGTCTTGCTCCAACACATGGCAATGAACTTTGGTGAGAAGAAACTGAATGGTTTATGGCCTGGTATCTGTGGACTTCTACCCCAAATAAACACCCTTTATAAAGACCAAACCATTTTTGGTATTTCACATTAGCACCCCTTTGGCTGACTAATACAGCATCCTTGGACATTTTCATGGCCTCAAAACTGTAAGCTTGTAGGCTAATAAATTCCCTTTGCTAAAGCCAACACATTTCATGGTATCTGCTTTCAACAGCCTAGCAAACTAAAACATATATTATTATATGCATGTGTGTATATAATTGTATATGAAACTTTTCCCAGTTCATTTAGAAATAATATTTTTCCACTTCAAGTAGGATGTAGAAATCTTGCCACCATATAGTTCTCTTTACCTTTTCCCTGTTGTTGTAGTTGTCTAATGTATTAAATCTACATACATTGTAAGATCCATCACATAATGCTATAATTTTTGCTTTAAACATTTAAACTTTCTTTCATTCATATTTGAAAACATTTAAAAAGGGAAAAATTATCTATTGTATTTTCCTGATGTTTACTATTTCTCTTCCTCTCTTTTTATTCCTGAAGTCAAAGTTTCTCTTGAGTATCATTTCTCTTTAGCCTTTAGTATTTCTTTTAGACATATCTGCTGGCAATGATACCTCTTAATTTGCCTTCATCTGAAAATGTCCTTATTGTGCCTTCATTCCTGATGTACGTTTTCTCTGGATATAGAATTCTGTACTGACATCCCTTTTCTTTCAGCACTGATAGAATGGTTTCTGATGAGATATATATAGTCATTAGAATCATTGGTTCTACTGGTTGAGCCATATTTCTCTGATTGCTTTAAAGATTTTCCTTTGTCTTTAGTTCTCTGAGGTTTGATTGCAATGTGTCTGGGCATAATTTATTTGAACTTGTCCAGTTTTGAGTTTGCTGAATTTTTTTAATTTGTAAGTTTACATCTTTCTACAAATTTGGGAAGTTTTCAGCCATTATTTCCTCAAATATTTTTTGTACCCCACTCTTTCTCCTTGCCTTCTATAACTCCAGTGAACCATATTTGAACTTTTGGTATTGGTTCACATATTCACAAGGCCTTGTTCATGTTTTAAAATCTCTTTTTCTATCTTACGTTCAGATAGAATAATTTCTATTGATCTGTTTTTTAGTTCACTGATTGTTTCCTATGTCATCTCCATTCTGCTATTGCACCCATCCATTTTAGTTTTCATTTTTAATGATAAAATGATATTCAATCATTTTATTTTTCATTTCTAATGTTTCCATTTGTTTATTTTTAAAATCTTTTCTTTATCTGCTGAGACTGTCTATTTTTCCTTTCCTTTCAAGAATATCTAAACTTACTTCTTGAATCATGGTTATAATAGCTACTTAAATGTCTTTGATAATTTCAATCTCTCTGTCATCTTGAAGTTGGTGTCTGTTGATTGTCTTTTCCATGAAGAAATATTGATATTGTTCTGGTTCTTCTTATTTTGAATAAGTTTGATTTTATCTTAAACATTTTACATTTTATCTGATGAGTCTCTGGGTCTTATATAAATCCTATGGAGCATCTTGATAGTTTAGTTTTGTTTGACTTTGTTTCAAGAGGCAATCAACCCAGTTATGTTAAGCCTGCAATTCCTACACATTTTTGTGGGTGGTGGTTTCAGTATCAATTTAGATTCAAAGCTTTTGCACTGCTATTTGGATCTGCCCAGTGTATATCATTTTGTGGTCAATTTGTGGCCTAAGCTAAGTTCTCAAAGTCTTTTTTATATCTCATTCAGGGTCAGATCCATGTGAGAACAGTTCTGGAGTGAGCTCAGGAGTCCACATACAACTTTATAAGATCATTTTTTTGAGCTTCTTCTTCTCTGCAATCTCCCAAACACTTTCCTGCCCCCAGGGGTCCACCTTCATTTTCCTATGATGAGAAAACTGAGACCGTAACTTGCCCA
>JAKSZT010053928.1:36013004-36261311 GCA_026826555.1 Tolypeutes matacus | reverse complement strand
GTGAATAGACCACAGTTTGTTTATCCATTCATCTGTTGATGGACACCTGGGTTGTTTCCAGCTTTGGCAATGGTGAATAATGTTGCTATGTACATCGGTGTGCAGATGTCTGTTCATGTCACTGTTCTCAGTTCTTCTGGGTATATACCCAGTAGTGGTATTGCAGGGTCACGTGGCAAGTGTATATTCAACTTCTTTAGGAACTGCCAAACAGTCCTCCATAGTGACTGTACCATTCTGCATTCCCACCAACAGTGAAGAAGTGTTCCTATCTCTCCACATCCTCTCCAACACTTGTAGTTCTCTGTCTTTTTAATAGTGGCCATTCTGATAGTTGTGAAATGATATCTCATTGTAGTTTTGATTTGCATTTCCCTAATCATGAGTGATGTTGAGCATTTCTTCATATGTTTTTGCCATTTTCATTTCTACTTTGGAGAAATGTCTATTCAAGTCTTTCACCCATTTTTAAATTGAGTCATTTGTCTTTTTATTGTTCAGTTGTAACATCTCTTTATATATCCTGGATATTAAACCCTTATCAGATATGTGATTTCACAATATTTTTTCCCATTGAGTTGGCTGCCTTTTCACCCTTCTGACAAAGTCCTGTGAGGTGCAAAAGTGTTTACTTTTGAGGAAGTCCCATTTATCTATTTTTTCTTTTGTTGCACGTGCTTTGGGTGTAATGTCCAAGAAACCACCACCTACTACAAGGTCTTGAAGATGTTTCCCTATATTTTCTTCTAGTAGTTTTATGGTCCTGGCTTTTACATTTAGATCTTTGATCCATTTTGAGTTGATTCTTGTATAGGGGGTGAGATAGTGGTCCTCTTTTGGTTATAGATATCCAGTTCTCCCAACAACATTTGTCGAAGAGACTGTTTTTTCCCATTAGCGTGGGCTTGGTATGTTTGTCAAAACCAGTTGACTGTATAGGTGAGGGTATATTTCTGGGTTCTCAGTTCTATTCCACTGATCAATGTGTCTATCTTTATGCCAGTACCATGCTGTTTTGACCTCTGTAGCTTTGTAATATGTTTCAAGGTCAGGCAGCGAAATTCCTCCCATGTTGCTCTTCTATTTTAGAATGCTTTTGGCTATTCGGGTGCACTTACCCTTCCACATGAATTTGGTAATTGCCTTCTCTAATTCTGTAAAGTAAGCTGTTGGGATTTTGATTGGTATTGCATTGAATCTATAAATCAGTTTGGGCAAGATTAACATCTTCACGATATTTATTCTTCCAATCCATGAACACAGAATGTCTTTCCATTTGTTTAGGTTTCTTTAAATTTCTTTTAGCATAGTTTTGTAGTTTTCTGCATATAGGTCCTGTAGTTCTTTGGTTAAATTAACTCCTAGGTATTTCAGTCTTTTTGTTGCTATTGAAAATGGAATTTTCCCCCTGATTTCCTCCTCAGGTTGTTCAGTACTAGTGTACAAAAACATTACTGATTTTTGCATATTGATCTTGTATCCTGCCACTTTGCTGAACTCATTTATTAGTTCAAGTAGCTTTGTTGTGGATACTTCAGGATTTTCTAAGTACAGGATCATGTCATCTACAAACAGTGAGAGTTTTACTTCCTCTTTTCCTATTTGGATGTGTTTAATTTTTTTTTTGTCTCGTCTAATTGCCCTAGCTAGAACTTCTAGTACAATGTTGAATAACAATGGTGACAGTGAGCATCCTTGTCTTGTTCACGATCTTAGAGGGAAAGCTTTCAACCTTTCCCCATTGAGTATGATGTTGGCTGTGGATTTTTCATATATGCCTTTTATCATATTGAGGAATTTTCCTATTATTCCTATCTTTTGAAGTCTTTTTATCAAAGACTGCTCAATTTTTTCCATTCTTTTCTCTCTCTATTCATCTATATCAAAAAAGATGCTGGATTTTGTCAAATGCCTTTTCTGCATCTATTGAGATGATTGTGTGGTTTTTTTCCTTCAATTTGTTAATGTGGTGTATTACATTGATTGATTTTCTTATGTTGAACCAGCCTTGCAATACCAGGAATAAATCCTACTTGGTCATGATGTATAAGTCTTCTGATATGCTGTTGGACTCGATTTGCAAGTATTTTGTTGAGAATTTTTGCATCTATGTTCATTAGAGATATTGGTCTGTAATTTTCTTTTCTTGTGGAATGTTTATCTGGCTTTGGTATTAAGGTGATGTTGGCTTCATAAAATGTGCTGGGTAATTTTCCCTCCTCTTCAATTTTTTGGAAGAGTTTAAACAGGATTGGTGTTAATTCTTTCTGAAATGCTTGGTAGAATTCACCTGTGAAGCCATCTGGTCCTGGATTTTTCTTTGCTGGGAAATTTTTGATGATGGATTCAATCTCCTTAATTGTGACTGGTTTGTTAAGTTCTTCTATTTCTTGTATCATCAGTGTAGGTTTGTTGTGTGTTTCTAGAAATTTGTCCATTTCATCTAGGTTGTCTAATTTGTTGGCATATAGTTTCTCATAATATCCTCTTATGATTCTTTTTATTTCTGTGAGGTCATTTGTAACTTTCCCCCTTTCATTTCTGATTGTATTTATTTGCATCTTCTCTCTTTTTTTCTTTGTTAGTCTAGCAAGGGGTTTGTCAATTTTATTGATCTTCTCAAAGAACCAGCTTTTGGTTTTGTTGATTTTCTCTATTGTTTTTCTGTTCTCATTTTCATTTATTTCTGCTCTAATCTTTATTATTTCTTTCCTTCTGCTTGCTTGGGATTGGTTTGCTCTTCTTTTTCTAGTTTCTCTAGTTGTCCAGTTAAATCTTTGAGTTTAGCTCTTTCTTCTTTTTTAATATAGGCATTTAGGACTATAAATTTCCCTCTCAAGACTGCCTTCGCTGTTTCCCATAAGTTTTGACATGTTGTGTTCTCATTTTCATTTGTCTCAATATATTTACTGATTTCGCTTGCAATTTCTTCTTTGATCCACTGATTATTTAGGAGTGTGTTGTTCAGTCTCCACACATTTGCAAATTTACTTCTTCCTATTATTGATTTCTAGTTTCATTCCATTATGATCTGAGAAGGTGCTTTGTATCATTTCAATCTTTTTGTATTTATTGAGAGCTGAATTGTGACCTAACATGTGGTCTATCTTGGAGAAAGATCCATGGGCACTTGAGAAGAATGTATAACCTGCTGAGTTTGGATGCAGTGTTCTGTTTATGTCTGTTAGGTTTAACTTGTTTATCATATTGTTCAAGTTGTCTGTTTCCTTGATGATCTTCTGTCTAGTTGTTTTATCTAATGATGTGAGTGGGGTGTTGAAGTCTCCAATGATTATTGTAGAAATGTCTGTTTCTTCCTTCAGTTTTGCCAGAGTTTGTCTCATATATTTTGGGGCACCCTGGTTAGGTGCATAGATATTTATGACTGTTATATCTTCCTGGTGGATCGTCCCTTTTATTAATATATAATGGCCTTCTGTAACTCTTATAACTTTTTTGCATTTAAAATTTGTTTTTGTCTGATATTAGTATAGCTACCCCTGCTTTTTTCTGGTTACTATTCACATGGAG
The DNA here is from genome assembly GCA_026826555.1 of Tolypeutes matacus. NCBI lineage: Eukaryota > Metazoa > Chordata > Mammalia > Cingulata > Chlamyphoridae > Tolypeutes > Tolypeutes matacus. Next base: position 36,257,780 of record JAKSZT010053928.1, on the reverse strand, counting down.
TATCTTTTTCCAATCTTTCACTTTTAGCCGGTTTGTATCCTTGGGTCTAAGGTGAGTTTCTTGTAAGCAGCATATGGATGGCTCATGTTTTTTTTATCCACTCTATTAGCCTGTATCTTTTGATTGGGGAGTTTAAGCCATTCACAGTCAAGGATATTACTGTAAATGCACTATTTACTTCCTCCATTTTATTCTTTGGTTTTCATATGCTTTTATCTCTCTTTTTACTCTTTTGGTTATCCTTTCTGCTATTCTTTCTTCTATACTCTCCTCTAAGCCTCTCTCTCCTGTCTTTTTCTTTCAGGTTCCAAGGCTTCCTTTAATATTTCCTGCAAAGGTGGATTCTTTTTTGCAAACTTTCTTAGTTTCTGTTTGTTTGCGAATACTTTATACTCACCTTCATATTTGAAGGACAGTTTTGCTGGATAAAGAATTCTCGGCTAGCAGTTTTTCTCTTTCAGTTTCCTAATTGTATCATGCCCCTGTCTTCTCACCTCCAAGGTTTCTGAGGAGAAATCTGCACTAAGTCTACCTGGACGTCCCTTGTACGTGATCGTTTGCTTCTCTCTTGCTGCTCTGAGAATTTTCTCTTTATTTTTTACATTTGACATTCTTAGTAGTATGTGTCTTGGCGTAGGTCTATTTGGATTTATTCTCATTGGGGTACGGTGTGCTTCTTGGACATGTAAGGTCATTTCTTTGGTGAGCGTTGGGAAATTTTTAGCTATTATTTCCTCAAATATTCTTTCTGCCCCATTTCCCTTCTCTTCCTTTTCTGGCACTCCCATGACACGTATGTTGTTACATTATGTGTTGTCATTCAACTCTCTGAGCCCCTGCTCAATTTTTTCCATTCTTTTCTCTCTCTATTCTTTTCTTTCTTCAATTTTAGTTACTCTGTCTTTGGTATCACTTATTCTTTCTTCTATCATTTCGAGTCTGCTGTTGTATGCCTCAAATGTGTTTTTGACTTCACCTATTGTGTCTTTCTTTCCCATGAGCTCTGTTACTCTTCTGTTCAGGGTTTCAAATTCTTCTTTGTGTTCGCTCAATGTCTTCTTGATGTCATTTATCTCTTTAACTATATTGTCTTTCATCTCATTAATTTGATTTTGAAAATTTGTGCTCATCTTGCTGATTAGTTCTCTCAAATTCTGCATCTCTTCTGGGACTTTGATGTATTCCTCTTCTTAGGCCATGTCTTCTATTTTCTTAGTATGGCTTGTAATGTTTTGCTGGTTTTAGCATCTGGTTAGGATGTAGTTTACTTAGATGCTCAATCTCTTTCCCTTTTATAGGGATTTAGTGGCAGGAGGCTATGAGTTACGAAAGCTCTTTGATTTTTGGCTCAACCTTTATTGTTAGGATTGTCCTGCTGGTTGCTCAAAACTGGGCACTGGACCCAGCAATTGGTTGTAGAGTCACTTCCTAGGGCCTTGGGCAGGGAGGCTATAGAGGCCAGGAAAAGCCTCTTCTACTTATTTTTCATTTTCTTATGTGCACTTCCTTGGTCTGCCAGATGGCTCCCGTCCCCTGGGGGCTAAGAGCCTTGTAACTCAGACTTTCTGAGACAGTTCTCTAGTCTTCTCTGGCAGCCCTCTTCCTTTTCCCAGCTAGGAAATATTTCCATTTTCCTCTGAGTCCTCAACAATCAGTCCCTGTTAGTAGAGGAGGAGATTGGGAGGTTTGTATATCTTTAGCCCCTTGCAGGCTCCAAGGCAAACAATGGCACAGCTCCACCCAGCCTGGAAGGGCTCTTGGGACAGGGCAGACCAAACCTGGGAGTCAAAAGCAGGGTCAGCCCCAGGCTCTCTCTCCCCTCTCCTGTTGAGTCCTCAACAATTAAAAAAAACTACTAGGGAAATAGATTAGTCCAATATCAGCACAGTGAAGTGGAAAACTTAAATAATTATTGACTGGATTCTACCACCCTATCATCCACAAACAAAAATATCAACTTTTATTCCTGCATAATCAAACATTCCAGCTGACAGCCATTTTAGAAGACTAAGTTCTTGTCTTTGCTTTAATAGGAAAATAAATGGGATTTGAATAAAAAAAAAAAAAAAAAAAAAAACAATTAATCCAGGCTAGAAGAGGGGGAGATTGGAAGGGTCGGATTTCTCCAGTCCTTCTTAGGCTCCCAGGGCAAACCACCATGTGAAAGGGTCTGTTAGGCTCCACAGTCCAAATTTGCAGGTCAGAACCTGAGTCAGCCTTAGGCTGTGTCCCTCTCTCTCCCCTTTCCTGGGGTGGTAGATGCCTGGAGCCCCTTTATCTGTAGCCGCAGGCCCAGAGGCCCGAGAATTCTAAAGAGTATGGGCGAGGGTGCCGGCAGCAGCAGTCGCTGCTGGTTCCAACTCACGTTTCTGTCATCGCGATTTCCCTCTTTTGTCCCTCTCTCCTCTGGATGGTGTGCAGCCTTCACCTGCTGTCCTAAACCCTAGAAGATCTTTTTCAGGGCTGTTTCAGCCTGTCCTCTAGCTATTTTTCTGTAGAAGAGATTCCTGTGTCTTACTAGTCTGCCATCTTCCCGGAAGTCCAGCCTGTTCCTACTGATAAAATTTTTACCTAACTCCTCAGATGACTATGGTCTCAGAGATTTATTGACAGAAATATAAATCCCAGTGAAGTATTCTTCCAAATTGCCTAAATCAATTCCATAATGCCAACAACAACAAGCAAACAAACTAACATAACACCAAACCCCCAACTACATTATTATCCTAAATATTAAGATTTGGACAATTTTACAATTAGACAATTCTTACCCAACAAAGTCACATCAGATGCTTGTAATTGTCTTGATATTACCAGGGCTCCAAATAATCAAAACTCAAATGAAACAAACACAGCTGGAATCTCTGTCATTTCAATATCTAATTATAGCACAATCAGCAACAATTCAATGTTCACTAATCCTCAAAAACATTGCATATGTTTGGAAAAGTTATTTACTTTTCCTTATTTTTTTAAAATTGTAAAGTAGAATTCTTGGTTTTATGAAAAAAAGAAAACTTAGCTCAAGTTTCTCAAATAAACAGTCATACTATATTGAAATGTAAGCCTAGGATTTCTTATCAGAACAGCACTCCATTAATGTCCCCTATATCCCGTATTGCAGGGCCTTTTATTGGGGGTCCATTCTTTCATACACATCTGGAGGAAAATACTTTTTAAATATTCTTTCAAAACAAATAAAACAATACATTTCTTGTAGAGGTTAGCATCCACAGAGGTGTAATTTTCTTTATTTTTCCCCACACTGCCGGGCCAAGAAATTGCTATGAAAAACCCAGCAATCACAACAACCAATGCCAGAACATCACTTACCAAAGCAGCTTTTGAACATTCAAATCCTCCCTTAAATCATAAACCAGAGCTTTGTTTCAGCTTTGCTTCTCCATCAAGTTGTGTCTTGGTGTCCCCTAAAATATAAAAGGCAGGGAAATGGCTTTCCATAGTTCAAAAAAATATATCAATTAAAACTAAGCTTCATTTTAAAAAAGGAACATTCATTTTAAAAAAAAAAATTCAAGCAGAATTTATTAGCAAACTTAGTCTTTCATTCTAATGAATAAACTCCTGACTCATATGTTTCAACAATAATCTTTAATAAGATGGAAAGAATTTTTTTAAATGTTTCCAATGCTGAAAGGAAATATTTAGACTAATTATCACACTGAATGTGATCCCCATACTCAGAACACATATTAGATACATGCTCTAGGACCTGATTAACAGAAACATTAAAATTTGAGTTCCTTTTTATTATTAACAATTTTATTTTAGAAAATATTCTTTATACACACATGCCATTTTTAAAAGATCTTTGACATTAATTTTCCCTTTGGTCAAATCATCAGGTTTCTTCTAGATTTTCTCTTTATTTGTAAAAATGGGAAAAAGAGTTACTTCATCCTTCCTATTTTAATGATTTTAATGTCCCTAAACTTGATTATTAATATGAGTTTGATATTATTGAGTGTGTTTGTTGTATGTGTGAGCATTTGGGAATTAGAAGCGTGCTGAGATTTTTATTCTTTTAGTTTTTGGAACAAGAGATTGGGCCCTTTACCTTTGTCCTAAAGCAGCCTTTTTGATTTATTACAGAATGCTGAATAATTTAATTTTCTATGTGTTTCATAATGTGTAAAAGGTTAGAAAGCTTTGTTCTAGAATGAGTTCACATATTTTTTATTACTGAATCTTAAAATATTTACAGTGGACTTGTTAAATTATAAATTATAATAACCACGTGCTATATTAAGTTTAAGGTAAGCTACTTTCTATATTCTTGGTTAATTCAATTAAACTTGTGGAATCTCAGGATTTTGTTTGTTTGCTTACTTAAGTTAATGAATAATTTAAGTGTTAGATCTTCTGACATGTAGCCATGTAGGAAATTAGTTGGGGGATATATTTTTAATACTGCCTATGCCCAGGTCCCCACCAGGCCTATTGAATTAGAATCTTTGAGACATGCTTAGGTTATTTTCAGGTTCCTAATGTAATGAAGCAGTAGGTAAATCCAAATGAGATATATAGAAATTTCTTTTTTATTTACAATATTTTTTCAAATTACCAATTCATTAGATGATCATAACATATATTGACTGCTCACTTTTGCAAGACATTAGAATATAGAATCCATATATGAAGAAGACATAAAACTTTATTCAAAGACTTTAACAGTTAAACTGAAGGATAAAAAGTAGCTTCATTAATGACTATTTTAAGGGGGTATGTTTCCTTTGGGTTCAATGAGCCCAATTAAAAGTAACAGAGCTTAAATGACTTGGAAAGGACTTTGAAAAATTTGTGTTAGAATTAAGGTAACTATACCAGAAAGAATCCGAAGTGGAGATGGTGGTAGTGGGTAGGATCATAAGACATAAGCTAAGGTGTGTATTAACTAAATCAAGGAACTAGAGGTTGGAGATATTCAGTAGGAGGGGTTCTAAAGGGTCCATAGAAAGCTCTGAATCTGAAGAGATTTTGAAAGCTAGGCCTGGAACCATGAATGAACTAAAAGAGTAGGTAAATGAAATCCAGAGTGCTGATAACATTTTTAATGTATTGAAATACTACTTGGATAGCTACCCAAAGCCATCACAGCTACTGTTCCTCTGAGCTATTTGTGGGAGTTGGAGAGTATGCATTTGGGCCTGTATGAAGTTGGGACATTGTTCTCAATCTTGGTTCCCAATGACTCTTCTCACATTACTAACTCCATGTCCTTTTTTCCAAGAAAATAAGCCATTCTAGCAATGCTACTGGAAAGAGAGAGAAGAAAATAAATTTATAAGGCCCACATGTGTGGGACCTACAGGAAAAATCATCCAGATGGATGAATAGTGTTTTAGTTTTCTTAGCTGCTCAAGCAAATACCATGATATGGATGGGATTATACAATGGAAATTGAATGGCTCACAGTTTTGAGGTCTGGAAAAAAGTCCAAAACAAGGCAGCATCAAGGCGATGCTTTCTTCCCAAAGACTAGGCCTAGTTGTCGGTGGTCCTTGGTCTTGTCACATGGCAAGGCACATGGTCTCCTGGTCTCTCCCTTATCTTTTGGTCCCACTGATGTTCAGCTTCTGGCTGCTCCCTGTGTCTTTCTCTCCATCTGTCTGGATTCCATTTCCCTTAGAAATGACTCTATTAATAGGATTAAGACCCATACTGATTGAGGTGGGCCACACCTTAGCTGAACTAACCTCATCAAATATCCGACTTACAATGGGTTCACTCCCACAGGAATGGATTAAGTATAAGAACATGTTTTTCTGGGGCGACATACTGATTTAAATCAACACAAATGGATTTAAGTAAAACTTATTTTAAGAGCAGTGGTGTGATAAAAATATATAATTCATTCATGGCTTAGTCTACAGATCCCAAATAAAATAAACTAGTAAACAAGCTCCCAGTGTTTTGAAGAGTTCAAAAGAGGAAGAGTTCACTATGGAGATGATGGCCTTTCATTTGGTGCAATTAAAGAGCCATTTTCAATATCCTCATAGTGATTATATTATAGTCATGACTATAATTTGCTGTCTCAACATAGATGTGTAAAAACTGCTACAGTTTTAAATTTTTTTAAATGGAATCAAATTGGACACCTACCATATTTGATGGAAAAACTTGGTTTGTTCATTTTGGAGTTTCCTTTCCTCTTCTTAATGTTTCACAAGTTGTTCCAGGTCTCTTGGGGTCTAAGAGTAGTCTGTGAGGCTGTGAAGAATTCTCTCATTTCCCCTTGCCACTGCCTACATGGCCATTTGAGAGCAGGTGATATAACTGGCAGTAACCTCTGCTTGTCAGCAATCCCTTCCCACCAATCTCCTACCTGGGACTCATACACATGAAAGCCTCTTCTTCCATGTCTGTGTTACTAAATGGAGCAGGATCCAGGGTCCAGCCACTTGCAGAAGGTAAACTTCCCTTCACAAAGTCTTAGGAAGTCACTTTTCCATCAGTTTGGTTGTTTGCTTTTCCTTTTGTCTATTATCTGTTGTATTAATTATCTTGTATATTCTTATGTTGAACCACCTGTATTCTTGTAATAAATCCCATTTGGTCATGGTGTTTAATCCTTTTAAGGTGCTATTGGATCCATTTTGCTAGTATTTTGTTGAGGAATTTTGCATCTATATTAATAAGGGATATTCTGTATTCTTTTTCATCTGATATCTTTGTCTAGCTTTGGTTTTAGGCTGATGTTGGCCTCATAGAATGAGTTAGGAAGTGTCCCTCCTCTTTAATTGTTTAGAAAAGTTTGCACTGCATTGTTGTTAATTTTTCTTTGAATAACTGAAAATTTTACCAGTGAAGCTATCTGGTCCTGGACTTTTCTTACTTGCAATGTTTTTGATTACTGATTCAATCTTTTTACTTATTAGTCTTCTTTTTCTTCTTGAGTCAGTGTAGATCATTTTAATGTTTCTAAGAATTTGTTCATTTCATTTAGGTTGCTAATTTGTTGTCATACAATTGTTCATAGTATTCTCCTATAATGCTTTTTTAAATTTCTGTGGAGTTAGTCCGCATCAGCTTGTAATGACAATACTTGTTTATCATTCTGCTGGCACAAGAGAAGCCTAGACCTCCATGGCATAAAGTTCTGCTTGCTTTTCATGTTGTGAATACCAGAGAGAAATGAGGTGGGGTGTGATGGTTTATCTTTTCTTTTGGGGGGTCTTTGACAAAGTACACTTTCTTGATACTCTATCCTGCCACTTAAATAATGTTTTTTGAATGCTCACAGAATGCCAGATGGTATTATTCGAGACTTATTAAACAAACAACTCATTCATGAAAAAAAAAAAGAATGCTAAAAATAAATGGGTGCTTCCCTACATTATTTTCCGGGAGCTTTATGGTCTTGGCTCTTATATTTAGATCTTTAATCCATCTTGAGTTGATTTTTGGGTAGGGCATGAGATGGTGATCCTCTCTCATTCTTTTGGATATGGATATCTATTTCTCCAAGCACCATTTGTTGAAGAAACCATTCTCTCCCAGGTGGGTGGGCTTAGTGGCCTTGTCGAATATCAGTTGACCATATAAGTGAGGATCTATATCAGAACTCTGAGTTTTGTTCTGTGGTCAGTATGTCTATCCTTGTGCCAATACCATGCAGCTTTAACCACTCTAGCTTTGTAGTGTGTTTTAAAGTCAGGTAGTGTGATTCTTCTAATTTCATTTTTCTTTTTCAAAATGTCTTTGTCTATTTTGGGCCCCTTGCCCTTCCAAATAAACTTCATAGCTAGCTTTTCCAATTCAGTAAAAAGTGCTGTTGTAATTTTTATTGGGATTGCATTAAAACTGTAAATCCATTTGGATAAGGCAGACATCTTAATGATGTCTAGTCTTCTGATCCATGAACAGGGACTAGTCTTCCATTTATTTAGGTCTTTTTTGATTTCCTTTAACAGGGTTGTGAAGTTTTTTGCATACAAGTCCTTTACATCTTTAGCTAAGTTTATTCCTAGGTATTTGATTCTTTTAGTTGGTATTGTAAACAGAATTTTTTCTTGATTTCCTCCTCAGATTGCTCATTATTGTTGTACAGAAATGCTACTGATTTTTATATGTTGATCTTATATCCTACCACTTTACTGAGGGAATATAAGGAAGAAAATGTCACTGTACATACAAAACAACAGATCTTACAGAGATGAAAGATACAATATCTACATTTTTTCTATTATTTCAAAATTTTTTTAAAAATTTGTATTTTATTTGTTATTTTTAAAATTATTATTTCATTTTCTTATTAATTTTATTTGGTTATTTTGTTGGCTTCATTTTTGGAGAGGTTTTGGATCACAATAGTGTCACAACTGTAGCAAAGGAGGATCACTGTGCAAGGTGTTGGTGATGGGGGATGCATGGGGAGGGATTCACCTGGGGCATGCCTCTAAGGCATATGAATATGTTCAAGTGTTCATGGGGCATTGTCTCGATGGGTGGAAATTCACACAATAAATGAAAGAATATTGAATTCCCATCTTGGGGAGTTCTGCCAGATACTTTAATAGGATGGCAACAATTCGCCAAGTACAAGGGCAGTGCCTAGTGATATTGATGCCAGGCCCTTAATATTGATGAATGTACTTATGAACCTTTTCTTGTGAAATTGAAACTGAGCCCAGTATTACCTATTACCTAAGAGTTACCTCCTGAAAGCCTCCTTGTTGCTCAAATGTGGCCTCTCTCTAAGCCAAACTCAGCATATAAACATACTACCTTACCCCCGGCATGGGACATGACTCCTGGGTATGAGCCGCCCTTGCACCAAGGGGATATTACCAAGGGCCAACTAGCAATGTATCTGGAAAAAGAACTTTACCAAAAGGCGAAAAGAGTAAATACACAAGAGTTTTTATGGCTAAGAGATTTCAAAGTGAGTCAGGAGGTCATTCCAGAAGTTATACTTATACACATCTCAGCAGGATCTCCTTGACTGCCACAGTAAACCTGAGGGTTCTAGAAACATCCAGTCACTATAAGCAAGGCAGAGAGCTCAGGAATTTGGCACCCTGTCAGTGGGCCTTATTTTAGAATTTATGGTCCCCATTGTAACAGTGTTAGACTCATTTATAGTTTCCCCATACATGGCTCTTCTGCCCCTTTTATTTGAATCTATAATTAGCACTATACTTGTTAAATATATGCCCCAGACACTTCAATCTTTGATCCATCCATATGCCAATTGAACCTTGAATCTCAGCAGCATTGTAAAACCTACTCTCCAGTTCACTGGACTTACCAAGGTCAACTAACAAGGGGATGATGATAGACAATGCCCATACCAAGGAACAGAGAGTGTCTACAACTGCCATCAAGACAGTTCTATCCATCAGCCCCATAAGATCTAAGCTCCCTCTACATTATAAGCAGAATGGGCATCACCAGCCCCAAATCCTCAAGACTGGGGAATGAACAATGGACTAAAGTAGACTTACTATTATTCTACTATAGACTTATTATTAAGTCTATGGAAGAACTTTCATCATTAATATAAAGGCAGTGGCCACCAAAGGTTCTGAGGGGAGGTAGAAGAAGAATAAGTATAACATGGTGTTACAGTTGGGCAGTTTGATGTAATTATGAATTCCAAAAATATAATTGGATCATGCTTGTAAACTGATCTGTTAATCTGGGCATGATTAAGTTATGATTAGGGCATTGACTGGGCCACGTCAGTAGGGTGTTGGGCCTCACCCCTTGGTGGGTGGGGAATCGAATATAAAAAGGCAAGGCAAAGAGCAGAGTTGAAACAGTTTTTGAGAAGCAGTTCTGATGTTGGAAAGAAGGCCCCAGGAGAAGAGAAGTGAGCCGTTCACCTGATCATCTACAGCTGACCTTGTGGAGGAAACAGGAGCTAAGCCTGGAGAGAAACGCAGCCCCAGGAAGAGAGGAACCCCAGAAGCCTGAACCCTGGCAAACGCTGGCAGCTGTCTTGCTCTAACACATGGCAATGGACTGTGGTGAGAGAAGAAACTTAACACTTTATGGCCTGGTATCTGTGAACTTCTACCCCAAATAAATACCCTTTATAAAGACCAACCCATTTTTGGTATTTCACATTAGCACCCCTTTGGCTGACTAATACACATGGGGGCACTGGAAGACATTGGAATTGTCTTGCATGACATTGCAATGATGGATACAGGCCATTATGTATTTTGTCATAACCTACAAAATTATTTATGGCAGAGTGTAAATTATAATGTAAACTATAGTCCACTGTTAGCAATGCTTCAATATGTGTACATCAATTGTAACAAATGTACCACACTAATGAAAGATGTTGTTAATGTTGAAATGTGAGGGAGGTGGAGGGAATGGGGCATATGGGAATCCCTTATATTTTTTATATAACATTTTTGTAATCTAAAGCATCTTTAAAAATAAAAAAATTTAAAAATAATTTAAAAAGGAAATGAGGAGCTATAGTTTTGACTGGTATAGGACAAGATAATTAGTTTGTAGTTCTGATTTCCTTCCACATTGAAGAGCATCTTAATATGACTTTCTAAAAGAAAGCAGCACACTACTTATTTGTCAGTCAAAGCAGGAACATTGAACAAATAGGACAAGACAATGGGAGCAGTGATCAGGGCAGTTGCCTCCTCATTATGTGCCATTGATGGGACTGATACACAAAAAGCAGGTTTACTTATTTGAATGCCTAGTTGAAATTTATGCCACAGTTCAACGATTAAAAGCTCTAAATTTTAAATGAATTCTTCATCGAGACTATTTGTGTTCTCTAGGTGAACAAAAAACTGTTAAATGAATCCTATTTAAATGTTTAAACAATATTTATACCTCTTTTATTGGGTTAGGCTTAAAAGATGCTGATGAAAAGAAGGCACAGTATCTATAAAAGTGATTGGGTTGAAATAGATGTTCTGCTTTTAAAAAGTCTTTAAGGGTTTAATTAAGAAGTCTAAGTAAAGACAAGAATACCACCAAATGATTCCAATGACATATTAGCAAGAAGCTTAATCTCTTCTCCATAGAACTAAAAGCAAACTCAGTCAAACAAAATTATAAACTTGTGCTTTTCTTGACTATATTTTAAATACATGGATTGGCTTACTAATGAAACTGCATTTGTTTGCAATCAGGGAAAAAGCTGTTAAATAGACAAATCAATAAAACTCTTATTTATTTGAATAATGTGTAGGTATAGAGAACAATTTTTGCCTATATATGTATTAATATTATACTTATTTTTTTATCAATAGGTAAAATGAAAACTTTATAAATCTAATATATCTACTTCAGATTTGCAAACTTTTAGATTTTAAAATTTTTATTGTTGTAACATAAATAGTATATAACATTTCCCATTTTAACCACTTTCAAGTATTCAATTTTTTTTTAAATTGCTATTTCTACAACAACGATTAATGCAGATGGTTAGTATGTGCCTAAGTTTTGGTAACCTTCTAATATTAGATGGGCTGAAACTTCCTTTTATGTTTCTGTTTTTAACTCTTTTTCTATTGCCTTTGACTATGACTGGGAGTGGTTGCTAATTTAGGTTTTTTCAAAGGTACAATAAATATGAGATATCTTAACACTAGCCTCTACAGGTTTAAGTTTAAAAATATAAATGCAAAAGGTTAATTATTTTTCAGAGAAACTGATGTTACCTTTGGGAGGAATTGTAAGTCATTTATTATCCTTCTTGGAGTTAATTATATTAATTGTTTGGATTAACAATGCCAAATGGAAGAATGTTAATTAATTGAGTAAAGATTTTTTACATTTTCTTCTGTCTTAGTTGATTTATCTTTAGTGAATAAGGATGAAAATGCCATCTATTTCTTGGGAAATTCTCTTGGACTTCAACCAAAAATGGTTAAAACATACCTGGAAGAAGAGCTAGAAAAGTGGGCCAAAATGTAAGTATTATACTAAAAGCTTTTATTCAATCTCTCATGCAAGAATTTTAAAAAAATCATGCAAGTTTGTCAAATATTTTGAAATGTGCATAACAGAATCTTAGTATTTTAGGGCCAAGAGTAACCATAGGAATAATGTCATTCAATATTCTTATTTTACTGATGAAGAAGCTAAGGATCAGAAATGGTAATTTGAGGTCACATGGCAAGCTAGTGTTAGGGTCAAGTATAAAACTAATAAAATCTTTAAAAATTTAAATCCCCACCCTGTGTTGACAAATCTAAATCATATGTGATCATTTTATTGTATTTCTTTAAGATTAATAAAGGAGTTAACATTTAGGATTTAATTTATTTTTCATAATTGGAACTTCACAGCTATTTGTCAACACTTATTTTTATAAATATGAAAAAAAAATTGCTGAAGATGACAAAAATTCTGTGCAGCAGAAAGTATTTCTGTCTCCAAACTGAAAAGTATTTGTTGAGAAAAATGCTCCATTTGGTCTTTGCTAAGTAAATTGACTTGAACCATCTATAAGTGTATTAAATCAGGACCCACTTTTTCCCCTCTCTTCTGTTCTGCTTTTCTGCCTGTGAAACAACTCCTACTCTGCTGAACACCTACCAACATGAAGCCCAGCCTTCTCAGACTTATTGATTACCTATCCCTGAATGTCTATTAAATTAGTAGTGACTGTTCTAGGGTTGTTGGCTTAGAGTTGTTTATTTCTATTAGTTTTATATTCTTAGCTATATTATAAACCTCTTAAGGAAAAATGCCCTAATCTTATACACTTTTATATCCTTCCCCAATAGTTCCTGATAAAGCTGAAACTAGAAATACTTTTTTAAAATTTTCTGATTATTTGAATCTAAAGAATAGATATAAGGGGAGAGCCAATCCTGGAGACAGTAAATAATTTTTCAGCAGCATGAAAGCATATCAGATTAGAATTCTGGAGAGAAAATATTTATCTTCTTCATCTTTTTTCATTCCTCATACTTCTGGTGTTTCATATTGGAAACAGTACCTCTTGTTTAAAGTTTTGCTTTTGCTGGCCATACTATCATCATTAGTGTGACTATTAGAAAACACTGCAAAGTTCTTAGTTTTAGTGGTTAAGAATTCAAAACAACCATTAAGGTTCAAAACTCAATGCAAGAATTTTACAGGTTTATATAATTTATTAAGCCTGTTATAACTTTACCTGCATAACTTTTATGCATAAATTACAAAATAAATAACATTATGTTTGGAAGAATTTTCACTAGCAGGTTTTAGTATTTAAAAAATGAGGTTCCTGGTTAATTAAAAATGCTTAATATTCATTGTTGGCCTTATTGTAAGAGAGAATAGAGAATTAGATTGAATGAATTCAAACTTTAGACAGTGTCTTTGCTTCTTGGATATTCCTTCATCAAGGCGGTGCATTTTTTTTTTTCATCTAGGCCTTTAAAAAGATGTTGTCTTTCTATATTATTCATATTCTAAGGTTATCCTACTTTATTAAGGGACTGGTTGATTATTTTCAAGACTTTAAAGTTATATCCCAGCAAAGTGCCTCTCTGTCTTAACACTAACCCATCAATTGTTGTTGCCTTTCACTATTAGATATTGCTCTGTGACAAGAGAAAATTTCATAATCTCAACCTCTCTTACCTTTTCTTCATCAGATAGATAATGATTCAGAAAGGAGATTCATATTAATGCTTCAAAAAATGTAAACAATAAAAAAGACTTCTGAGAAAAATAGATAGCCAGTGTCCATCCTATTCCATTCTTCCTTTGTTTTGTTTAGTCTTTGTATTTTTCAGCTGTAGCGACTTAGTCAACTCAATGACCAACACCATGCCTGTGGCAGTCCATAGATGTTGGTGCTGTGGGAGACACCCAATCACATTCCTGTTCCTTCTTATCCTCCTCCATCTTTGATTTCTAAAATGTTGGCTCATTATTATTATTTTGCTCCAAAATATTTAGCTTCAAATCCTACTTTTGGCTTTTTCCAGGTTTCTCTCTCTGACTGTAGTTTGGTTTCTAGACTTTATCTCTTCTATATGCATTTATTCCTCCTTCTAGATCCAGGGCACACATTTTTGTCATGCATTTAACCTGATAAACTCTTCCTCTCCTCTTCCTTAAATCTATGTCTGCCAACTTCTCAGCTGATGCTTTGTCACGCCAGAGCATCCCTCTCTGTCTTAGTCAGGGTCCTCTAAGGAAAGAAAACTGACAGGAGATATCTGTAAATATTATGAGATTTTTATAAAAATTGTCTCACATAACTGTGGGGATGCACAGCTCCAAATTCTGTTGGGCAGGCTGCAAGCCAGGAACTCTGATGAAGATCTTCAATGAATTGTCTTAGGAGTTTCTGCCTCGAAGTTTGTTTTAAAATGTTTATTACTGTTTTTCTGCAATTGCATTTTCAACTGCCTGCAATTTCCAACATAGGTTAATAACATTTTGTTTTGAAAAATGTATTTGTTTTGTGAAATAAATGACAGTATTTAGATACTTTCAATATTTTGAAATAGAAAACTTTTGGAGTGATTTGATCCCATGATATGTAATAATTAGTTGTCAGGAACATGGTGCAACAATAAGAAGCAACAATGCTTAGACCTTGTGGGTATAGCTGGAATAGGTGGGCAAAAAGCTTAAAGAATTTTGGGGAACATTTTATGTTAAATATTTACTAAAGATATAGATTATTTAAAGGAGAACAACATGGTGAAATAATCATAGTGGGTAAAATCCTACTAGAAAAAAATCTTATGCCAGTCTTAAAGAGCAGAATGTAAGTTGAGAAATGGACAATATGTTCTAGGATTTAACCACAATGTTTTAGATCATCTACATCACCAAATCTGCCAGAGAAAAGGAGTTCTTTCTTTTTCATAAAAGCAAAAAGCTGCTTCTTTTTAGGGATCCGTCTAAGAGCTGTGATATTTTAGGTAGGAGTATTTAAAGAGGAAAATAGCACCCTGAATTACATATTAGGAACTGACTGCTTGGTTCACAATGTCACTATACATGCAGGAAGGGCATTGATGAGGCACTGGAGAGGTGTAATCTTACAGAACATTGCAGTCTCATTCAATTTGGGCATTTCTTTCTTTTTAAAAAATGCATAAATAAGAAAGTGTATGGCAGGACGTATTACAATGATTTTCCTGACATATGTTGGCTAATTATCAATTAGGTCACTGAAAAAGATTGTGATATTAAGGAAAGCTGTGAAATCCTTATTTATTTACTTATTTTGGAAAGGAGACTTTAAAACAGGGCCACTCTTCATTTTGTAGGGTGGTTGAAGCATGGGTCTAACTCAAGGACAAGCCACATTTCTATTAACTCCCTAGTTAGATTTTATATGCTGAAATTTAATTTTGTGAGCAAATACCACTCCTTAGTCAACTGAGAAAACATTCTACTCATGGTAATGATTTATGCCATTGTAATGAGTTAACTGTCTCCCATGCTTTCTTTTCCTTTCCAGCATTTGTAAAAGAAGATTGTGCCTATGCTGCAACTATTTTAAGCAGTTCTGAAAGAGAGCAATATAATTGTTTTCTTAACTCAAATGCATATGTTACTTACTGCACTTTAACTTACATCAACTCTTTCTAATGACAGGCTGCTTTACTTTGGGTTTATTTGGGTAACACTTTCTAAATACACTAACTACCTCAGGCTAGTAGGCTGACAATAATGAGGAAGCAGACTTTGTGTGTGGTATTTTAAAGGGAGGGAGATGGCAAAAGCATTGTAGGAAGAAAGGGTATCCTTAAAGATTATTACCATTGTCTACCAGAATGAAGAGTAGGTGGCATAATATTCCGAGATATAAATTCTCTGAGGCAGAACATAGAATTTTACTACAAAAATGTAATAAGATGTATTGTGCTGTCTGCAAAGGCCATGGAACTCTATGTGATTAAAATAAAAAAGGCTCCAAGTATCCTGCCTTTAACTACCATTTAATGATAATGATTTTTGTCTTTAGCATTTATATTGAAAGCCAAGAAAGAGGCAAGCTCCAGGCTATCTAATAATAATATGCATAATAATAACTAACAATTGCCCTTCTCTTCCTCCTTAGTTCTTAACAGTCTATGTTTATCCTCATATCTTCTTCCTTCATATCAGTTTATATGGTAATTGAAATATTAGTTTTTAAATTGTGTTATACACCATGTGATGATGAAGGGAGTTTTATAAATTTACATTAGGAAAGAAAGCTCAGAAAAGGGGGAAAGAACTCCATTTCTTTGAACCTTTGCTATATATTAATCTTTTTTACATGTGTCATCTCATTTATTTCTCAAACCAACCCTTTTGAGTCAGGTTAATATATTGAAAGGGGGAAGGCGAAGGAGGCCAGCAGACAACATGACCGACATTCAACATAGCCGGCAGGGGCATGAGATCCCACCCATTAACCTCCTGAGGAATCTCACAAGACCCTGGACATGAGAATCTCATTTGGAGTGAGAATCCTGTTCAGGGTCAAGGAAAGCCCCGGATATCCTCAAAAGCCTCACTATTGGCCCCCTGAGAAATGACAGGTGGGACAACCAATCAGAACAGCAAACAGCTGGAGCCCCTCCTCCAACACTATAAAGGAGGAGGAGGAAAGATTTTAAACAGCCCTGACCTAGAGCCCCACAGGCACTTCTCACTCTGTAGCACGCCTGCAGTTCATACCTCAGGCCGTGTACTTTTCTCATTTTCCTGTTTTTTAATAAACTCTTTACTCCCTTGCCTACCAGATGGCATGTCCTTAAATTTTTTTATACAACATAAGCCAAGAGCCTAGCAGCCCAGAAACCAGTACCATCCGGTAATACTTTAAACTACAAATTGTTGTCACCAATTTACTTCTACAATGTAGAAATGAGACCCAAGAAACCTCCAATAAATGTGGTTTCACAACCAGTGGTGACTGTACCACATTACTTGGCTCATACGAGCCAATTGTTAAATATTCAGGATATTTATTGGTAGCTTGAAATCAGTCAAGATAGGAGTATTTACACCATAAAACTCAGAAAAAAATTTCCTTACCCCTCTCTGAGAACCTGTTTACCAGCTTACCACAGACAGCTTTTTTAATTTCAGAGCATGGATTTTCCATGAAATTTCTCAGCCTTGCATTATACTAAAAGCATATGTGGAACTGAGGATTAAGAATTAACAAATAATTATGATAACAAAATCATTGTATAGATGCCTTTATATTATGAAATAGCAAAAGGTTAGTATCTGAAATTCCTGAAACTGGCTGGCTATAGCCTAGACCTGCTATTGTGATGGTCTTGCTAAAGAAGTCTCACCCATGTTTATGATTACTCTGGACTTAGCCTAACCATTGTGTATGCTTTCTATAGTGATGCTAATTCTAGACTGACCTTATCCTTGTTTATGGTTATACCAATACTAAGCTCACCCTTGTGTGTGCTTACTATTGTGATGGTAACCACTCTACCTTCCTCTGTTTAATATCCACTTGAAAAACCTGCTCTGTACTCTCCTAACCGAGAACCCTGTGACTCACCCTGGTTTAGTCCCCACCCCCATCTTTTCAGCCTCTTAATGTTTATTAATGAAGAAACCTAAGCCAACTCCACCCCAATTACTTGGTAGAATCTTGATGTTATAAAATATTAGAATTTCTGCAGATCCAGGAGACATTTCTGGGCCATTAGGGCACTTTGCTCCTTTGCTTGCACAAACAAATAAACTCTTTCTCTCTTTGAAACCCCAGTGACTCAGAAATTGGTCTTTTGAGTACATTGGGGAGACAGAACCCCCATTTGCTCAGTATCAATTGCCCCTTCCTATCTTCCAAGTTTGCAAAGTCTTTGAACACCTAAAGACTTAACTATAATCAAATTCTGAGCTATCTAAGATACCAGTACCCAATAGCACTCAAAAGAACTTCACATTTATTCTTTCCTTTAATTTTGTTTTATACATTTTTCAGTTATATTTACTTTCCTCAGTTGATGAAACCTTGAGGGTCGAAGTCCTGTTTTATGTATTTCATGTTTTTCCATAATGCCTACTGTGATACTTGCTAGAATAATAAAATTGAGATGGAATATGGTAGATGGAATTGCTAGAGAACTGATGAAGGGGTAGTGTTGAGTTTGATTACTGTCAATTTCCAATATCTACCTCAAAATGCATCAAGATTATAGTTGTATTTTATACACTTTAATTTAATTTATGGATTATAGATATAATTTAAAATTCAATTTATAATCATTTCAGGCTCTAACCTCAAAAAATAATAGGTATGATGGACTGTGGCTAGCATACCTATGAAAGTATTCTCTCATGAACTATAATAACTGTACAATACTAATACATAGAATTACTAATAAGCAGTGTATGGAAAAAATATACCATGTGTATGTTATGGACCATAGTTAGTGATAATAGTCTGATCATGTTCTTTCATAATCTGCAACAAATGTTCCCCCAAATTATAAGGTATTGGTGGAGGGGTGATGTATAGGAATTCTGCACATTATGCATGATTGTTTTGTAAACTCATAACTTCTCTAATAAAAATAAATTAATTTAAAAAATAATAATAGGTATGTTTTAGTATTGACATTGCTATATGCTACCTATGTACAAATGGAGTGTTCAAATGATCTTGAGGTTTTCAAATTAAAAGAGAAAAAATAATATGTTGGACTCTAAAATATAAAAAAAAAATAAGGAAATAGTATATAGACAATACCTTTCATCTTTCTTTTAACAAAATGTTAATCAAAGATATAAAGAAATGGCAAGTTAAAAACAAAGGATTCCCTAGTGTGACATTTTGAGTTTAAAGCAGCATGCTTTTATGTAATTAATAAATCATTACAAAGGTCCCCTTGGAAATATGCCAGTTACTAATGCTGATACTTGAAAATTGACAAAAAAAACAAATAAGAAAACAAAACAGCTAAGGATTGCTTATGTCCCTTTTCAATTTCAGGGGAGGCTATGGTCACGAAGTAGGGAAACGTCCTTGGATTACAGGAGATGAGACTATTGTAGGTCTTATGACTGACATTGTGGGTAAGTAGAAATCACCATGAATCTTTTTCCAAAAGATATGTAAAGATGTTATTGTTAGGTTAACATAGGTTATAAAATCAAAATTTTATTGAAGAACATCCTTGTTTTCTATTTTAACCTATAACAGTCCTTTAAGTTGGACTTATTTATTTAATAGATTTAGTAATGGACATAACCAAGTTATTTGGTACAAAAGTGAATATAACGTGCCTTAGTCTGCCAGGTTGCACTTACAAATACCACACAATGGGTTGGCTTGAACATCAAGAATGCAATGGGTCATGGTTGTAGAGGCCAGAAGTCCTAATTCAAGGTATCGGCAAGGGGTAAGTGGTGTTCTGGTAATGGTAGCGCTCCTTCACACGGGGATGTCCTTGGTTTCCTCTCGTTTAAGTTTCTCTCACTGACTGTGTCCAAATTTCTTTTGCTTATAAAGGATTCCAGTAATATGGATTAAGACCCACCTGATTCACTTGGGCCACATCTAAATAGGATCTTAGGAGGTTCTATTCATAAATGAATCTACACATTAATGGATGGTATATCTTCAAAGGCTACTACTTAAAAATGGGTTCACACCCTCAGGAATGTAGATTAAGAACATGTGTTTTGTTGGGGTATATATAAAAAGAATAAATGTTATTCTTTTTGTATATTTTAAGGCTTTTATTCCCACCCCAATGAAAACCAAATGCATTTTATTCATTTCTAATTAATCAAATTTCTAAAACACAACTTAAATGAATTTTCAAAGATTTCACCATATAGTAAAATAAATACTAACTTTCACATGCGAAACATATAAATCACCCAGCATGTTTTAGGTTCATTTCAACTGAATCCTTAATGAACTATTTAAAATTAGGCAGAGTATTATTGACAATAATAGAGCTACTGATGTTTTTTGGCTTATAACTTTTTTTCTAAAGTGAATTATTTGTGTAACTGGGTAGAGGCATTCAAGAGAGTTTTAGATGGTAGACATATTAACATAAAAATATTAATTATTTGTGTTTAATATTCAGCATTGCCTGAAATCTTATGTGAAATTTAGGGAGTGAGCAAAATAGTAATGGTATTTCAGCAATAAAAATGGCATTATTTGCAAATATTTGAAAGACACAGGGAAACCCCCACTTCCAAAATCCTTTTTCACACCTCATTCCCTTATAGGCAAACACAAAAATATATTTGATGCTTTACCCTTATTATGTCTTAGTCAGTAATCAAAAGATAAATTCAACTTATAAAATCAATGTGGGCAGCAAAAATGGAATTAGAGTGGGGAACGTAGGACTTACAGCCAAAGAGAATTATGGCAATGGGAATACTTGATTTGTTTATTTAAAAAATAACTATTAAACCTCTGCTGTATGTCAGGACTTGTGGTAGACTCTGAAGATAAATGGTGACAAGAATATTCATCATCTTCATCCTCATGAGAATCCCAGTCAAGTAAGATATGAAGAAATGTAAAAGTTATTGTGAAAAATGCTACAAAAGAGAAGTAGTTTTTAAGTTAATGATGGAGGACTGAACACATGCATTGAACTGCTCTTTTTCTGAAATCTCATTAAACAAGTCTAATGGAATTAGAAAAAGCAATAGTATAAACCGAAAAGTCAAAAAGGATGGCAAAGAGAGGTTTAGAAACAGCATCTGAGGAGTTGGATAACGGGTGGACAAGTTATTACTGCCATTGTGGAAAAAGAAAAGAAAAGAAAAGAAAAGGAAAGGAAAGGAAAGGGAAGGGAAGGGAAGGGAAGGGAAGGGAAGGGAAGGGAAGGGAAGGGAAGGGAAGGGAAGGGAAGGGAAGGGAAGGAAAGGAAAGGAAAGGAAACCAAATCCTAATCTTGCCATGTTTAGAAATTAAAAGCCATCTACTTTACACATCAGAAACTTCAGAGATTTGGGAATTACTCACAATAAGCAGTTTTAGAAGTTGGTGAGTTAAACCAGAAGAAGTGTTGACAGTCTGTTTAAAATGCAGTTAGATGTAGGCCATTTTAAATCAGCACACACCACTCAGAACTGAGTGGGAGAGAGTGTGGTCTACAGTGTGAACTGTGGTCTATGGTTGGTGGCAAGGCTCCAGGATGTGTAAGTTCATTGAGGTTGGTGGGCCACACTATGGGAGATGTTTGTGTTGGATGTGGTGGGAGGTGTGGGAGGTGGGCAACATGGGAATCCGAGTGGGTTCCGTATAATATTTTAGGTAATCTAAGCACCTCTTAAAATATATGTATATATATATATAAAAAATAACATTTTTGTAAGCAAATACACATATATGCATATATATTTATATATCATTTTACAAATGTTTGTATGTATTGTGAGAATTTTGATTTTTACCCATAATAATAATAAAAAAAAGACAGACTTGAAACAAAAAAATAAAAATAAAAATAAAAAAATAAAATAAAATAAAACAAAATTCATAACCTTAAAAAAAAAAAAAAAAAAATGCAGTTAGAGTAACAGATTCTCTTGCCTACTCCATGCTACTGGGTAAATCCTCCCATACCCTCGGTCCATGAGGAAATTGAAGGTTTCTTTTCTGGAAGACATAGAATAGAAGGTACCAGGGGAGAACATGTCTCCCATAGAAAGAACAAAAGTGTAAGTGAATGTTAATTCATTTAACTTTAAGAATCCCAGCCTTCTTCTTCCGCTTAGCTCCCAGAAAACTGGCATCCATTCAGGAGACTGGAAAAGTTTTCCCTGAGATATCTGAGTACCTAAGAAAGAAAACCTAAGGATTCTTACATGGGAGGTGGAGGGGTTTCCCAGCACAGACCCAGTAGAATCACCTTACAACAAACCTTCCCTCATAATCAAGGAGAATCCATTCATAGTTAATACAGACTGAATCATCAGACTTTAGAGGAAATTCTGTTTCTAGTTTATGAACCAGTATTTCTTACTCAAAAAAAAGTTTTTTTAATTCAATGGAAGGGTTGCAAGCAAAACAAGCTATATTTTCTACTAGTTATTATTGAATAATCATTACATTATACAAATTTCTATTTTTGTGGTAATAAACTCAGAATACTGACTTCTAGTTTAAGATAACAGATTGACCAAATACTGAAAAATTACCTTCTACTACAAACACAGAGAAATGAGAGGAAAAAACTTAAATTAATAAACTTATAGAGCAAACCTAAAACAAACAAACTAAATAACTTTAAATGGAAATCCCCATAGAGCAGAAATATAGCCATCACTGAAGAAATGGAAAGTCAGGAGCCTGGAAGCCTAGTAGCTTCTGGGCAGCACATGAAGCCAGGCTCAATTTATAGGGTCTGAACCAGACTTTCCCCAGCAGCCCTAGGGTAAATCTGGGAAGCCCTCGATGCCTGAGACCTTTAACCCAATTATCCACATACCAGGAGCAGAATTTTTGACAGACACGTCAGATAAAGTCCAAACTAAGCATCTCCTGCCATAGCAGTCATGTGCTGGGAAACACAGGTTGCTCCATGATCAGGCTGTCAGAATTATGTAAAACAGGGGTTCTTAACCTTTTTTGTTCCACGGACCCCTTTGCCAGTCAGGTGAAAACCACAGACCCTTTACTAAGTCCACACTATACTGTGTATTATTTAATAAATATATCACACTCGCACCAACATGTCCCCACAAGAATAATGTTTTGTTTTGTTTTTATTTAATTTCAAGCTCACAGACCCCTAGTTAAGAATGCCTGATGTAAAGTGTCTTCACAACAGGAATTTCTTGTCTCACGGTTTTGGAAGACAGAAGCCTAAAATCAAAATGTTGTCAAGGCCTTGCTTTCTCCAAAGTCTGTAGTGTACTGGTGATGGCAATCGTCCATCACATGGCCATCTCTCTCTATTTCTTCTGACTTCTGCCTTTTTCCTACTGGAACGCATCAGAATATCCTTTGCTTCTAAGGAATCCAGTCACATAGATTAAGGCCCACCCTTATTCAACTTAGCCTCAAAATAAGATCCTCAAAGAACC
Organism: Tolypeutes matacus; assembly: GCA_026826555.1. Taxonomy (NCBI): domain Eukaryota; kingdom Metazoa; phylum Chordata; class Mammalia; order Cingulata; family Chlamyphoridae; genus Tolypeutes; species Tolypeutes matacus. The sequence goes on along the minus strand of JAKSZT010053928.1, from coordinate 36,234,779 downwards.
TATTCACAAAACATTTCACATCCATAACTAATAACAACTTCAAAGGTCCTATTTACAAATGGGCTCACATTCACACCCTGATTTACCTGAACATATTTGAATATTCAAAGATACTATTTACAAATGGGTTCACAAAACAGGACCAGGTGTTAAGATTTGAACTTGGCTTTTGTGGGGGCAATGACTCAAACCCCAACAAGGAGTGAATATTCCCATGGAGGAATTTACTACCTGACCAATCCTGGATGACATTTAAAGGTGTGGTAAATAATTGTTTTTTGTTCATGGACAAAATAGGAACTGACAGTGAATTGTGAGTAATACTTTTTAAAATTCATATGGATTTTTAAAATTCCAGTTACAGTTATCCTCAAAATTTCTTTACTTCTAAATTATACATATTAGCTATTAAAATGCCCTTACATCAAGTTGAAAAATGAGTTCATTCTGGTTTGCCTTATTGAGAACAGATTATTTTTAAAGGTAATTTTTTTAGTGTTTTTAATTTATTTTTTCATTTCGCTTGTTTCAAATCCTGTGCAAGTTCCCTTTTAGTTTGGGTTGATAAAAGTTCTGATAAAAGTTTGGTGGAGTTTGAAGTACAAAAATATTGTAATAGATTCTAATTTGTTTTTCATCTGCATATACTGCATACTATTGCTATTTTTATCACTCTACCTCACATTGTATTGCAAGAAACCTTATATGCTTATTGGCAGTAAGTGTGATATAAATCATTAAAAATTAAAATAATTATGTGATATATACAGTAAAGAGCACCAAAAGTCAAATTTATTTCTGCGACTAGTTAGGCTATCTAAATGTTTCATGAGCAAACAAATGACTTTTGTAGTTTGGACTATGATTGAATCTTCCTGGATCTTAAAACCACAGCCTTTATTTCACCATAAAATTTCTCAAAAAGAAGTCACAGAAGGATAATAAAAACTGTTATGTGTACAAATTGATAGAGTGGATGGAGAAAAGAGACAATGAACAGCCATATTCATTCATAGACAGAAAAGAATTTCAATTTCAGATGAGTAGAAAAACTATTAATAAAACATTTTATATATTTTATGTAGAGCCAATAATCCTACAAAACATGGAATAACTTTCCCTTATAATTAATGCCATATCATCAAGATGCTAGAAATAGAATTGCTGGAAGAGTAGTATTAGTATTATTAGTAGGCCTACTTCCCCCTGGGTACATAAAAATCACAAAGGGCTAAATGAATGTATTTGAGCATATAAAAATGTTGTAATGTGAGCATAAATTTGCTCTATGAAACTTGTTGTCGACCCTTACAGAAGCAGCAATCCCTCGAAGCTCTCTCCAAACAGTTGCCAACCCTCAGCCATGCACTAGCTACCTCTAATGGCCACAGAAATATGCTAGTTGAAAAATAGAGCGTAAAGTTCTCAGACTTAGCCTAAACACAAACCTGACAACCAAAACCACAATAACCTTTGCATTGGCCTAGTCAAACATACAGAACTTGTATGCCAGTGATGAAACCTCTCACCAACCTTCCCATCAAGCACTGAGGAGCTTGGAGTCCTGTCAGCCTCACTTGGCAAAAGATTTGACGTTATTTGAGGATGAGGAAGATGCAGAGGGAAGTTGTTAATGAGACTGGGGCCCCTATATTTGACTTAAAGGTTTTGGGTCATATGAATAACACTTCCAAATGTAATCCTGAACAGAGTTTCCTCTTTTCTAAAAGAGGGTAAGATTTTGTTTTCTACTTCCTATCTGTGAGATTGTAGGCAATCTCTTTGGACCTCAGTTTCCTCATTGAGGAAAAGAGAAAAGTCAGAAATAGATGGCTTATTGGATTGCTGTGATGAGTATGTGAGATATTACCAGGCACAGACTTAGTCACATAGTAACAGAATGTACTAAGGGCTCACAAAATGTTAGTTTGCCAGTCATTAAGACAAGAGGGCAGTGCTTGGTTTTAACTAAGCTTCAACTTCTGGTAAAGCAAAATACGATGTCCAATAATGGAATAAATACATAATAAACAAGTAATAAACAGCAAGAAGTCACTCTTTGAAGGAGAAACCTGGCTTATGTTCATCTCAGATGAAGTGATTTGAATCTGATCATTTATTTCAGTGAGTTGTAGATCATCTCCTAAAGTAAAGAATCTTTGCAATTCTGATATGCTTTGTGGAAGCTTTTAAAAAACTTTCCCTCAAAATACTTGTAGTTCTGAATGTTTTCACACTAATTCAAAGAAAGCTCTTAAGAAAAAGAAAAGGAACAAAGAAATGCAATTTGAAAGAATTTCAATTTGTTTTTGGAAAAAATGTTATTATGGAAGGCTGATGATATTGGAATATGTTACAAAAACAGTGTTGGTTTCAGAAATAGAATTTGAACCAAAGGAGATGGGTCAATTAGGAAAAATTTCTTTTGAAATACACTAAAAATCAGTCTGATTTGTAGCTCTTTGATGTGATAAGAATGTTTGATGCTTTAGGGCCTTTTGAGAAATAAATGGAATAAACATTTCTGTAAATGATCTGAGACTTTAACATTGGCACCATCCCAGACATGTGCACATGAGTACTTATTAAATGCACTGATTCTGTCTTTGGACAAAAGTCAACAGCAGGTGACTGTGCATTTTGTAATGTTAATTTAATTTAAAGCTGTCTAAGGTGAGATGATTTTGGGGGGTGGGGGGTGCAGACAAATTACTCAAGTCAGTGAGGGATTATTTACTAAGAATTGTTCCAGCGTGAATATGCCATTGAAACTGAGGTGAGGAAAGCACATTATCAAGCATGTGACCAGATTAATTCAACCTAGCAGATCTGGGGAGGGAGTACAGGTGGAGATGAGAGTGGCTTTATCTGTAAATGTAATATATGTAGGCTCATCACTCCCCCATGCAAGAAGAATTTTAGATGTTCCAAAATAAACAATTTGTATTGTTTGCAGTAATTACATTTCCCAGGAATCTATAATTATTTTTATCAAAATGTAATGTTTTAGCAAAACTGGTATGTCTGAGTTTGCATTTTAAAAGTCTCCCCCATTCCTACCTCCCCTTTTTTTTTTTTTCATTTTCTTTTTGTGATAACTCAGGTTTTCTTCTTTTCTTCTTTTATATTGTTCTCCTCACTCTATTCTTTCATTCCTTCTCTTCTTATTAATTCTCCTCTCTTTATTACTTTTCCTTTCATTCATCCTTCCACTCTCTCTACCCCCAGTTTTTTTTTTCAGAAATATGTTTTCCTTTTTCAGAAAAGTTGTATGTAAATAGCAAACTTTGAGTCAAGGATAATATCCTGTTAGATATCTCAGGTAAAGTCTTGTTCTTGAAATAACAACAAAACCAAAGCACCATCATTTGGAGAAACATACATAATAAGGCTGGTGGAATTTTTTCTTTACCATATTTCAGACAGACTTTCATATTGTAGGAAGAGGTATATGCCACTGTATGCAACACAAACTTATTGCATCCATAACTCTCTACAATGTCTAGAAGATAGTTATTTAGTACTAGAAATATAGAATAAGATTGTTCTTATTGCTCGTTGACTTCAGAAACTGTCACATTGCAATGACCAGGGATATACCTATTCCTATGTACCACTTGCTTACCAAATCATTAGTTTGCCATGCTATAGCAGATAATATTGACAGATTGGCTTAAACAACAAGAATTTATTGTCTCACAATTTTGGAGACTGGGAGCTCCAAATCAAGGTGTCAGTAGGATGATGCTTTCTCCACAGTCTGTGGAGTTCAGGAGGCTTTGCTGGCAACCCATCAGGCACTCTCTGCCTCCATTGCATGGCCATCTGTTTCTTCCATCCTCCATTCACTCTTGCTCCATGTCCAAATTTCCAATGCTTAAAAGGGCTCCAGTCATACTAGATTAAGGTCCAACCTGATCCATTTGGCCCCATCTTAATAGGAGCTTTGAAGGTCCTATTTACAAATGAGTTCACACCCACAGGACTGGGGGTTAGGACTTGGGCTTGTCTTTGTGGGGGACAATTCATAACACAAACCTGGCCTATAAATTGGAGAAGGCAAATGCAACAAGCTTTCCTTGACTAGATGAAGATAGAGGCCCTTCCTTAAATGCTGTGTTGAGCTATAAATTCCTACATTATACACTGATTTCCAATGGCCTTCCTGCAAATGAACTTACCACCAGAATCTTTTCATTTCACTTACTGTCTGTTCTTCTTAAATGGCTTTATCAGAAAAATCTCTTTGGATACAAAATATAGGACTTGTATTATAGCTTTTCCTTAGAGACATTAAGGCACATAGTGTGGTTTTCCTCAGTGATGGTAGGGAGACATCATTCCTATTACACAGGTCTAATTGCCTTAAGAGTCATCATAAGAACTCAAAAGAGGGAAGACATTAGTATCACTGTCATTATTATGTGAGTTCTTAAGTATTCAATGTATTCTTCGTCTCTGAGTTTGTTTCCAGTACCCAAAACCTCATTTACAGGAATTAGATCTGATTTGTGATTATGTGAAGATATTTTAATTTTGCATATTTTCTCTGTCAGACAATAGATATCTATATTAATTATCTTATATCTCAGTTTGTAAGAATAAACCGCAGAGCTATTTAGTTCTTTATACTTCACTTCTTAGATCTTGGTCTTGTAAACTATTATCTCACTACAATAATAGAGAACTGTTTTTGGCAAAGTAACCCTCTTTTAAAGGTGCATTTTAATATGACATTATAAACAACCACCTTTAAAAATGTGATTGGTCTTAATATCATTTTAGATTTCTTGTGGAGATACACTTAACACCAATATGTACTGCTTGGGAATTTAACAAACTAGCTGACAATAGGATAAATCATTTTTAGGTTACAGGAAAAAACAAATGCTTCATTTTGTTTTGTTTTGTTTTTACTACATCAAAAAGGAAATGTAACTTTTAGCTAGCTGTGCAAATGTGAATCCAATACTATTTGATAAAATGAGTCAAGTGAGAAAATTTCCAGTTCTTTGTGATAACACATCTAATATTCCCTTACCGCTAAACACATTATGAATGATTGAGTGAAGTCTCTCTTACCTTGTTTTCCCAAGTATCTTTAATAGTGCTGTTTTAGAACTAATAGAAAAATCTGAGTTATCATATGTTTACTTTACAGGAGCCAATGAGAAAGAAATAGTCCTAATGAATGGTTTGACTGTTAATTTACATCTTCTACTGGTAAGCTTCTCTTCCCACCAATGTTTAGTATACACTCATTTACGGAATCTGATGTTTTTCTATCTTTAATTCATGAGTATTCGGTGTTTTACTTATTTAAAAATAAGTTGTGAGGTTATTTTCATTCTTACCAGGAAATACTGAACCATAATATAATGGCTTCTTTATAAATCATGGGAGAGTTGACACTCATAAAGAGGTTTAGAATAGTGAACATTTCTTATCTCCGAACGTAAGGATTAAGGGAGTTGATAAAAAGGAACTGCTTGTGAACTTACAAAAAACAATGCTGTACAAATGCTAGCAAAGCACTAAACTTTTCAGAAAGACAATTTGCTAAAATGTTGGACCTTACCAGAGTGGGAACATAGATAGATATAATTTTGTGGATTAATTTTTTAGAGATGGATTAAAAAAGAATTAGAAAATAAAACTAATGTAGAGAAAAGGGATATCGCCCCTCAAATGAGTTACTGGGCTTAAAGTGTGTATTATCTTCTAATTAGTAAAATCTATAACTTAAAATGTCAAATATATTCTTGATTTGGAATATGGTGTCTATGGTAATTGCTGGATGCTTTCAAAAATTTTGAATTCATTTTCTCAGTATGTTTTGGAAACATGTCTACATGAGTAAGTGACACACTGAAGATGTCACTTGAATAAAATGGAGAAATGATTATTAAATATGCCTGAAGGAACATGTTTGCAGAGTATTTTAAGTATGGTAGTAAATAGCATAGTTTTTAAGATCATCCACATCTGGGTTTGACTCCTAACTAAGTTGCTTGATGCCTACTGGGTGTTGGGCAAGATTTTTAGCTTCTCTAAGTCTGAATTTTCTCATCTGTAAAAAATGAAGACAATAATACTTAATTCATAGGTCTGCATAAGGATTAAATGTGATAATGTGGGAAAATTGCTTTAGTACCCAGACCATCATAAACCCTTAATTAACAGTAGCTATAATTTTTATTGATATTATTGTCATTCCCATAATCCAGGAACTGCCTGGAGAAATGAATGGGCCCCACGGAACAATAAGTTACTTGTCGCTGGGGGCTCTAAAAACGGGAATTATATAATGTTAAGGATAAAGTACTTTCAATTGAACCTATAAAGAAACCACATTATTTGTTTTAATGGAAACATTATATAATGGAAACCCAATGTTTCCAATGTTGCAGTGCAAGATACATCTGTATAAAAATGGCATACATAGAACATGATATCTTAGTCTGAAATTACCATTATATGCTTTGGAAAGATAATATTGCAATTAAAATTAAAGTAAGACTTGAGAATTTGTGTTTAATCTGATACACATGTCCCCCACATTTGCTTTTTCATTGATGAGTAAATATTTTCTCATCTTTATAGTTCACTGGAAACACAACTAATCAGAAAAGGTACCCCTGACGGACATCTGAGATGTTTAAGTAATTAATGTCTATAAAACACTGGGGACTACAAAATGAAAGTGTGGTGTAAAATGAACAAATGTATAAATCATGCATTAATGCTTTTCTCAATAAATCCATTTTGTTGCAGTTATCATTTTTTAAGCCTACACCAAAACGTTATAAAATTCTTCTTGAAGCTAAAGCCTTCCCTTCAGATCATGTAAGGATTTCTTCAAATTTTATTTATATTCTTTCTACTCTTCCTAGAGGAGCATATTGTTTGCCTGACTTGCATGTTTATTCAATAGTCTTTTCCAAATAACCTTACAATAAAAAAATCTGTCAAATGCTGTTGATTTAGGCATTTTTAATGGATAGTAGCTTATTTCTTTTGTTCAAATAAAACATGTACTAAGGGAGGAAAAGATTGAATAGGAACATTGATCTATTAGTCTTTGTGCAAAGACATTGAGAAAACTGCTCGTCTAAATCAAGTCAGTTGTAAATGTTTTATTAATTCTTTTGCTATTTTATTTTATGAAATCAAATCAATACAAACCCCAGTGCTTAACCCTTTATCTGCATTCAATAGGAAAATAACTTTATGGGTCCCTTTCTTTTCATAGCATTCCAGGATAATAATTAATGCTTTATTATTTTAAAAATTACTTATTAAACCTTAAAAATGTTTCTTGTTTTTCTAAAAAAAATCCTGCCACTTTATCAGCAATTCAGTTGATAAAAGAAATTTCGTTTTTTTCAGACAGGCACAGATAAAAGTATATTGCATTCATATTATCACTGTTAACTATACTAATCCATACCTTGAGTAATTTTAGGGTACTTAATTATGACCAAATCAATAGCCATGACTTTGCTAAAAGGAGCAAATCCCTAATATCAAGAAAAAAAATGCAGGATTCCTATAATTGTTTGCTCCCCATGAATATTTTGTACTCTCAAGGAAATAAACTCTTTTTGATGAGCTTTCCTTTTAATAATTTAGTTTTCCTAGGGCAAGTCATTTCTCTATCCTGTGTTCAAGCATAACAAATCTACATACTTTGGTCATTTTATAAACTCTGGTTTTGACTTAAGATGTGTTACAGTTTGGCATTGTTTATGAATTCAAAAAATAGATATTGGATTATGTTTGTAAACTGGTCTGTACCTGGGCATGATTAAATTATGATTAGGGCTTTGGACTAAGTCAGTAGGACATTGAGTCCCCACCCCTTGGTGGGCAGGGACTCACAGATAAAATTACACAGCAGAGCAGAAGAGTGAGTTAGAGTTTTGATGCTGAGTTTTGAGCTGGAGCCCAGGAAATAAACACACAGGAGAAGAACACAGAGGAATAGAGACTGCTCCTTAGACATGGCAGAAGCCCTGGGGAGATGGACAGAGCCATTTGCCTAATAGTCTACAGCTGGCCTTGTGGAGAGAGCACAGCAGCTGAGCCTGGAGAGAAATGGAGCCCCGGGAAGAGAAGAACCCAAGAAGCCTGAATTCTTGACAGCCATCTTGCCCCAGCACATGGCAATAGACTTTGGTGAGGGAAGTAACTTATGCTTTATGGCCTGGTAACTGTAAACTTCTACCCCAAATAAATACCCTTTATAAAAACCAACAGATTTCTGGTATTTTGCATCAGCACATCTTTGGCTGACTAATACAAGAAGTATTTTAATATCTTATTTTAAAAGTCTCTTCTAACACTTAAAGTCTAGATGACCCCTATGTTTCCATCCATTTCTAACATTTAGTGCTTCAAAGAGTGTTCAAATTTCCACATATAAGCTATGTTAAGCATTTCTTCTCTAGTATGTTATGTTTAGTCACTTTTAGCCTTGTACTTAGATTTAATGTAATAATATGCTTTTATTGTTATATTATTGTTTTGAGTTGTTATTTCAATGTACTTTTGTGCATTAGAATTAATTTAATAAATCATGTTTGTTTCTTTTCCAGTATGCTATTGAGTCACAACTTCAATTCCATGGACTTAATGTTGAGAAAAGCATGCGGATTATAAAGCCAAGAGAGGTATATAAGAAAGAGAACTATTCGTCATTCTTCTATTCAGTGTCTTTTTCTTCAAAAGCGTATTCACTTGATTACTTTTATAGAATTTCAAGAAAGTATAAAAGACCTATACTTCTTTTACTATTAGGTCATTATGCTTAAAATAAAATAGAAAATTAATACAGAAGTCCTTTTATATTCATTTTACAAGGGATAGCCATATGGCACGTATTTTCCTAATAATCCTACTGGAGTCTTTCATATTTTTCAATATAGTATTTTCAGTTTCAAATGTCATTGCCCGTGGGCACCAATGAAATCATGCTAAAGATCAGTGACTTTTATTGAACATTCCAGTCTCTATGAAAGATGACAGTCTTTTATTTTATTTTCCCTCTTAACCTATGTGTCAGACCTTTTCTTTGTGCTTAGACTGGGGCAAGTCTTTTCTTTGGGCTAAAAACAGTGGAGGAACATGGTGCAGTGGAAAGTGCTTGGTCTTTGCAGCCTGGCTGATATACTCCCATGCCATCCTAGACCGCCCGCTTTCTGGCTATGTGACTTTGGGAAAGTTACTTTATCTCTCTAAAACTCTGTTATATTTAAACAGGTAAAAAAAAACATATCTAATCAGACTTGACAATATGTTCTAGATCTAAAATACTGCGCACTTCACATTAATAGAGATATAAGGCCAAGTTGAATAGACTTTGACATATAAACCCTGCAGCTTGTGTAATTTGTCACTAAGAGAATCAGACAGAATAAATTTTAGTTTCAAATACGATGCTCCCAGGCTATTAAGCCAATGTTTGAACAATTATTACTTTCAACCCAGAATTACTTTGAAGAAATTAAAGACCGTCTCTATTCTCTTCTATTCGCCAACATGCAATAAATTAATGGAAGAAAAAGTTCTCCCACCTGAGAGAGAACATCTGCTTCATATGTCATACAAAAATAACTAATTCAAGCATAAATAATATAGCTGCTAATATATCACAAGTCTTAATGCTACCAGTGACCAATTGTAGGGGCTCATAAATTAATCATAATCTTGGGACCACCTTTTAGCATTACTGGTTTAGAGCAAGTCAGCATGAGAGAAGGCCATATCCTACCACTGAGAAATATAATTCTTATTTGCTTAATACCGATTTTTTTTAGAAATAAATTATTAACACATGCTTTAGTTTCCTGGCTGCTAAAACAAAAACCGTACAATGAGTTGTCTTAAACAATGGGAATTTATTGGCTCACAGTTTTGAGGCTAGGAAAAGTCCACAATCAAGGCTTCACCAAGGCAATAAGGCTTTGATCTCAGAATCAGGTTAGTTTTAGCTCTGGAGAAAATTCATGAAGATTTCATAAACAGATCAGAATTGTTGAGATTAAAGCAGATTCTTTTGATTCAACTGATTTCTTTCAGCTCACGTTGTTTGCAAGACCAAACCTAAATTTATTCACAGTTTTCACTAACTCATCAATCATTTGTCTTGGGGAGATGTGGGGGAAGAAAATATTGATTATACTGAGTTTTGTTGACATATCTCTCTATGTTTGGGAGGAGATTTCACCTTTAATTTAACAGGCATTGTTGTTTAGGTAAACAGTTATTATGCACCTCAGATGAAAGGTGCATAATAACTGTTTAACTATAAAAAATAAAATGATATTGAACTGATAAATGAAATACTAATTTTCAAAAATATTTCTTTTGTCATATAATATTTTATCAACTTCTTGTATTTTTTGGTGTTTTATTGGATAGGAATAAGCAGTAAAGATTAATTGAAAACTTGGAGACCAAATCAAATAAGTAAGCTTTTGTGATGACTTATACTTTGAAAACCCCTTTTTTCAATTTTATTTTTGTTTTCTAATAACAAAAAAGAATGTTCAAATGCTCCTCTTTTGCCAGATTTTTTGAAGATAATTAGCCTGAAAAAAAATTTTACCTTTGATTTTTTTTTTTCCTGATAGGAAAGTTTCAGTTTAGATTGGGAACTAGGAAGTGACAAATTTATTGTTGTGGATATGATATAACATGTGCCTAACTCTATTGTAGGGTGAAGAAACCTGGAGACTTGAGGATATCCTTGAAATAATTGAGAAGGAAGGAGAATCTATTGCAGTGGTCCTGTTCAGTGGGCTACATTTTTATACAGGACAGCTCTTTAATATCCCTGCCATTACAAAAGCTGGGCAAGCAAAGGTATGTATGCCATCTCCTCTTTCCACCTAGCCCCAAGCATCACTGTACTGAGGGGCCAGTCAAAGACCTGTTTGCCTCCATGTGGAACTGCTTTAAGATTTAAAGACTAAGTCTTCACATTTTAGAAACTGTACTCTTTCTTTAGGTATCTCTATTTCAACTCCTTTTTGCTGCTTCTGTGTTCGCATCTCCTTACTAGCAGCTGCTAGCCTAGTGTTTGCCTCTAGTCAGAAAGATTGGTGAGCTTCCTGCAGGTGATATCCACAACTCAGCTTCTTGGGAAGCAGGAAGCCGGCAGAATGCTGAGATATTAACTACATGTTCCGACGGTCAGAGGCTCAACTCTCGAATTTTGTCATTCTATCATGCGCCTTAAATATAATTCACTTAACCCCAGGTACCTAAAGAAGGAGATATTCTGAATTAAAGTTTATCACCAGATTGTGTTTTACAAGTTACTTTAAGGGAGCCATTTCTTTTCCTTTGTCCTGACTTACTTATCCTAAGTATCTTGAGAAATTATTTCCCTTAAATTATTTATCATTTTGAAATTGTATTTTCTTGTATATAAGTAAGTGTAAAAAATGTTTTTGATATTTGTTTGCCGAAAAAGAGGAAAAAAAGAGAGAAACAACATTTAACAGTTACAATTTGTATTTAAAATCCTGAAATAACAGTTCTTTTTGTTTTGATAATCAAGTAATGTATTTAAGAAGGTGACTATCGAATTTTACTGTGAACATAATACCATTAATAATTTATGGTATTAATAATTTGTGAGGTCTAATTTTAATATATTCAGTTATTGAAGCTAGTGAATGGAACTAATGAAAAGAAATTTAGTACTGTTATCAGCATTCTCTGGGAATTTCCAACCATGACTTCCAACTGGTTTGATGGATAACTGTGAAAGTGGTGCATTAGAAAAGATATAAAGATAATGTCTTCTTAATTTAGATAGTAAATGTTAAGCACCAAAATGAATGGATACCTATAAAAAATCATATTTTAAAATGTTCTGCAAGTAGATACAGTAGTCCTTAGTATACATGCATGTCTCATTAATCTTCATAGAAACAACACAGAAAGATGAAGAAGAAAGGCTATGAATTTTGGAATTACACAGTCTGAGGTTCAAATCTTGCCTAGCTTATTTAGTTGTTAAATGATCTTGGGCAAGTTTCTTGACCTTTTTGAGTCCCTATCTGTTAAATTTGGGGTAGCATACCCACCTCATAAATTTAGCTGAGAATAAAGAGTGCAAAACCCCTATTGGGTTGGCACACATTTTCCCCTTAAGAAGTGGTCTCTCACTACTTACTGTCCTCAAAGACTATGAAGATATGGGAAGTGGCTCACTCTCATTCTTGACTACTTTGGTTGTGAAAACCAGTGTCTCAGTGTTTACCAGAAATGCTGAGAAAATCCAGTCTGTCTACTGAGTTCAATTCTCATAGTGTGCTCAGTCAAGTAAAGAAAGGTAGGAAGGAACAGTTCCAATCTAAATGCAATCACAAAGAAGTGATGGATATGGTGGGAGTAAAGTTGTGGAGAGTTGCTTCATGGTCCATCCTGGGAACACAGGCTCAGGGCACAACAGAAACTTTCAGCAAATGACTTTATTACATACACAGAACAAAGGGTCTAAAAGGTCAGGGGAAGAAATCCCATGTGGTTGGTTTCCCAGGGTAGCCAGAACTGCTCAGTAAATGGCAGCTTATCACACCCCATTTCACCTTGCAGAAGAAAGACAAATCTGTGCTGTTTTGGTGGTGGTACTTATTTACCATGGGGGTGGGTCTGGAGTTGACTGCCACTGAGAATTCCTGCCTTGATTAGCATCTGGGGCTGCTTGTTCCAGGTATTCAAGTTTAAGACCTGGTCGGGCCTTTTCATTAGACTTAACATCTCCCAAGGGTTGTGGAATGGAAACAGAATGAAACATCATCACCTCACAGTAGAAGAGGGAAGGAGATAGGCGATGGTTGGGAGATGGCTGCTGAACTGTATCCAGTGACATCCCCAGCAAAAGTGGGTATGTAGCAGACTTAGATTAACCCATTAACAAAAGTATTCTCACAAATGGTTACACTTTTGTTAGACAAACCCTCCCATTCTCAACTGAGTTTGAGAAAAACTCTCTAAGGAAATAAGGCTGAAAAGAGAGGCTGAGAGAAAATTAGGTGTCAATCAAGAAAGTGTTAGGAAATGCTAGGCAAATAAAGGGTAAAAAAGAGTCACTGTTCAGCTTGGCTCAGTGAGACAAAAGAGAGGAAGATGTACAGACAGGAAATGTGGTAGGAATCAAAATTAATGTTGGGGTAGAGCAATGAGAGTAAACAAGATTGGATGCCCATTCTAGAAATTTTGAAATCATTTGATAGGGAAGTCGGGAAAGGAATTTTTAAAAATTGCAGGTATATCAAAAAGCGCCCACAAGTACTCATAAGTAAATGGCTTGCTGAGTTATTTTGAACCCTTATAGCCATACCCATGTCAAGAAATAGAATATTTCCAACATTTCAAAATCTTCAACTGTGCTATTTCCTAAATACCACCTGCTTCCTCCCTCCAAAGGTACCACTATCCTGACTCCTAATGACATATATTAGATTTTCCCATCTTTGAATTTCTTATGACTGGATTAATCTATAAATGTATTCTTTGTGTCTGGCTTATTTTGCTCACTATTATGTTTGTGAAATTTTTGTTGTGTGTACCGGTAGTGTTTTTTTGTTTTGTTTTGTTTTGTTTTTGCTTTTCTTTTTATTTCTGTATTTTATTTTATTATGTTAATAGGCCAAAAATTTTTTTTTCATTCCAGTTAGGGTAGACATTTGGGTTTTACTTCCATTTGGCTGTTATTATGGATAATGCTACTCTGAACAGTGCAGGCATTTCTTTGAGTAACTATTTGTACATGTTTCTGTTAAATATATACCAAGAAGTGGAATTCCCAACTCATATGGTATATAAATATTCAATCCTAATCATTTTGGTATATACTTACACTAGTATGTATGAGAGTTTTTGTTGCTCTGCATCCTCACCAACTGTTATTGGTAGTCTTTGTAATTTTAACCATTCTGATTAGTTTGTAGTCTTAACTCATTGTGACTTTAATTTGTATTTCCCTTAGTGAGATTAAGGACCTTTCAAATGCTTATTGGTCTTTTGAATATCTTCTTTTATGAAATGCTTCGTAAAGTGTCTTGGCAATTTTCTATTGGGCTAGATGTCTTCTCCTTATTTGTAGAAATTCCAGAAATTGATTGTAAGGAGGGAGAAAATGAGAATTTTCCAACTGTTCATAAAAGAACAAAAATTAATTAATAAAAAGAACAATTGGCATTATGACTTTGATTCACACACTGAATTTCATATATTGAGGCTTTTCTTAACTGAGGAGAGAGCATGAAATGATGGCAAATGGGTGAAGTGCAGGAAAACTATCCTTAGGGTCAGGGCAGATAATCATTTTACCAGGAAAGGCCAGCATGTAGTAAGAGACATCAGTTTAAAGATAGATTATTTTAAACCTTTTATTTTCAAATAAGTTCAAACTTACAGGATAGATGCAAAAATAATACAAAACACATACAGAGAAATCCAACTTATCTCCCATCCAGTTACCCAGATCCATCAACTTGCCAGCTTTTAACATTTTGCTATATTTGCTGTTTCTTTCCTTTTTTCTTTTTCTTTCTTTCCTCTCTCCCTCTTCCCTTTCCCCCTTCCTTCCTTCCTTCCTTCCTTCCTTCCTTCCTTCCTTCCTTCCTTCCTTCCTTCCTTCCTTCCTTCCTTCCTCTTTTTCCTTCCTTCCTTCCTTCCTTCCTTCCTTCCTTCCTTCCTTCCTTCCTTCCTTCCTTCCTTCCTTCCTCCCTCCCTCCCTTCCTTCTTTCCTCCCTCCCTCCCTCCCTCCCCCCTCCCTCCCTCCCTCCTTCCCGTTCTTCTTTCCTTTCTTTATTTCAGTGTTCTACCTTGCCTTTCATATTTCTATATTTTTCATAGTCTGTTACTAAGAAATTCTTTTTTCCTACACCCACTAAATGTAGATGTTCCTCCTTGTCCTTTGCATCCCTTTCCTTAGTGATTTTAACCACTGCCACGACTCAGCTATCACTGCCAGGTGATAGTTCCAGTCTACACCTACAGCAGAAAATTGTTACTAATGTCCATCTGTCTACTACACCAGGAAGTCCTATATGCACCTTCAGAGCCACATGCTCCAAGGAGATTTGCTCCCCCTCTAAAGATGGCCCTCCTGTTTCATGCCACAATCAGCGTTTTTTGACCAAACTCTGACCCATCCTCTTCTTTTCCTTTTTGATCAATCCCTTGTAATTCCACCCTCTCAGGGTCGGTCTTTCTTTTCACATTCTTGAGTCAATTACTAAGGTTTTCAGCTAAAAGAAACAGAATCTCAGTTAAAAATAGGAATTTCATTTTATTACTAAAGAAGTCATGAGGCAGGAAGCTGCTGGGATACACTCAGCATCTCAACGATGTCTGGGTGGCATCTCCAGTGTTCCTTTCACTATTCTCAGGTTTTTCACATCATGGTCACAAGATAGTTGTCCCAAATCCATTTTTATTTCAGTCAGGAAGAAGGGAGAAATAGCAGTGCAGCTTCATCCGTAGGTTTCATCTAAAGTGCAAAATCTTTCCCAGAAAAAACCAGCAGATCCTTGCTTATGACTCATTGCCTTCTAAAGTGTTAGTTGTGAAAGAGCATGAGTAAGGAAATATTTAGTATTTATGTCCCTACCAAAGAAAGAGGATAAGAAGTAGGGTTTGGGAATTGGGGTTTAGGCTAGCTAGTCCACCTCCATAGTTCTCACTGTTTCCAACCTGTCCCATTCTTTCCTCTTCCATGCCTCGTTATTTTTCCCTTTCTTTTCTCACTCTTTCTTTTTGTTTTATTTGTCACCTCCTTTCACAAAGGATCTGAAAACAAATCATAGGAAAGTGATTAGGTAACACAGTGAAATATAAAGAGAAAGAGAAAAAGAGAATATCCCTGGATCATCATGAAGAATGAATAGACCTCCCACAAATTTTAATCTCTCGACTTGGGTTATGACAAGAATTAGGTAACAAATAAAACTCTTGGTGCCTTAGCTAGGTAGCCTAGGTCTTGGTAATAAACAGAGTTATAAATGCCTTTCCTGTGATAGACATTTATTTCTTGCTCATGCAACAGCCGGAAATCAGCCTTTTTCCATGCAGTGATTCTGGTTTCCAGTGAGTCAGGGTTCTATCTTGCCTGTGGCTTTACCTGGAAAATGAAGTACAGTGAAGAGCTCAGGAAGAGCAGTTAGTTGTCTTGACCACACCTAGAACTTAGGTATTTTGTGTTGTTGTGGAGGAGGATTCTTATTACAGAATGCGGTGCAGCACTGACATTTATAAAACATATAAAAATAGAAACAGAGTCATACCTAGACTTGTATCCAGGTCTCTCCATTACTTTACTGCATAATTTGACTATTCTCAATCATTTAGTTCTTTGTGTCTTAGTTTCTTCACTTACTCAATGTAGATGATGATAGTGTGTATTTTGTAGGTTGGTTCTAAGGAGAAGTATATGAGATAGCATTTCTAAAACATTTAGTACTTAGTGCATGCTAAGTATTCAATTAATGTAAGCAATTGTCAAGGTATTAAAAGGAGATATATTGTAGTTATCTTCTTTTAGTAAACTCAGAGGTACCTAAGCAACATTAACATATCAATGAAAGGCCATGTCAGCAACCATACATTTATCTGCAGGGAAAGTCTAAATTTTTCTTAAAAAACATTTTGAGACTCCTACACTGCAAACAAATGATGGATCAAATTGCTACAAAAAGCTTGGCTGAGATGCTTCTGATCCTGAAAAGTGGGAATCTACTCTTATGAATTATTACAATCGAAAAATACCAGTAATATCTGCATGGTATATCAAATTTTGAGCAATGAATCAGCTAGGAAGAATTAGTACCAAAAATTTTTGATAAACCTATAATAAATTAGCATGATATATTTAACTTTCATACATAGAAAATTAACCTCTGTTAAAAACGAGGTTTGGATTGATCAATATTAAGCCATCTTTACTAGAAACTGTAGAGAAAAATAACCATTCTTCTACTGAGGTCACTGCCAGTTCAACCAATAGGACCTATTGTAAGGGCATAAAAAGCATCTTGTCTCTATATTCTCTATAGTAGAGGAGCATGCATTTGGATCTTTCATTCTCCCTTTCAGTAAATATTTAAGTAGTACAATTTTAAGAGTGGAGCTCCAAAGAGAGACAAATAATTTAGCCTGGAGTGTCAGGTCTGAGCCAAGTCTACAAGTATGAGTTAGAATTGCCCCAGTGAAGTCTCCTCCAGGGGAGAGGGTTGGTAAGGGGTGGTTGGATCATGGTGATGATTTCAGAAAGTCAATAGTATTGATAGGATTGCAAAGAAGAAGGTATTTCCATACAATTGGAATGTAGAATGTTATAAAAGGAATAATAAGAACTGTGTCTATAAGACAGGCAAAGATCAGGTAAGAAGGACCCATCAATCCATATCATGGATCTTGGTCTTTCCCTTGAAAGCTTTTAGACAGTGTATTAGTCAGGCAAAGGGTTGCCAATGCAAAGTACTAGAACTCTGTTGGTTTTTATAAAGGGTATTTGTTTGGAGTAAAAGCTAGCAGTTCCAAAGCTATAAAAAGTCTGACTCAAGGCACCCATAAGATGTGCCCTCTCACCAGAGTCAGCTGCCACTTGTTGAATCAAGATGGTAGGGGATCTCTGCTTGGTCTCTCCTTCCCCTCCAGGCTTCCTTTTCCTCCTGAGCTCCATGGGCCCAGCCTCTTGAAGCTTCGTGCTCAAGTGATCCTTCTGGGGCCCCAGCTGCTCAAGCCTTCTCTTTTCTGTCACGTAGTAGAATAAAAATGACAAAACTCTCTCTTCCTGTGTGTCTGTCTGTCTGTGTGAGTGTCTGTTTATATCAGACCCACCAAGGGGGCAGGGACTCAACCTGAGTCACGCTTTACTGATGTAGTCGAATCAAAAAACCCTCAAAGCAATCTTAGCAGGTAATCTAATTAAAGGCCCCTCAATTGAATTTAATATAATCAAAAGGTATCACACCCAGAGGAATAGACTACTTTACAAATATAATCTTTCTCTTTTGGGAATTCATAAAACAATCTCAAACCGTGACAGACAGTAAAGGAACAAGATTTTATATTAATTTTAGAAAGTAATTTCCTGGCCACAGTTAAGAGAATGGGTAGTAAAAGGACAAGAGTGGGAGCAAGTAAGAAGGCAACTGCAGTTTCTACACAAGAATTTTAAAACTCTCTTTCATTACAATACAGTTTAAAAGATGTGGTACCAGAGAACAGATCTATTTTATACTACATAGGTATCTTTCTGATCTCTCAAGAGATTATTTACACTTGTAGGAGATGTTTGTGTGGGATGTGGTGGGAAGTGTGGAAGGTGGGGAACATGGGAATCCCGGTAGGTTCTGTGTAATAATATAGGTAATCTAAGCACCTCTTAAAATATATATATATATATATATATAAATAACATTTTTGTAAGCAAATGCACATATATGCATATATATTTATATCATTTTATCAATATTGGTATGTATTGTGAAAATTTTGATTTTTACCCACAATAAAAAATAAATAAATTAAAAAAAAAAAAAAACAGATTTTGTATAAGCATCAGAAATCAGGAGTCTATATGGCAGTCCAGTAGTTTAACCCAGATTTTAATTCAGAAAATCCATAGACAGGACAAGTTAAAAATATATCAATGTTTATGTATAGATGTATTTGTGCATATGAAACACTTGACACAAATATCCTCAGTGTGATAAAAGATATACTGCATACACTCATCACTATGGACCTATGCTTTGATAAAGGTAAAAAAATAACAAAGTTATTGGACATTAGATGGAATGTCCAATTAAGTAAATGGCCTTTATTTGGGGGAAGAGTAGAGGATTTTTCTATTAAGATATATAGTAAACCATCTGTAGCTTTGAATTCAACTTAATTGGTGCAGAACAAAGGAGTCAATCAGCCAAAATATGTTAGTGAGGATCAGTACCCAAGAATCTAAAAAATTTCTGAGCTGTATCTAAGAAATCTTCACCAGCTGTTTTATTTCACTTAAGCATTTGATTAAATGGCCCGTGTGAGAAAGAACAATTAAGTCTTCAATGGAAGAGGTCTAAAGATGTTCTAAGATTATGGCTCTGGGTAAAGCAAGCCTCCCAGTTATCAATCAGGATCTGTGCTTTTTGAAGCTCTCTCATCAAAGCCATGATAGATAACTATTTCTCCTGACCTAACATCATTAGTTGTCCTAACAGCCAATCCCAGGGATCCTCAAAGGAAATATTACACCTGTTTGGGTTTTGTTACATTTGTTTTGTTTTGTAGGTGATAGGCATTTTATAAAATATGTAAATTGTCTAAGACCCAGAATATTTTCTCCAATATTCCATTTTTCATGCCACTTACTGACTATGGAAAACTGATTTAAGTCATTGTTAAGCAGAAAAATGCAAGCCTTCCAACATGTAATGTATATAGCAAATTTAGTCTATTCATTAACCACCCTACAAATGGAAAGGGAATGTTGTATCTTATGGCAACGTGGAAATACAAAAGAAGTGGAATTAGAAAAAATCCTTGGGCAAAAAAACAAAATTCTCAGAGAAATTTGAGAGATTTCTCCCATGTCATTCTTCACTATTCCCATATTTCAACCGTTAAATTATTCATGCAAAAGGATTAAGGATGCCCATATCTATCAAAAGTTAGTTGAGTTGAAGATAAAATGGTCATTTTCCCTATATAATCCATCCTAAGTATGATGGTGCAAAGAAGATAACTACCATATCATCTATTACAACTTCTAGGGAAGAAATTTAAGATACATTTCTTCAAAAATTGTCCCATAGAAATATATGCAATATTATCATGTTCTTTATGTAAATAAATAAATAATTAGTAAATTTGAGAACCTTCCCATTTAAATTTACACAGTCATAATCAGAAAAAAAATATTTTAATGACTGTTCTTCTGTCTCACATCTAAGTAGAGCTCTCTCCAGATATAATTACCTTTACCATGGGATGCATGAGTTAAATAGCTGCTTTAAATCCATTTTAAATCCATTTTATAACAAGGCAGATATAAATAGATGAGTAAAGGTTAAAAGTAACCAAGCATCTCAATAGACAACTGCACTTTCTTGGGAAGGTTATAAACATCTGCTACCTGAACTCACTGCCTCACAATTTTCCCGTGTGATAACCATGACACTCCTTTACCATTTGTGGAAAAGCATCCTAATCATTTTAGACTCTATCCTTAAATGATCAATATCATATTTCTCACTGCTTTCCTTAGCATAAGCTATATTTCAGCAAAACCAACTTTTTTGCATGTTCCTTCTTCAGACATCATATGTTCTGCCTCTACACCTTTGTTCTTAGTTACCCCTCCACGTAGAATTCTCACCTGTGAAGATTCTCTGTTCTTCCACCTCAGCTCAACCACTACCTGCTTTACAGGTTGCAACCTGTCTTAGAGCTTTGCTTTGTTTAGCCCTCATTGTATTATCATACACAAATACATTTTAAAAATTCCAATCTGTTGCCAACACTTAAAAATCAAGAGATTTCATATATAAAAACACCTAGTTTCAAGTATATTCTGAAAAACTAGAAGTTTGGTAACACCATCATTCATGCAGGGGAACAGGTAGTAAGGCTGAGCAGGAACTCTGGATGGGATATAAGCTCTCCGCCCACTCTCCCTCTTTCTTCAGCACTGAGGTAGAAGGACAGCAACTGTATATATCCATGCTTACACTGTGGTATTATTAAAATAAAGGGCAAAGTGAAGTATTTCTTCTGGGCCCAACTTATATATTCCTTGCCTGACTCCATGACCATCATTGACCATCATCATCAAAATTTTCTTGCTCCTCTGTGTCTGAATAAATCTTTCCTTCTGTTGCGTTTCCACAGAATGATGAGAAATGTACCACTGGCCACTTTTTGTGCTATATTGTAATTATTTCTATGCTCACCTTAACTCTCAAACTTGGGAAGCTGATGTCAATAGAATGTTAGATTGAGGGTAGACACTGCCAACCTCACAAACCTGAATGAATGCTTTATACATAGACAGCCATCCTTAAATACAAATCTGTTTCACCAGGGAACAGAGAAGTATGTGTACCTCAGCAATACAGTGGATCAGATTTATTTAGTGGATCATAGTGTTACATAAAAAGCACAACTGTGTTTTCCTTTAAATTGAATTTGAAAGGTCCAAATCATTATTTATAATGATTGAGTTTTCTTTAAAAAGTCAAGATTTTGTTTTTGTTGTTTTGGAAATTGTGAGTTCTTTTTCAAATTCCATTGATATTCTTTGACAAACTCAGGGCATGCAGACTGCTCCATTAAGTCATTAAATATTAAATGAACTAAATTAAGCTTGGAAATTGTTCCCATCTTGTGTCTGAAATAAGTCAAACAAACTATATTTTGTGTGAGGTCCTTGCCAACCAGAGAAAGAGTATAGAAGAGAACAGTACTAATGAATTTGTTTTCATTTTCCCTTCTGGTTTTGTACTTCTGAAAATAAGTAGAAAGAGACCATCACTATTCTTTCAAGTAAAAGAAATAGCTGAAACTTGTCCTTCTAAGCACACCCTTTGTTAGGTAGTAAGATGTTTTCCCCTGAAAATTACACAGTGATTTTTGGTCCTAAGATCATTTTGCTTTACCTCTCTTCCAAATCTTTTACCTTTTTCCCCCCATGTAGCTGTTAGCTCTGTTTCATACTTCTCAACTGATGCATTTCCCCTACATTTTATTAGCAAAATGTTCCCATGCACCTCCACCTCTCTTTATTACTTATCTCTATATTTACAGTCTGGTCAATGTCTGCTTTAAGAAAGTAGGGTAAAAACAATGACCCTGGTTCCTGAAATAGTGCTTTGGAGAAATATGGATTTTTTGCATATACATATGTATTATATATTATGCATATACATATGCATCTTATAGTTACTGTCATTGGCCTACTGTGTTTCAGGCACTCGGAATGTACTGTCTTCAGTTCTCCCAGCAACCCTACCAGGAATCTTTCAGCATGATTCAGTTAGGAAAACTGGATTTGAGAGAGCTGAAGCACTTGTCCAAGGTCACATAACCAATCAGTAAAGGCTAGACTTGAGTCTGGCTATGGCTGAAACCAATGTGATCTTTTCACTCTATTATATTGTCTCTTTAAATATTTAAACTAATTATATAATTGTAAAAAGAAGTCCCAAAATTTTAAAAAGTCAAAGAAAACATATATAACCGTTCGTTCTTGGTCATTCCTTTTCTGAGCATCTGAGATACCTGTCTCTATAGTTGATGTAATTGTCTTTTCAGTTCAGGGAATATTGAAAACCCACAATATTTTCTTTGTCCCTAGATGTCAAGGCTGGGAAGCATAAGTTCTTGATGTGTAAGAGTCTGCTCAGTGACAGCTTTCAGCAGTGCCCATCCCAGGAGCTCTTATCTGCTCCTCCCCATCTGCTTTCACTTACAGAGGCCCTAAGACATGGCCCCTCCATCCCTCCTGGTGGGTGTCTCAGGCAGTGGTTCTGTCCATAACATCTCACAGCTGTGATGGCTCCCTTGTCATTCCTGTCAGTAGCTCTTCTGAGCTTTTCTGGGTGTGTCTTGAAGAACTGAAAAGCCCCTGAATGAATGGGAAACTAATCTGCATGCCACTGAGGGGAATTCCAACAGGGAGTCCTTTGAACTTTCCAATCATAGCTAAGTTGCACAGTACTCTCAAGAAACTTCATTGCTTCATATGCTTACTCACCTCTCACTTTGTCAGGCTCTGGGATTAAAAAAGAAACAGTAGAGAAATATATTATACTTGGGAAAAACCTCCTTCAAGAGGTTAGAGTCATACAGGGCATAGAGACATGTGAATAGACAATTGTTTTCGACTGGGTTAAGTGCTTGGCAGAGGTAAGCACAAGTCCACTAAACAACCTACTCTAATACCACAAAAAGGCATGCTTATGCATTACTCATTTCATTTTACCTTAAGGTTGGGCCACAACCACATATTGTGAATAGACTCAAGGGAAGCATTCAGATAATTTAGTGGTTATGTTTCCACTAAAGTTCAGAAGACATCATTTCTACCTGGCATCTAGTTGTATAACTAGGGGGCATTAGTGTGCCCCCAGGTTCTTTTTCACTAGTACTTGGTTAGCTATGGAAACCACAGTCCTGGAATTTAAACAACAGTAGTGGGCTACATAATAATTTTTTTTTAAAGTGTTCTTTCTTGTGATATAAATGGGGCCCAGGAAGGCCTCCAAAGAGCAATAACTTTGCTTTTGCCATCACCATTCAGGGATCCATGGTTTTCATCTAAAGACAAGTTGGTAGGTTTGCTTCTCTCCAACCTCCCACCCTTGGTTTCTTTACTTTTCCAGCTATGCTTTTCCAGCTATAGCCATAAGCTACTACAGTTTTTGGAAATACCAGTGTTTGACATGGACTTAATTGGTTAATAAAGTCCCAATACCTTATTTGTACAATTTGAAAAATAAATGAAACTTTCAGAATAATTTTCATTTTCACATTTTAGCTTACCCTTAAATTCAAACCAGAGTTTTTAAAGCACCAAGGAAAAATGGTCATTCTGATTTCCAGAATATAGGTACTCACTTTTAATTCATTGAGTCCCTTGATTTCCATATACATTCTATCTCATGAAATCTTCCTTCTTCATTCAAAACACTCCCTTATTGGATTTCTTATCCTTTTTTTAAAAAAAATAAGCTCTCTGGAAAGTCACACATATATTTATGGTTCCCAACTCTCTAGCATCAGCCCACGTGAGTGACATAGAGCAACGTGCACATTATCAGGCTAGATTGTCTCCTGAGAATCTGCATGTTAGTATAAATGCCACCAATCAATCATTCTCTGACAATGAGGGCTTTTCTTGGTCAACTTATCATGTTGGATAAGGGCTATTTGTGATTACTGCCCTTCTTTAACCACTTACTTTTTTTTTTTTTTCTATCTTTAACCACTTACGTTTTAAAATAACATTTTTAAAAGAGATGCATTTGAAATTACTAAACCTTAATCTCGGATAATTCACTATATGGTTGAAGGTGAAATCTTGTCTATCCTCCTAGTGTCCCTTGTTTCTCTTCCTGTTCACTGTTGAATTTAAATGGGAGCCTTTAGAATTGACTATCAGGTGGCCTAGCTTCCTGAATGGAATAACATGTAAATTATTTTTTGTGGTATATATGTGGATTATTTCTTTTTTGGTCTCATGTATTATCTAGAAGAACCTTAGGACTACAATGCTGTTAAGTAGCAATCATGGTCTGCCCTAAGAAAATTTTAAGCTTTGATTCTGGTTGTCATGCTACCTTATTTCTAACAAGTTCCCCCACTTGGAAGACTATGTTGTATCCCTTTTATTTGCTTGCTTGTTTTCATTTTGTTTTGTTTGATAAGTTAGCAGTGAAGAGCTGCTATTTTCATCAAATTATTTGTATAAATAAAAGAAAGCTTTTAACATACTACGTCAGAAAAGTTATTAGGTAGATGTATTAAATAAGTCTTGAAAGGAAATAGTGGTGCATACAACATATGGACTGTATGTACAGAGTAAATATATTACAAAGATAATGCTTAGCTCCTGCACATGACCACAAGAAATTGATGGAAAAAAAAGAAAAATGAAAGGGATATATGAAGACCAGGGTAATTTTAGTTTGGATGAAAGGAAGGACTTTCAGAGTAAAAAGTAATTCTAAAATGAGAAATTTACAGAGGTGCTAGAGGCCACCTTATAGAGAGATTTTTAAGAAACAAAAACACAAATCTTAGCATTTATGCGTGCTCTTGAATCACAGCCTTAGATTAAATATTGGAAAGTCAAATGCTCCAAGGCCACAGTAAGAAACACTACCAGCTTTCATATTCCTCTCCTCCATTCCCACCCTTGCCAGTCCTATGCAGCCACTCCCTACTGCAGGCTTTTTGGAGGAATCCCAAGATGAGAGTTAACTAGCCAATTTATTACTCTGAATCCATCAGCCATCAATTGAGGGTTGACAAATAGTCACACACCAATAACTTTTTCTTTTTATGTTTACTTTCTTAAACTTCCCATCATGCTTTCTCTTTTAAAGGTAATATTGCCCAGATGACTCATATAAAACTTTATAGCATTGCAGTTCTTGGATTGTTGCATTATTTTTAATCAAGTCAGGCATGATATTGAGAATACACTTAGAGACCTGACTGATATGTTGTGAAGGCGGCAATTCCCACAAACAGCCAAAAAAAGGTCACTCCATGGGAGCTCCTTGCAGGGACAGATGGACATCTGGAATAACCACAGAAGATGCAAAGGGCCACTGCCAAGGGCATGACCCATCCACTGCAGTCTGGTATGTATAAATGGCCACAGACTAGTTGTTAGGCACAGCTTGTAGGCACTTCCTGGGTGCCACAGGGGCTGGATCCATGAGTGGTTACTCAGATGGCTCAGGGCAACAGCTATTTACCTACATTAAGTATTTGATTATTTTAACAACACACATAGCATACTAGTGCATTGAGCATATAATGCATATCAGAAGAGTATCAGCCCTGTGTATAGGCACAGATATCTTATTAGCATTTTCATACCAAATCTATTTATTGATGACTTTCATAATTCATAGCATTGTTTTGGTGAAGAAGGAACAACTAAATAATAATATCAAATCCAAAATCAATCCATTATAGAATGGATCAATAAAGTTACCAGGACTTTAATGCTACTAGGAAAAATACTTAATCATGCCACTCCATATTTCATTTTAATAAATTGACAAATGATGAATCAAAGTTGACACAATGAAGTAGCTCTTCACCTGGAAATTTCAGCACAGGACATATGCTTCAAATTACTTCCTTGGTTAGAAAAATCCTTATTATTATGCTAGTGATGATGGTAAAGACAAAAACATATGCTATCCTTTGTCTTATTGAGAGAGATTTTGAATATATTTTAAAATACTATTAATTGTCAAGATACATCATTTTTAAAAGAAATAAAGTCTGAGTAAATAAATACAATTAAATAGCAACAGAAACTAAGGACATCTAATATTATCTTAAACTTTAAAGTCAATTTAGATACTATTCATTGACAAGTGCATGATTTCATTATATGTTCATGTACTAATTTATTCAGCAACTCTTTGAATTCATATCATATGAGAGCAGAAGACAATAAGATTGAATAATTTCTACAAGAGTGATATGCAAACAGGGCTCTATGATGAGAGAGAGGAGAGGGTTGAGTAAAGGAATCTTACATTGAAGTCATTTGTGATCTGAATATGAGTTAACCATGCAAAACAGCAGGGAAGAATATCCCAGAGAAAGGGAAGAGTTTATGCATATAGAGGAAGAGAAGTGTGGAGCATGTAAGACTGGAGAGCTAGAAGGGGCTAGAACCTGAAGGTCCTTCAGAGCTGTACCAAGGAATCTGAGTTCCTAAAATGAGATGTGTGATTTAGAAAGTTAAGTCTTGTGATAGCACAGGGAATTCAGTGGAGAAAGGCAGGATGGAGGTATTCAGAATTGTGAGATGCCTACTGTCAAAGTCTGGGGGATGTGACAGTAAAACAAGGTGAGGTGGTGGCTGAACATCTCTGATAGTGTGTGATTGTGTCAATATGAGTGTGCACTCCTGTGGGTAATTTTGAATAAAAACCTGTTGAAAAGTATTTGATTTTTTTAAAAAATTGCATAAAGTAGGCATTCAAGTATGTAGTTTATATTTTCACTTATTCGTGTCATGTTACCTGCTCATAGAGATAAAACAATAAAAATTACTTTACTGGATAGCCTTAGAGATGTTTTTGAGAATTAGTTCTTTTATTTTTAAGATGCTGCCATCTAGTGACATTTTAAAAAATCATTTTGTGGCAATTCCATTCAACTTTGTATTTTCTGGTCCTTTCCTCAAAACAGTCATGTTTTAATAATTTATGTTTCCTGCTACCCATGGGGAAAGAATTGCACATGCATTAAAACATATTGTAGAAGCTGCAAGTAATTTTTTTATGTGAATCCACAGATCCGGCCACAGGGCTTTTAATAACAGGATGCACTATGTGAAGTTCTGTGGTTTCTTCAATGTGCCATTCTTTATAAATAATTTATAATGAAATAGAAGTACTGCCTTTCCTAGTCGTTGAGTTTTCTAAGAAAAGTTGAGTTGTAAAAACAACTGAAAAGTTGAATTGTAAAAGTTATTTCATAAAAATCATTGCTTTAATTAGAAATGCTTGTGAGAGGAAAGAGTTTCAAATTGTTGCTTTAATTAGAAATGTTTGTGAAAGAGTTCAAAATTCACAATAAATAACTTTTTAAATTTTCCATACTGGAATTTCAGTATTAAAAGTGTTATCTTGAAAAGCAAACAGACGTGTGTGTGTATGTGCATGCGTGTATCTATCAAACCTAAACATTAGTCTGCAAACCCAGTTCTTGAAAATCTTTAAAACTTGACGCATTACTTCTATAATTTATGTAACCATGGAGCATTTGTCTTAACCTGTTGACATTTATTGCTCATTATTTTGTGAGAAACAAAGCACAGATCCACCTCCCCCCCACCCCCACCCCCCAAAAAAATCAGTTTTATGAAACTGGCAAGAACTTTACTATTGTGAGATGTTAGTTAGGGTCACATCATCATGAATAAGGTTTGTATTGATTGACGCTTTTATATATTGAGTTTTCTTTATGTAAAGTAGTACTCTAGGGAAGGCTTGACAAAGCTATTCTATCCCAGCCCAGATAGTAAATATTTTAGGCTTTGTGGGCCATCCATCCTCTATTGCAACTCCTAAATTGTGTCACTGTAGCATGACAGCAGTTATGGACAATATTTTTTAAAGCAAGCCTGGTTGTGTTCCAACAAGATGGCATTTATAACAGCAGGCCATAATTTGCACCTCCCTGCTCTACAAAAAGTACCTGAGTTAGCAGTTGTGGGTTATCTATCTATAAAGATTAGTTTAAGAGATGTTAGAACAATGCTAAAATTAATCCCACTACAATTATTCACTTCAAAGGGTTTACTTCAAACAATAGATGTGTTTCTTCCAAGTTGCAGAGAAAAGAGTTTTCAGAATGTAATTACTATATGTGCATTTATTAAGCT
Organism: Tolypeutes matacus; assembly: GCA_026826555.1. Classification (NCBI taxonomy): domain Eukaryota; kingdom Metazoa; phylum Chordata; class Mammalia; order Cingulata; family Chlamyphoridae; genus Tolypeutes; species Tolypeutes matacus. The sequence continues at coordinate 36,206,617 of JAKSZT010053928.1, read as the reverse complement.
GAAAATAGAAGCACTCAGATGTGAAACTTTTTTTGCAGAGTGAAGTATCACCCCCTTTTGATGGTCAGGTATTTATTTCCTTTTTAAATTTATGTTCATGTACTAAGTTGTCTTAAGAAGGAATGAATCACTTACTGTTTTCTAAGTAAAATATTTAACATTTTGATATGCAGAAAGTTAAACTGTTTTGATGTTAATCCATTACATTTGAATGTTACCACTTGGATATAATTGGGATAATGTGCATTCATTGCTCCAGGTTTTTGTTCTGGGAAGTTAGTGAACATAGAATCTTGGTTTCTACTTTAAAACAGTGTGAATTCTACTAGGCAGACATGCAAAACACTTGAAACCATATAACAAGTATATGAGTGCTTCTTATTTAGTAAGATAGAGTCACAGCTGTTAGAGTCTAAAGTCAGTGTGTTTGGGAACACTTTTTAAAGCCAAGATTACTTTTGAAAATCTCGTCCAGCATTATATTTTTTCCTCTTTCATTAGATCAGAAAACTTCTTTCTTTAATTGAGCACCAGATAAAGCACATTATGGGGGATCACATTTAGAGGCACTGTTGTATCAAAAGTATGCATCTGTAAATACAGAATCGCACTGAGCAATAATGGTGAGATGGTCATCTTCTGAGGACATGGGAACTAAAGGGCCTGAAGGAATAACTGATCCAGACCTCCCATCCTGTGCTCTTTCTGGAGCTTGAAATGTGGAATGGCAGCTATAATTCCTTGGGCTATGTAAATGACACCTTGATCTTTTGGTTCTGAGTTTATGTATCAGTTATCTCTGGCCATAAAAGTGCCCTGTAACAAACCATCTCAAAATTTGGTAGCTTAAGACAATAATAATTGATTGATCATCATGGTGTCAGCAGCTGATCGAGGTAGGATTTGGCTGGAGGGATGCTGCTGGTGTCAGGTGAAATCCTTCATGCATCTGTGGCCAGCTTGGGGGGACCGAAGAGGTTATCGTGAAGGAGGTAGAAGCAGCTTATTTAGGCTGAGCTCAGGTGGGGATGACTCAGCTCCACATTTCTGTCATCTTCCAGCTGGGCTGGCAGGCTAGTCCAAGCAGGTTCTCTTCACACAAATAGTGTAAGAGAGCAAGCCCAATCACTTGAATGCTTTTTGTGACTCTGCTTGCATTACATCTGCTAGCATGGTCACGTGGTCACATGACTGAGCCCAGTGTCAGAGAATTGCACCCTGCCCACAGTTATATGACAAAGGACATAGATAGAGGAAAGGACAAAAAAAAAAAAAAAAAAAAAGGGAACCATTAATGCAATTTACCACAGTGCATATATTTGAATTAATTAAACTATTATGGACATGATGTGAAATCATGTGCCAAACTGAAAAATTCTATTAACTCTTTCAGGTTACTAGAATACACTAAAGCAGTGGTTCTCTTTGGTAATAGAAAATTGTTAACTCCTAAAAATTATTGAAGACCTAGAAAAGTTTTTAATTTTGTGTTTATATCTATCTATATTTACTGTATTCAAAATTAAATCAGAATATAAACTTATACTTATTAATTTAATTTCAATAACAATAACAAATCCATTACGTTTCTATAAATATTCACTAACTGTATTTGAAAATAACTACATTTCCAAAACAAACAAAAAAAGAGAGAAATTATTTTACATTTGGCAAATCTCTTTAATGCCTGCCTTAGTAGAAGACAGCTAGATTTTCATATCTGCTTCTGCAGTCAATCTCTGTATTTTTTTTATTCATGTTGAAGCATATGAAGAAAATCTGTCCTCGCAGATATGTAATTAGAAAAGGCAGGAATAGCTTAATAGGCTTTTCAGTTAATTGTGAATGTTCTTTGATACTATACTGAATTTGACAAGTAATTACTTCTTGGGGTTAGTTGTGATGTGGAAGATGAAACCAAATCAGTGAACTTTCTATATTTTGTTACATTAAAATCCATTGTTCGCTCTTGCACTCTGAGTGGATCTGTTATCAGTGCATCAAGTATTGGTGATTTGGAATGTATCAGTTTACTAGTTTATGCATATCTTCTGAATATTGACATTTAATTATATCACATAAAAATTATATTTGTTAATACCACTACCCAACTCATCAGGAATATCTTTAAATATTGAAAAGTGGTCATATTTGTGTAACTGGAAACAAGTTTTCCAAAATTCTAATTTTCTCTTGGAAACTCTAATTTTAATATTGACAGTGAATACTGTGTGTTGTTTTCCTTAAACTTGTAGACTTGCTTCATTCATTTTCAAAAGAATATCTGTCAAATACCCAAATCAGAATTACCAATGTTTGTCTGTCAGATGCTCTTTCATTTAATACTCTTATTCCATGAAAAAATAAGGGAGGGCTAATTCAGCTTGCAACTTAAATGATTTTACAAAAGCATCACCCTGAACCATCCTACTTCAGAATGCAGCCAGTCTTTATGCATAATTTCCCACACTGAAAATTTAAAATATGAGAATTAAGGTATTGAAATTTTTAAACACAATTTATCAAAGTATATCATTCATACATGAACATACATAAACTCTAAGTGTTCAGTAAACATCGTGAACTTACAAAACAAGCATGCATAACATCATACAGGGCTCCCACACATCACCCCCCCCCCACAAACACCCTGCCTTGTTGTGAAACATTTGTTAACAAGTCATGAAAGAGCATCGTCAAAGTATTACTACTAACTATTGTCCGTATCTTCCTCCCCTCTACATTTTTTAAGGATTTATTTATTTACTTACTTTTATCCATTTTTAACCCCCCATAACCCTCCCCCCCCCCGCCGTTTTTGCTGTTTCTGTGTCTGTTTGCTGGACAACTCTCTGTGTCCGTTTCCTGCTCTTCTCATCCTTCTCCTGTCTTCACTGGGATTCGATCCTCCGAATCTCCAATGTGGGAAAGATGCATCCTACCACCTGCGTCACCTTAGTTCCTGGCTTTTCAGGGTGTCTTGTCTTGGCTCTCCCTTGTGTCACTCTCCTGTTACGTCATCATCTTGCTGCGTGGCTCTGGGGTGCCCACGCACCTTTTATATTTTTCTCTTTTTTATTTTTACCGGAGGTCCCAGGGATGGAACCCAGGTCCCTCCACATGGGAGACGGACACCCAACCACCCAAGCCACATCTGTCCCCCTGCTATATCTCTTAAGGTTGACCAAAGATACCCAAAGTTACAGTCTTTTCCCACACAGGATGGTCGTATAATAAATCAGGCTTAGTTTATCACCAGCATTCTAAAAACCTGACCTAGGGAGAAAAACTAGGTCTGGGGACACACACATGGTTTCTAATATAGCGAATGTTTAGCCTATCCTGATTATCACAAAATCAGGACAGCGAGAATATTCGCATAAGTTATTGAAATTTAATAAAAAATGATCGTTTTAACAGTTTTAGCAAAGATTCTTAAATGAAACATTTTCCCCTTTGCAAGTGAATGGCTGTAATGAAAATAATGGTTCAGTGTATAAACTCTAGGACAGTTTGGTGTCAGTGCCTTGATTTGTGCTAAAGTGCCAACAGTTCTACCCACTCTTGATTTTGCACTATCAATACAAATATCAACCTCCTGAAAAAGCAAAGAATGTTTTAGTATTATGGAAATTATTTTGACCTTAATATTATGAAATTGTCCTGGGAATGACTAGCCTTGTACAGTCTATACTTATTGAAACTCTGAGCTAAAAGATGTACCTTATTTATAGTACAGCTGAGTGTCCAAGACTTCTTAAAGATATTTGTTCTTTCTATTTCTAATCATTAAGCAAATGCAAAATGTGCTATTGTGTTCTTCCCTAGGGTTGTTTTGTTGGCTTTGATCTGGCCCATGCAGTTGGAAATGTTGAGCTCCATTTACATGACTGGGGAGTTGACTTTGCCTGCTGGTGTTCCTACAAGGTACAAAGAAGTTAATATTTGCATCCTTTTATTTCATATTGACACTAAATCTGGATTAAAAACTGTATCAGTGGACCAATTTTAAAGATTTGAGTCACTTTCCCCTACTTCTTTTATTACTGTGTTTTCTGATTTTAATTTAATAGTAGAGTCACATAATAGAATAGTAGAATAGTATGGTAAATAACTTAATTCTGGTATTTCCATCCACCTATAAAGAACACATTCCTTTTTTTCCTAGGCTGTTATGAAAACTTTAGGAGGTTCTAGAGAAAAAGACCCACACATTTAGAACTTAATTCAAATTGTTTAGGGTCTAATTTTTTTTAGAGATAAGTTATGAAATTTCTACTTATTCCAAAATAAAGCTTAAAGAATCAATTTGGCATTAGCATTTGAAGACAATTTGAGAAGGAAAATAAAAACGTTTTTAATTTAGGTGTTTTTAAAATGTGATGCTTTTGTTATTATTTAAATATTTTTATGACAAATTTTAAATAAATGAGCTTTGAAATCAGACAGACCCACAGTGGCATTTTAATTTACCAGGTGGGGCAAATTAGTCTTTTCTAAATCACAGTTTCTTGATTCTATGATGAAACTTGTGCATCTGTCATGGTGTTGTAAGAATTTAATGAGAAAGAGCTTTGGGATGATGCCATTTGTTCATGTTTCCTAAGCTTAAAAGACACCTCTAATTTTATAATGATTTGCTTTTTTGTAACCATTTATCTACTCTTTGAATACTAACGCATCTGCAAAAAATTTCCAAAACTTTTAAAGGTTGCTATATATCTCACATGAATCTTAATTGTATTAGCTCATATAATATAATTGGTCCATAAAATTGAATCACTGAAGTAAAAATCAATTATATCAATCAGATTTTTCACCCTTACAAGGCTCAGTATGTTGTCATATTGAAAAATTAAATTAGTGTGAAAGAATTACTCTTCTCAAAGCCTTCTGTATTTGTTTTCCAGTATCTGATTTCTATTTCTATTTTATTTTTTGGTCAAATATGTAAAGGCTATTCATTGTCAACCTAATAATGATATTTTTCATTTGTTTTTGTTTTAACGAAGTGACCCAAGTTTCTGTTTTAGTATAAAAGCTCAAATAATCATGCATTTTTAATTGGCCAAAAGTTAATTTCATTTTTTAAAAAAGACAAATTATTACATTGATTATTTTTTCAGTAAACTCATATACTTAATTTATTTTGAATTCAGTATTTAAATTCAGGAGCAGGAGGTCTTGCTGGTGCTTTTGTCCATGAAAAGCATGCCCATACGATAAAACCTGCGTGAGTACCAACTTCAGATTCTTCTTTGGTGATAAACAAATTAATTTGCATGAATAATGTGTTACATTTACATAAGTTCCTTAAGATGCTATCCAATAAGAATCTGGATTGATTATAATTATTTTACTACTCTATTGACAATGAAATGCTTTATCAGAAATAAATACTTTCCAAAGAGTTCAATTGGTTGAACAAGAAATTTAATCAAAAAAGAAAAGCTTCAATGCTAAGAATGAGTGACTACAATTATGAAGAGCATATGGTTTAATGCAAAGAGATCACTTCAATTTTTTCCCAAAAATTAGACTTTAGAAAATTTCATATTCCTCACATTGATGAATAAATCAAAGGCAACCAGAGCTGTGCCTAATAGAGTCTTAAATGTTTCATGTTATTATTAAAATTACATGTACCTTTAAAGCTAGAAAAGTTGCATGATTGTCTTGCAGGGAATATCTTCTGTCCTAAAAGACTTTATAATCCATGAAAATTGAAGAAGCTGAACACTGAATAACAGACTGGCTACATAAAAAGCCATACGTGTATATTTTATATAGCTCCTCATTTTTTTTGGAGCAAATATAAATGCAAATGTAGTACACCAACACATTTACACATTTTTATTTGACTGGGGAACTCATAAGTGCTACTGTCATTTTTATCTGGTATTGAGATAAATAAATAATATTCTGGAAAAAAGAAAAAACTTAGTTTTATTGGAGTGTGTGTGAAGAGCAGACTGTCTAGACTCATGATAGATAATATAATAATGTTTGATTAGTTTTCTGAATCTTCTCAGCCACTGGCTAAACGGTATAATCTTTACAAGATTTGGAGCTGAATTAGTAATAGAGCACCTCACATTTCTAATATTCTATGCATGTAAATCCTAGAATTAAGACAATTTTCTATAGTTCATTTAATCGTGTCTAAAATTTCTTCAAGATTGCAGAGTTTTAAAATTAAATAGAGTATTTTCTTTAGATAGACATGTTCTCAGGCAGGCACCTTCCTAGAATGTATTGTTAGTACATTAGATTTCCCCCCATGTCCAAAACTCTCTGAGAAGATAATAAGGCATATATAATATAAGAATACCATGCATATTTTTAAAGGATTCTTTCATTTTTAGGAAATCCCACTGATAACATTTTACCCAGCATAATTTTTTCCCACATTGACAGTATACAAGATATTGCCTGCTTTCACATGATAAATCACACCCTGGTCATTTCCCATTCTCCATTTCTTTAGATTGGAGTTAAGGATCCAATGTATTATATCAACCCAAAAGGCCAGTTAATAGGGGGGAGGATTTTTTAATTTATACAAAATCTAGGCCAGCTAATGCAGGGGGGGGCGGCTAAATTTATACAAATTCTATAGAATGCAAGAGTTAGGAGTTACGTCTGATCTTCCAGCACAGGTCTCTGGCCCTTGAGATTTCTCTCATCATGATTTGCCCTACATGGATGAGAAGCAGGAGGGTGTGAAGGGATTGTAGTATGCTCACACATGCCTCATTTTTTGGAAACCCCACACCCTCTAGACACTGTTTTAATAATTGTTGAGTCATTGCTCCCAGGAGAAAGACCACCTAGGCAATCTTAGTTCACATGGCAGCTGACACTCATTGGTTCTGTAACCTGAAGCATGTTCCCTGACCTCTCAGGGTTCTGCCCTAAATGGAAATAAAATCAAAATCTACCAAACCCTAACCCTACCCCCCCACCACAAAAAAAAAGAAAAATGAAAAAAAATATCAACATCTACCTTATAGGTAATTACTATGAAAATAAAATAGCATGATGTGTGTAAAGCACTAAGCACAAGCACTTAAGCATTATATGTGATCAATACATGTGGGCTATATGAAAAAAAATATCTAAAATTTGAGAAAAAGGCAAAAAGGCAGGCATCGTATTCTTTTAGTGTCATGTGGGCAGTCTTTAACAGGTTCATCCAAGAATTATTTAGGTGAATGTGATTTGTTGAGTCACTGTGAATTTGCATGTGAACTTGTAGACTTTTTCCCAGTAGAGATAATTTCTCTTAAGTAGGTACAATAACCCCAAAGATGATAGTTTGTGACCTTGTCGGACATTAACTAGTTTTGTATCTGTTAGCAAGTTCATTTCAGCGGGCCCTTGATGGACTGCTCTATTCCTCAAATCCTCTCTTGAACAGGCTTTACCATCTCGCTGGTTGCCTCATAAATTAGTGAGCTGAATGTGATCTCTTACATGTGAATGAGATTCATGCTTTCAGCTTTTCTGCAAATTTTACATCATTAGTTATTGTTGCATTATAACTATTAACATCTAGCTTTGGAGACTGATAGGACTCATATTAAGCTGACTCAGAAGGCTCCATTTCAGAGAACACTAGTTGTTGTTTTTTGTTTTGTGTTTTTTCACACTGTTAAAGCTTCTTTTTATGTGATATCAGACTGATTCATTCCAAGTACTGCCAACTTCCACTCTTAACTATCCTTTCTGTACCAGGTCTCATGTGCTATATATTTAATTTGCTTTAAGGAATTGGAACTCTTTAAATAGGAATGGATGCAGCAGAGTCCTACAAGCCAAGGACAATCTATTTTCAGATAGTCTGCTCATTGTCCCTGATAGGAAAAGACTTGTTTTGCTAAAACTCAACTTTGTATTCCATTCTACTCTATACATCTAAAAATCAAACACAACCTGCAGGAAGAGTGGTAGAGTGAGCATCGAGGAGAAGCTATAAAAGGGCAATATACCACACTGCTTGAAAAAGTCTTATTATATTGATATTAAAAAGATGTCCAATAAATAAATAAAAATAGTTAAAAATAGTATAAAGATTTTTTTTAATTAAAAAAAGTTTAAAGATTGAGGGAAATAAGACGTTTCTTTGTAAATCATATCTACAACAGATAGGTCAAATGCAATCTGAACCTCAAAAGTTCCATTATGAGTCCCAATAATCATAATTATATTTCAGTTGTTTGGTTTACAAGATTAGCTGGTAAGTTGTTTGTGTTATAAACCTTCTCACACCTATACTTTTATGTTCTCTCAGGACTGAGGAGATAACTAAAGAGAATTTTTCTCTATTGAAGTATTAAAAAAATATAGGTCATTTAAATAGAGACTATCAAAGAGTGGAGTGTAACTGTTCCTGAAGTTGCGAACTTTGGGAAGTCATCGTTGTTGCTTTAAAAAGAGTGACATCTAGTGGCCAAACAAGTTATTTCAAATATTTAATATCCAAATAACATTTCTTTTCCTAGCCCAGTCCTTCAACCTTTTTTTTGATTTTAACAAATCAATTTTCTAGATACATATTAATAAAGTATATAATTCATCCAAAGTATACAATCAACGATACACAGTATAATCACATAGTTGTGCATTCGTCACTTCAGGCACTAGGGCATTTTCATTGTTTCAATAATAATATTATTAAACAAAAAACAGACAAACAAGAAAGTTCTTCACCTCTCATTCTCTCTGTTTCCCTTGCTGTACATAGCAGCTATTTCCGGCTATTCTTGCACAATTATTTATTTATTTATTAAGCAGTTTTATTGAGCTATATTCACATACCATACGATCTATCTAAAGTGTATAATCAATGCGGCTTTTAGTACAATCACAATGTTGTGCATTCATGATCACAAAAATTTTTTTGAACTATTTCTTTATATATATATTATTTTTAAAAAGATATTTAGATTACATAAATGTTACACAAAAAATATAGGTATTCCCATATGCCCCACTCCACATACCTCCCACACCCTCCCACATACGCAACATCCTTCATTAGTGTGGCACATTCATTGCAATTGATAAACGCATCCTGGGGCATTGCCACTGAGCATGGACCATAGTTCACATTGTAGTCTACACTCTCTCCCACACAGTTCTGCATGTTTTGGGATGATATAAAATGGCCTATATCTGTAATTGCAATGTCATTAAGGACGATTCCCAAGTCCCAAAAAAGCCCCTGTATTGCAACTGTTTTTCCCTCTCCCATATCTCAGAGCCTCCAATGGCCACTGCCTCCACCTCAATGTTGCAATTTCTTCCATTGCTAAAATCACAATATGTCTATAGCAGAATACCAGTAAGTCCACTCTAGTCCATAGTCCATTCCCCAATCCTGAGGATTCTTGGATGGTGATGTCCACTCCACCTCTAATTGAAAGGGGTTTTAGATCCCATACAGCCAATGGATGGGACTCTCTTGCTTGCAGTTGTAGGCCCTCTCCTTTCCTTGATATGTGGTTGTCAATCTTCACCTCCTTGTTGGTTGTCCTGGATGAGTCCAATGAGCGGGGGAGTAGATGTTGCAACTCTGCTGAGGCTCTGGGCCCAGCTGGTACATGGACAGCCCAAAGATTCCAGTCTCTTGGACAGACACCTACTAATTCCAGCACCAAGTATAGATTTAAATAGAAGGGACAGATGAGCCATGTGTAGGGAAGACAGAATTGAGTCCAACTCTGTCACTCTTAGGAGCACTAACTCCAAAGCAGGCCCACTGGAAAGGCACCAAATTCCAGAGCTATCTCCCCTGACCATAAGACCTGGGTGTCTCCAGAGCGCTCAGAAGGCCCACTATTTGGGGTAGTATCCACTTTGGTAGTCTATGAGATCCTGCTGAGATGTGCATAAGCGTTACCTCTGGGATGACCTCCTGACTCACTTTGAAACCTCTTAGCCAAATAAACTCATTTGTTTTTACCTTTTCCCCCTTTTTATTCAAGGTCCTTTTCCAGTTGCATTGCTAGTTGGTGCTTGGTAGCAATCCCTCTGTGCCAGGGAGGCTCATCCCTGGGAGTCAAGTCCCATGCTGGGGGGAAGGTAATGCATTTATATGCTGTGTTTGGCTTAGAGAGAGGCCACATTTGAGGAACAAGGAGGCTCTCAGGAGGCAATTCTTAGGGACCCCACAACACAAGTTTCAACTTCAAGAGTAAAGCCTCACATGCGTAGTCATCAATGTTAAGGGCCCATCAATGGATCATCCTCCTTTGCCAGTCATTGCCCCTGCACTTAGGGCACTGTTGCTGCTACAATACAGAATGTGACAGAGCTCTCCAGGATGGGAATTCAATATTCTTTCAGTTATTGTGTGAGTCTCCACCCACTGTGACAATGCCCCGTGAACATTTGAACATATTTTATATGCCTTATATGAATGCCCACTTCCTCTCATGTATCCCCCATCACTGACACCCCTCACCAATGATACTCCCCTGCCCAGGTGTAACCCTTCTGTGATCCAAAGCTTCTTCAAAAATGAAGCCAATAAAATAGTCAAATACAATTAATAGAAAAATGAAATAATAATGATAGGTTTAAATATAAGAAATAAAATACATAAAAATTTTTAAAAACTAAAAATAATATTAAATTAAAAGATTGGGATATTAAAAAATAATGAAAAATATTTTTAAAATTTTTTGTGACATTTTGCCTTTCATCATTGTAATATCTGTTGTCCTGTATGTACAGTGACATTTTCTTCCATTTATTCCCCACTGTCTTACTTTTTTATATTTTGTTTTCAAAAAAGTTTTTGGTCACAGTAAAGTCACATACAGAATATAACCAACATCCTCCCCCTTTTCCCCCTTCCCGTATTAATACATTTTTATATGTGGTTGGTACCTTTGTTACAACTGATATAAAAATAGTGAGACATAGCTACTAACCATGGTCAATAGCTTCCATATGGTGTACATTTTAGACTGTACACTTTTATAAATTTTGATGATATTTAATATGGCCTGTATCCATCATTGCAAGATCATGTAGAACACTTCCTTTGTCCAATAAATACCCCCTCTTCCATCTATTCTATTCCTCCCTCCCCCTCCCCTTGGGGCCCACGGTGATCTCCTGGCTTTACTCCTTAGATGACAAGATTCATAGTTACTTACAACAACACTGAGGTCTTGACACACTGGTTTGTCCTTCTCTATTAGAAACCACCCATGCTCTGGAGAGACTCCCGCCCCTGTGTTTGTGAACATACCAGTCCACCCCAGGATGTGAGTCCAACTCCTTCCATTATGTGGGTCTCCACCCACTGATACAACACATTACAACAAAATGATCACTCACACACTCCCTAGAAGCCTGCTCCAGGTGTGTCCTGTCCCGAATGCTCCCCCACCACCACCATCCAACACCCTAAACCAGTAACCCTTCCTTGTCTTATTACCATAAAAGCATTCCCAACTTTGTACTTTCAACCACATACCTGCCAATCCCCAGTGTTCACCTGGTCCCTCTCCCAACCCTCCCCCAGTTCCCTGGACCTTCCAACCTACCCTACCCAATCTACCCACCTGTCAAACCTGCACTGCCCAGCCCAATATTATCACTACCCTCCTGTCTTATCCTTTCAATAAGCAACTACACATTTTCACCTTATCATAGATTATGTCCATATGGGCGTTGGCTCACAATCTTCTTCTCCCTTTCTATTCCCTGTAAACCTGTCTTCCAGACAATAGTTCTCTGAGTCTGCTCAATTTGCTTAATTCATATCAGAAAGGTCATGTAATATTTGTAACATGTTATTTCAAATATTTAATATCCAAATAACATTTCTTTTCCAAGCCCAGTCATTCACCCTTTAACATGTATTTTTAAAGTATATGTTTAAATCATGTTTTCCTTTTAGATCATTTGACTACATATTTATAAGGCAATAATGTGGGATTAAAGGCTTCGATCAAGTGGTAGAATAGGATAAAGTTGGGTGTAGTGGAAGGAGGGGGCATTCTAGCTGTGGTAAACAGAATGCTTAAATTTTCATTAATTCAGGGGTAAGAGAGACATTACAAGAGTGGCTGGCCTACCTGGTATAGACAATGGATCCCAGAAGATGTACCAATGTATTCTAAAAGCTTAATACTCAGTATATAGTTTTGAAATGGTCTTTTATACAACACTTCCATTAGCTACTGGTAAATTATATTTGTACCAGGAAATTTCACTTCCTTTTTCAGTTTAAATAGGCATGTTGGCCATTGATCAAAATGGATGACCTAGGAAATTTTCCAAGAGCCTTTTGTCGATAAAGAGAATGAGGAAATTAGGGGCTGGAGTCAACCTGCTCCATTAAGCAACATAACTCAGGCTGTTAGTCTCAATGAGAGTTTAACCTTTGGCAAGTTCATCATTACCTTTTCCCATTCCAGTGTCATATTCTAAACCTTGTCTATAGTTTAAAATTATACTAAATTAGGACTGGTTGTGATTAATGAGTTGTTTTGGTTTTGTTTTATTTTTCCTTAGGAGCAGACAATTCAGGCTATAAAGTTAGTAATTTTTGCTATGAAATATGAAGGGAAATACATTTAATTGTGAGAATTGGACCCCCAGAAATGTATTACTAAAAAGAAGTGTTTAAATAACCTTTTCTTCTTCTTTTTTATTTTTTTTCAGAGGCACTAAGGGAGGGGATTGAGTCCGGGACCTTGTATGTGGGAAGCCAGCGCTCAACCGCTGAGCTACATCGGCTCCCCAAAGTTGGTTTTTTGTTTGTTTACTTGTTATTTGTTTTTTTGTTTTGTTTTGTTTTTCTTGGGAGGCACAGGAGATTGAACCCAGGACCTCCCATGAGGGAAGCAGGCACTCAACCACTTGAGCCACATCTGCTCTTCCCTTTTCTTCTCAACTTTACAAATGTTGTGATTTCTGGCACATGTTAGGGCAATACTTAAGCCTTTTGATTTTAAGGTATTCAAAGCTATCTGAAGCCCACACAAATCTTCTTCTGTAAGACCTCAAAGACAGCAATTTGAGATGCCTTCTTCAGACTCTAGTATGAAAACAGCAGTGGATCGAACAAGCTATTAACATTTCTTCCATAACTTACTTTTATATCCCATCAAGTGCAATCATACATATTGGAAAGCTGCTGTTCCTCACTTTCCACTCTGCTCTAACAAATGTCCAAATGTTCCCCATTTATTAGAGCTCTTGAAATACTTATCATTTTTAGCTTTTCTTAGTGGCCAAGAGCAGGACCTAGTGATAATTTTTATGAAAATGCTAGATTTTTAAATCATGCTGATGCATGTCCATAATTGGTTAGAGGTGTTTGGTACAAGGCTTTAAATAGAAAGGATATTTTTTAAGGTTTTATCAAGGGCTTGAGTCATTTCCATTATTGTACCAAGTTATTTGCAGATTAAAAGGAACCAGATGATGAGGCTGGCTGACTCCAGTGCCTGAATAAGTAGATTTCAGAACTCATAAATGTGGATTATCACTGTTATTAGGCAACTAAAAAAAAAAAAAAAAAAAAAGATATCAAATAATTTTCAGGAAAGTCCAAGAAAAGCTAAAAATAAGCACCAGGAAAGTTCTGTAAAAAGGCTTTAAAATATTATAAGCTTTGTCATAATTGGCCCAATTATTTAATTAATGCTATATGAGGGAAATCATCTTATGCACATTTGTTCTGGGGAATGCTGATATGATATATTTGGATTCTATACACTTCTCTAGGCAATGGTTGAGAATTCCATAGCCCCAAACATTTATAATTTAAACCTTGTTTTCAGTTTCTTCATGATCCTTTTGACTTACTATTAGGTTGGTGCAATAGGAATTGTGGTTTTGGACTGTGAATTTCAAATCATTATAACTAGGCTCAAGCACATCTTTATTAATAAAAATAGAAACCACTGCAATCGACACATTTTTGCCAATGAGAAATAAGTTTGTTTATTCTTGGAGCATAAAAATCTGGGCTTCAGGATTCAACCAACTCTTGGAAAGCATTTTCTGCATCATGTTAGTTGTGGAAAAAAGTTTTCCCTGAAAAAAGTTGTAGAGATGCTTGAAGAAGTGGTAGTCGGTTGGCAAGAGGTCAGGTGAATATGGCAGATGAGGCAAAACTTCATAGCCCAATTCGCTCAACTTTTGAAGCATTGGTTGTGTCACGTGCAGTTGGGTGTTGTCATGGAGAAGAATTGGACCCTTTCTGTTAACCAGTGCTGGCTGCAGGTATTGCAATTTTTGGTGCATCTCATCGATTTGCTGGGCATACTTCTCAGATGTAATGGTTACACCAGGATTCCGAAAGCTGTAGTGGATCAGACAGGCAGCAGACCACCAAACAGTGAATATAACCTTTTTTTGGTGCAAGTTTGGCTTTGGGAAGTGCTTTGGAGCTTCTTCTCAATCCAACCACTGAGCTGGTCATCACCAGTTGTCATATAAAATCCACTGTTCTTCGCACATCACAATCCGAAGGAGAAATGGTTCGTTGTTGTTGTGTAGAATAAGATAAGATGACACTTCCAAATGACGATATTTTTTTATTTTCGGTCAGCTCATGCGGCACACACTTATCAAGCTTTTTCACCTTTCCAGTTTGCTTCAAATACTGAACGACCATAGAGAGGTTGATGTTGAGGTCTTTGGCAACTTCTCATATAGTTCTAAGAGGATCAGCTTCGATGATTGCTCTCAATTGGTCATTGTCAACTTCTGATGACTGGCCACTACGCTCCTCATCTTCAAAGCTCTCGTCTCCTTTGCAAAACTTCTTGAACCACCACTGCACTGCATGTTCCTTAGCAGTTCCTGAGCCAAATGCACTGTTGATATTGCAGTTGTCTCCACTGCTTTATGAACATTTTGAACTCAAATTAAAAAATCACTCAAATTTGCTTTTTGTCTAACATCATTTCCAGAGTCCAAAATAAATATAAAATAAACAGAGAGTAATAAGTCATTAGCAAAAAAAACATAAAGCAAGAAATGCACATTAAAATGATTTATAACACATTTATTTAAGAATGTATTCCAATATCAAATGGCAAATTTCAACAATGCAAAACTGCAATTACTTTTGCACCAACCTAATACTTATCAGATCCTTGTCTTAAGCTTGGATAAGGTCTCCTTGGTTAGAGGGTGGTGAGTAAATGAGGAGGTATAGGTACCAGTAGCAAGGTGTGTGAATTTACAAGGCTCCAGATGCTTCCAAATGTGATGGGCCACTAATAATAGATTTCTTGGTGGGAGTTTTCACAGAATACCCAGTTGAAGTATAACTGAGGCCTCCTGGGGCATTTGCCTTACTTTTGTAGTCTGTTTCTGAAGTTGGGTATTCAGCATTAACATGGATGATTTCTCAGCCACAACTTCTTGACCTCTCAGCCACATTAGATATAACTGGACAACCCCTTTGTCTTTAATACGCATCTCTGACTCCCCTAAGATTCATTAATAGCATTTTGTTTTGCTTCTGCTCCAATTACTCTTCTTCATGTTTTACTCTTCTTTGTCTATTACAAGTTTTATTTTTTTCGCTTTCACGCCGTAGGCATCAGCCCTAGTTCTCTTGCCCAGGAGTATCCCAACCACATTCATAATTTCAACTACTACCATTGTAGATAACATCAATTTGCATTTCCAGCTTTACCACTTTCTCACTTTCATCTGATTGCAAATGACAAGAGTTCTTCATTATCCAAGCATTATCCCAGTCCCCAAAGCTATATGGAATGTTGGAAAGCAACGATTGTCATACCAGGAACATATTCATTAATGAACTGCCCACTTAGAAAATTAATCCTTACCTGAAAACCCTTTCACGAGATAGTATTAGCATCTATCTCGATGAATTACTTGAAACAGTCTTAGTCTCTAGCTGATTATAGATTGTGATAATATCAGAGAGTACAATGCAAACATAATGAAAATGGATTCTAAAGTGAAATTTTGCAAGAGACTCAGGACTTCATGATGTAAGTGGTGTTGGAGAAGTGCTAAATCACAGAATCATGGACAATGAAAATCTGTCAGAGTTAGAGCGGCTGACATTTGAAGTAGAGGAAAGATTGACAAGGTACTTCAAAAAAGCAACTGACCTGAATATCAACGAAAAAGGAGAAATAATGAAAGCCTCGAATTTTTGTTGTTTAAAAATGATCATCTTTACGGTCATGCTGAGTAAATTAAACATAATATTGAAAGAGAACATATTTTGCCATCACAACATTTTTGTCAAAAAAAGAAAGGATTAATTGGCAGCCAGGACTGCAGGATTTCGAGAAAGCATTCCATAATAGATTAGCACATAATTTATCTGCAGTTCCTGATGACTGAGTTATCAAAAATATTTTAAAATATTTAAATTTGAACCTACTGATAGAGAAATATTTATAAAAACTGATACATAGGCCTGTACTAATCTCTACACATTAGCAACATTGACCGTAAACCACTGCGAGGAGCACCCCGGGTGCCCTTTCAAAGCGCGAGTGGTAACACAGGAATCGTGCTCTGTTTCCACCAAGGTGAACCAAATGAATTGGCCTGCCTACCACTGTGGTCACGTGCTACAGACTTAGCAAAAGAGATCATGTGTCGATTTTTTTTGTGTGGACAACAATGTAGAAGCTAAAATTGACATATTCTTATGTAAAGTTTTTCTATTCTTTGATTTTTAATAAACTTTGGAAACACAAAAAAATGGATTAAATAACCCAAATGTTGATTTTTATGGTGCATTGTAAAAAGTAGCATGGTGTAATTTTAACTTGTTTTCTCAAATTTTAAATTAATTTTCTTATATAATTTTGACTATTTATTTCAATGTAGCAACTCCATCAAACCATACTTTTCTCTACTAGTTACTATAAAATTCTGATAATTGGTTTAAAATAGATTTATTTTAAGTGGTCTTTTCCCATGTATCCCACTTGTCTTTAGCTAATGAGGACTTCCAATATGACCATATAGTTTTCTAATCTTAAGAGCTAAATTTGATGAAACTTGAATTTTATCTGACTCCAAACAGGCATCCTTTCCAAAGTGCCCATTGTTTTCTCATGTAAAGAGAATGATCCTGAGTCTATTAAGGAGCTATGAGGAAATATAACCAACAAATATTTTTGGGCAAAAAAACTTTCATAGATGCAAATAAATATAGGATTTTCCCCATAGTTTTAAAATCTTACAATTGGTTTGGGGCGATATCATCCAAATAATCAAATCAGGATTTAAATACCAGACAACACAAGGCTAGAATTTGTGTCACAAGACAGCTTCTGATTACTTGCTGTGAGAATTTCAGATGGATTGCCATAGGAGCCGTGGTCAGAATTATGACTTGAACTCAGATCTGCTTGGGGAAAGCTGGAGTGAGGAGGTGAGGAAACTTACAGATAAGAATCCTCTGTGTGAGCTCTTCCACAGGAGGCCTACACGTCACCGTTGCTGCCACCGCTATGTCTCTTGTGATCCCCAAGAAGTTCCAGCACATTTTGCAAGTGCTCAACACCAACTTTGATGGGTAGCAGAAAAGAGCTTTTGTCATCCCTGCCATAAGGGGTGTGGGGCAAAGTATACTCATGTGGTGTTGAAGAAAGCAGACATCTACCTCACAAAGAAGGCAGGAGAGCTCACTGAGCATAAGGTACAACGTGTGATCACCATTATGCAGAATTCGCGCCAGAACAAGATTCCGTGCTGCTTCTGGAACAGAGGGATGTCAAGGATGGAAAATAAAGCCAGGTCTTGGCTGTTGTTCTGGACAAGTTCCACGAAGACTTGTAGCAACTGAGGAAGATTTGAGCCCACAGAGGACTGCGCCACTACTGGGGTCATTGGGTCTGAGACCAGCACACTGCTGTGGTCGCACCTTGGGTGTGTTCAAGAAGAAATTGGTCTATGGGCCTTGTCTATTAATAAATAATTTATATACCTATGGCAAAAAAAAAATGCTCTGTGAAATGAAATGCCATGTTAGCTAAGTGAATAAATTTATTTTCTGTTACTTTGAAAGCTGAAATTATTGCTATGAGATTTCATTTGATTAGTTTCATAAGTTTAAGGAGGTATAAAGAAGAAGAAAGAATTACTTAAATGGCATTTCATAAAGGGATATGTTAAATGATCTTTTCCTTTTTATACTCTTCACTAGCATTTTTATGGGATCTGAGTTATTGACTTAACATTTTAAAGCTCTCTTCATAAAATTGCTCTTGTTCCTATTCTACAATATTTGAGAAATTATAAACAATGATAAAATCATGATTGTTTCAAGCTCTCACATAGTTCCAGAACCACTTTCATGGAGTGGTTATACCTATTGTAAGTCTTAGTCCTTAGATAATTACTGTAAGAGATTGAAAAGAAGACAAATCTCTTGAGGAAACTCATCCATGGACTCTTGACATATAACCTATACCTCTCTTCATCTGGAGCCATTTTAGATCAATGACTTCAAAAAGATCCCTCATTTCCTAGGCTTCACAAGTTTTACTAACGCAAAATCCTAAAGAGAGTTTTCTTGCATGGTAAACTAAAGCTGTCATCATAAAAACAACTTTAATACATTTAGGCATGATCAAGCTTAAAAATAAATTCAGTAAATAATCTGTTCCTATTTTATTTTTCCAATTCAGGAGAGGAAATAATACTGGCTCTTAAAAGAAAGCCATAATAGTAGTTATCAGTGTGAAAAAAAGATACATAACTGCCCTGCTTGCTCATAAATCACTGCACTTAGATAATGATGACATTATCATTAATTTGGAAAAACTGAAGTCATTTGAAAGCTCATAATTTATTTTTTATTCTAAAAATTGCAATCTAGTGTCTCCAAAGATATAGGAGGTTCAAAGAAGCTTCAAACAAAAAAAGTTAAAACTTGTCAAAAAGCTTCAGCTCTTGTTTTAATTACTTCAAAAATTTAATTCCTAAAGTGACTTTTGAAATCTGCAAGGTCTTTTATTTTAACTCTTAGCAGCTATTGCTTTTTTTTTTTTTTGTAATGTTCATGTTTAGAAAACATGTATATCAATCTGGTTCTTTATGATTGCTAAAAAAAATGGAGGATTGTTGCAATGACACATGGAAGCATGGGGCATCATGAAGCATTGCCTCATAACACAGAGCCAAGACTGAGGTGGGTTGACTTCTTAGATCACAAGAATACTAGGAACAGAACAAAGACCTAAACTTAGTGACCCATTTTTCTTAGTTCACTTGGTTTTTACCCTTCCAGAGGAGGGAATTTGGTTGGGTGGGAATTATCCATTTGTCTAGAGTTGGGACCTGTCTCTCTCATGCCCCAGCTCATAGATAGATAGCTTGTCTTGGCACACATATTAAACTGGTTCCTATCAGCTTTGGTATGAGCCATGGCAACGCAGACAGGAAACAGCCATGAGGCTCTCTTTCTTGTTTTTTTTTTTTGTTGTTAAGAGAGCTGTGATCCTTATGAGACTTCACCTGAGCATGTCCAATATAATTGCTTGAAAAATGATTATAAATTTAAATGTTCTTAATTGTAAACTCCCTGAGAATGTGGACATTGGCCTATTAATTTTCATTTTCTTTCAAAACTATAATTCCCAATAAAATACTAATTTTTATTTATTTATTTTTATTTATATATTTTTTTAAGTATTTATTTATTTATTTATTTGCTTTTATCCATTTTTACTCCCCACCCCCCGTTTTTGCTGTTTTGTGTCCATTTGCTGGGTAACTCTCTGTGTCCATTTCCTGACTCTCTTCTTATCCTTCTCCACCGGTCTTCACTGGGATTTGATCCTCAGAACCTGCGCCATCTTAGTTGCTTGTTTTTCAACGTGTGTGATCTTGGCTCTCCCTTGTGTCACTCTCCTGTTACATCATCATCTTGCTGTGTGGCTTGTGGGGCCTGACGGTGCACCCACGGAAGGGACCTGATGCCTCACCCACTTGCAGGGCCTGGCGGCACACCCACATGCAGGGCCTGGGGGGCTCACCCACTCATGGGGTCTGGGGGGCTCACGCACTTGTGGGGCATGACGGTGCACCCGCACACAGGGTCTGGCAGCCCGTGTGCCTTCTATAGTTTCTTTTTTTAAATTTTTACTGGGACGTCCCAGGTATTGAACCCAGGTGCTTCCATATGGGAGATGGACACTCAACCATTTGAGCCATATCTGTCCCTCTGCTATATCTCTTAAGGTTGACCAAAGATACCTAGAGTTACAGTCGTTTTCCATACAGGATGGTCATATTATAAAATAGTCTTGATTTATCACCAGCATTCTAAAACCAGACCTAGGGAGAAAAAACTAGATCTGGGGACATGCATGGTTTCTAAATAGTGAATGTTTAGCCTACCCTGATTATCACAAAATCAGGACAGCAAGAATATTTGCACAAAATATTAATTTTTATTTTTGAATATGTGGCTCTTGCTTTACTCTCAGCCTAATAGATAAACCAACTTATAGCATATGGAAACATATTCTGAAGAGGTTGTGATTTGGAAAATACTGTCAAATTAAATATGCATTTCCATATGTTTCAATGAAGACCAAATATACATCCTTGAAAACTGGCTGCAGACAGCCTAAAAAATCCTTTATGAGTTATTTTAATGAACAAAATTATGACTTCCTAAATTTCTGGGTCCAGGCATCTTCTCTCTGTTCTTATGTTTTTTATATCAATATTATCTCAAGGAATTATAAACCAATAGTTCAGAATAATAGATATTTCAAGAAAGCCTATGGAGATATTTCTCAAGGACTTTATTTGTTAATAATGCTTTCAAACAAAGAAAATATTCACTGAACTCTGGTAAGAAAAACATATTATGTCAAAACATCAGGAAACTATCATCATTAATTAAAATTCATAATTTCAGGAGATGAGTTTTTTATGACTGTGGTTCTCCTACTATTTTTCCACACTGGACAATTTTGATCAAGCCCTTTGTTGAGTAAGATTTTGAAGATATAATCGAATATGTAACAAAACTCAGTGAAACACCCTATCTTTCAGTAGTTATAGATGTAGGGATAAATGAAGAGGAGAAAAAGTAGTAGAACTTTGTGATTTCTTTCAAACTATGTTCTAGAGTAGCTTTGAATCAGGAGACTTAGAACAGTTGTGAATATAGGAATTTTTTGTAGAAAATAAGAACTGACATAAGATCTTCTTTGCCAACTAAGAACAAGTTAGGAATATTCTACCTGCTTAACATCATAGCTCTATATGAGCAATACTTGGGCACTTGTTCTTAACTTCGTGGACTAAAGGAATCAATTGTGTGAAAAGGATTTTTACTTGTCTATAGTACCTCTGAATCTGTTTCCATCATTTAGCCATGCCTTTACTTTTCCTACCTATGTGCTGGTTACCAACTGCCTGGATTTAGACTCTCCTTGCTTTCATCTTTCATTACTTTCTTTTGTCCCTTGTTATACTTTTTATTCACTGCTTCCTCTAATTCTTACTCCTGTGCACGAGCTCCATCTTCCCGCTGTGTGCCTATAATACTGTCATTTCTGACACCAACGTCTACTTAAACGGTAGCAAGTATGTCTCTGTTTCCCAAGACTTTCTGCTCATCCCATTTGGCAGTTTACTGATCTCAGTACCCTGGTGTGAGGGCATGGCATAAGAACCTGACTGGGGACTTAAATTCCCAGACCATCATGTCCAAATCCTTCCAAACTGAACATTAATTCTTGCCGACAGAGTTTTAGTATGCTCAAACCTCACTTGTTTGCATTTGGTCATCTGACTGGTTAGGAGAAAACAAAACAAAACTAGAGGCTAGAAGAAACACTTTGGGTGGTGATGGATGAATAAAGCTTGGAGCAACCAAAAGGGCAGAACAGAAAAGTCTATAATTGCTCATGAAAATAAGTTATTTTCACTGAAATTTTCAGAATTTTGACTTTTTATAATCCTTAAAGCCACAGCTTCATAGGTTCCTATTTTCATTTATTAAAGAAATATTCATTGAGTAATGACTATATTTTAGTCAAGTTTTAATATGTTTGAAATATTTTGACAAACTAAGCGAAGATCACTCTTCTCACAGTTTGCATTTTGGCAAGGTAAAACAGACTATGCACAAAATGAACAAACTATATCATGTACAGGAAGTAGATAAGACTGTGAACAATTGAAAAAGTAGGACAAGAGAAGAGGCTGTAGGAACATCCTAGGTGGGATCCTTGACATCTTTCAGTATTAAGAAGGTATTCAAGGAAGCCCTCATTGAGAAAATGAGATTTGGATGAAGACTTGAAGGAGGTAGGAAGTGGGCCAAGGAGTTACTTGGTTTCAGGCAGAGAGAGTATCCAATCAAAGACTCTAAGGCAGGAGTGTATCTTGGGTACTTGAAGAACAGCAAAGAAGCCAGTGTGACTGGGGTAGACTGACCAAATTGGAGATTAGTAGGGGATGAAATTAGAGAGTTAATAGAGTCCATATAATGTATGCCTTTGTAAGATAATATAAGGATTTGGGAGCCATTGCCCATTTTAGGAAGAGTGGTGTAACATAGATTTAAATTAAATGCCATTTTGGCTGTTCTGTTGATACCAAGCTATAAGTGGGTAAGAGTGGATGTTGGAAGACCTGCTGGAGAATCATCACAATAAGCAGGCAAAAGATGATAATGATTCAAAGCAGAGGAGTAGCAGTGGAGGTGATGAGATGCAATAGGGGTCTAAGTCTGCTCTAAGAGATAAGTGGCAACACTCTAAAGCTGCGAAAGAATAGAAATGTTATTGTTAGTGAAAAGATTTTTGCATTTATACAGGAGATGCTCACCATCTAAAATATGGTAATAGCAACTAGAATGAAGAAAACAGAACAAAATTAGAGTTACTAAGAAATTGAAATAGAAAACTTTGGATAGGGGGCAAGATGTTTGGACATAGGGATGCTAAGTTGTAGTCCAGTGTCACACAGTTAATTCATTGATCAACTAAAAATATATTTACTGAGCATCTATTATAGACTGAGCAAGGAAAGGAAAGAGAGAGGTTAGGGAAGCCGTTACTGAAGAGGTATCATTTGATCTTACTGGAAAAATGCTTCTGACCCTTAATCAGACTGGAGGAGAATGGTGGCAGGGGTGGGGTGTTCCAGGCAGGGTGGTTTTATGTGTGTTTCAGGCAGGGGCCAGATCACTGAGGCTCTCCAGTTTTGAGTAAGGAACTTTGGTTGTATCTTAAAGGCAAAGGGGAGCCACTGACTGTTCATGTAGAACACGATTACAAAGTCCAATCCCGTCACCTCTCCAGACCTTGGTTTGTTCACTGGTAAAATTTCTAGTTAGGCCTGGGGGGACTCTAAGGTTCCCTTCTAGTTTTTCAACACTGTATTCTCAAATGATAAAAATGAAGCATCAGAATAAGTGAGCTGGTAATGATAACACCAGACCTAAAGCCAACTTGATGGAAACCTGTGCTTCATCGTCAGCTGAATTAATGACCTTGTGGCTTCTTTTATGTTCAACACCACCCGCACTCTCACCCCCTTTATGTAACAGATGAATGTGATAAAGCAGAGTAAATTAAGACAAATTTGTAGTAAACTTTACTATAAACTTATCTTTTTTTTTCTTCTTTTCTAGTACAAGAGGGTATTAGGTACCTGTCTCTTAAAGTTCAGCTGCCAATATTTTTATTAAGAAAACTAGGAGGGATATGTAAAAGTAACTTGAATGAAGAAATTTCTGATTACATTCCTAATAAAACGATTTTTTTATAACCTTTGATTTCATAAAGAATGATTATTTGATGAGGAAAATTAATAAACGTTTATGTGAGATTAGGTTTTAAAGGACCCTCGGGTATAGGATGACAGACATTGAAAATTATCCCAATCGCCATTACAGATCATGTTTATTTTAAGAATAAACAGTTATACTGCACCCCAAATGGTTTATATTTTGCAATACTATAATAAATTGTCTGAGTAAACATTTTTTACAAGTCGTGAAAGCAGTAGAACAATTGTATTTAGTTTTAAGCTATGACCTTAAGAGTCAGAGGGAGAGAGAGAAAGAAAGGCAGACAGACAGACAGACAGACAGAGGGGAAGGAAGGAAGAAAAGATGAAAGAAAAAGAAACTTATTCCCAGTCATGTTCACATTCCTAAACACAGATTTAAATTATTAAACATATGGTCATAAGTTGTTAAGTAAAGGATCATTGTGAAAGCAGTCATTTATGCAAATGTACCTTCTTTAAAATGGGTGTGATCTGATTTCACTATATGTTGGATTTTGTTGCACAGATGAACTGTGTGTTTAACACAGGCTAAGGAAACTGGGATAGTTGCTTTATTTACTTTTGAGGAGGTTTGGAGTCCGGGGGGTGGCGCTGTAAGTGGTTTGAAGGATAACTTAAATTAATTCAGTGCATGAAATATGTAGGAATTCATCCTGAAGATTCTGCTTTAAAGGCTTTATTAAAGAGATCAAGGAGAGTTTGGATATTTCATCTCAAAACTCCTAGCATGCAAAAGCATATTCAGTGGATCCCTGGTGGTTTTCTCTCACTAAATCTGAATATCATGCTTCAAAGTTACCTTTATAATAAGTGATGATTTCTACTTGATAGCAAGTATTTGAAAATCCTTTTAGGAAATTTATCAAGGTCTAAGAAATCAAAGCAAATTAAAATCTTTATTTATTTTATTTATTGGGTTTCTTCCAACAGATTACTTTTCTTAAAATTCTGTTAATATCTCTATTCTACATAAATTAACTCCCTACTTGATATTTAATTTTGATGGCAAGAAACTCCAGTTTACAGTACAAGAACAATGACATTACATATTAATTATTATTGTTCTTATTCAATGTGTAGAAATGATTTATGAGCTTGTTGTGATAATAGCTACTTATAAACCAATTTAATGGTTTTTAATTTTACTTCATTAGCTTTAGAATATTTGGTTTTTAGAAGTCATGCCAATATTTCATTTAGATTACATTTCTTTTGTGTTTTGATTGTACCTTTCCTAAATTCCAAAAATTTAGTGATAGGCTCTTAAAATAAATCTAACTCTTAACTGAATCCTCAATATCATTATCTGAATAATTAGGATAATAAGAGTATCTACCTCATAGGTTTGTTTGAAAATTATGTGATAGCTCAGAATAGTTTCTGGCTCATAATGAAAGTTCAGTTAGTACAAATTAATAAATTAACTTTGAGAATTGAAACCAGGAAAATTCCAACCATCTCTAAGATGAACTTTTTGGCTATTTTTATAAGGCTTTCACTAATTTTGGGGGAATTATCAGTGACCTAGATTCAGTTTTTTCCTTTCTGTCAATGGAAAGATAATATGGAGGATAGATTTATTTCTCTAAAATGTTGTTTTATTTTGTTAAATGGAATTAATTTTTCTTATTTTATTTTAAGTAGTAATGTTTTTCAAAATGTTGATCTAATTAAGGTAATAATATTACAGTAGTATGGGCTCTCATATTAAATTTTTGATATCTATGATGCTATTCTTCATGAAAATATCCAGAACAATCAAAAAGTGTCAGACTTATTAAAGAAGACAACCTAAAACTTCCTTACTTCACAAAAGGTGAAGAGTTTTAATAAGATAAAAATATCATCTTCTTATTATAATACCCCATTTAAATGATTAAATTTTTTTTTTTTTTTTTTTTTGGTAAAAATGCAGAGCAATTAATTTAGAAAGTTACAATTTTCTTCCAGAAAATATACCAGCTAGAATTTCACTAAGACTGAAGATAGGTAACTACAAAGATCAAAAGAACATGGTAATTATTTATAATTTATATCAGAACAAAGATGCAAAAGGAAAAAAATTGAAAAATCAACAACAGTCTGAAACACTTAACCACCACTGGCCCCAGATCTTTATAGCACATACAATATGGGATACTTTTTATTTAATGGCTCATGGCAAAAAACTGTGAAAGAGAGTTGGTATATATTATTGATTAAGTTTTTTGTTGTTGTTTTATTTTGGTTTTTTTTTGGGGGGGAGGTCCCAGAGATTGAACCCAGGACCTCATACATGGGAAACAGGCACTCAACCACTGAGCTACATCTGCTCCCCATTGGGAGTTGGTGTTTTTTTATTTCTTTGTTTCTTCATTTTTAGGAGGTACTGGGGACTGAGCTTGGGGCCTGTATATGGAAAACAGACTCTCAACTACTTAAGCTACATCTGTTCCCTTACTATCAGTTAAATTTTGATTAATATTTTCTTTAATTGCTTTGCCCACATAATTCAATGACATCATATCTAGATATTAGTCTTCAGTGCCATGTTATAAAGAAAATTATATTAGCTCCCCACTCTAGAGTACTCTGGCCCCATTTTCTACTAATTTCTAGGGAATATGGTATAAGGAGCTTGTATATAGAGTTGTCATTTACTTTCTTATCTTTCTCGTACGCCAATTGCCTTCCTTTAATAACTTCAATATTCACGCAGGTGAAACTGAAACATTTCCTCTTTTTTTCTTAGGGAATTTGTGGGCTTACAGAAAAATCAAGCATAAAATACAGGGTCCTGTATGCCACCTTATTATTAACACCTTGCATTGGTGTGGTACATTTATTACAATTGATGAAAACACATTTTGATAATTGTGCTATTAACTATAGTTCTTGGTTTGACTTAGGGTTCACAGTTTATGTTGTGCAGTTCCATGGATTGTTTATTTTAATTTTTATTCTGGTAACATATATTCAACCTAAAATTTCCTTTTTAACTACATTCAAATATATAATTCAATGTTGCTAATTACATTCACAATGTTGTGCTTCCATCAACACCATCCATTACCAAAACTTTTCCTTCATTCCAAACAGAAACTCTATACATTTTAAGCCTCAATTTCTATGATATTTTGAAAGCTGGATGGACCCCAGAAAATTATGTTCTTAAAGTTAATCCTTTCCTGTGGGTGTAACTCGATTGTAGGTGGGACATTTTGATTAGTTTACTTGAGTTAAGGCAGTACCCAGGGTGGGCCTTTACTCTCTTACTGGAGTCCTTTATAAATGGGATGGATACAGAGAGAGAAAGAGAAAGCCACTGAAGCCAGAAGCTGAAAGCAAGGAAAGCCAGAAGACAAGGCACCTGCCTTCATGTACCTTGCATGTGACAGAGGAGTCCAGGATCAGGGGCAGCTGGTCTTAGAAGAGAAAGCAACTGCCTGATGATGCCTTGATTTTGACAATTTCCATGGCCTCAGAATCATAAGCTTGCAAGCCAATAAATCCCCACTGTAAAACCCAACCCATTTCTGGTATATTGTTTTCAACAGCCTAGCAAACTAAAACTACTACCTGTTCTTTATTCTCATCCCATCCCCTAGTAACCTATATTCTAGATTCTAACTCTATGAGTGTGCTTATTCTAAATATTTCATATCAATGAGATCATACAATATTTGCCCTTTTGCTTATTTCACTCAACATGATGTCTTCAAGGTCCATCCATGTTGTCACATGTAACAGGCTTCATTCCTTTTTATAGGAGAATAATTTTCCATTGTTGTTTATACCACATTTTGTTTATCCATTAATCAGTTGATGGAAACTTGGGTTGCTTCCACCTTTGCAATTGTGAATAATGCCACTATGAAAATTGATGTACAAATATCTGTTCAAGACCCTGCTTTCAATTTTATTGGGTACACGTCTAGAAGTGGGATTGCTGGGTCATATGGTAATTCTGTACTTAACTCTCTAAGGAACTGCCCAAGTGTCTTTGAAGGAGACTGCACCATTTTACATTCCCACAACAATGAATCAGTATTCCTATTTCTCCACATCCTCTCCAGCACTCCTTTTTTTAAATAGTAGCCATGCTAGTGGGTG
This sequence comes from Tolypeutes matacus, assembly GCA_026826555.1. Taxonomy (NCBI): domain Eukaryota; kingdom Metazoa; phylum Chordata; class Mammalia; order Cingulata; family Chlamyphoridae; genus Tolypeutes; species Tolypeutes matacus. The sequence continues at coordinate 36,178,723 of JAKSZT010053928.1, read as the reverse complement.
TGAAATGGTATCTCCTTGTGGTTTTAATATGCATTTCCTTAATGGATAATGATGTCGAAGATCTTTACAGGTGCTTTTGAGGCCTATATATGTCTTCATTGGAGTAATGCGTAGTCAAGTCCTTTGACTATTATTTAATTGGGTTAATGGTCTTTTTTGTTGTTGTTGATTTGAAGGTTTCCTCATACATTCTAGATATTAAACACTTACCAGATATGTGGTTTCCACATATTTTCTCTCAATGTTTAGGTTGCATTTTACTTTCATGATAAAGTCCTCTAAAGCACAAAAATTTATATTTTGATGAGTTCTCATTTATCTATTTTTTTCTTTTGTTACTTATGGTTTGGGCATAACATTTAAGAAAACATTACCTAACACAGGTCCTGAAGATGCTTCCTTATGTTTTCTTCTAGGAGTTTGATAATTCTGCCTATTATATTTAGGCCTTTGATCCATTTTGAGTTGATTTTTGTATATAGTGTGAGGTAGGAGTCCACCTTCATTTTTTTTTTTAACAGAAATTCAGTTTTCCCAGCACCATTTGTTGAAGGGGCTATTCTTACCCAATTAAGTGGTCTTTGCTCCTTTGTCAAAAATCAGTTGGTCATAGATGTGAGGGATAGTTTCTGAACTCTCAATTTGATTCCATTGGTCTATATGTCTGTCCATATGCCAGTACCATTCTGGTTCGTTTACTGTGGCTTTATAATAAGTTTTAAGATTGGGAAGTGTGAGTCTTGCACCTTTGTTCTTTTTCAAGATGGCTTTGACTGTTTGGGGTCCCTTACCCTTCCATATAAATTTGGTGATTGGCTTTTCCATTTCTGAACAGAAGGTTGTTAGAATCTTGATTGGTATTGCATTGAATTTGGAAATCACTTTTGGTAGAATTGACATCATATCAATATTTAGTCTTCCAATCCATTAACATGGAATATCCTTCCATTTATTTAGATCTTCTTTAATTTCTTTTAGTAACAATTTATAGTTTTCTGTGTACAACTCCTTTATATCCTTGGTTGGATTTATTCCTAGATATTTTATTCTTTTTCTTGCTACTGTAAAGGGAATTTTTCTCTTGATTTCTTATTCAGATTGTTTGTAACTACTATATAGAAACACTACTGATTTTGGGGTGTTGAACTTGTACCCCACCACTTTGCTGAATTCATATATAGCTTTTCAAGCTTTCTTGTGGCTTTTTCAGGATTTTCTGTATGTAGCACTGTATTAGTCAGCCAAAAGGGTGCTGATGCAAAGTACCAGAAATCTATTGGCTTTTATAAAGGGTATTTATTGGGGGTAGAAGCTTACAGTCACGAGGCCATAAAGCATAATTTACTTCCCTCACCAAAGTCTGTTGCCACGTGTTGAAGCAAAATGGCTGCCGGTCTCTGGGAGGGTTCAGCCTTCCTCTTCCTCATAAGGCTCTGTGGTCCTAGCTCTTTCCTTTCTCAGCTGAGGGCTGGTATAAGTCTCATCTCTCTCCTGGGGCTAGTTTCTCCCCAGGTTCAGCTGCTCTGTTCTCTCCACAAGGTCGGCTGTAGACTATCAGGCTTTCTCCCTTCCCAGGGCTTCTGCCATTTCTATGGAGCTGTCTCTATTCCTCTGTGTTCTTCTGTGTGTTTACTTCCTGTGCCTCCAGCATCAAAAACTCCAAACTCTCTCCTCTGCTGTGTGGTTTTCTCTGTGAGTCCCTGCCCACCAAGGGCCACTCAACATCCTACTGGCCCAATCGAAGCCCTAATCATAATTTAATCAAGTAAAAATAAAATATCTGAAGGTAATAAAATCTAATACACCCAAAGGAACAGACCAGTTTACAAATATAATCCAATATCTATTTTCAGAATTTGTAAATATTACCAAACTTCTATAAGCACCTTGTCATCTAAAAATAGGGAAAATTTTACTTCTTTTACAATTTGGATACCATTTATTTATTTATTGGCTTACTTGCTCTGGCTGGAACTTCTAGTACAATGTTGAATAGCAGTGGTGACATTGGGCATTCTTGTCTGATTTCTGGTCTTAGAGGGAAAATGTTCAGTCATTCACCTTTAAGCATGAGGTTGACTGTGGGTTTTTCATATATGCCTTTTATCATGTTGAGGAAATTTCCTTCTCTTCTAAGTATTTCTATCAAGAAGGGGTGCTGGATTTTGTCAGGTGTCTTTTTTGTGCCGATTGAGATGATCATGTGTTTTTTGCCATTTCATTATGTTAATGCGATGTATTTCATTAATTGATTTTTATGTTAACCACCCTTGCATACCTGGGATAAATCCTTCTTGATCATTGTGTATAATTCTTTGTGCTGTTGAATTCAGTCTGCTAATATTTTGTTGAAGAATTTTGCATCTATATTTATGACATATTGGTTTGTAATTTTCTTTTCTGTTCCTTCTTCTTTAATTTTTTGGAGGAGTTTGAGCAGGAATGGTGTTGATTTTCTTTGAATGTTTGGTAAAATTCCCCTGTGAAGCCATCTGGTTCTAGGCTTTTCTTTATTGAGAGGTTGTTGATTTGTTTTGTTTTGTTTTTTAACTGGTTGAATCTCTTTATTAGTTATTGGCTTGTTGAGGTGGTCTATTACAATAACTTGAGTTATTGTAGTTAGTTTGTGTGTCTCTAGGAACTCGTCCATTTCATCAGGGTGATCTCATTTGTTGACATATGGTTGTTCATTATAATCCTTGTTATTTCAGTGGGGTCAGTAGTAATGTCCCGTTTTTCATTCCTGATTTTAGTTATTTGTGTCCTCTCTTATTTTTTCTTCATCAGTCTAGCTAAAGACATATCAAAGTCTGTTGCCATGTATGAAGCAAGACAGCTGCTGACATTTGCCAGGATTCAGGCTTCTTGGGTTCCTCTCTTCCTGGGGCTCTGTTTCTCTCTGGGTTCAGTTCCTCTTCGTCCTCCACGAGGTCAGCTGTAGACTATGAGGCTCTCTAGCCTTTGCCTCTCTCCACAAAGCCAGCTGTGAACTGTCAGGTGAATGGCTCGTCTCTTTTCCCGGGGCCTTTTCTCCTTCCTCACGACCAAGAGCCTCTGGATACTTACTTCCTGGGGCTCCAGCTTAAGACTCTGCATCAGAACTCCAATTCAAAAACTCCAACTCTGTCCTTTGCCATGTCTTTTGTCTTTGACAAAAGGCTCAACACCCTACTGATGTGGCCCAGTCGAAGCCCTAATTATAATTTAATCATGCCCAGATGAACAGACCAGTTTATAAGCATAATCCATATCTATTTTTGGAATTCATAACTATATCAAACTGCCACAGTCACTTAGGCTATTTTTGCTTTGTAAATGATTTTTCATTTATGCTGTTCAGTCTGTCTCATTTCAATTTCTGTGTCTTTGTGTTTGCTGAATCTTTTACTCTGCCAACTCCAGTATGTCCTTTGGGAATCTTTCATTTCAGTTATTCTGGTCTTCAACTCCAGTAGTTCCATTTGGTTCCTATTTAAAATTTCTATCTCTTTACTGAAATTTCATCTTGTCCATCCATTGATTTCCTGGTATCCTTTAGTTCTTTCTTTCTCTGTATTTTCCTTCATCAACTTGAGTGTATTGAAGATCTTTTATTTATTTATTTATTTTTTAGTCTTCAACTGGTATGTTTATAGTCATGTCTTCTTCATTGTTCTTTTCTAGATTTTTATCCTCTCCCTTTGGATAGGCCATCACTTCCTGTTTCTTGTTTGTCTTGTAATTCTTCTGTTGCACACTATTTATTTTAATATTTTAATTTGTTAACTCTGGGTTTTATTCCCTGAGATATCTGTTTCCTGAGATTGTAGCCAGCCTGTGATAGGACAGAGATTTTCTTTAGTGTCCAGTGCTTACAAACCCAAACAAATACAAAAACAAACAAATAACAACAACAAAAATCCTTTCACTGTCTTTTCAAATTTGTTTTGTGTTGGTTTGTGCTTGCCTTTTGAGTTCAGCCTTCTTTTCAAGATGGTCAGCTCTAGGTGAATGCCAAGTGCTGGGTCCTTCGTCTTTTCTGGGCTTGTCTCTTGTCCTGGGTTTTTGTTTGCTCGTGGCCCTAGGATTTACCCTGTTTATAGGAGTTTGAAGACTATTGTCTCTGCTATACATTTCAAAAGCTTATTTTGGAACTTAATAAATGACCTTGAGCAATAAAATTTATTGAGTCATTATAGAGAAGAAAATTGTAGGAAAGTACTTGTAATGATGAGAAAATCCTTACTTAATTGCTCCCAAAATTTCTGCAGACAATATTGTATTAGCAGTTTTCCCTAAATCCATAGATTTTTTTCAAATCTGGGGAAATTGGCAACTAATATATGACTAAAAATAGCACAATGAGTAGGAACAAAACCAAACTGGATCATCAGATTTTCTATCAGACTTTTTACTTTATTCTGCAAAAATAATTGGAAAAAAGTATGAAGTTGAAAATTAAGTGGATGTCTAGAAATTTAATAACTATGAACAGAAAATATCAACAGAACTCAAGGTCAATTAATATAACATTAAAAGTTTTGTTTTTATTTTTCGTTTTTTTTTTTTTTTGGTGAGTGGGAAAAAGTGGGGAAAATGTCAACCTACATGGTATGTATGTGTGTTTCAGGGAGAGTAGACTGATCAGGGACATCTTTCAAAATGATCAGTGAGTTAAGCAGATTGAATTGGTGTGAATGCATATAAATGTATAGCTGATCGGTTTTCAAATGCTAGATAGTTCATGACTGGATAAAGAACAAGCAATAACTTCTTAATGCTCTTAAACTTTCTCATGTTCCCTGGAGACACAAAGATATGGTAGATTGAGTTTGGATATTTATGTACTTATCTGAAAGACATTCCTTCTTATTTCTCAGGTAGTTTTTTCATGCTATTTTGTTATTTTTTTATTTTGTTTTGTTTATAGTAATATTTGGGATTAGTGAAATATAATAATAAATTTTTGCATATATAAATGAGACCATACAAAAAAATTTCCCCTCCAGTCAAAACTTTTGATTTAGGAATTGACAGGAATAAGGCATGTAGAACTGGAAATTCAGATGTCACTTGTAATGAATAGTACAGCTTAGATAGAACCTTAGCATCAAACAATGAGAAATTCATTGATGGGCTCTGAATTAAACGCAAGTGTCTTGAGTTGAGTTTACAGTGATGCCAAATAAATATTTTTCCCTGAACTGGAGAATTGCCCTTTCTATTTCCTGCAAAATAAAATATACCCTATCTTTTTTACTTTTTCCCTACAGACCATTCAAAATTCATCATTTCGCTATCAGTCCAAAGAACAACCAATTCTAAAGTACACTTTGCTTTCAAAGATAATCTGTTGAAGTATTTTAGTGAGTTAAAGTCTAAAATAAAGTAAGCTTTGTAGCTTTTAAAGGCAAATATGGACGACTATACAGATAAAGTATCTGGTTATTGACTATCTTGTAAAATTTTAAAGAGTTAATAATATATTTCAATCAGAATGAGATGACATATTCTTCAAATATGAGGCAAGACCTCATAATCTTCCATATTTCAAATTCTGTTTTTTCCTAGATATGTCTTTCAAAATGTTGATATACAATTTAGAAAAAGATTTGGTTATTTCTAATAGGATTATCAAATTTACCTTTTCTTGTATACAATGTAAGTTGAAAATCTTATGCATGGACAGGCTTTTATAAATCACTGTGAAAAAATATCTCAGTTTTTATGTCTGTCTTTTAAATTAATTCTTAACATTTCTCAAAATAAATAGCAGTCATGATTAACTTCACCATGTCATGAAAATGTAATTTTTTTTCTCTCATTTATCCCACTGATGTTGTTCACACAGTTACATGAGTTTCCATTTATGTTAGACTTCAGATTGGTTCTGGCTTGGATTCTAACCATTAATAAAATATAATTTTTAGAACTATTGATAATTATATTTTTATAGTTTGTGACCAGTTTAAGTAATGAAATTTTTAAAAAGCAACTTCTAAAATTTTGAAAAGATTTCAAAAAACATCTCTTGAATACATACTAAATACATCTCAAATGATTGACATAATTGTCAATAATACAACATGGAGTATTTCACCTTGGGAAAGGTCACTTAACTCTCAAAGAGCCTTGCCCATCTCTGGGCCTTTGCACATGTTGCTCCCAGTGTTCTGAACATTCTTTCCTTCCTCTTTGGCTAAATTATACTCATTCTTCTGCTCAGCTTCCTATGAACCTATCAACCATTTACCACACATCACAACACCCCTATTATAAACACTTTTCTTCTACAAACACAAGTCGCTGATCTTATGAGCTTACATTCTAGTTGGGGGAGGAAAACAAAAATATACAAGCAATTATTTATTGTGCATAAAAAGAGCTAACAAAACCAAACAAACCAATGCAAAATACACTTTCACAATCTTTGCAAATTGGCTTTGTGTTGGATGGTGCTCTCCTTGAGTTCAGCTCTTCTATAAAGAAGGTCAGCCCAAGGGGAATGCCAAGTGCATTGTTCTCCTTGTATCCTAGCCTGGGCTTATGATTGCTAGTGGCTTTGGGAGGTGCCCTGTTTACGAAAATGTGAGTGTTTGCTCTACTCCTTGGGAAACAGAACTTCTCCCTTTCCTGATTGCTCCACTATAGGACTTAAAGCAAGTAAGCCTTTGCCTCAGACCACTGGACCCCATTGTTTCTTACACAGCTTTAGCTATCCCAAACTGATTTTGCCTGGAGGGCAAGTCTGGGCAAAGGTGGTGTACCAGAGAGGAGTTTCCTAAGTCAATCTTTCCCAGCTGGAAGAGATTAATAAAAGTATTGTGCTGCAGGGTGCTTCTATTTCTCCTTATATCTCCTGTAATGTCTGCTTTATGAATGTTGCTACAATGTTATTCATAACATAGACATTTCATAACTATTTTATCTTAATTGTGAATTATCTTTAATTGATAGCATTACAAAATGATCTTCTTATCCTTTAATACTTTTGGATCTGATATAAAGATTGCAATCCACACTTGCCTCATTTTGCATTTTCCATCTATACTTTTTTTTTTTACCAGTGTTTAAACTTTTATTTCACACCATATATTCTTTTGCTCATCCTTTTGTTCGTTTCTTTCTGAATCACTGTATTTTAGTGGAGTCTCTTTGCTTTGTGGTACAATCTGATTACTTTATCTTTTAATAAGTGAATTATGCTTACATATATTCAAATCCTTTTTTTTTTTCAGAAAAGTTGTCTTGAATTATAAATTTTTAAAATGTTCCTTTTTTTGAAAATTTTCCTCTTTGGAAACTCCTGTTTTGGCTATATCAGAACTTCTTTGTCTGCTTAACTATATTTATCATTTTCTCTCTAAGCACGTTTATCTTTCTGTTTTACTTATCTTTTGGTTTATAGTTTCTCACAACTATCCACTGCACCCACTGTCTTCTTCAAAATCCCCTGCCTTTATTGTGTTCCTTCCAAATTCTTCTTTATTTCTTTTATGTGTATTGTTTTCTTTTCTAATTTTTTATTATTATTATTATTTCTGCAAGGTCATTTTCATCCCCTCTTATTGTCAAGCTATATCAATCTTATTCCTAAATTGCTACTTTGCACTTTTCCATCATTTGGAATATTTATTACCTTTTCTTTTTTGTTTTATTTATTTATCCAGTTGCTTTACATTTTTCATCAGCATGTTTTTCATCTGCTGGTAGGTTTTGCTATATTTTTTTCACATTTTTCATGTAGAATCTTTATATCAGTGCTAGACCAATTCTGTTTTCTTTGCTCAACACAGAATGAGTTGAATTTTCTTAGATCAGCAGTTTGGAGGAGATACTTACGTAGAAGATCAAGAAAGAGGTCAAGATAGCCTTTCGGGGCTCCCCTTCTCTGACTGCTTCCAACTATTAAGGCTCCTATAGATCCTTTGTATGGCTATGCCTCCTGACCTTTTCTGCACAAGACCTAATATAGAAGCACTTCAGAAAACGGCCCTGCTCACCCCTGCTCTATTCCTATGGTTGTATCAAGGGTATAGAGCTTTTGAAATTCAAATTGCACATCTTGCCTTCACTTCAGAAAGTATATTTTACTGGCAGGTCTTAGATGTTCCATCTCTTGGGCTTTTCACCACTCTGCCCTGAGTCTTTTCTTTCCTTCCTCCTATGCAGCTTCTACCCAATCTCAGCATGTCAGGAAGAGGAACCAGTAAGGGGAACAGGGGAGAGATATTGCATAGTTATTGAGAAGGGATGATCTGAAATGAGAAAATAAATATTAGAAATAAGGTTTGGAAGGTAGTCTTGGGTTAATATGTGACAGATTTTTTCCTTAAAGTTAAGGAGAGCCATGTAATTTAAGTTGGTAGAGTAAAAAGCTAAGTAATTAATTAGACTTTGCTGAGTAATTCTATACAAAATTATGTTCACACAAAGTACAAAAATAAGGTCTTAAGATCTAAAGAAATCTAGATGAGTGAATATGGGTTAGAATTATAATTAGAACTTTCCTCTGATGTAAGAGCAACATAAGCTCTTTAGAAAATTCTGGAAAATAAAAATACGAATAAAGCAGAACTAAAACTTGTAATATTTCAGGCTTAATTTTCTAATATTATTATACATATAAATGCATATATTCTATTTTGTTGTTCTAAAATTGGAATCATACACTAGAAATTGTAAGATGCATTCTATTCTTTTCTTAAAATTTACTAGTAACACACTTTATAAGAAACAGGAGGGAAGAAATGAGGAAGGATATTGACTTATATGTATTTTATATGCAAGGAAGAAAGTATAGATTCTTTGGTACTACTGGTTAAGGTCATAATTAGGCTTTCAGATTTAGTGCATAAAAATATATTGCATGTCCAGCTAAATTTGAATCTCAGAGAAACAATAACTAATTCCTCCAATATCAATAAATCCAAACATTGCCTGAAATGTTTTTAATAGTATATATATATTTTAAAAATCATTCACTTCTCCAAAATTCAAACCCAACCCAGGTATGCTGTATATATTTTTTCTTTTTCTTTTACTTTTATGGAGGTGAGATTCACATAACAAAAAATCGAACATTTTAAAGTGAACAATTCAGTGGCATTTAGTACATTCACAATGTTGTGCAACCATCACTTCTGTCTGGTTCCATAACATTTTTTTACTCCAAAAAGAAAACTCTTTACCTGTTAAGCGGTTGCTCTGCATTCCCCACTCCTCCCAGCCCCTGGCAATGACCAATCTGCATTCTGTCTCTATGGCTTTACCTGTTCTGGATGTTTTATATAAATGGAATCATACAATATGTGGGCTTTGTGTCTGACTTCTTTTATTTAGCATGATTTCAAGGTTTATCCAGAACATCATTCCTTTTTATGGCTGAATAATATTCCACTGCATGCATATATCAAACTTTATTTATCCTTAGGTCCATGGATGGGCTTTTAGGCCATTTTCAACTTTGAATAATTTGAATAGTGCTGCTATAACCATGCAGGCACATGAATTTGAGTACCTATTTCAATTCTTTGGGATATATGCTTAGGAATAAAATTCCTGGTTTATGGTGATTCTATGTTTAAGTTTTTGAGGTATCACCAAACTTTTTTGTATGCATTTTATTCTTTTTTTTTTTTTTTTTTTTTTAAGAAGGGACCAGTGATTGAACCCAGGACCTTGTACATGGGAAGTAGGCACTCAACCCCTGAGCTACATCTGCTCCCAAGTGAGAACTATTTTCTTTTTGTTTGTTTGTTTTATTTTTAGGAGGTACCAGGGATCAAACCTGGAGCCTTATACATGGAAAACAGGCACTCAACCACTTGAGCTACATCCACTTCCCCGTATTTTATTCTTAATGACATTTTTTGAACATATATTCTTTAAATAGGATCTCTGTAATGGGGGCATAGTATTCCATTCTATGAATATGGTTTAACTTATTTTATTAATTCTCTATTACAGGACATAAAGGCTGCTCTGACAATATAAACAGCCTTGTACCATTATCCTGTTACATAAATCTTGGTGTGCATTCCAAAAGGACCTCTGAATAAATTGAAAGAAGTGAAATTACTGGGACAGAAAACTATGCATATTTTTCACGGATAGTGTCAAATTGTCCTCAAGAGAATGTTCCTATTTATTACACTCATAATTACACTTTAAAAGGACTAACTTCCTTTTCTTTGAATCCTTGACTAAACTAGGCATCATAATTTTTATATCACTTTGTCAATTTTGTAGTTAAATATGGTCTCATCTTTATGTTAATTCATATTTTAAATTACTAGTGAAATTTGCACCTCTCCTTTATAAGTTGTCTGTCCATGCTCTATGCCCAAGTAGGTCTTGGGGCATTGTACAATTTCTGATGCTTGGTGAAAACCCTTTGAAATATGACAAGTATCTTCCCTCCTCCACACTTATCTTTGATTAACAATATTCTTAACAATATGAAAGTAACAAATCATTTTGGAAATCTATTCAAATTTTCAACAATGATATAGGATCTTTTATTTGTACCATTTTTCTTTGGGAATCCTACTGTGAAAATAATAATATTGAATTAATTACTTTACCCTTTTGAACATTTAGCTTTGTTTTAAAAAAAATTTTTTTAAGTCCAATGTTCTGTTCCTATTTTATTTAATTTAAATAAGAAAAAGCCATTTTATAGCTCTTCACAAATAAGTAATAATATTGATACATTGATTTTAAAATCTTATCTTCCTCGTGGATTAGATTGTAAATATTAATTGCCTTATGATAGCATGTAGCCTGTATCTGCTTAAGTACTTCCTGACCTGCGTCACAAATGATTTTAATATATAGGTCTCAAATTCTTATATTAATTGAAGTTATTTTTGTTGACCAAAATATCTAATGTTATTATTCATATTTTAGGTTAGTGGGATGGTTTGGACATGAACTCAGTACCAGATTTAAAATGGATAACAGTAAGTGTATTCAATTTTACTTTATAAGTCATTTCATTTTAACTTTATTTCAACTTTCCTCTGTCTTTGTAATTTATGTACTATACATACCCCATGGAGAGTGCACTTTGAAAATGTCACTGAGAATTCTTAAAATAAGAAATGACATTTCGAGAGTGTGAAACTGAGCATTTATAGATTCTAACATGGTTTTGAGTCTATCCCTTGGTAGGGAGATAAAGGAAAGTGAAATCTAATGGACATGTAGATTGCACAGCGCTTGTCAATATGGAGGGTTGGAAACGTTGGGCTGTGAGGACAAGTGGGAACTTTTGGTTTGTAGTTGGACCCAGAGAGACTTGGATATGATTTCCACTTTGCTGCTTAGTAGTTTTGTGATCTTGTACAAGTTATAGCTCTCTTTCATCATTTGTTGTTTTGTTTCGTTTTGTTTTCCACATATAAAATATGAATAACAGCACCTATTTCAAGGTTTGCTTTCAGGATAAGACAAGGTCACATATGTAAACCTCCCAGCACACAACAGTGCTTAATAAATGTTCATTTGTTCCCTTCTCCTTTCCCAAAAGTCCCTCCTTCTGTGGCTTTTGCCACATACCAGAGTGTAAGGATCCCTATAAGCTATTAAACCCAGTGGATCATTGTGAAAGTATACAATGTGTAGGGTCGACAAACCACACTAAATCTATTTCCTGAATCAATTTCTCAGTCATATGGAATAATGCAAGCTTCATAAATGTTCTGAGAATTCAACTTAAACTTGATCCTTCAGATTTTTTCCTACCCTGAAATACCATTTTAATCATATTTAAATGTGTGTCCAACAGGATACCAAGTATCAAGATGGGCTACTCCAGTCAGTTCAGGAAACCTGGATTTTTATCTTGGCTGCTGAAATGATCAGCTCTGTTATGCAAATTTTTTAACACCTTTGAAATGTTTCTTCTCATCTAAAATGAAGGCATTGGATTAGATTAGGGGTGGCTAGCTCTCTTAAAGTTCAGATAGGAAATATTTTTGGCTTTTGGGGTATATGGTCTTTGTTGCAAACACTCAGCTTTGCAATTGTGGTGTTAAAGCAATTCATAGAAAATTAGTGAATTAATGAGTATGGCTGTGATCCAATAAAACTTTACTTAAAAAAAACAGGTGGCAGGCCAGATTTGGTCCATAGGCTATATAGTTTGACTACCTCTGAATTAGATGAAACTATGAATACCCAGAGGTTCTAACATTCTTTTAGTCAATTTTACTGTTAACTTGATCTCTAACTATCCATCTTAACCTTATTGGATTTAATTTGCTACCATTCAATCTACTTCTATGGTTTTTAAATATATCATGCTTAAGCAGATTGTTTTTTAAAAACATTTGGAAGTCTCTTGACCTAATAATCCTGAAGCTAAAAGTCACCTTCAAAGGTCATTTCATATAGCCTTCCAACTTTGGGTGACATTACAATTATCCTTCCAACATCCAAGCCGTTCAAATCATAGTGATCTCTCTCATTGACATTTTTTAATAACAGCCAAGAGCAAAGCATGGGGCAGAGCAAAGTATACTGGCTTGGGAATGGGAGAGCAGAGGATGGGGCACAGAAAAGTTTCTAGAAGAGGTTTTTTGTTTTTTTTTTAATCTAAGGGCTCTAGTGTTTGGTGGGCTGCTGAGCATATGGGGGCAGGGAGATGGGCATTGCAGATAAAGAGGAAATATGTCAACATGTTAGTTTCATGGAGATTCTCTTAAATATCTCAGAAATTTTAGGAATAATGTTTATAAGTCATATTATTTTTCTCTCCACTTTACTATTCCACTATCTTTATGGACACTTTTGGGGTACCTTCTTTAAAAATGACATTAAAAATGATTATTAATTTTTCAGAGCTACAGTTAATCCCTGGTGTAAATGGATTCCGACTTTCAAATCCTCCTATTTTATTGGTCTGTAGCTTACAAGCGAGTTTAGAGGTAAGTCATCTATGCTTCAAATTTCTCACAGCTTTACCTTGTTCTGTCACTGATTGTGACATATACTATAGTTTCCCTATTAATCAACAAGATTTCAAATGTGTACAGTGCACAAGCAACAAGCACAAGGAATTGTCCTGCTTTAGGGCAATGACCATCTGCTGATCACCCCCTTTTATTTACTGACGATGCTTGCTCAATGCTTGCACAATGCTTGGCATTCAGTTAATGTCAAACTAATTGATTTGGGGAGACATATTTTTAGTTCCACTTTGAATCTGTGTGAATTTGAATAAGTTATTTAGATTTCTCTTGGTTTCTCTATGTACTAAATAAGCAGGTAATATTTAATTGTTCATCATTCAACATATATTTATTGAGAAACTATTGTGTATCAGACAATATTTTGATTATGAAGGACTTTGTTACTGCCAGCTCTGTGAGTCAATGAACAGACAAAGAGCCTTGTGATGAAGCTATAGGAAGATTTAATTAAAAAAAAAAAAAAAAAAAAAAGTAAAAAAATGTGTGGTAATCAGAGTAAACCAAAGATTGAGTAAGGATGCCTTATAAGGTAGGGTTGGCAGTATCTACCGATGTATATCTAGTTATATCTTTCTACCCATCCATCTTATCTATTATCTATCTATCTATCTATCTATCTATCTATCTATCTATCTATCTATCTATCTATCTGTCTGTCTATCTACCTGCCTACCTACCTATCCATCTAGCTACCTATCTATATTTACATCTATCTATCTGTAATGTATATCTAAAACCAAATTATGATTATTTTAATACTATTTTCAGGGTGAGATTAAATTTAGTTAAGTAAATATATATATATACTGTATCTATTTAACAAAATGCAATTCTGAGTAAATATACATATATGTTTAATAGAAATTTTGAATACATAACTATTTAAATAAGCAAAAGAATTTTTTTCTTTAATACCTCCTAAAATCATCCAGTATATCACACTTAAGGAAATCATGTTGTGAGGGATGCTAGTATCAAAGAGTGACTGAATAAAGATTTTCAAAATCCCTTCCAAAGCTAAAATTTTACGAGAACACTCATAGCAGTTTCTCATTTTGGCCACTTGATGGCAGTGTCAAGCTCCTGTTTTTATGCAGCTTCATCGCTAGATAGTGGTAATGAACCCATTTTATTTCTGCCCAATTTAAGGCCCTTTTACTCAGTTTGACCACAGGATGGTGCTTGTGCTGTTTTCACTTTCTTGGCAGACTTTTTTGTTTTTAGTTGAAAATAGACCCAGTAACAAGATTTTTCAACCAGTTATACATGTTTTTTAAAGTTTGGGGGAGAAATCTGCTTAATAAATCATTAATGATATTTTAATTCTATTTATAATATCCAATCAGAGCAACAATTCACTTAAACATTTTACAACAAAATGGGATTTCTGCTTACTTTGCAAGTTTATGTCACAAAGAAGATGGGTTAAAGCATGAAGAGCAATAATACATAGTTTAGAGAGAACTATATTTAACATTATTTCTTCTGGCCTTCCTTGTCTCTGCAAATGACTTCCCAGCCTTATCTTATCCAGAAATTTTCTTCTAGACAGTTCCACTGTGGTATGTTCCCTGCAGTGAGCTCACATTTCTTCCAGTCTTCACCCCTTCCTCCTGAGAAAGGTGGCAGATTTTTATCTTTCCTCCCATTAGTTTTCTATCACACTGTTACAGTAACCTTAATATTTTTATTCTAAACTGGAACCCAGAGATTGATTTTTTCCTTTTAATATTTAAAATTAAATCTCACAAAGAACTCTGATGCCCACAAGAAGCATCCCTGGAGATTGTCACCTCTTTTATTTCTTCTTGAGATCCTCTTTAAGAAATACCTTACTGACGTCATTCACCACTAAGGCTATGTTCTAACCAAAATTATCTCTAGTAAATTAAGCCTTAAGTTAGAAAGAGTGTTTTTTTTCTAACGTCTTCCCCCCAATATAATTTGCCAAATTTAAAATGACAAAATAATGCACTTAATATATTCCCATGCTTGACTGTTAAAATGTCCTACTTTTAATTCCTGAGCCTGTCTTTTAAGTAAGCATAAGTGAATTAACCATGTTTGTAATTGCCTTCTCTGTTTAAAAGTTATTGCATTGTAGGAATTATGTGGGTGAAGTTTCATTTACTAAAATAAATAAATGCATGCATCAAACTGCCTTTCTTTGCTGTCTCTACTTCCCTTTTGAAAATATTCCTGTGGAGCGGGGGTGTAACTCAGTGGCTGAGCATGTGCTTCACATGTACGAGGTCCAGGGTTCAAACTCTGGTACCTCGTAAAAAAGAAAAGAAAATATTCCTACATAATAAACTTGGAGAAGGGAGTCAACGTTTAAGAATCGATTATATGTGAACATGACCTCAGATATGCAATGCAATAATGTTTTAAAAAGATATTAATACAGCTTTCTGAACATTTACTTGTGTGTAATAACATTAAAAGTAGCACTAAATATCATTAGTTTCAAATGATATTTTTCTTTATGTTGTTGGACCTTAATCATTTATACAATAATTTAAAAAATATTTTGGAGCAAAGGAAAGAGCACTGGCCCAGAAAGCAGGAGGCAAGTACTCTAGCCCTAATTAGGACACTAAGTGTGACCTTGCACAAGTGACAGCCACTCTTGAATTCTGAAGTGAAGTCCCTTCAATCTTCCAATTACTTCTTTGAAATTAAACAATACATATATTGTATTTTGAAGCTTTATGTTTGCATTTAGCTGTGGGAAGACAATTTCTAGACCCCTTAAGTAAAAACACAAAATTAGAGCATTCAATTAAAATACAGCAAGTTAGGAGACTAGAAACAAAGAAATGTACTATATGTTTTGTTTTGTTTTTCTCAGAAAGTTAGTAGGAAGCCAATTTTAAGAATTTAAATGAAAATATGACTATGGAAATATAAGAATCTATTTATTTTTCCTATTTCAATTTATCTAAATTTTCTAGCTTTGTGTTTATCAGTCAGAAAAATAACCCAAGTTATTTTTAACTCTGGAAAGAATTCTGCTATGTGCTGAATATTTTTTTCAAGCTACATCTTTTGTTTTTTTTCCTCTAATTTTTAACTTATTCTTTTGTAATACTAAAAGCATAGAAATAATGAGAAGCAAAAAAGAAAAGAGATTTATTTTCCTTTTAACCTCTGTTAACCCCTTTTAATATTTTTATATGAAGCCTCAGAATAGACTTTTACACTCTGTGAGAGGAATTTAAGAAAGCCTCAGAACTCAACTGTTCTTGTTGTAGTTATAATGTGGAAAATAGTTTTATATTTGAAAGTGATTTTATTTTAAAAGGGTAACAATATTTCAGAGCATTTTAAAATTTAGATCATTCATCATTAAAAAATTGGTTTCTAGATATCACAAGAAATTTTCAAAAGCAAAACACACTTTAAAAATGACAATATTTCCCAAAGTCTTACTAACCTATGAGCACAAATGAAATCACATTAAAAGTAATACTTCACACACTGCCCCCAAACTGTGTATTTTGGAGCCCATAGTGGAATCAGAAAATTTCTTAGAAATATTTCTTGAAGTCTTCAAAGATAATCTCGGGAAGAAGATTCCTCTTAAATTCTTTAATTCCCATCATTCTGTTGATGACCCCTGACACCCAAACTACCTGTGGGTTGTGCCTTTTTTTTGTCCCAGCTCCTACCTTTGAGTCCTCAAATGTTCCCTTAAGTCCTCATTGTTTCAGATATGCAGGTTTTGTTTAACTCAAGGAAGTGAAGAGATACCACCTACCAAACACATGTGAACTGGGTCACCTGACCCTTAAGCAACATTGTTTGCACTCCAGAATCCAGGTGCCTCCCTACACAGGGATATCAGCCTCTACTTGCAGCTCATCTCTTCACAGGCTTCAGACATGTCTGTGAGGTCTGGCTGAAGAGAGACAGACATACTATTCTGCCTTCTTCATGTCTTCCCTTTTCCTCAGAGAGCATTACCTTATATACAATTCCCATCCTCTCCTTCAACCAAATCCTTAGCTTCCATGAAATGTAGTTCAGGAAAATAGATGCCTGAATTCCATGAGCTCATTCCTTCATAAGTACATTGATGTGACCATTGATACAACGTAAGATGCAACCAAATTTTGAACCCTGTTTGAGTCCTATAAGAAGGCATGTCCACGCATGCCATACATACATATGGACACAACTATTTTCATAGCCTTTATAATCTTAGATCTCACCAAATGACCCTATATTTATTCTGTGGAATATCATGAAAAAGAAAAGGGACATTGCGTGAACTGCCAGTGCATCATGCTCTGTTTGCAGGTCCTTCGGCTCTTTTATTTAGGATATATTTTTAAATTTTGCTTGACCTGAAGAGATAAGCTAGAAAAGCATGTTTGCTCTGACCCTGAATGTTCCAGCACCAGTTATTGTGTGCCTTTACCATTCATCTTCATATAAGACACTTTGGGCAGCAAGAGGCAGCATTTTATACCAAAGCTGGAGTGCAGAGTTTAGCTGGGGGAAAGAAAGGAAGGAGGGTAGGAAGGAGAGTGGAGGGCAGAGGAGACAAGTGAACAGACGGAATCCAAATATTTTGGTAGTAATGTATTATCTAACAGTTATTTGCTTCTAACTGTTAGTATTTAACAGTTAATTATAGAGCTTGAAACTTGGCTTTATCATTAAACTGCTTATTTTCTTACTAAGTGAAAATTTATCAATTTAGGAATTGATAAAAAACAATTATAAATAATGTTGATAATTTCAGCATGTGTATGTGTGTTTACCTAGCATGGCACTGTTTTGCACCAAAAATTTTTAGTAAGAAGGGAAAAAAGGTTTTCTTGATTATGATTTTATAAGATGGTTAGAGGGAAAGGAACATTATGTCAACTCATTTTATTTCTTCTTTTGCAAGTATTGTTTAAATGACAGTTTAACAATTTGTACAGTTTTTCTGTCATGGAAATTTTGCTTTCAGCTTGTAGTGGCACAGCATTTTAAAAAAAATTATCTAAGATAGGATGTTTATTGGAAAGGTCAAAAGTGGGCATTTTCTTTTTTATCCATGATTTATGGTTAATTTTTGCTTCTTTGGAAATCAATAAGACACTGTTAATCTGACTATTTCTCATTCTGCAGATCTTTAGGCAAGCAACTATGAAAGCATTGAGGAGAAAATCTATTTTGCTAACTGGTTATCTGGAATACTTGATCAAGCACTACCATAGCAGAGATAAAACAGAAACTAAGAAACCACTTGTGAACATAATTACTCCAACCTCTATAGAAGATCGGGGCTGCCAACTAACACTAACATTTTCTGTCCCAATGAATGAAGTTTTCCAAGAACTAGAAAAAAGAGGAGTGGTTGTAAGTTTATCCCCTGCTTTGCTACAAGATTTTCTCTATAGACTGCATGTTGTAGATAAAATTCGGATTCTTTTGTTTGATTCTCTGTTGCATATTATTTCAAATCAATCAGTCAGTGAGTATGAATTCATTCTCTAATTCATCCAAGCATTCAGCACTGTGTAACTGTAAAACTAGATATATTCTGATAAAAGAGAAATATTGGTTATAGGAAATAGGGTTCTAGGAAATAAAGGAAATAGATTTAGTTAGCATTTGTTCTTTTTTCATAACAAATTGGGCAGAAAAAAATTAAATCCCCTTAATCAATTAATACTTAATTTTCACTAGTGAAAACTAAATATATCACTAAATATATCAATTTAATGAAGGGCAAAAATAGATAAATCGGTTACGTGTAACCTTGCCACTTCAGTCAAAAAAGATATTTGGAGAGGTAACATTGCATGAAATACATTTTTAACCCACGGGCCTTGGTGGCCATCTTAGTCTCTTCAAGAGACTTATCAAAGTTACTTATTAATTAAATCATAATTTAAGGAAAAGGGTGATAACATAACTATTTACATTGAGAACATAATTTAGCAACTGCTCCACTCCCATAGCCCTCGGAAGTTTTAGGGGAGTCTGCTCTAGATTCCAGAAGAGAAGTCAGAATATCAGGATTCAAATCAAGATATGCTAAAAAGAAATTTACTTAACCTCTATCAACTTGAGATTTCTCATCTGCATTTTGGGTGAAAAAAATACCTAACAGAAGTGTTATGGGAATTAAATGATACAGCACCTGTAAACCATGTACTATATTGTCTAGCCTGAAATGGGTGTTCTTTAAAGTTAGCATATGTGACCAGTGTCTCTGGTGCTACTTCAAGACCTTTTAGTGTTCCCAGGGATTTATCCAGCTCTTCACCTGTGAAATTAGGGATGAGAACTAAATTTAAAGATAATTGGCTAAAACTCTCCATTTCAGTGTTCTTACTCATTTAAATTTTCCCAACAATTCCAGTCCCTCCAGGGTCCCCCACAGATAAATTGTATTTATGATCTACTGGATTTTTAAAGATGATGATTGCTGAGCAGACTTCAGAAAAGTACTTTGGATATGAATGTAACAATCATTATTATTTCAATTACTATTAACAGGAATGTTTTTAAAATTTGGAAGCATTGTTTTACTTAAAGTGAAAATTTTTGTGTATATGTTAATTTTTAGGGAAATCAACATGAATTCTTGACTGTGAGATAATCTTGAATGGAGATTTTCATTGTATAAAAATAATGCTAACATTATGGTGCCTTTATTTTTTCCCTTCAGTGTGACAAACGAGAACCAAATGGCATTCGAGTGGCTCCAGTACCTCTTTACAATTCCTTCCATGACGTTTATAAATTTATCAATCTGTTCACTTCTGCACTGGCCTCTGCAGGAAAAAAAAATTAGCAGTGTTGTCTAGAACAATTTAACCAAATCACACTGAAAGTTGCTGTAGTTTATTATTAGCAATATTATTCAATTAAAAAAAAAATTCCACATTTCAAAATTGATTTTACGTAACTGGGGATTTACTGTCTAGTTTCAGAAAAATATTGTATAATTTTTTTTTTTAGTCTATAGCCCTGAGGAATCCACATGGTTGTCCAATTTCTTGGGGTTTGGGAATCAAAGACTACATTGTGCATATGTGCAGTCTCTGTTAGCTGTTATCCTTTCATCGTTAATGAAATTTTTATATTGGTTTCATCTATAATTTAACTGACAACTCATATTCATAATGTATATGTAATTTTTGTGTCAATTTTAGAAGATTTAAATGCTTTAGTGTTAATTTACTGAATAGTTCCTTTTAGGAATTTTAGTTGACTAGTCTGACATATGTATGCTTTTGCAATGTTCCATTCAGCTCTAATCTAGGGAACAGGAAATATATTTTTCAGGACAATGGTTTTCAAATATTTTGGGCTACTACCTCACAGTAAGAAATACATTTAATATCATAGACCAGTATTGTGTGTATATGCCATATTTCATTGGTTCTAAGAGGCAGCTTTTTTTTCATAGTTCAACATTTCTAAAAGACATATCTTTTAATTTTCAATCAATAGCTCCTTTCTAAATTGCCATTGGCCATTCTTTCACATTAAAATCTTTAAAATTGATATGCATCTCACAAAGAATAGATAGCATCAAAGACCCATAAAATGGTATATATAGCAAAAAATATTTAACAAATTATTTACCTGTGTTCTGATATTTATTAATCTATTTCATTAAAACAAATGTTGGTTGAAACTATTAAATTGATTTCCCCACCCACATTTGGGTCCTACTTCACACTTTTCAAAGGTGTTCTTTATTTAATATTGGTATAATCTCATGCATGTTTGTGTATATGTGTGTGTGTTTAATAGGAACTTTCCCAGATGCAAGGTGTAATTACTCTGTCTCCTAAACAGTGAAATAATCATCCCAAGGTACTTGTTTTGAGGATTTAAGGATTAAGAAATGAGTGCATCATCTCTCTTATTTCTTTATCCCGAAACCATGGATCTTACTGATCCACTGTGAAAACTAAATTAAACATAGCCCTGTTGGGCTACCTTAGTTTTCAGTTATTGATGCCATAACCAGTATTTATGATTGACAAAATATGCATGTCTGTGTATATGGATAATACACAAAATATGTATATGTATACATATTTGCAAGCAGTAAGAAAGAGTGAATATGATATACTGACTTCTCCTGATTAAATTAATTTGAATGAAACAAATTTTCTTAGATAACCAAACTAGATGATAGAATAAAGTCAAAAGATACAGAACTCCAGTAGCAACACCAGAAACTACTGACTTTTATCGAGTCCATACCTCCTACCAGTTCCTGTTCTAGATGATTTTTATGTCATCTCCCTAAATTGAGTGGTCGCACAGTTAATTTAGCAAAGCGTCCCACCCTAAATTTTGCTGGAACTCATTTTCATAGATGGAAGAATGCTTAAAACTTAAATTATCTTTTCCCTTGTGGATAATTCCCTTTATTTTATATGATCTGTGCTTGCTTTGTCGTAAGTCAATTTTACACATATAGTGGGGGTCTTTCTGGACTGTCTGTTCTTTCCCATTAGTCAATATGCAAATATTTAAATAGAAGGAATTATTTTGTTTGCTGCTGTGAGGTTAAAAACAAATGTTGCTTTAGCTCTTACGGAGCATGGGGCTTATTGGGAGAAACATATATTAGACAAGTAAATACCCAAGAAAACATATCACTGCAAATTATAACTTCTATGAAAGATTAATGGATGATACTATAAGAAAGAAACCCTGAGGGGTGTTAATTAGAAGACTGAGTAGGGGAAAGTGTGTGAAGGTGCTTATATGTTTATGTTCTAAAATATTTCTGCTAATCACAATAAAATGATATCAGATGATATGTACAAATCATTCAGAGAATAATCAGCACCCATATACTCACACTCAGGTTAAAATATAGAGCATTTAGAAACTTTCTTTATGACCCTCCTAGTTTATATCTTCCTTCTTCCCCAAATCCAGAGATAACCACTGAATTATATTTTGTGTTGGTCATTCCCTTACTTTCTTTTAAATTCTACACCTAAGTATGTATCCATTAAAAAATATTATTTAATTTTGCCTGTGTAAGACTTTGTATAAATGGAATCACAACTGCATATTTTCTTGTGCTTTTGTTCAACATTATGTTTCTTGAGAGTTTTCCATTAGTTGTATGTAGCTGTTCATTCATTTTCATTGCACAATATTCTATTATATAATTGGAGTTCTGAATTCATCTTACTACTGGTGAACATTTGGGTTGTTTCAAATATTTCTCTACTGCAGCAATCCTGCTATGATCATTCTTTTTTTTGTTTTGTTTTTGAATTACCAGTGCCAGGGATTGAACCAGGACCTTGTATGTGGGAATCCACTGAGCCACATCAGTTCCCTGAGATGGTTTTTTTCATTTGTTTGCTTGTTGTTTGTTTTTGTTGTCGTTGTTTGTTTGGTTTTTATTAGGAGGTACTAGGGACCAAACCTGGGACCTCCCATGTGGGAAGCAGGTGCTCAACTGCTTAAGGCACATCCGCTCCTTATGAACATTCTTGATGTACATGTTCAAAATTCCGTCCAAGGTATATAGCTATGAAAATGCTGGGTCATAGGGCACACACTTGTTCAAACTACTATGTGATATCAAACAATTTTCCAAAGTAGCTGTACCAGTTTCCATTCTGACCAATGGGAAAGGAGAGTACCCTTACTCCAGATCCTTACCAATAGATTAACTTTTTTTTGTTGTTTCTGGAAAACTGGTAGCAATAAAATGACATCTCATTGGGAATATACTTTTCACTCCCTTAATTGATAATCAATCCATAACCTCTTTATTCTGCAAAATTCCTTTTGATGCCTTTTGTCCATTTTCTATTTAGTTGTCTTTTTCTCATTGGTTAACCTGCTTTAAAGATAAAGTTGGATGCTCTATCTGTTCCATATATTTAGTCCAGTTTATAGCTTATCTGTGTGTGTCTTTGTGTGCATAGTCTTTTGATGAAGAGAAGTTCTTAATTTTAAAATTGTCAAATTATCAACATATTTCACTGTTTGCATTTTTTACTTCTTATTTAAGAGATATGTTTATTAAAATATATACTTCTGTATTTTCTTCTATTAGTTTTGCAAAAGTTTTAGGAAAGGCTTATAAGTTGCATTCAAGGTAAAAGTATTTTAACACACACCTAAAATTATTTTTTGTGAATGTTGTGAGATGAGAATTTTATGTCCTTTTGGCCATATGAATAATTTCATTTCTTTCATATGATCTGTAAAGCCTGCTCTGTCATAAGCCAAGTTTTTATAAATGTGTGGGTTTCTTTCTGGGCTATCTATACTTTCCTATTGGCCAATTTGCCTATTCTTGCATAAATATCACAATGCCTTAATTACTATAACATAATAAAGGACTGGCATCTGCTAGGATTAAGTCCCCCAACTTCCTTTGTTTAAGGATTACCTTGGCTGTACTGGGCTCCTTTATTTTTCTTAAACATTTTAGAGTAAGCCTATTATGTTTCATAAAAGCCCCTGTTGGAATTTCAATTGAATTGCAACTAAATTTTAGACGAGTTTTGAAAGAAATCATATCATTTCGATGTTCAATCTTCCTATCCAAGAACATGATATTTATCTCCATTTATTTATGATTCTTTAATGTCTATCAAATGTTTTATCTTCTCCATTAAAAGACTTTCACATTAATAGCTAGAAATATTCCCAAGTGCTATATAATTTCATTACTATTCCACATATTATCTTTTATTAAAAATGATTGGTAAATATTGATTTTTATGTTCAGAAATCTTTTTAACTCTCATTTTAATTCTATTCCTTTAGCTCTATAGTCTTCTTTTTTCTGTAGGCAAGCATATCACCTGCAAATAAGCAGTTGTCCTTTTATTTCTAATTCTTATGCCTTTTATTTCTTCTGTTTCTCTTCCTTTTGATTGAGATGTGTGTGTATGTGTGTGCATCCTTATTGTCTTTTTTTTTTTTTTTTTTTTTCTTCCACTTTACAGATGTTATACCTTTATTTTCTGTAATAAAACCCTGGCTATTTTAACAGGCATACTTGACAAACTTTAAATTAAACAAATTCTTTGTCCTCTTCCTAACCAATTCAAGAAGTTTGAAAGCTTTAACATCATACAGCTCTCTCTCCACTTACATATGTTACACGTGGTCTAGCTTGCCCTTCCCCTCCACACACCCACCAAAATCTTTGCTCATTATCTCTCCTTGCAACACAGAATTCCATTTGTGAATAAAGTATATTTTTTAGAATTTATTTTAATAGAGGTTTTTTTTTTTATTTTAATTTTTTTTTTAAAGATACTTACATTAAATAAATGTTACACAAAAATTGTAGGGATTCCCATGTGCCCCACCTCCCATTCCTCCCACAACCTCCCACATAAACATCCATCATTAGAGTGGCACATCACCTGCAATGGATATACACATCTTGGGGCTTTGCCACTAAGCATGGACCATAGTTCACATTGTAGACCACACTCTCTCCCACACAGTTCTGCATGTTGTAAGATGATATAAAATGGCCTATATCTGTCATTGCAGTGTCACTCAGGATAATTCCCAAGCCCCAAAAAAGCCCCTGTATTACAACTGCTTTTCCCTCTCCCTGTCCCCAAAGCGTCCAGTGGCCACTGGCTCCACATTAATGTTGTAATTACTTCCATTGCGTGAATCACAATATGTCTATAACAGAATACCAGTAAATCCACTCTAGTCCATAGCTCTTCTCCGAATCCTGTGGAGTCTGAGATGGTGATGTCCACTCCAACTCCAAATCAGAGAGGGCTTATATCCCATGGATAAGATGGATGGGATTACCCTGCCTGCAGCTGCAGACTCTCTCCATTCCCTGGGATGGCCGTTGTCCATCATCATCTCCCCACCAGGTGTCCAGGGTAAGTCCATTGAGCTGTAGAGTAGGAGTTGCAAGACTGATATTCCAGGCCCAGCTGACACATGGACAGCTCAAAGATTACGGTCTCTGGAAGTATACCTAAGAAATCTGGCACCATATATAGGTTTGAATAGAAGGGACTGATGGACCATGTGCAAGGAAGACATATTTGGGTCCAACTCTGTCACTCTCAGGAGCAAGGATTCCAAAGTAGGGCCCACTGATAAGGCATGAAACTCTGGGACTATCCACCCTGATATAGGACCTGAGTGTCTCCAGAGCCCTCAGGAACCCCTCTGTTTGGGGTGATATCCACATTGGAAGCCTATGAGGTCCTATTGAGATGTGCATAAGCATTACCTCTGGGATGACCTCCCGACTCACTTTTAAGTCTCTTGCCATATGAACTCATTTGTCTTTACCTTTTCCCCCTTTTATTCAAGGTCTTTTTCTAGTCATATTGCCAGTTGGCACTAGGTAGTAATCCCTTGTTGCCAGGGAGGCTCATACCTGGGAGTCATGTCCCACACTGGGAGAAAGGTAATGCATTTATATGCTGAGTTTGGCTTAGAGAGAGGCCACATTTGAGCAACAAGGAGGCTCTCAGGAGGCAACCCTTAGGCACCTCTTAACAATAGGCTAAGTTTCAATTTCAAGAGCAAAGACTCATAAGGCTAGTCATCAATAACAAGAGCCCATCAGTGGATCATCCTTCTTAGCCAGACACTGCCCCTGCACTTTGGGGACTGTTGCTGCTCCCATGAAGAATATGGCAGAGCTCTCCAGGATGGGAATTCAGTATTTATTGAGTGGTTCTCCACAAACTGTGACCATGCCCCATGAGCATTTGAACAATTTTATATACCTTTTATGTATGTTCAGGTGAACTTCCTCCTATGCACCCCCATCCCTGACATCCCCCACCAACAATCCTCTCTGGCCCCAGTTGTAACCCTTCTGTGATACAAAGCTTCTTTAAAGATGAAGCCAATACAATAGCCAAATACAACTAAAAGGAAAGTGAAATAATTATGATGTTTAAATGTAAGAGATAAAATACATGAATACTTAAAAAAAAAAAAAGCTAAAAATTAAAGGATTGGGTTATTCAAAAAATGAGAAAAAAATTTTAAAAACTTAAAAAAAAATTTTTATATTTTGCCTTTTATCACTGCAATATCTGATGTCCAGTCTGTACCGTGGCACCTTCCCCCTCTCACTCCCCAGTGTTTCACTATTTTTCATTTAATTTTCAAAGAAGTTTTAGGTCACAGCAAAGTCACACACAGAATACAAGACACTCTCATATACCCAACCTCCTCCCCCTTTCCTCACCCCATATTAAAACCTTTTTGTATGTGGATGGTAGCATTGTTATAACTGATATACAGATAGCTACTAAACATTGTCAGTGGTTTACAGTATGGTTTACATTTTAGATCGTACACTTTTACAAATTTTGATGATATTTACCATGCCCTGTGTCCATCACTGTAAGGTAATGAAAAACATTTCCACTGACCACTAAATACCCCGTTTGATCTATTCTGTTCCTCCTTCCTCCCCCCCCTCCCCCGGGGCCCATGACGACCCCCCTGGCTTAAACTCATTGGATGACAAGATTCATAGTTTCATGCAACAAGAGGTCATGACACACTGGTTTGTCCTCCACTATTAGGAACCACCCTTGCTCTTAAGAGATGTCTACCTATCTATTTCTAGGCAAATTGGTCCTCCCAAAGATAGAAGTCCATCTCATTCCCTCTGATTGTGTGGGTCTCCACCCACTGATAAAACACATTATGACTGGTGAACAATCACACACTCCCTAGAATCCTGCTCCAGATGCACCCTTTCCCAAATGCCCCACCCCCACCCAACACCCTAAAGCAGTGACACTTCCTTGTCATATTGCCATAAGAGCATTCCCACCAATAGAGGTCTTTTAGCAGTAAATTTTATTAGTCTTTGGGGAAAAAAATGGTATTTCCCCTCAATCCTGAAAAATATTTTCACTTGATATAGAATTCTATGCTGACGGTTCTTTTCTCTCAGAAATACAAAATACTAAATCGCTACATTTTAGCTGCCCTTATTGTTGTTAACCATTCAGCTACTATTTTCTTTTTGGTAGTCCTTAAAACCTCATTGTCTTTAATGATCTGCTGTTTTATTATGATGGGTGTAAATGGTTATTACTATATTTATCTTATTTGTGATTTGCTGTGCATCCAAGATATGCCCTTCCATATCCTCCTTCACCTCTCTCCTTTACCCATTTCTCCTGATGAGCACACCCTCAAAAACACATTTCTCTAAATCCCCAAATCAAGCTTTTCTTCTAGCATACACAATCTAATACAGCATTTCCTTTGTTTATTTAGACTTAATAATCATAAATATTTCTATTCTGAATTTTGTTTCTTCTGTTTCTCATCCTTTTGATTAAGAAGTGTGTGTATGTGTGTGCATACTATGTGAAAATGTTATTTATTCTGTTTCTGTTAGCTTTCACACATCATGACTTATTTCATTGTGTGTTTTGTGATTGTTGACTTTGAATTGCTCATATACCCTTCTCCTTTTGGAATTCTTTGAGGACTGGGTAAATGCTGACTTTTTCCAAAGAGTATTCATGTTTGTTTCTGTCTGTTGCCTAGGGCCACTTCTTACACAAGAACACTTTAAATTCTCAGTGTTAGGTTTTTCGGACCAATGAAATTGGATAAATTAAAAAAGCATGAGAGGGCCAATTTGTAGTTATAAATTCCCGGAAGATATTAATATCTCTTGCTGACTCTTTTACATATCTCTTTGGGTACCAACATTATGGAAGGCTCTCCTTGGTTGATTTACCTTGGATGGTCCTAGGCCTGGTCTATGATCGTTTCAGCTTCCAAAACTAGAAGCTCAATGCTTCTAGGATTTGGATGAAACACTTGAGGTGAAAGCCAGCTTTGATTCTTGCTTACTTCCCATATTCTTGTTTTCATTTCATTTTGGGGTTCTGAGAATTTCCTACTTTCATGTCATCTCATTTTTAAAGTTTTTTTTTTTTTTTTCATTTTTAATCTATCAATTTTAATTGGGACAGTGATTCATGGTATCTAATCCCTTATTACATACCCCACAGTCAAGAAATATTTTAGTACTGAAAAGAAAAATATTCACTTCCTCTTAAGTACGATATGTGAACAATAGGTTATACTTTCTTAGTAACTTATGCACATCTATATAAATACTATTTCTTTATAATGATGCTCCTGGGAACAATTGCAATATATAAGGCTGTTTGTGTGGCATTATGTTATACTTATTTTATGCTGTTCTAATTTATACAAAACTGACTGGATATGGTTAATAACTTAATTTCAAATTAAAGAAATAGAATTTTTCTACATCTATTTGCTGTTCAGCAGCTTTCTACTTATTGTTGAGTTCAAAACTATACAAGTTTACATGAAAATTATGTCATGTGTTTGTCCCATAAGCTGAAATTCCTACAGCATTTATTTTTTTTAACATAAATGGATTTTTTAAATACAATTTAAAGAAAGAAGCCTGAAGACAGCCTGGTAAACTCTCATCAATGAAGCACGGACAACATGGGAATTGCTGGGCTAGGGCAACCTATTACTGGAATTATTGATTTGATGCTTGTGTGGGCCATTATCTGCTTTATATGTTTCAGAAATATGGACACATTCACTGCCCATACTATTATTTTTTATCTCATCAAGAGGTAACCTTAAAGAAAAAATAATAAAGAGATTCATTATGACCCAATGAATTTAAACATTTTGATATGTCTTTGGTCTATTACTTTTTCTTTAATGCTCAAGTTTTACAATTTTTTAGCTAGTGAAAGACCATTGAAGGTGGCTACTGAGTCCTTTTGACACAACCCCACTGGTCATTGAAAACTTCATTGCTCTTTGGTAATATAAGATGTGGGCTTACCTTATTATGTCCTACCTCAAATGTGACATCACCCATTTCTCTAAGGATACCCAGTTCTTTCTGGAGAAAAATGATATTTAGGAACCATAATCATAACAGTAAGAGGGTACATTGTAATTGGATATATCATTGTTTCTAGGGCTTTTCACCCTGGAGAAGACTTATTAAACACGTTTTTTAAAGCAAAGAAAAATATCACTATTTCATATTAATATTTTAAAATTTGATTTAAGATAACAGAATTTACTTAACTTCTTTAATTTTATATTTTTATTTCATGCTGAAAATCTTAGTAACATGCATCATTCTGTTTTTATCATATATAATATATATCATTATAATTATTACCTATATTTTAAAATTAATAATCCAAAAATTATTGCTAATAACATTATTAATAAAAAAAGAGTTTAAGATTATTCTGAGCTTCTTTTTTTGATTATCATATGAAATTACTGTGTTTTAAAGGTAATTTTAATGACTCTTCTCTATGTGGTTATGCCACCAATTGGATACATAGCTATTAGGTTCAGTGTTTTGAAGTTTTTCTTTCAATATTTATAGGCTGTCTTTTAATTTTTAAAATGTAGTGTATAACTCTTTACATAAATAATTTCAAGTTCAAATCTGCCAACCAAGATTTTCTCAGAAGTCTACATCCTATCGCCATTCCCTTCACTTATTCCCTCCCACCATTTATGGACATTTTTTCATGTTTTGGTTTATCCTTCTATTGATTTTTTAATATATAAGTAAATATATATATATATATATTGTATTCCTCTCTTTCCTTTGATATACTATAATATAGTCGTACAAATTTTTTCCTCCACTTTGGGAAATGCTTTTTACAGACAATTACAAATAATAGAATTAGGAAATAATCACTTTTTCAACTCTTCATAGAATGATTCAGTCAGAGATCGAACATTACCGGAAAAAGTAATGAGCGTTTTCAATGGAGTTATCGGTTTATTACCACCTGAGCTCACTGATCAATCCTAGTACCACTAAAAGTGGATCAACTTGTAATTATTGGCCTAATGTGATGCAATATGAAATGACAGCACCAATATGAGTATATTTATACTCATATTGTACACTTAAGAAATATTACAACTTAACACAAACTTTTAGGACTATCATTCTTTTTTTAATAAAATTTTATCGAAGTATATCATTCATACATGGACATACATAAACAATAAGTGTATAGTAAAAGTGTTTTAAAGGTAATTGTAATGACTCTTCTCTATGTGGTTATGCCACCAATTGGATACATAGCTATTAGGTTCAGTGTTTTGAACTTACAAAACAAACAGGCATATCATCATTCAGGCTCCTATACATCACCCCTCCATCAACACTGTGCATTATGAAACGTTGTTACACACTATGAAAGAGCATCATCAAAATATTACCACTAACTATAGCCCTGTCTTACATTTAGTATATTTCCTCCCCAACCCACCTGATTAACACCCTTTATCAGTAGTATATATTTGTCATAGTTCATGAGAAAATGTTCTCAATATTGTCGTTAATCACAGTGCATCTTCCATCATTGGATTCCCTGTGTTATACAGCCCCATATTTTGTACAATCCAATCTGAATATATTTCATTCCATAAAAGCTATGAGGAATAAACAAACATGTTCAATGATACCACAGAGTGCAAATGTTAAAAATTAACATTTATAATATTAAATTTCATATTAGTCATATGAATTAATATGAATTAATGTGGTAGCTGGCTTGGTTTCTTCACCAAGTCAATAGCATGAGTAAAATAGGGGCAGGTGGCAGAGAAGAGACTATCATGGATTCCGAGACTTAAGAGACATAACAAGCAAATGCAAGGTGTTGACTTCATTTGGATCTTTATTCAAAGAACAATTATTAAAAATATTGCTGAGAAAATTGGAGACATTTGTGATAATAGTTTTAAGAATATATATATATATATATATATATATATATATATATATATATACACAAAATATATTAGAGTGAAATGACACCAGGGCAGGATTTCGCTTTAAAATTTCTCTGCAAAAGCAACATAAAAATATGATGAGGCTACTATCAAGGTGTTGGCAAAGCTACGTTGCATTCTGGAGGCTCTAGGTGAGAATCCACTTCCTTGCCTTTTGCAGGATCTAGATGCTGCCCACATTCCTTGGCCTATGACCCCTTCTTCCATGTTCTAAGGCAGCAATGTTCCTTTTTTCCAACCATTCTTCCATAGTCACATCTCCATCTAAGTCTCTCATTCTGCCTTCCTCTATCACTTTTAAGGATCCTTGTGATTCAATTGGGCCCATCTCAGGTAATCCAGGATAATCTCCCTATTTTGAATTCAGAAGATTAGCAAACTTAATTCCATCTGCAATCTTAATTCCCCTTTGCCATGTAAAATAACATATTCATAGGTTCTAGGGATTAGGACATGGGCAGCCTTGGGAGGTGGGGGAGGTCTAAGGAATAAAGAAGAAAGGAAAAGAAGACTAACAAAATCTTAATACTTTTGCCACCAGGTGATGGTACTTGTAGGTTCTCTTTGCTTTTGTGCATGTTTGAAAATAAAGAACAATAAACAGTGATAAGACATAGGTGAGAATTCAGGACACCTGTCTCAAAGTTCATGACAGCTATAAAATCGTGTAATCTTTTTTACAGCATATTTTTTTAATGGAAACAATTCCTTCTACCTTCAAATGTCAACAAATTTGTTCATAATTTTCTTATGACGTATTTTGAAAGGAACATTATAGCCTACATTTTATTTGTGCAAATTTCTTTTCTCTCTACCTTATTGTAATTTGTTCAAAGCCATGGTTAATATTTTGGTTTCCTTAGTGCACCCTCAACACTGATGACTGTGCTGAATATATTGTCAGCCCTTAATAAGCAGATAACGAATGGGAAAATGCACAAGACTAGAAGTCATGTCTACTGTATGCATACCAGTCTGAACTTTGCCCCAGAAGAGCAGTGAATAGAAAATACTTTTTGATTGAATCTGGTTCTGACCTGAGTGCACTAGAATATATCAGAAATACATGAGATATTTGAAATACCTAGCTTAGGTAGACACCAGTTTTCCACATGTAGGAACTCAATTTTATTCTGTTATCCTGTATGGAGACTATTTTACAATTTTCAGAATCAAGGGTATCTAATGTACTGGCTATGCCAAATTCCCTATCACACAGCCTCCTTTGTCTAAGAGGGACCTCAAAGACCCTCTCTTCCAGTGTCCTGCCTAGGACCAAAGTTCAAAAGAATTTAATTTGTCTAAGTCAAATTCGAGCAGTGCTTTAAAGCACTTGCCCCCAAGTTCCTCCTACTTTCTCATGAAAGACAAACAAGCTAACATTGGATTCCTTGGCCTCAGCTGAGATCTCATAAACTCACAATATTATTTTAGGTGAAAAGTACTGCATTTTTGTACCAATATTTACTAAACAGAGGTCTTAATTTTCTCTTTCCTAGTGTGGGAGCTTCACTTCACGCAGCTCTCCTTGCATTCGATTGAGTTAAAACAGCAAGCTTTTCAAGAATGAAAGCATTGCAGTGAGATATGCAGTCTATGGGGGACTTTTTCTCTCTGGGTTAAAGTAAGTAGTTGGACTGAAGTCAGGACATAGATGCTACAGCTGGTCTCGGAAAAAAATGGCAATTAAGAGAGAGAAAAAGAACAGAAAGGGAGAATCACAGACAGCCTTTTTTTTAGGTGTCAGCAACAGAACCAGACTGCTTGAAACTGGTAACTGCCTCCAAATGTCACATTTTTCACTGAATTCTAAATAATATTGCTATTTTGTAACTGTTATTTGGTTGTATTCATGGCCATATTAACTTATTTCATAACAAATGTGTTGAACAAATTTTTATATATTATATATGCTATTTCTGTTTTTCTTATGTTTCTTTCTCTCAATAATTCTTTGGATGAAAGAAAAACATGTTAAAGGATAGGGAAACACTTTTTATTCAGTCCAGCCCAAACTGACACATTCACTGCAATCAGTGCATGTACTTCTGTGCAGTTTAATGTCCCAGTACCAGTGTGATTACCTAGCCATTAGAAAATCTCAATTCCTTTAAAGATCTAAATGTATACTTATGTCAAAGAAAATTAAAATAAAGCAAAACAACAAGGGGGAAGGGGAACGTTGTAAAGTACTTTCTCTGAGAAAGTTATGTAACACACATACTTTAAGGGAACAGAATTACTGTATGTTAATCCATATTTCCAGGTAATAATACTCATCTACCTCACAAAAAATGATAGTAAAAGAGTTAAAGTGTACAAACATAAAAAGCACAAAGAACTGATGAGGGACAAGAGCATGTGGGAGATATCAACTCACTTTGAAAGCTGGAATGTAGGGAGAACTGACTTAGGGTGGAGAAGGCTGAAACATAATTGCCCATGTGAGATGAGGAGGCTATTACAGATCAGTAATCTGATTCAAGCCAAAGATCCATCAACATGGTTAGAGAGTAGAGGTACCAATTATCTTTGAAGGTCAGAATGCAGGGTGGAATGGTTAAACAAGTGGTGGAAAGTCTGTAAACATAGCAAATGGACATCCAGATCCCTTCTTCCAGCCTGCATAACCATAAATTTGCACCTTCCCCATGGCAAGAACTTATTCTCTAGAGAAGATGAATAAGTATAGATTTGAAAGTATAGTTTTAGGGACATGAGTTCAGCTGGGTATGTAGCATCTGACAGAAAACCTGGAGATTCAGCAGAAATTTGCATTCTAAATAGTGAAAGCCCCAACTCCCTTCCCTGACTTGGCTCCCAAGAACATGCTGTCAGGCTCATACCCACCTCTCCTCCATCCCACTTCAGGATAATCATAGATTTATGTCTAGCCCAATTGATAAAGGCTAAAATACTTATGTGGTTCTCCATGTGGTACAATGCCGTCCATCAATCAAAAAGTTCGCTGTTGAACAAAATGATACCTCTTGGCATTTAGAGCTTCAATTTTAAAGTGAATGGACACAAAGTATCTGCAGACATTTGACAACGACATTTATCCTGTCCAACAGAACAAATAGAAACAAATAGTAAACAAGTACCTCAATGGAAATAGAAAAGAAAGAAGTGATCTTAGAAAAAGAAGAATAAATATCTTCAGAGAGACAATAAAAACCATGAAACAAGAAAACTATGTTCTCAAAAGGGTGCTGATAACACGAAAGAACTCCTGAAAATTAAAAATGTAATATGGGAAAATATAACTAATGTAATTTATAGACTGTGGTTAAAAACAGTATTGTAATGTTTTTGTAGCCAAAGCAAATAAGGTACTATATTAATGCTAATGGTCAAACAAAACACACAAAACAAAACAAAAAGCCCCACCAAAAACAGAATATGGGGTTTGGTTTTGTGAGATATGAATATGATTAAGCATTTTTTCTCTTCATTTTCTTCAATAATGAGACCTTGACTATGTTGTTTAATCTGAGTTCATCTGAGTATCTTTCTTAACACTTGAAGAACAATTGAGTTTGTGGTTATGATTTGATGAGTTAAAAGTATGTGGACAGGGGAACGGATGTGGCTCAAGCAGTTGGATGCCTGACTCCTACATGGGAGGTCCCAGGTTTGGGTTCTGGTACCTCCTAAAGAGGACAAAAGCAGATGCCCCCACCCACCGCAACAAGCTAGATGCCACACCCTGCCGCAATGAGCAGACTCCTAAATGAGCAGATGCCACAAGCCAGCAGACATTGCAGCCTGTGGGGAGCAGATGTGGCTCAGGCCATTGGGCACTTGCTTCCCATGTGGGAGGTCCCAGGTTTGGTTCCTGGTGCCTCCCGGAGAAGGTGAGCAAACAATGAGCAGACAGATGAGAGAACCATCTGGGGGAGGGGGGAATATAAATAAATAAATAAATAAATTTTAAAAGTGCCTGAACAGAACTTTTTTAGGGGTAATGCTTCCATAACTTGTTGAGCTGCCTTTTATCTGTTATTTCATCTTTTGAATTTGAAGTAAAGTTTGAAAAACAAAAAAACAAAAAACTGAGAGGGTACATAGATTGAAACTAACCATGGAGTGACATAAGACAAAAGCAAACTGAGGGGCATAATACAAAATAAGAGTATAAAATCTTCTTCTCTTTGACACCAACACCACAAATAACCAAAAGAAAAATCAACAATTTGGTACTTGTCAAAACTAAAAACTTTTGTGCATCAAAGAACACTATCAAGAAAATGAAAAGATAACCCACAGAATGGGAGAAAATATTTTCAAATCATGTATCTGATAAGGTTCTACTACCTAGCATATATAAAGAACACTTACAATTCAACAATAAAAACACAACCCAATTAAAGTGGACAAAGGATTTGAATAGATATTTCTCCAAAGATAAATAAATGGCCAATAAGCACATGAAAAGATGCTCAACATCCTTAGTTATTAAAGACATTGAGAAACCATTTCACACACACGGGGAATGCTATAATAAGACAAAAGGAAAATAAGTATTGGTGAAGTTGTGGAGAAATCAAACCCTTTTCATTGCTAGTAAAAATGTAAAATGGTAGGTGCTATGGAAAACAGTTGGACAGTTCCTCAAAAGATTAAATGAAATTATCATATGACCCAGCAATTCAACTCCTAGGTATATATCCAAGAGAATTGAAAACACAAGTCCACATACACGAACAAAAAAACACGTTGATGAATGTCCATAGTGGCATTATTCATAATAATCAAAAAGTGGAAGCAACCCAAAAGTCCATCAACTGATGAATGGATAAACATAATGTGACATAACCATACAAAGGGATATTATTCAGCCATAAAAAACGAATGAAATACTGATACATGTAACATGGATGAACCTTGAAAATATTATGCTAAGTGAAAGAAACCAAGGCAAAAGACCACATATTGTATCTTTTCATTTACATGAAATGGAGAGACTAGGCAAATCTGTAGAGGCAGAAAGTAGCTTAGTGGTTGTAAGTGATGGGTTAGGGGAAGAAGAGAATTGGGATTGACTGCTAATAGGTACTGGGTTTCTTTTTGGAGTGTTGGAAATATTCTGGAATTAGATAGTGGTGATGGTAGCACAGCATTTTTTAATATACTAAAAATCACTGAATTGTATAAATGGCTAAAATGGTGCATTTTATGTTATATGAATTTTATCTCAAAAATGGTTTTAAAAAATCCTGTATTCTTCAAAAACTGTCAATGTCAAGAAATACAAAGAAACATTTAGGAATGATTCCAGATTAAAGGAAACTAGGAAGACATGACAACTGGGGAAAAAAGTGTAATATCAGCAATAAAAAACCCATGGGGAATAACGGAATATAAAATTGTACAACTATCTCAAAATTAGGATACACAATGATTAGACAATTAGAAGATTAATACAAGAGGTCAACACCTGTTTAATAGTGGCTATAGAATGAAAGAGCAGACAAAATAGAAGGGAGAAATTTATTTAAAAAATAAATAAACAAAAGGAAAGAAACAAGAACTTTTCCAAGGACTGAAGATGATTCCAGATTTAAAATGGCCAACAGGGCATGGATGTGGCTTAAGCAGTTTAGCCCCTGCTTCCCACATGGGAGGTCCCAGATTCAGGTCCTAGTGTCTCCTAAAACAAACAAACAAATGAACAACGAGCAAAACAAACAAAAAAACCAACTCAGGGGAGCTGATGTGTCTCAGTGGTTGAGCACTGGCTTCCCACAAACGAGGTCCCGGGTTCAATTCCCAGCCCCTGGTACCACACATATAAAAAAATGCCCAATAGTGTTAAACAGAATAAATAATTTTTAAGAAAAAATCACATCATGGGAAAAATGTGATATACTAGAGATAAAAAGAAGATCCTAAAAATTATTAGAAAGCAAAAGACTTACATTCAAAGTATCAACAATCATAATGATGTAAAAATTCTCACAAACAAATCTGAAAGATGGAGAACAATGGAGGAATGCTTTTGAAGTTCAGATGGAAAATAATTTCAATTTAGAATTCTATGCCAAGCCAAACTAATAATAATTAAATGTGAAGAATAAAGATATTTTCAGGTGAACAATGCCTCAGATATTTTTCCTTGCATATACTCCTTATTAGGAAGCTACTGGAAGACAGATCCACTAAACACAGAAACACTGACCCCTAAATCTCAGAAGAGTTGTGGCCAACACCTACTCTCCAGTTCATCAGACTCACCCAGGACAACTAACAAGATGATGATGATGGACAACCCCCATCCCAAAAAACAAAGGCTATCTACAACTGCAAGCAAAACAGTTCCTTCCATCTGCCCCATAAAGTCTATGCCCCCCACCCCCCAGTCTGAAGCAGAGCAGGCATCACCATCCCCAAATCCTCAAAGTTGAGGAATGAACAAACATTAGAGAGGAATGCAACTATGGACAAAGGAAAACTTATTAATATTGTAGCAATGGAAGAACATTTAATGTTGATATAAAGATAGTGGTTACCAGAGATTCTTAGGGGTCGGTGAGGCAATAATAGGTGGAACATATGGCATTTTTAGGGCATTGGAATTAAGTGTAAACCACAATGCAAACTATAGGCCTTGGTTAGTAGCAATGCTTCAATATTTATCCATCAATTGAAACCAATGAACCACACAATTGTAAGATGTTATTAACAGAGGAAGATGTGGGAGGGGGTGGGGTAGGTTATATGGGAATCCCTTATACTTTCGATGTAACTTTTCAGTAACCTGAAACCTCTTTAAAAATAAAGTTTATTATATTAAACACACACACAAGCTAATTTAATTTTAAAAATTGGGATATATTTAAACCAAAAACAAAGGTTCCAAAACAGAAAAGAGGTAAAGAGAATTCACAAAAAATGAACTCAAAGGAAAGGCCTGTGACAAAAGCAGTCCATCAGCCCTGGAGAGGAACCACACCAGACTGGAGCCAGTGCCCAGAGGTCTTGGAGGGAGATAGCTACACGTGCCAGCTCCTCAGCAGCCCCTCCCCACCCCACGCAGACACACATACACAGTTAAAAATAGCGAATGCCTGATATATTTGACCATTCTGAGAAAAGTTTTAAGTTCTGTCACAACTAATTTGAGGATCCAAATTAGTACAGTGACAGTAAAATTGATCAAATGTAAAAGAACACAATCATTTACTTTGGAAAAAAGTTGTACCAAAAAGAATCGCTATTAGAATACACCATGTGGCAGAGCAGATATGTCCTCTATTTCTCAATTCCATATGAAAAAACCTGAAATTCTCAAGATATTTTAACATATGTCCCTCTTCTACCATATATATGCAACACTAGCTGTGAAAAAATAGTTACATAGTCATCAGCATGCAAGAATACTGATGTAATCAAATGTCATGATTTCACTATAGTTGGAGGAAGAGGAAACAGAAAGTGTATCTGTGTGTGTTTGTGGGCCATAGGGAAAAGGAAATCTGTAATAGTTAAATCCTCAAAATCCACAGTAGGAAAAGTAATGTTGCAAATTTGAAAATAAAGAAATCTTTAAAAAAAAAGAAAACTTATTTAAAATATGGAACTAAACATAAATAGAAAGAGCTAAAATAGTTGAAAGCAGTTGCCTCTAGGTTACCAGGAATTAGAGGCTGTTGTGAATGAGTAAGAAACTGCTGGGTTGGTATATGACTTGTAACATGCAAAGAAATATAGTGTAGAAGGTAAGTTCACAGACAGTGCAGCTAAAATACCAGGGTTCAAATCCTGGCTCTACCACTTAAACACTCTATGAATTTATAGAATTAGATAATAATAGCACTATATCATAGAGTTATTTTACAGATTAAGTGAGTTAATATATGAAATCATTTAAAAATTATCTGGCACACATTACTAGTATTAGCTGTACAACTTAATTATTTGCATGACAAAAATAAACTTTAAAAAAAGCTTGGCACATTTCACACTACATAGAAAGAAATCAATAACTAGGAAGACGACATGAAAAATTGATGAATATTTGATAATGAAATAATGCTTCCTAAACTATAAAGTATGTATTTTAATATCTAATATATAAACAAGACCAATTTCATTAACTATGTTTAATCATGAAAAATTCATTTGCTTCTGTTTTAACTTCTGGTATGTGAACATATATTGCCTAATATGTGAATTAAAATAGACTTCTAGAAAATCACAATCTCATTTATTGAAAGAAAAGAAGGCAGAAAAATTAATTTCAAACTAACAATTCATGTTTACTAGAAGGCTAATTAATACTGTGCTAATATTTCTTCTGCTTTGCTGAGCATTAGCCCTGTATCTGCTTTAGATATGCTCACATAATAAACATATGCCCTTTATTTCTCAGTTTATTATTAAAAATTCCTAAAGTCGCAATGTATT
This sequence comes from Tolypeutes matacus, assembly GCA_026826555.1. Lineage (NCBI taxonomy): Eukaryota > Metazoa > Chordata > Mammalia > Cingulata > Chlamyphoridae > Tolypeutes > Tolypeutes matacus. The sequence continues at coordinate 36,139,535 of JAKSZT010053928.1, read as the reverse complement.
TTAACATATGTCTCTATTCTTTCATAAACATTGTATCTTAAAGTTGCAATAAAACTGATACTGAAGGGTTTTTTCTTCTCAATAGAGGTAAAGGACACAAAGTTTTTCAAGTACCAAGTGTGTTTAAAGAGATGTAGTTAAGTGGGAAAAAAATTCAGGTAATGTTTTTATTGTGGCAATTTTACTAATTGTAGCATTCAGTGAACCATGTTTCTGGTTTTATTTATATTTTCAACATATGATATAAATACGAACACCTCCAGATATTCTTTTGGCAGGCACAAAAGCTGTTTATTCGACAGATGATATAGACAATAATGTATGGCTCATAATTAGTGAGAAAGCTGAAATTTAAGAAGTTCTGATGACATTCAAACAGTTTGTGTGTAACTAAACTAAGGCTGTTCGTGAATGGCAGCTTTAGACATTTTAAACATGTGGACAGAAAATTGAATTTTTATTATTGTAAATGGAAAAGGAAGATGTCTGGAAAAGCTAGACAACATACTGTAATCCAGGCTTGAGTGAGTTGAGGAATGGTGCTGTATAAATAGAAACCTACTTTTTCACACATGGGCCTTAAGCCTTCATGTGCAACATACTCTATGTGAAGCACTGAATGACTTGAGAAATAAGTGTATTTTATGGAACATACAGTGTGTAACGATCATTGTTGTAGACACCTATATTATATTCACTTTAATTGGTAATTACTATGACATGTGAAAAACATTAACCAATTTAATTGGCAAGTGATATAATATGCCTAGAACTTTAGCCAGGTTTCTATACATACAAAAGAATGACAGTACATTCCTTCCAGTAATTCTCAGTGTCTCAATCACCATATTGGATTACTCTTTTATTGCCAATCCAACTGACCTTCAAGAAGGTCAGAAATACAAAACCAACCATACTCTGGTCAATTGTATCAAATAACAGTGTTGCAATTCCAAGAACTAGGTTTGTACACTATAGATGATCCAATTTTCTCAGACTAATAAATAAATAAAGTTTAACAAATAGACTAGACCCTTCTACAAATGAATGAAAGTTCTATTTGCCTGATTTATATATTACATGGTAATTCATATTTTTAATGGACGATTGGTGGAATTTAGAATCTTGTACAACCAAGTATGTCAGATCAACAATCTTCCATGTTTCCACATTGTAAAGAATAAAATGTTTTATAATTACCATTATTAAATTGATTTACCATGGGAGGCCCCAGATTTGGTTCCCGTTGCCTCCTAAAAACAAAAATAAACAACAAGCAAATGAAAAAACCAACTTAGGGGAGCCGATGAGGCTCAATGGTTGAGTGCCAGCTTTCCACTTACGAAGTCCTCTGGTTCAATCCCCAGCCCTGGTAACCGAAAAAAAAAAATTTGGTTTACTATTCAATTGCCCTTAGACATTAAGATATAATTAGAAATAGCATTTATTGAGAACTTACCATATAGGGGACACTGTGCTAAGTTTTTCATATACATTATCACATATAATTCTTGCAGTAATACTGTGAGGTAAACATGATCACTAATCTTAGTTTGAAAATAAGCAGATAGAGTCTTTGCGATATGAAATAAATAATCAAATACTATATTCCTTTTATGAGTCATAATCTGAAAAAGAGAAGAGAGATCTGAGGACAGTGTACATCATTTATCTAATGTAGACCTAGAAGTGTTTTTATTCTAAGTATCAGAAGCTCAAGAAAGAATCACAATGAAATATGTTTATCTTTATAAGAATAGGTGCATCTTGGACATTTTGATTAAAATACCTTTTTGAAAAAGATAAACTAGTGAGTTTGTGCATATATGTGTGTGATGAATGAAGGAGCAAAGAAGTTAACCAAAGTACAAAAACTAATCCAATCATTGCTACCAGACATATGACAACATTTAAAGACAATTTTAGTGAGTATAGTTTGAGTGCTGGGAAAATATATAATAAAACAATAATAAAACAATTATTTTCTTAGACTTCTGTCTTTCAAATAATATATTTTAAAATAATTTATAATTTGTTTATAGCTTGAAAACATTTTATAGTCACATTCATAGTTTCCTTACAAGAGAGAAAATGTAAAATGAGGAAAAAAAAAGAAAAAGGAAGGAAAGAAAGAAGGAAGAATGGATTAGTAGGACTGAGATAGTAAATTTCTGCTTTCCTTTAAAAGATTTGTCATAGCGGAAGTTCAATTCATTTTATTTACAATTTTTAGGAATGAACTAGTAAATCACTTCTTAATGGAGAAACCTGAATAAACTAGGTGTTTTTTAAAACGGTCACTAATTGAATAAAAAATAGAAAGACAAATTTGGCCATTTAAAAAATTGGATGTAATATTTAGAACAACTTTATACTTAGATTAAAACTACTGTAGCAGTTTGATATTGTTTATGATTTCCAAAAATAGATATTGGATTATATTTGTGACCTGGTCTGTTCCTCTGGGCATATTAGATTGCATTGGATTCAGAGGTTTCACTTTTACTTGATTAAATTATGATCAAGGCTTTGATTGGGCCACATCAGTAGGAGTCTCCTTGAGGCAGGGACTCACAGACAAAACTACATGGGCAGAGGAGTTAGTTAGAGTTTTGATATTGGAGCCCCAGAAAGTAAACATACAGGAGAAGAACACAGAGGAAGAAGAGAAGGCTCCATTAGACACAGCAGAGGCCAAGGGAAGAGAGATAAGCCATTAGCCTGATAATCTACAGCTGACCTTGAGGAGAGAGCAGAGCAGCTGAGCCTGGAGAGAAATAAGCCCTGGGAGAGAGACGAGACCTATCCCAGCCTACAGCTGATGTTGGAAGAAGCTGGGACCATGGATCCTTAAGAGGAAGAGGAGGCCTGAACCCATGCAGATGTCGGCAGCCATCTTGCTCCAACACATGGCAACAGACTTTGGTAAGGGAAGTAACTTACACTTTATGGCCTAGTAAACTATAAGCTTCTACCCCAAATAAATACTCTTTATAAAGGCCAACAGATTTCTGGTACTTTGCATTAGCACCCCTTTGGCTGACTAATACAACTACCTTTTCAGTAGATTATCCATGCTATTCCTATTTCCTAAAATAATTTAATGCATATTGAGTGCCTAAGGTATGTAGTATAATATTTTAGTTGCATGGACAATTATAAAGGGTACATTTTACTTCTCTCAAAGACTTTGAGAATCTAACTTAACTTCATTTAGTCATATACCTTAAAATATAAGGAATTATATTCCTTAAAATATAATTCCTGAAAATATAAGGTAAGTCTTAGGCACTATCTTAGAGTGCAGGAAATATAGAGCACTGGTGTCCAATTCAAATTATACCATGGATTTCTAAAGTATATATATATATTCTAAAGAATGTAAGGAAAAGGAATAGGATGGGGAAAATAAGGTGACTACATAGTTAAGTATAAAGGACAATATAAATGTATTTTAAAAATTTTTTTTATTAGAGAAGTTGTGCGCTTACAAAACAATCATACATAATGTAAAGATTTCTCATACATCACCCTTCCACCAACACCTTACATTGTTGTGGAACATTTGTTACAGATTATGAAATTTGTTACAGATTACATGATCAGACTATTACCGCTAAGGTCCATAGAGTACACTTGTTACATTTTTTCCATACACCCCCTATTATTAACATGATGTATTAATATTGTACATTTGTTATAGTTCATGAGAGAACACCCTCACATTTGTAATGTTAATCACAGTCCATCTTCCAACACATGGTTCACTGTGTTATACAGTCCCATGCCTTGGACATTCTATCCAAACTGTACACTCAGTGGCTCTCACTTTCATCACAGAGTGCTGCACTCATTGCCTCGGTAAACCTTGGAACATTTTCCTTTAGTTCAAAAGAAAAAATTCCATACCCAACTATTATTTACCCTTAGCATTGATATAGTACCTTCTTTGACACTGATGCAAGAATATTACAATATTAACTATTAACTATAGTCCATAAGTTACATTAATTATATTTTCCCCATGCAACCGTATATTCTTACCACTTTGTAATAGTGACATACATTTGTTCTAATTCATAGAAGAACATTTTTGTATTTGTACTATTAATCATAATCCACATCCTCCTCTGAGTCCACTATGTTATTCAGTCCCTAAATTATTCTCGAGCTTTCTTTCAACTGACATTTACATACCTAGACTACCCCTTTCAGCCACAATCCCATTTATAAACCAGCCATGTTAGTTTTACTCACTATAATGTGTTACCATCAACTCTATCCATTTCCATAGCTTTACAGTCAAGGGAATCGAAAATTCTACATACATTAAGCATCAGTACCCCTTCTCAGTCCTCATCCTATCTCCTAGTAACCTATACTCTAGGTTTTAACTCCATGTGTTTTTATCTTCTTATTTAGTTCATATTAGTGAGACCATACAATATCTGTCCTTTTGTGTCTGGCTTATTTCATTTAGCATAATGTCTACAAGTTTCATCCATGTTATGTGTCCCAATTTCATTTCTTCTTATAGCAGCATAGTATTCCATCATATAAATGTATTTTTGCTAGTAACTCTTTTATTCTGAGTTAAAAGACAAATGCATGAGGGAATAATTATAAAATTTTGTTGATGAGATTATAATATATAAAGATTTATGTGATAAAGAAAAGAAATAAAATAGAGAATAGAAAACTGACAGTCACAATCAACTAAGTCAGATATTGGTTTTTGGAAAATATCAACAAAATTGAAAAATTACAAATGTTTTGTTAGAAATATCCTTCAAGGAATGAATGGTTAAACATACCATGGGATACTACTAATAAATATAAAAGAAGAAACTATTGCTACTTGTGGCAACTTAAATGGGCCTCATGGTAATTATGTTGAGTGTAAAAAGTTTATCTCAACTTGTTATATGCTGTATGGTTCAATTTACATAACTTTTTTTTTTTTTTTTTGAGATACCGGGGGCCAGGGATTGAAACAGGGGACTTTGTAAGTGGGAAGCCAGCACTCAACCACTGAGCCACATCGACTCCTGAGTTGTTTTTTTAAGTTTGTTTACTTGTTGTTTGTTTTTGTTTTTTCTAGGAGGCACTGGGAACTGAACCTGCGACCCGCCATGTGGGAAGCAGGTGCTTAACCGCTTGAGCCACATCTGCTCCCTAATATTCCTGAAGTAACAAGTTTACAGGGATAGAGGAAAGATTGTCAGGGGCTGGGATTTTGGAGTAAAAGGGGAGAAAGCTATAAAGGGGTGTAGCTGTTTGGCATTGTTTATCAATTCTAAAAATAGATATTAGATTATGACTCTAAACTGGTCTGTTCCTCTGGGCATGATTAAATTATGATTAGGGCTTTGATTGGGGCACATCAGTAGGGTGTTGAGTCCCTACCCCTTTGTGGGTGGGGTCTCAAAGATAAAAGACATGGCAAAGTACAGGGTTGGAGATTTTGATGCTGGAATTTTGACCTGGAGCCCAGGAAGTGAACACACAGGAGAAGAACACAGAGGAATAGAGACGGTTCCTTAAACATGGCAGAAGCCCTGGGGAGAGAGACAAAGCCTAGACAGACTGATGGCCTACAGCTGATATTGTAAGAAGCTGGGACCATGGAGCCTTAGGAGGAAGAGGAAGGCTGAACACTCACAGACATTGGCAGCCATCTTGCTCCAATATGTAGCAACAGACCTTGGTGAGGGAATTAACTTATGCTTTATGGCCTGGTGACTGTGAGCTTCTACCCAAAGTAAATTCCTTTAAAAAAACTGACCGATTTCTGGTATTTTGCATCAGCACCTCCTTGGCTGACTAATACAAGGGATAACACAAGGGAGCCTTGTGGAGATGGGCTAGTTCTGTGTCTTGACTGTCGTGTTTATTATTAAAGCTACACATTTTGAAATTGCATAGATCTACCTACACACATAATGTTTTGTTTATATCGCCTTGTATGAGGTATGGTAAGGCCAGATGCAGATCAAGAGAGAATGGAAGAGTTTGAAAGATTTATTATACTCACAGATCCCTGGGGCTAAAGGGAGGGGGGGCGGTTAGCCAGAACATCACACAGATGTGTAATGTAAATGCACTGGGAAGACCAGGGTCTATCACAAGGCAGAGGGAGCAAGAATGGAACTGAGCTCCTTACACAGAAACGTGTGAGGGTGGGGCAGCAGTACACTATGGTGGGATGGATATATTTCAAAGTGGCACCCCAGACTGTTCAAAGTTTTAAGCAGGTTGGGGTCAGAATTTTCTAGGAGTAACAGAGGTATAGGTGGGGTTTGACAACCTGGGGGCACCTGTATGTGGTGAAGCATCAATTTATAGATGCTAGAAAGTGTGGTTAACATACACACAAAGGAGTGCATGTATAACTGGTAAAATGTGAATAAGCTCTGTGAATTGTATGAACGTCAGCTTCCTGGTTTTGTTATTGTACTAAAGTCTTGCAAGATATCAAAATTGGAGGAAGTGGTGAAAGGTGCACTGAACCTTCCCGTACAGTTTTTAGCAGCTTCCTATGCATCTATAATTATTTAAAAATAAAGAGGGCGAGTGGATGTGTCTCAAGTGACTGAGCGCCAGCTTCCCACATGGGAGGTCCTGGGTTTGGTTTGCGGTCCCTCCTGAAAAAACAAAAACAAACAACAAAGCAAAAACAAATGAAAAAATCAACTCAGGGAAGCCCATGTGATGTGGCTCAGTGGTTGAGCGTTGGCTTCCCACAAACGAGGTCCCAGGTTCAATCTCTGGCCCAAGTACCTCAAAAAAAAGGAGGAATTCTAATAGATGGTAAAAAAGATTTAAAACTCATCATTTCCTAATCATTTTACTAGTATTTACACTCTCAAATTTATGTCTATATCTAGATAGTAGATAAAGTATATAATAGTGTGCATATCTCTTTACAATTCTGTATTCATTAACATTACATTGGTAGCTTGAAATCAGCCATGGTGGGAGTTTTAAATATCATGGAAATTAGCAAACACTACAAATCAGGTCTTGATTTATTATTTTACTGATTATATAAACTTAAGATAATGTTGGGAGAAAATAATAATGCAAATAAAACTTAAAATTGTGTGGTGTCTGTAGCTGCTACATTGTAAAGAGCAAAAAAAATGAGCAATTATTCTTCCAACATTCAACAATTATCATCTGATTCAGCATGGTATTAACTCACATTCTTGAAGAAAAAAATTTTTTCACTTTCAGCTTACACATAATTATAAATAAGTAGTCAGCCAACATTGATGTTGAAAGTATATTCAGATTGCTGGTTGTTAAACATATACCAGCACACCACTGCTTAGAATGTGGTCCTGGTTCTGGAAGAACCCACAAGTGGAAAACATGAATAATGAAACTGAGAATTTTGATCACACTGTCAGAATTAAATTACTACATCTGTGGAGCATTCTGGGAGTTCAAGAAGAAAGTAAATGGAGCCAGGTGTGGAACTGCAGGCTGCTAATGTGAATCAGGCAAACGCTGTGTGTTTTAGATAAGGGTTCGGCACATGCAGTTGCCCATCTAAATCTAAATTATAATGCCTTAGTTTCCACACGTTAAATGGTATTAGAAGCTACTTAAAATTCTCTGGTGGGTATAAAGGTGTCTGTTTTTGGTCAAATTATAGTTCAGGGTATAAATCTCCGTTGAAGTACTGGCCAGAAATGATTGGCTCTGTCAGGAAACAGAATTCTAGGCCTGCTGCCTTTGGGGCTCCCACTTGCAGTTGAAGCAGGCAGCCAGCTATTCATCTTTTTCAGGTCTCTCAGTGTTGGGGTTTTGGTTTCTTTCTTCTGGGCTCCAGGGAGCCAGGAATATACCTTACACATGGTGTTCTTTTGAGGGAGTTCTGTTGAAGCAAGTTTCTCTGCTTCCTGAGTTAAAGCTGCTTCTGGCAATGACAAAAGGACAACACTTTGACTTCTTCATGATTTAGGAGTTTTGGAGAACTGTGTATTTCAGAGAATGCTGAAGAATAAAGATACAAGATCTAATATGTTAGGAGTAGCAGATTCTAGAGGTCCAGGGTTGCTAAGAGAATAGGTGCTCACTACAATGGAGAATATCATCAGCACTGGTTAGTGATTGAATCATGCACCCCATGAAAGACATGTTTTTAATCTTAATGCACATTCCTGTTGATGTGAAATCATTTGTAAATAGGACCTTTTGAAGACATTATTATTAATTAAAATGTGTCTGAATTGAATTAGGGTGGGTCTTAATCCGTATTACTGAAGCCTGTATAAAGAGGGAATTTGGATGCAGTCAGTTCAGAGAAAGTCACGGGAAGAAGCCAGAAGTCAGTGGAAACTGGAAGAGCAGACACTGGGAGGCAGGGATGTAAGCCAAAGATCCCCAAAGGCTGCAGCAAACCATCATCAGAACACTACAGACTTTGGGGAGAAAGCATAGCCTTCCTGATACCCTGATTTTGAACTTCTAGCCCCTGAAACCATGAGGCCACATATTCCTGTTGTTAAGCCAACCAGTATGTGGTATCTATCATAGCAGCCCTGGCAAACTAAGACATTTTTATAGATTGGGGAATAATTAATAGGTCAATATTCTTCCACTGTCCTGTTTCATTGAGATTGGTGGGACATAGACAATGATTCAGAGAAGAGAAGGGCTGTGCAGAATTAAAAGTGAGAGCATTCACAGCTTCAGGTGAGAAGTCTAGGTTGGTTTAAGCTCAGGTGAGGTTTTTTTCACATTCTATTTGTTGAATGAGGCCACGGTAACTAAAAGTACTCTAGTAAAAACTTTAAATTATCCTAGGATCTTCGCTCTCCAATCTCTCAATTGACTGATGACCTTCATGCTGTCTTCTGTGTCTGTGTTCTCTCCAACCACTTATAAATGTCTTTGTTTGGGCTGTTAACATTTCTTGGCCTGAGTTAGGCTAAGGGACTCCTATTCTTTAACCTATACTTCATACTACTGCTAGCACATTTCTGTGGAAGCTAGACTCCAAGATGCCCCCTAATGAATCCTGCCCCCTGGTTTTCATGGCCTTGTGTTGTCCCCTCCCACACTGAATTTGGGCTGGTTCCGTGACTGGCTTTGACCGACAGACCATCATACATATACCTACTGCATCCTTCCTTCAGTGTACTGTCTCCATGTTGTTCCTTCTGCTTGAAGTGCTCTTCCAACTTTGTCTCCCTAGTTGAATTCAATTAACTTTCAAGAATCAGTTGAAACTTTACTTAGCCTAGAAGATTCCATGACCCTCCTAGGTCAGGTTGAGTTTCCTCCACAATGTATTCTTGTACTTGGGAATATCTTAATCTGTGCATATATTTTACTATTTTGTAATTTTGATTCATGTAACTATTGAATCATGGCTGATTCATTTTTATATTCTCAAAGCTTAGCATAATGCTTAATACAAGGAACAAATGAATGAAGCACTTTAGGAATGATGATCAGACTGAGACGTGGGGACTATTTGAAACAATTAGAATTAGATGAGTGAAAATAAACCCTGGTCCAAGTAAAAATTATTTCTGTTCCTTTCTAATTCATCTCAATTGAGTTCTTAGAAGTTAAAATCCTCAAGAGTTTCTCTAATAAGTATCACCATTTTGTTATGATAAATAATAGGAAAATAATGGCTAAAGTTAACCGTGGGCTTAATGTATGCCAGACATTTGTCTAAGCACTTTGTATTTAATTCTTATTACAACCCTCTTAAAAAAATGCTATTATTGTATCCATATTATAGATAAAGCAGGAGAGGTTAAGTAGTGTGTCTAAGACCAAACAGCTGGAAAGTGGTAGGGTTGGGATCCAAGCATGTCAGTCTATCTCTAGAGCCCAAATACTTAACCAATGTGTAATATTTACTCTCCCAAAGACTTCATTTTCTTGAAGCATAATGAAAATTTCGTTTGTTTTCATTGTTCACAGCTTCTTCCACCTTTTACAACATGCATGGTAAACCCACATATTATTAAACTTTGTATATTCATCTCCTCAAATGTAAAATAAGATTTAATATTACTATTTACTCCATTCATTTCTCAGAAAAAAATATACAGTGAAACATTTATAAACTCTCAAACTTTATCTTAAGGCCTTTTGCACAGGTCAGGCTATCCCTTGGTCTCTTCCCTGCCTTAAAGTCACCTTGCTACTTCTCCACCTTATGCCTTTTCAAGAATCATCTTTATAATTACTTAATGTGATCTTAATTATACTGAGTTTTCCAGTACAATTAAATGTAATATTTTTTTCCTAAAAGAAAAAGCAAGCATACTTTTAAAGAAGTCATGTAATTAAATAACAGACCGTGAATTACTGAACTTTGGTTATCTCATTTTAAAATGAACTTCTGCAGTTTTCTTAGAATCACTGAGAGAAGGACAAGAAATCAGAGCAAGAGAAGGCCATATTAAACCCTAAGTTAAACCATGGACTATAGTTAATGGTACAATTACAAAAATGTGCTTTCATCCATTGTAACAAATGTACCACACCAATGTAAGATGTTAATAATAGGGTGGTTATGGGAATCCTATATTTTGTGCATGATTGTTCTGAAAAAACCCCAACTTCTATAATGAGAAAGAAAGAGAGAGAGAGAGAGAGAGCGCATCGGGCCTCTCATTACTGCACTTCAAGCAAAACAGATTGATTTTATCTGATTTGTTTACTCATCCTACAGAAAAATGTACTGAGTCCTTGCTGTAGATATGCACTGTGCTGGGCACAGGGAATAGTGTGAGAAGCAAGGGCACCATCATTCCAGCCACACAGAGCTCAGACTATGGGGAGAGATGGCCATGATGTAAACCCATTGCAGATCTGAAGGGATTACAATGATGGTCCGTGTTGGAAAGGAAAAGATCAGGGTACACGAAGAGAGACTAACAAAGGGAATCTTTTACTGATAAGTTGGTCAGGAGAGGCCTCACTTTAATTGAGATCTGGAGAAGAAGAATCAGGGAAACAAAGGTTGAGGGGAAAGCGTTGTAAACAAAGGGAACAGCATTTGTGGTACAAAAGGGCTTCACGTGGAAAAAAGCTTCAGGATTTTGAGAAACATATTTAATACATATGATTTCCTATTTAAAAGATCAAAGTCTTGGACATCTATCTGCGCAGATCGGCGGCGTGGACCAAACGGAGGAGATTCCTGAGTTTTGAGGCTGCCGGCGGCGGTTGGCACAAGCGGCTGAGCCCCGCGGTTAGGGAAAAAAAAGTAAAACGGCCATTTGGAGACGAAGGCGGGGCGAAAAAGTTTTATTTTCTGGGGATCTGGCTGCCTGGCGCCCCTTGGACCTTGTGTAAACAGAGCAAACGAGCTAATCAGCACCCAGTGAACCGGAGGGGGGATTTTGGTCGGGAAACGCAGCTGATTTCCCTAGCCACCCAGGGATAAGACCCGGGCTGCTGCGGAGCCAGGAGGAAGGGACACTTCCCAAAAAAGGGAGGGTTCGGTTAGAAGACATTTTTAGACATTGATCTGGCTGCCTGCACCGCCCCATAGCTTTGGGGAGCAGATAAGCCGACCTGAAGCACCATTAAGCTGAGAGCAGACGCGAATCTGCACTCAAACTGATTTACTGAGCAGCCCGGTGATGCTGGAGCTCGGCGCCAGAAGGGGCGGAATCCGCCTTCTTTAGCACTCCTCACTGACTAACATCAGAGCTTCAACTAACCTGGGGAGTCCTTCCACGGGCCCAGCTAGGGTCCCTTCCGTAAGGGGGTTGGTCTAGAGGAGGAATTATTTTGGGTCCTGCATTTGGCTAAAAAAAAAAAAAAAAAAAAAAGTGAGGTCACCTCAACAAATGAAAAATAAATTCTTTTTAATTTAGTTTAATAGCTAAAAGCTGCTTCAGGACCTGCATATAGAACCCTGTGGGGAAATTCATTGATAAACACAAGTAGGTAGGAAGGATCCACGTGGACCCTAGGGGAATCATTGACCCCCCTTAGCTCTGTTTGACTGCTTGCCTGTGTGGATCTTTGGTTTCTCTCTGTTATTTTCTGGTCTATTGCTATTATTCCCGTTTTCCTCGCGCCTTCCTTTTTCCTTCTATTTTTTTTTTTTTAAATAGGTGCTGCCAGCTGGTCGCTTCTTTGCTGGGCTTCTTATTCAGTAATTTCCCACTCGCTGTATATATTGATTCTGTATTACAAGCTACCGCTTATCCTTCCTGCATCTTTCTGCCTTCTGTTTTCTGTTGTGGCTCTTAGAGACAACATTTTTTCATAGGCCCACAACTTAAGGGTGTCAATTTCTATCCCATCTATTTTGTTTTCTTCTTCTTCTTTTTTCTTTTTTTTTTATTAGTATTAACTTTTTCCTTTCAGACCTTTCTCTACTATTTCTCTCCCTCCTCATAATTCTAGCCTTCTAAATCACTATATATATATATTCCTCCATTTGTTTTCCCAGTCCATTGTAGGAACTCCATATTTTTTCCTACTACTCTACACTGCCTACACAAGTTAAATATTCATCTCATTAAGTCTCATTTTGCCCCTCTTCTAACTTTTATCAATATTTCTATTATCCTTCTGCCTTCCTTACATCTTTTGATTCCTCTGGCCCTAACCTTTTGCCTTCAAGGGAACATAGAAAGAAACAAGGAAATAAAATAAGAAGAAAAACAGCCAAAGAGAAAACTTAATTAACACGCAGAACCAACAGCTAAATAAAATTCTAGAGCATAGAGAAAAGCTAATCAACTGAACAAAGCCATCAAGATAATATGATGACCAGAGGGCAACAGAAAAATACAAATGACTCTGAGAAACTGGAAAACATGGACCAGTCCAGTGCACAAAATAAAAACCAGGAAGCAATGCAGTACATCGAACAACTAATCAAAGCTATCCAAACAAATATCATGGACCAACTTAAAGAACTGAAGGAAGAGATTAAGGATATAAAGAAGACACTGGGAGAACATACTGAAGAAATAGCTAACACACCTAAAAAGGTAATGGATATGATGGCGAACAAAGACACAAGTCAAGAAATGAAAAAGACGCTGGACTCACATGGCAGCAGAATTGAACAGGCAGAGGAAAGAATTAGTGATATGGAAGACAATACAGTTGAAATCAAAGAGATTGTAGAAAAGATAGACAAAAAGATAGAAAAAATCCAGTATGGTCTCAGGGAATTAACCGATAATGCAAGACGCACAAACATACGCATTATGGGCATCCCAGAAGGAGAAGAGAAGTGAAAGGGAACAGAAGGAGTGTTGAAGGAAGTTATGGCTGAAAACTTCCCAACTCTACTGAGAGAGATGGATGTGCATATCCAGGAAGCACAGCGCACCCCAAATAGTTTAAATCCCAACAGGCCAACTCCAAGACATATACTTGTCAAATTGTCCAATGCTCAAGACAAAGAGAAAATACTCAAGGCAGCAAGAGAAAAGAGAACCATCACATACAAGGGAAGCACAATAAGATTAAGTGCTGATTTCTCAGCTGAAACCATGGAGGCAAGAAGACAGTGGTATGACATAGTCAAAACACTAAAAGAAAAAAACTTCCAGCCACGAATTCTCTATCCAGCAAAATTGGCATTCAAAAATGATGGAGAGTTCAAAATATTCACAGATAAACAGCAATTAAGAGAGTATGTCAAGAAGAAACCAGAACTTCAAGAAATACTAAAGGAATCTCTACAAGTTGAAAGGAAAAAACAAAGGAGAGAGAGTTGGAGGAGAGTTTAAAAACAACTGAAAACTCAAAAAGAGAAACAAAACAACATATGACATACATTAACCCAAAGAAAAAATGACTGCAGTAAGAAATTCGTTACGAGTAATAACACTGAATGTTAATGGATTAAATTCACCAATCAAAAGACACAGATTGGCAGAATGGATAAGAAAATATGATCCATCTATATGCTGTCTACAAGAAACCCACCTTCGGCCCAGGGATTCAAGGAGGCTGACAGTGAATGGCTGGAAAACCATTTTACAAGCTAACAATAGCCAAAAAAGGGCAGGAGTAGCTATTCTAATAACAGACAAAATAGACTTTAAATGCAAAACTATTGTAAGAGACAAAGATGGACACTACATATTAGTAAAAGGAGTAATCTCTCAAGAAGAGAGAACAATCATCAACATTTATGCACCTAATCGAGGTGCCTCAAAATACGTGCGGCAAACTCTGGAAAAACTAAGAGGAGAAATAAATTCCTCTACAATTATAGCAGGGGACTTCAACACACCACTATCATCATTAGACAGAACATCTAGGCAGAGAATCAATAAAGAAACGAAGGCACTCAACAATACATTAGAAGATTTGGACTTAATAGACATATACAGAACACTACACCCAAATACAGCGGGATTTACATTCTTCTCCAGTGCACATGGAACATACTCCAAAATAGACCACATGCTAGGCCACAAAACAACACTCAATGAATTCAGAAAGATTGAGATTATACAAAGTAATTTCTCTGACCACAATGGAATGAAGTTGGAAATCAATAAGGGCCAGAGAAACAGGTTAGGCACAAGGATATGGAAGTTAAACAACACACTCTTAGACAAACAGAGGGTCAAAGAGGAAATTTCAAAATATATCAGTAACTATCTTGAAACTAATGAAAACAACAACACAACATATCAAAACCTATGGGATGCATTTAAAGCAGTCCTGAGAGGGAAGTTCATAGCCATAAATTCATATATTAAAAAAGAAGAAAGAGCTAAAATTGAAGACCTAACTGCACACTTGGAGGAATTGGAAAAACAACAACAAACTAAACCTAAAGGAAGTAGAAAACAGGAAATAACCAAGATTAGAGCAGAACTAAATGAAATAGAGAATAAGAAAGCACTGGAAACAGTAAACAAAACGAAAAGCTGGTTCTTCGAGAATATCAACAAAATTGACAAACCCTTAGCCAGACTAACAAAGAAAAAGAGAGAACAGATGCAAATACATAAAATAAGGAATGAGCAAGGGGATATCACTACTGACCCCACAGAAATAAAGAGTATCATAAGAGGATACTTTGAAAAATTATATGCCAACAAGAATGACAATTTAGAGGAAATGGACAAGTTTCTAGAAACCCACAAACAGCCGACATTGATGAAAGAAGAAATAGATGAACTCAACAGCCCAATTACAAGTAAAGAGATAGACTCAGTCATTAAAAACCTCCCAACTAAGAAGAGTCCAGGACCAGATGGCTTCACAGCTGAATTCTACCAAACATTCCGGAAAGAGCTAACACCAATTCTACTTCAGCTCTTCCAAAAAATAGAAGTAGAAGGAATATTACCTAACTCATTCTATGACGCCAACATTACCCTAATACCAAAACCAAATAAAGATACCACAAGAAAGGAAAATTACAGACCAATTTCTCTAATGAACCTAGATGCTAAAATCCTTAACAAAATACTTGCTGATCGCATTCAACAACATATCAAAATGATTAAACACCATGACCAAGTGGGTTTCATCCCAGGTATGCAAGGATGGTTCAATATAAGAAAATCAATCAATGTAATACACCACATAAACAAACTGAAAGAAAAAAATCACATGATCATCTCTATAGATGCCGAAAAAGCATTCGACAAAATACAGCACTCTTTCCTCATAAAAACACTACAAAAGATAGGAATAGATGGAAACTTTCTGAAAATGATAAAGGGTATATATGAAAAACCCAAAGCTAACATCATTTTCAATGGTGAAATCCTAAAAGCCTTCCCTCTGAGATCAGGAACAAGACAAGGATGCCCACTATCACCACTCCTATTTAACATTGTCTTAGAAGTACTTGCACGAGCACTGAGACAAGAAAAGGACATAAAAGGCATCCAGATTGGAAAAGAAGAAGTAAAAATTTCATTATTTGCAGATGACATGATCCTATACATAGAAAGCCCTGAGAAATCGACAACAAGGCTTCTAGAACTTATAAAGGAGTTCAGTAATGTTGCAGGCTATAAGATCAACGCTCAAAAATCAGTAGCATTTCTGTACACCAATAACCAGCAAACTGAGGAGGAAATCAGGAAAAAAATACCATTTACAATAGTAAACAAAAGAATCAAATACCTAGGAATAAATTTAACTAAAGATGTAAAGGACTTATATACAGAAAATTAGACAACACTGTTAAAGGAAATCAAAGAAGACTTAAATAAATGGAAAAATATTCCCTGTTCATGGATGGGAAGAGTAAACATCATCAAGATGTCTATCCTACCCAAACTAATCAACAGATTTAATGCAATCACAATAAAAGTCAACACTATATTTTTTAAGGAACTGGAAAAACTAACCACAAAATATATTTGGAGAGGCAAGAGGTCCCGAATTGCCAAAGATATATTGAAAAAGAAAAATGAAGTTGGAGGTATCACATTACCTGACTTTAAAACATACTACAAAGCTACAGTGATCAAAACTGTGTGGTATTGGCACAAGGATAGACCTACTGACCAATGGAACCGGATTGAGAGTTCTGATATAGATCCTCGCATATACAGTCATCTGATATTTGACAAGGCCACGAAACCCACTCAGTTGGGAGAGAGTGGCCTCTTTAACAAGTGGTGCTTGGAGAACTGGATATCCATATCCAAAAGAATGAGAGAAGAATACCATCTCACACCTTTTACAAAAATCAACTCAAGATGGATCAAAGATCTAAATATAAGAGCCAAAACCATAAAAACCTTGGAAGATAATGTAGGGAAGCATCTACAGGACCTTGTAATAGGAAATGGTTTCATGAACTTCACAACCAAAGCACGAGAAGCAAGAGAAAAAATTGATAAATGGGATCTCCTCAAAATTAAAAACTTCTGCACCTCTAAGGATGTTATTAAGAAAATAAAAAGGCAACCTACCCAATGGGAAAAAATATCCGGCAACCATATATCTGATAGGAGCCTAATATCCTGTATATATAAAGAAATCCTTCACCTTGAAAATAAAAGGACAAACAACCCATATAAAAAATGGGCAAGTGACCTGATAAGACACTTCTCCAAGGAAGAAATACAAATGGCTAAAAAGCACATGAAAAAATGCTCAACATCACTTGCTATCAGAGAAATGCAAATCAAAACTACAATGAGATGGGTCGGATGTGGCTCAACTGGTTGGGTGTCCGTCTCCCATATGGAGAGACCCAGGTTCGATCCCTGGGACCTCCTGGTGGAAAAAAAAAAAAAAAAAAAAAAAAACCTACAATGAGATACCATCTTACACCCATCAGAATGGCAGCTATTAAAAAAACAGGAGACACTAAATGTTGGAGAGGATGTGGAGGAATAGGAACCCTCATCTACTGCTGGTGGGACTGCGGTATGGTTCAGCCACTGTGGAGGACAGTTTGGCGGTTCCTCAGAAAACTAGGAATAGATCTTCCGTATGATCCAGCAATTCCACTGCTGGGTATATACCCAGAAGAACTGAAAACAAAAATACAAACAGATATATGCACACCAATGTTCATAGCGGCATTGTTCACCATTGCCAAAAGTTGGAATCAGCCCCGGTGCCCATCAACAGACGAATGGATAAACAAAATGTGGAATATTTTCAGCTGTAAGATGTGGGATATACAATGGAATATTACTCAGCTGTAAGAAGGAACAAAGTGCTAACACATGGAATAACGTGGATGAATCTTGAAGACCTTATGTTGAGTGAAGCAAGCCAGGCACTGAAGGATGAACAGTATATGACCTCACTGATCTGAACTGAGGAAAGTGAGCAGTCTCTGAGAACCATTGTCTGAAAGATAGGTTAACAAAGGAGAGTAAGAGAAGAGCAGGCTTTGAGCCATCTCCCATATGGACATAATCTATGGTAAAGGGATAGAGTGTGGTTGCATGTTGGGGGATGGGGCAGATGAGCGGTGGTGTTCCTGGGTTTGGTGGTACAACACTGGGGGGTGGATGGTTTAGGAAGTGCTGGTTCAAATCCCCAGAGCATGCAACTGTGAATCTTGACATTCCATGGGTTAGGAGAGGGGGGTATCATGGGCCCTGGGGGGCTGGGGAGAAGGGAACAGTCAAGATCTAATGGGATGTTTGGTGGTCATGGGGAAGGCTTTTCATTACCTTTCAGTAATGGACACAGGACATGGTAAATATCATCAAAATTATTTAACTGTATCATCTAAATTGTAAACTATACTGTAAATCACTGACAATGTTTAGTTGCTATATTTTGCTATCTGCATAACAGTTATAACAATGCTAACAACCAAAAAAAAAAGGGGGGGGGAGTTAATATGGGGTGGGAAAGGGAGAGTGGTTTGGTATCTGGGAGTCTCCGGCACTCCGTGTGTGACTTTGCTGTGACCTAAAACTTCTTTGAAAATTAAATGAAAAATTGGGAGACAATGGGGATTGAGAGGAGGAAGGTGTCATGGCACACCAGACATCCGATAACACAGTGATAAAGGGAAGGAAAAAGGGAAAAAAAGAAAAGAGAAAGGAAATAAAAATGAATATATATATATATATATTTTTTTTTTTTTAAAGACATTTCCTTTGCTTTTTTGCCCATTTTTTGAATGTCCCAATCCACTAATTATATTTTATTTTGTTTTGTTCTTTCTTTGATTATTTTTTTTCCTTCTCTCTTTTTTTTTTCCCCCTGAGTTTCCTTATGTTTGTCTCTTGCATGTAAGCTTATCACACTTGTTTCTTTTTCCTAGTAAGTGTATTTGATTATTTTATGGACTAAATGTTCATGGAGGATTTGGATCACAGAAGGTTTACAATGGGTACTGCAGGGGATTATTGGGGAGGTTGTCTGGGGGGGGTTTCGTGGGGATTGGTTCATCCGAATATACATGAAAGATATACAAAATCATTCAAAGGATCGGGGGATGGGGCATGGTCACGATGGGTAGATAATCACACAATAAATGAGGGAATCTGAATTCCTAGCCTGGAGAGCTCTGCCACAGTCTCCAAGGGAGCAGCAATAGTCCTCTGAGTGTAGGGACAGTGCCTTTCAAAATAGGATGACCCACTGATGTGTTTTTTTTATTGATGACTACCCTTGTAAGTCTTTGCTCTTGTAAATGAGACTTAGCCTGCAGTTGTGGGGTGCCTAAGGGTTGCCACCTGAGAGCCTCCTTGTTGCTCAAATGTGGCCTCTCTCTAAGCCAAACTCAGCATATCATTGCATTACCTTCCCCCCAACGTGGGACATGACTCCCAGGGATGAGCCTCCCTGGCAACGAGGGATTAATACCAAGTGCCAACTGGCAACACAACTGGAAAAAGACCTTGAATAAAAGGGGGAAATGGTAAAGACAAATGAGTTCAAGTAGCTAAGAGACTTCAAAGAGAGTCGGGAGGTCATCCCAGAGGTAACTCTTACGCACACCTCAGTAGGAGCTCATAGAACATCTAAGTGCCTATCACCCCACTCATTGGGGTTCCTGAGAGCTCCGGAGACACTCTGGTCCTATATAAGGGGGGATAGCCCCAGAGACTGATGCCTTATCAGTGGGTTCTATTTTGGAATCTGTGCTCCTGAGAGTGACAGAATTAGACTCAAATAAGTCCTCCCTGCACATGGTTCACCAGTCCCTTCTATTCAAACCTATATGTGATGCTGGAGTTTTTAGGTATACTTCCAGAGACTGGAGCCTCCCGCGTACCTATGTGCCAGGTGTGCATGAAATCTAGGTGGAGCTGCAACTCCTACCCTACAGCTCAATGGACTCATCCAAGTCACCTGGTGAGGAGATAATGATGGGCAATGGCCATCCCAGGGAATGAAGAGGGCCTGCATCTGCAGGCAGGATCATCCCACCCACCATATCCATGGGATATAAGCCCTCTCTCATTTGGAGTTGGAGTGGACATCACCATCCCAGTCCCCTCAGGATTGGGGGAAGAACTATGGACTAGAGTGGACTTGATGGTATTCTCTTGTTCACATATGGTGATTCTAGCAATGCAAGAAATTATAACAATGAGGTGGAGCCAGTGGCCACTTGACACTTTTGGGGTAGGTAGGGGATGAGCAGTTGAAATACAGGGGCTTCTTTGGGAGTTGGAGGTTGTCCTGAGTACTGTTGTGGCAACGGATATAGGCCATTTTAAATCAGCACACACCACTCAGAACTGAGTGGGAGAGAGTGTGGTCTACAGTGTGAACTGTGGTCTATGGTTGATGGCAAGGCTCCAGGATGTGTAAGTTCATTGAGGGTGGTGGGCCACACTGTGGGAGATGTTTGTGTGGGATGTGGTGGGAGGTGTGGGAGGTGGGCAACATGCGAATCCCAGTGGGTTCCGTGTAATATTTTGGTGATCTAAGCACCTCTTGAAATATATGTATATATATATAAATAACATTTTTGTAAGCAAATACACATATATGCATATATATTTATATATCATTTTGCAAATGTTTGTATGTATTGTGAGAATTTTGATTTTAACCCCTAATAAAAATAAATAAATAAATAAATAAATAAATAAATAAAGATCAAGGTCTTTTTTTTAAGCTTTCTTAGATCTTTTCCAAAATTAAAGATTAAATAATTTGATGAAATAAAATTAAAACATTAACATGTGAGGGTAGTTTTAAAAGTAAATTTTAGTCTTTTTGTAGCTAATCCAATAAATATATAACAGGCCACTGGGAAACATTGGTCTGAGATGTGTAGTAATCATTATGCACAAAATAACTATTTCTCCCTTTGAACCATAGATTTGTGGGTTCTTTTCTGGACTTTTAAATTCTGTTCCATCTGTCTCTTTATGCTAGTACCAGGCAATTTTGATTACTGGAGCTGTATAGTACAATTTTAAATGGGTATGTTTGAGCCCTCCATGTTTGTTCTTATTCAAAATTTTTCTGGCTCTTTGGGGCCCCCATATGAACCCCAAAATAGGGATATTTTTATTCCTTGCATTCCAATTTGGTACCTTTTATTTCTTTTTCTTGCCTAATTGCTATGACTAGAACTTCTAGTACAATACTGAATAGCAGTGGTGAAAGTGGGCATCCTTGCATTGTTTCCTATCTTAGAGGAAAATCTTTACGTCTTTCACCCTTGACTATGACGTTATTTGTGGGCTTTTCATAAATGGTCTTTATCATGTGAGAAAGTTCCCTTCTATTCTTAGTTTTCTAAGTGGATTGTTTAAATCAAGAAATGGTGCTGGATATTGTCAACCAACCAAGAAAAAAGATGCACCAGCTCTTTATGTCCTGGTAGATGCTAATGTGATACCAAGAAAACACCGGGCCTGAATGCACCTAAACTCAGGGAGATTAGGGCCCATGATGCACCAGACTAAACGCAAGAGAAAGAAGAAACAAACAAAAAAGTGCACTTGCTCTTTAAATCCTGCTAGATGCTGGCATGAGGCCAGACGCTGCTGCTGTCAGGAGAGCCAAAACTTCAGTTAGCCTCTAAGCCAGTCAGAGATCTGTTGGGCAGGAAACACCCACCTGCAAAAGACAGAAAACCAACAGAAAAAGTTCTCTGACTCTCCACTCACTGATGGATGCTCACGTGAGGTCAGATGTCACTGCTGGCAAGAGGGCCAAAACCAAAGCTAGCATTCATGCTGGGCCCTCCTGCAGTGCCAGACCAAGAAAGTCCTGTACACAAAATAACAAAAACCAGAGAATAAAAGGTGCACTGGCTCCTTACATTCTGATGGATGCTGGCAGTAGGCCGAAAGACGCTGCGGCCTAGAGGGCGAAAACCAGGTCAGTCTTAGCGCTGGTGAGATAGAGATCCACCAGAACAACCTTAAGCCTCAACCCCAATTTTTGGAGGAGGAGGTTTCCATTGCTCGCTCTGGCCGCAGCTGGCTTCTGCCAAAATCGGTTTCGGTTTCCGTGGCTGACGCCATTTCCGCAGCCGCTGCAGTGCTGGGGGGCTGAGGAATGGGGCTGGTCACTGGTTTGTTGTTTCATTTTAAAGAGCTGAACTCTGGGCAGTCTCCCGCTTCCTCTGTCACTCCTGTAGTTGTTCTAGATGTCTACTCTGATTCCACGGCTAACACCTCGTTAATTCCAATCTCTTTTTCCAGTTCCTTCGTTTTCATAGTGGAAGGAGCCATCACTGTGAAACTTTCTTCCCCGCCATTTTGTTCCTTTATAATTTGTGTCCATGACCTTGATTGCTCACTTTAAATGCTACTTTTTCTACCTTTAGATTTTGGGAATACTGTTCCATTAGCACATTAGGGATCAAATAGTGTATTGACTACCTATTATTATTTTTTAAACTATACTTTTTTTTTTTTACCTTAGTTCTTTAGTTGCTTCCTAAATTTTATTTTGGTACATTGAAAAATCCTCTGAAATTATAATACAAAAAGTTAACATTAGGTGTCAGTATTTTACATATTATTTAACAAGCGTGTGTCAATGGAAAAATGTTTTAGATTATTACAGACAGCATTTTCACTGGAACATTTCAACTCTTGCTATATTAATACTACCATTTATTGGTTCCTACATTAGTGAAATATTCTTTATGATACTTGCAAAGCAAATTTTAAAAAATTCTCACCATTTTCTAGGTGTTCGCCGCTACATTTTTGCAATATGTCTTTGAGTAGGAATAGATATTAATATAATACTCTAATTGGGTATTAATATCCTCCATAATGATCTGAATGAAGTTTCATAAAAGAGACCAAGGTGGATTTGGGGGGGAGAAAACCAGGGAGCCATTATAGAGAAGTGCGAAGTGTCCTGAGTTTGAGTTCCTACTCTAAGACTTAATATCTTGGTGATTTAGGAAAATTCCTTGACCTTATTTACACTTTAATTTTCTAATTTGTAATATTGTGTTTTGGAGTGAGGAATCATCTAGTTTCAAATCTACAGGGTTGCTGTGAGGAAGTCCTAACACTTTCTCATAAACCTTTTAGGAAAGTGGCTGGCTCAATGGATGGACCATAAAGATTAGCATCTCCCTACCCAGTCTTCTATGTTTCTTTGGTCTTTAAATTTTAAGTAAGTGGGTTAAAATAACATATATAAAGAGATCTGGCACATGGTCTTCAAGGACTAAGTTTTCTCATCTTTCATCATTTAACCAAGCAAAATATGTAATTCCTGTGTATGACTTGTGTATGCTTCCAAGGCCTTTTATTTGTGTTCATATCACTAAGCTTGGAATAATTTCTCAAAGAATCAGAGATTAGATAAGCTTGAATTGATTTCATATCTCTATATCACTCTGCAAATGATTCATCCTGAGTGCATTTTAGCAGCTTCTATATCTATATGCAACACATAAGCATAACTATAAGCAAAAAGGATTTCTAAAGATTTAAAACCTCTAGCAAGGGATTTTAATAAATAAGGAGCAAATGAACACCCAATAAAATAAAGAACATGAATAGGGAATAAACACATACATCCAAATTACTAACCATCAACAAATATTTAATATAATGTTCAACTCTACTAATAAATAATAAAGTAAAACTGGAAACATCGGGATTGGAAATTTAATTGCTAAAAATTATCAGCAGCTTTTCCTATTTTAAAATGATTGTAGTAGATTCAAGGTGGCCAAGAATTCTTTTTGCTCTTCTCACTGACAAGTGGAATCTAATTCTCTTCCTCTTAAATCTGAAATGACCTTAGTGACTTACTGAACAGTAGAATGAGGTACTTTTGAGGCTGTCATATGAAGCCTTGCAGCTTATGCTCTGTTGTCTTGGAACACTCTCTCTAGGACAGGGTTTCTTAATAAGGGGTCTGTGAGCTTGAACTGAAATTCAAAAAACATCATTCTTGTGGGGACGTGTTGGTGTGAGTGTAATATATTTATTAAATAGTACACAATATAGTGTGGATTTAGAAAGGGGTCCGTGGTTTTCACCTGACTAGCAAAGGGGTTCATGCTACAAAAAAGGTTAAGAACTCCTGCTCTAGGGTTAGCTGGATATCACGTAAGAAGTCCCACTACCCTAAGATTGTCATGCCGGAGAAGGCACTTGTAGTTACTCCCATCAAAAGCCCCATTTGAACCTGGCCATCTAACCATCTCACTAAGGTGCCAGATATATTAGTAAAGAAATCTTTGTCCCTCTAGACTAATCCAATGGCCAGCTGAATACAAATGAGTTAATATCACATAAAGAAGAAGAATGGCTAAGCTAAGCCATGCCCAAATTCTAGACCAAAAACATCACAAGGTGTATTGATTTTAGCCTCTAAATTTTGAGGTAACTTGTAAATAGCAATAAATAAAACAGAACAATGATAACCCCCTATGTTGGTAGACAGTATGGCAAGGATAAAAGCCTTGTATTGCCATAAAACCTGTGACTCAATGGTAAAGTAAAAATTTAAACATTAAAACTCAGTTATGCAAAAGAATATAAACCTCATTTCCCACCCCCAAATTTCTGTTGCTCTGAAGTCACCTGGGAATGGGGATGAGAAGGGACTCAAACTTGCTAATTAGAAGTAATGGCCTCATTTGTTAAAATAGCTTCTTCAGGCCTAACTTAAGTCCATCTCCATTTCTGAAATATTAAAAGCTCTGAAACCAGAAGATTATCCTTAGCTCTTTATATGGCAAAACTTGACATGGCTTGAACTAATTTGGTGGCAGAACCTAATCGGAACTGATATGAGGCCATTTGTTTTTATTTACTACAGTTAGTGTGAATATTCATATATTTTGCTACAGGTATATTAAATGTATTTGAAGAAGTGGTACTGCCCTGGATCCCATTGTGAGTGTTATGTATTGTGTGGTACATATACGATATTTCTTTGTAAGCTCTAAAAAAATATGAATTCTAACTCACAAGTGGATCCAAAGATTTCAAATAAAGGGTGGAAGCCCTGTTTTATGTAGTATATAAGCATGCTGTCTTAGGAGCTAGAACATTAGATTTAATTTCTTACTCTGCCACTTACCGATATATGACCTTGGGCAAATTACTTAGCCTCTCTACACCTTAATCTCCCCCTCTGTGAAACAGGGATAAATTGGATATCCTTGTAGGACTATTGTGAGGATTAAATGAGCTATACATGTGCAGCACTTTGAAAGTGCTTAGCATAGGGTAAATGCTTAATACCGTCTCCTCTCCTCTCCTCTTTTCTTCCTCATCTTCTTCTTCCTTACCTTTTCCTTCTTCTTTATTGCTTTCCCCAGCATATCTATAGCTAAGAATATGGAGGTGGGGGCTGAAGGGAGGAAACTTAAAAGTCTTTATGGTGCCAGAGTGAGAAGTTATTTCCTGTCAATGTATTGGACTTTGCTGTACTTGGCAGAGATGTTCTCTTTCTATCTGGACATCTTTCTTGCTGGATATCACTGCTGAGGTCCATTTCTGGGGAAACTGATGATCTGTTTGTGAAAATCAGAACCTGGTTCCATCCTCCTTTCTCCTTCTAGTACTGAATGGTGCTGTAGATCCCCCTGAGTCCATCCTTCATTTCAGCCTCTGCCATTCCGTGGTAGCTCCAAGAGAAGACGGCAGAATTTTCACTTTCAGCTACCTCTGCTTTCGACCCAGAGACAGGTGTTAGTATCCAAATCTTTGCTATGCCACCAACAATCTATGGAGAAACCAGGACTGGGTTGGAGGTGGGAACAGGTGGTTACTTCAGGCCCTCCTCCCCATAAACATGCCACACCACCGTTACTGCTCTGTTACAGCAATATCAGGTTGGTATGGGTCACTGTGTCAGGCAGGTTTCTACTTGGAGTTCTAAATGGAAATAAAAATAAAAATCCTCTTGTGTTCCACCCATTCATCCCTCCTCCTCCCTTCTGAACCCCTGGCAGCCACTATCTTTATATCAATGTTATAAGTGAAGTTTAAGATTACAAAAAATTCTCTCTTCCTTTAACTCACCCACTAACCTGTGTGAGGATTTTGTCCCGCTTCCCTCCCTCTGTGCCCTGACCTTTGCTTGACTTCCTGACATTAAAAGAAAATATTCCATGCAGTGGATGTAGCTCAGTGGTAGAATGCCTGTGAGGTCCTAGGTTCAATTGTCAGTATCTCCTTAAAAAAAAAAAAAAAAAAAAAAAAATCTTCCTAGGCTCATTCAGGTAGAAGCTCTACTAACAGCCCATCTTCTGAATTCTCATTATCCCATTACTATGGCTCAGACCAGTGGCTCTCAGAGTGTGATCCCTAAATTAACAGTTACAGCAATACCTGGCTTCTTGTTGAAATGCAAATTCTTAGGCCCTACCACAGGCCCACTGATTCAGAAACTCTGGTGCCGAGGCCCAGCAATCTGTGTTTTAATAAACTCTCCAGGTTATTCTGATATGTGCTAAAATTTCCAAACTACTGGTTTAGAGAATAACTCTATGGTCTTAATCCAGGCTTGCTTCTTAATGCTTAAAGGTGGTTTGGGAGGAAGCAAAAACATTTTTCTTTCTTGAAAACGTCCCTAATTTTTCAGACTATAGTTTCAGTGGGAACTCAAGGAAAGCTTAGGGAAGCGGCTGTGGCTCAATCAGTAGGGTTCCCGTTTACCGTATGGGACGCCCCGGGTTCGGTTCCCGGGGCCTCCTGGTGAAGGCAAGCCCGCCCACACGGCGTGGTTAGCTGACCCAGCGAGCACAAGCAGCAAGGGGGGGATAAATGAATAAATAAATAAAATCAAAAAAAAAAAAAAAAAAAAAGGAAAGCTTAATTTCACAGAGCTGAAAAAAGAATTTGCTAGACTATATCTGTCCCTTCCTCCACATCACAGGATTTGCAGAAACTATGATTAAGGGAAACCAAAAATATCTGTTTAATATTTTCCAAAAAAATATTTTCATTAAAACTAGCACTATAATTTTATTTCTGGGAATATCTCAGAAAGAGTTAGAAGTCATAGTTACCTTTTTCTACATAACAGACCACTCCAAAACTAAGTATCTGAAAAAAATTATTTGCCCATAATTCTGTGGGTCAGCAATTAGGCAGGGCCTAGCTGAATGGTTCTTCTACTTATGCTTCATCATCTGGGATCTCTTATGGTATAGTACTACACTCAGGTAACAGCAGAGGCTGCAATATCTAAGATGGTTTTACTTGCCATATCTGGCACCTTGAGAAGGTTTTGCTGGGAGATTGAAACCTGAGGTTGATCCACGTCTACACAACT
Source organism: Tolypeutes matacus (assembly GCA_026826555.1). Lineage (NCBI taxonomy): Eukaryota > Metazoa > Chordata > Mammalia > Cingulata > Chlamyphoridae > Tolypeutes > Tolypeutes matacus. The sequence continues at coordinate 36,112,394 of JAKSZT010053928.1, read as the reverse complement.
CTACACATGCATCTCTCTCTATCTCTCTTTGTCTCTCTCCACATGGATGCTGGCTGCATCTCAAGAGTGAACATTCCAAGTGATGATGGCAGAATTGAAGATCTCTTAAGGCCAAGTTTGAAGTCATACAGTATCACTTCCACAGGATACTATTGGTCAAAACAAGTCATAAGGTCATCCCAGATCCAAGGAAAGGGGAAATGAACTCCACTTCCTGGTAGTGGTATGGTAAACTCATACTGTAGACAAGCTTGTGAGATTGGACATATGATTGTAGCTATCTTTGGAAATACCATGTACTACAGAAATATTTGCAAGAATGTATATTCAAACAAGCTTGTCCAAACATTTGTGATGGTGGAAAACTGGAATCAACTTAAATGTAGAAATCTAAGGTACTACTTTACTTACGCCATCATTAAAAATTATATTATAGAAGAATAAAATGCACTGCCCTAAGCATAGGAAATATATTTAGATGGAGAAATAGATAAAATGTGATTTCTAACCAAAAGGATCAGGAACCAGAAATACATGCCAATATTGACTATAAGGCAGAATGTGCTAAATAGAAATACACCTACTAAGTTTTACGAAAGTGTTGAGGAGGGAAAGTTTTTTTAAAATTTTTTTTATTCTAGTAACATATATAAAACCTAAAGTTTCCCCTTTTATCCACATTCACCTATATAATTCAGTTCTGTTAGTTACATTCACCATGTTGTGCTTCCATCACCACCATCCATTATCCAAAACTTTACCTTCAACCCAAGTAGAAATTCTGATCAATTTAAACATTAATTCCCCATTCCCTACTCCCAATCCAGCCCCTGGTAACCTATATTCTAGATTCTGACTCTATACGTTTTCTTATTTTAATTACTTCATATCACTGAGATCATACAATGTTTGTCCTTTTATGTCTGGCTTATTTCACTCAACATGATGTCTTTAGGGTTCATCCATATTGTTGCATGAATCAGAACTTCATTCCTTTTTTATGCCGAATAATATTCTATTGTATGTATATACCGCATTTTGTTTGCCATTCATTGGTTGATGGACATGTGGGTTAGTTCCATCTTTTGGCAATTGTGAATAATGCTGCTGTGAATACAGGGTGAAAATATCTGTTCCAGTCCCTACTTTCAATTCTTTTGGTATATACCTAGCAGTGGGATTTCCAGGTCATATGGTAATTCTATACTTAGTTTTTTTGAGGAACTGCTAAACTGTCCTTCATAGCAGCTGCACTATTTTTTATTTCCACCAACAATGAGTATTCCTATTTCTCTACAACCTCTCCAACACCTGTAATTTGTTTTTTTTTTGTTTTTTTTTTCCCAATAGTAGCCTTTTAGTGAGTGTGAAATGGTACCTCAATGTGTTTTGTTTTTCTTCTTTTTTTAAAGGAGGTACCTGGGATTGAACCTGGGACCTCATACATGGGAAATAGGTACTCAAACCACTGAGCTACACCTGTTCCCCATCAATGTGGTTTTGATTTGCATTTCCCTTATAGCTAATGATGTTGAGCATCTTTACATGTGCTTTTTATCCATTTGTATTTCCTCTTTGGAGAGATGTCTATTCAAGTCGTTTGGCCATTTTTTAATTGGGCTGTTTGTCTTTTTATTATTGAGTTGTAGGATTTCTTTATATATTCTAGATATTAAAGCCTTATCAGTTATGTGGTTTCCAAATATTTTTTCCCATTGAGTAGGTTGTCTTATCACTTTCATGATAAAGTCCTTTGATGCACAAAAGTTTTAAAGTTTGCTGAGGTCTCATTTATATATATATTTTCTCTCATTGCTTGTGCTTTGGGTGTAAAGTCTAAGAAATCATTGCCTAAACATATGATCTGGAAGATGCCTCCCTACTTTTTTGGGGGGAGGGGTTTCACATTTTTAAAATTATACTTCTCAATACAAAATACATTACATACTGGAACCATTTTACACAGTACACACACAAATGCAACTGAAACTGTTTCAGTAAACATTACTAATCCTTATTATGTGTGATTTACTTTGACATTTATTATTCTAATTTATATAAAAAATCTTGGTACTGATTCAATAAATTGAGTTCATGACCTATTAATAATTTGCTACCCCCAGTTTAGAAATCGGTATTTTTATAGTCCTAGTTCTTATATTTAAGTATTTGATCCATTTTGAGGTAAATTTGTATATGGTGTGAGATAGGGTTCCTCCTTCATTCTTTTGTATATGGATAGCCAGTTCTGCCAGTGGCATTTATTGAAGAGACTATTCTTTCCCAATAGAGTATATTTGTCAGCCTTATCAAAAATCAGTTGCAAGGAATATCTTTTCCAATCCTTTCATTTTCAAACTATTTATGTCTTTGGGTCTAAGGTGAGTCTCTTGTAAACAACATATAGTGAGATTGTGCTTTTTAAAAATCTATTATGCCAGTCTGTGTCTTTTGATTGGGGAGTTTAATCTATTAATATTCAGTATTGTTACTGTACAGGCAGTGCTAAATTCAGCCATTTTATTCTTCAGTTTTTATATGTTATATCTCTTTTGTCTCTCTTTTCCTTTATTGTAGGCTGCTTTTCTTTATAGTTGATCTTTTATTATGTTCTGACTCATTTTTGTGTCTGTATATTTTTTTTGAATATTTTCCCCAAATGATCTTTATTATGAACTTGTTGCAAAACTTAAACATGAAGTGCAAGATCTCATTATCCTGCTACCATAAAATTTATGTTGAGAATTGTGCCTCTAAAGCCCCTGATTCATTCTTTATTTTATTTTAAGTAAAAAAAACTTTTTTTTAATTAAAAAAAATTTTTTTTTAATACTTAGATTATATAAATGTTACACAAAAATTATAGGGATTCCCATATGCCCCATGTCCCCTCCCTTCCACCACCTCCTACATAAATATCTTTCATTGGTGTGGCACATCACCTGCAATGGATATACACATCCTGAGGCTTTGCCACTAAGCATGAACCTTGGTTCACATTGTAGACCACATTCTCTCCCGCACAGTTCTGCATGTTATATGCTGATGTGAAATGGTCTATATCTGTCGCTGCAATGTCACTCAGGATAATTCCCAAGTCCCGAAAAAGCCCCTGTATTACAATTGCTTTTCCCTCTCCCTGCCCCCAAAGCATCCAGTGGCCACTGGCTCCACATTAATGTTATAATTTCTTCCATTACTTGAATGACAATATGCCTATAACAGAATACTAGTAAGTCCACTCTAGTCCATAGCTCTCCCCGCAATCCTGAGGAGTCTGAGATGGTGATGTCCACTCCACCTCCTAGTGAGAGGGGGCTTATATCCCATGGATAAGATGGATGGGATTATCCTGCCTGCAGCTGCAGACTCTATTCATTCCCTGGATGGCCATTGTCCATCATCATCTCTCTGCCAGGTGTCCTGTGTGAGTCCATTGAGTTGTAGAGTAGGAGTTGCAGCTGCACTGAGATTCCAGACCCAGCTGGCACATGGGCAGGACCAAGACTCCAGTCTCTGGAGGTACACCTACAAACTCCAGCACCACATGTAAGTTTGAATAGAAGGGACTGATGGACTGTGTGCAGGGAGGACATATTTGAGTCCAACTCTGTCACTATCAGGAGCACAGATTCCAAAGCAGGACCCACTGATAAGGTGCAAAACTCCGTAGCTATCTGCCCTGATATAGAACCTGGGTGTCTTCAGAGCCCTCAGGAGCCCTCTATTTGGGGTGACATCCACATTGGAAGCATATGAATCCTACTGAGATGTGCATAAGCATTACCTCTGGGATGACCTCCCTACTCACTTTGAAGTCTCTTAGCCATATGAATTCATTTGTCTTTACCTTTTCCCCCTTTTATTCAAGGTCTTTTTCCAGTCGTATTGCCAGTTGGCACTAGGTAGTAATCCCTCATTGCCAGGGAGGCTCATCCCCAGGAGTCATGTCCCATGCTGTGAGGAAGGTAATGCATTCATATGCTGAGTTTGGCTTAGAGAGAGGCCACATTTGAGCAACAAGGAGGCTCTCAGGAGGCAACCCTTAGGCACATCTTAACAATAGGCTAAGTATCAGTTTCAAGAGCAAAGCCTCGTAAGGCTAGTCATCAATAACAAGAGCCCATCAGTGGGTCATCCTCCTTATCCAGACACTGTCCCTGCACTTGGGGAACTGTTGCTGCTCCCTTGGAGAATGTGGCAGAGCTCTCCAGGCTGGGAATTCATTATTCTCTCATTTATTGAGTGATTCTCCATCCACTGTGACCATGACCCATGAGCATTCGAACAATTTTTTATACTTTTTATTTATGTCCAGGTGAACTTCTTCCCATGAACCCCCATCCCTGATCTCCCCCCCACCAACGATCCTCTCCCACCCAAGTTGTAACCCTTCTGTGATCCAAAGCTTCTTTGAAGATGAAGCCAATTCAATAGCCAAATACAATTAATAGGAAAATGAGATAATAATGATAAGTTTAAATGTAAGAGATTAAAATACTTGAAAACTTAAAAAAAAAAAAAACTAAAATTAAAATTAAAGGATTGGGGTATTCAAAAAATGGGAAATAGAAATTAAAAAAAAAATTTTTTTTGACATTTTGCCTTTTATCACTGCAATTTTGGTTATCCAGTCTGTACTGTGGCACCTTCCCCCTCTCACTCCACAATGTCTCATTATTTTTCACTTAATTTTCAAAGAAGTTTTAAGTCACAGCAAAGTCATATACAGAATACAAGAGACTCTCATATACCCAACCTCTTCCCCCTTTCCTCACCCCATATAAAACCTTTTTGTATGTGGATGGTAGCATTGTTGTAACTGTTATACAGATAGTGAAACATAGCTACTAAACATTGTCAATGGTTTACAGTATGGTTTACATTTTAGACCATACAATTTTATACATTTTGATGATATTAACCATGTCCTGTGTCCATCACTGTAAGGTAATGAAGAACATTATCACTGACCACAAAATACCCCCTGTTTGATCTACTCTTTTCCTTCCTCTCCATCCCCCCGGGGCCCACAACAGCCCCCTGACTTGACTCATTGGATGACAAGATTCATACTTACATGCAACAAGAGGTCTTGACACACTGGTTTGTCCTTCCTTATAAGGAAATGCCGTTGCTCATAAGAGATGCCCACTTGTCCATTTCTGGACAAATTGGTCCTCCCAAAGATGGGAGTCCATCTCCTTCCTGCTCATTGTGTGGGTCTCCACCCACTGATACAACACATTATGACAGGATGAACACTCAGACACTCCCTAGAAGCCTGCTCCAGATGCACCCTGTCCCAAATGCCCCCCCAACCAACACCCTAAACCAGTGACACTTCCTTGACATATTGCCATAAGAGCATTCCCACCTCTGCACGTTCAACCTCATACCCACAAATCCCAAGTGTTCACCTGGTCCATCTCCCTTCTCTCTACCCACTATCCTGGGTATTCTAATCCACCCCTCCCAATTTACCCACCTATCAACCCTGCACCACTAAACACAATAACATCATTACCCACCTGTCCTATCCCTTCAATATGCAACTACACTCCATCACTTTACCATAGATTATGTCCGTATGGGTGATGGCTCACAACTTTCTCTTCTCTCCTCTCCTCTCCTCCCCCCCTCCCCCTCTCCCTCTCCCTCTCCCTCTCCCTCTTTCAGACAGTGGTCTCGGAGACTGCTCAATTTCCTTAATTCATATCAGTGAGGTCATGTACTGCTCATCCTTCAATGCCTGCCTTGCTTCACTCAACATAAGGTATTCAAGATTCATCCATGTTATTCTGTGTGTTAGCACTTTATTCCTTCTAACAGGGAGAGGGAGAGGGAGAGGGGAGAGGGAGAGGGGAGAAGGGAGAGGGGAGAGGGGAGAGGGAGGGGGAAAGGGGAGAGGGAGGGGGAGAGGGGAGAGGGGAGAGCTGAGTAATATTCCATTGTATGTATGTACCACATTTTGTTTATCCATTCTTCTCTTGATGGGCACCGGGGTTGATTCTAACTTTTGGCAATAGTGACCAATGCCGCTATGAACATTGGTGTGCATATATCTGTTCGTGTCTTTGCTTTCAATTCTTCTGGGTATATACCCAGCAGTGGAATCACTGGATCATATGGAAGATCTATAGTTAGTTTTTTGAGGAACTGTCAAACTGTCCTCCATAGTGGCTGGACCATTCCACAATCCCACCAGCAGTGGATGAGGGTTCCCATTCCTCTACATCCTCTCTAACACTTACAGTCTGCTGTTTTTTTAATAGCCACCATTCTAATGGGTATAAGATGGTATCTCATTGTAGTTTTGATTTGCAGTTCCCTAATAGCTAGCGAAGTCGAACATTTTTTCAAGTGCTTTTTAGCCATTTGTATTTCTTCCCTGGAGAAGTGTCTTTTCAGGTCACTTGCCTATTTTTTAAATGGGTTGTTTGTCTTTTTATTTTCGAGGTGTAGGAACTCTTTATATATGCAGGATATTAGGCTCCTATCAGATATATGGTTGCCAAATATTTTCTCCCATTGAGTAGGCTGCCTTTATATTTTCTTGATAACGTCTTTTGAGGTGCAAAAGTTTTTAATTTTGAGGAGATCCCATTTATCTATTTTTTCTTTTGCTGCTCGTGCTTTGGGTGTGAAGTTCATGAAACCATTTCCTATTACAAGGTCCTGTAGATGCTTCCCTACATTATCTTCCAAGGTCTTTATGATCTTGGCTCTTATATTTAGATCTTTGATCCATCTTGAGTTGACTTTTGTATAAGGTGTGAGATGGTGTTCCTCTCTCATTCTTTTGAATATGGATAATCCAGTTCTCCAAGCACCACTTGTTGAAGAGGCCATTTTCTCCCAACTGAGTGGGCTTGGTAGCCTTGTTGAATATCAGATGACTGTATATGCGAGGATTTATATCAGAACTCTCAATCCAGTTCCATTGGTCAGTATGTCTATCCTTGTGCCAATACCATGCAATTTTGACCACTGTAGCTTTGTAGTATGTTTTAAATTCAGGTAGTGTAACACCTCCAACTTCATTTTTCTTTTTTGATATGTCTGTGGTAATTTGGGGCCTCTTACCATTCCAAATAAATTTTGTAGTTAGTTTTTCCAGTTCCTTAAAAAATGATGTGTTGATTTTTATTGGGAATGCATTAAATCTGTAGATTAGTTTGGGTAAGATAGACATCTTGATGATGTTTAGTCTTCCTATCCATGAACAGGGAATATTCTTCCATTTATTTAAGTCTTCTTTGATTTTCTTTAACAGTGTTGTGGAGTTTTCTGTATATAAGTCCCTTACATCTTTAGTTAAATTTATTCCTAGGTATTTGATTCTTTTAGATACTATTGTAAATGGTATTTTTTTCTTGATTTCCTCTTCAGATTGTTTGTTACTGGTGTACAAATATGCTACTGATTTTTGAGCATTGATCTTACAGCCTGAGATGTTACTGAGCACCTTTATAAGTTCTAGAAGCTTTGTTGGAGATTTCTCAGGGCTTTCTACATATAGGATCATGTCATCTGCAAATAATGAAACTTTTACTTTTTCTTTTCCAATCTGGATGCCTTTTATGTCCTTTTCTTGCCTCAATGCTTGAGCAAGTACTTCTAAGACAATGTTAAATAGGAGTGGAGATAGTGGGCATCCATGTCTTGTTCCCGATTTCAGAGTTAAGGCTTTTAAGACTTCACCATTGAAGATGATGTTAGCTTTGGGTTTTTCATAAATACCCCTTATCATGTTCAGAAAGTTTCCTTCTATTCCTATCTTTTGCAGTGTTTTTATTGGGAACGGGTGTTGTATTTTGTTGAATGCTTTTTCTGCATCTATAGAGATGATCATGTGATTTTTTTCTTTCAATCTGTTTATGTGGTTTATTAAATTGATTGATTTTCTTATGTTGAACCATCCTTGCATACCCGGGATGAAATCCACTTGGTCATGGTGTATAATTCTTTTGACATGTTGTTGAATGCGATTAGCAAGTATTTTGTTGAGGATTTTAGCATCTAGAATCTTCAGAGAAATTGGTATGTAGTTTTCCTTTCTTGTGGTATCTTTGTTTGGCTTTGGTATTAGGGTGATGTTGGCATCATAGAATGAGTTAGGCAGTGTTCCTTCTACTTCTTTTTTTGGAAAAGCTTAAGCAGGATTGATGTTAGCTCTTTCCAGAATGTTTGGTAGAATTCAGCTGTGAAACCATCTGGTCTTGGGCTCTTCTTAGTTGGGAGGTTTTTGATGACTGAGTATCTCTTTACTTGTAAGTAGACTGTTGAGTTCATCAATTTCTTCTTTCATCAATGTAGGCTGTTTGTGAGTTTCTAGGAATTTGTCCATTTCCTCTAAATTATCATTCTTGTTGGCATATAATTTTTCAAAGTATCCTCTTATGATGCTCTTTATTTCTGTAGGTTCAGTAGTGATATCCCCTTCTTCATTCCTTATTTTGTGTATTTGCATCTGCTCTCTCTTTTTCTTTGTTAGTCTGGCTAAGGATTTGTCAATTTTATTGATCTTCTCGAAGAACCAGCTTTTGGTTTTGTTATTTTTTCTAGTGCTTTCTTATTTTCTATTTCATTTACTTCTGCTCTAATCTTTGGTATTTCCTTCTTTCTACTTCCTTTGGGGATAGTTTGTTGTTTTTCCAGTTCCTCCAGATGTGGTTAGGTCTTCAATTTTAGCTCTTTCTTAATATATGCATTTATGGCTATGAACTTCCCTCCCAGGACAGCTTTGGCTGCATCCCATAGGTTTTGATATGTTGTATTGTCATTTTCATTAGTTTTAAGGTAGTTAATTTCTTTTGAGATTTCCTCCTTGACCCACTGTTTGTCTAAGAGTGTGTTGTTTAACTTCCATATCTTTGTGCCTAATCTGGTTCTCCGGCCTTTACTGATTTCCAATTTTATTTCATTGTGGTCAGAGAAATTACTTTGTATAATCTCAATCTTTCTGAATTCATTAAGAGTTTTTCTGTGGCCTAGCATGTGGTCTATCTTGGAGTATGAGCCATGTACACTTGAGAAAAATGTATATCCTGCTGTGTTTGGGTATAGTGTTCTGTATATGTCTACTAGATCCAGGTCCTCTAATATATTATTGAGAGTCTTTGTATCTTTATTGTTTCTCTGTCTAGATGTTCTGTCTAATGGTGATAATGGTGTATTAAAGTCCCCCACTATAATTGCGGAGGCATTTATTTCTCCACTTAGTTTTTCTAGTGTTTGCCTCATGTATTTTGAGGCACCCTGATTAGGTGCATAAATGTTTATGATTGTTCTCTCTTCTTGAAATATTACCCCCTTTACTAATATATAGTGTCCATCTTTATCTCTTACAATAGTTTTGCATTTAAAGTCTATTTTGTCCGATATTAGGATAACTACTCCTGCCCTTTTTTGGTTATTGTTTGCTTGTATAATTGTTTTCCAGCATTCACTTTCAGCCTCCTTGAATCCCTGGGTCTAAGGTGGGTTTCTTGTAGACAGCAAATAGATGGATCATATTTCCTTATCCATTCTGCCAATCTGTGTCTCTTGACTGGTGAGTTTAATCCATTAACATTCAATGTTATTATTCTCAACGAATTTCTTACATCAGCCATATTTTCTTTTGGGTTTATGTATGTCATATGTTGTTTTTATTTCTCTTTTTGTCTTTTTAGTTTTCTTATGCTCTCCTCCAACTCTCTCTCTATTTTTTCCTTTCAACTTGGAAAACTTCCTTTAGTATTTCTTGATGTGCAGGTTTCTTATTGGCATACTCTCTTAATTTCTGTTTATCTGTGAATATTTTGAACTCTCTGTCATTTTTGAATGCCAGTTTTGCTGAATAGAGAATTCGTGGCTGGAAGTTTTTTTCTTTTAGTACTTTGACTATGTCATACCACTGTCTTCTTGCCTTCATGGTTTCAGATGAGAAATCAGCACTTAATCTTATTGTGCTTCCCTTGTATGTGATGGTTCTCTTTTCTCTTGCTGCCTTGAGTATTTTCTTTTTGTCTTGAGCATTGGACATTTTGATAATTATATGTTTTGGAGTAGACCTTTGGGGATTTATACTGTTTGAGGTACATTGTGCTTCCTGGACATGTACATCCATCTCTCTCAATAGGGTTGGGAATTTTTCAGCCATTATTTCCTTCAATACTCCTTTTGTTCCCTTTCCCTTCTTTTCTCATTTTGGGATGCCTATAATGCGTATGTTTGTGCATTTTGTGTTGTCGGTTAAATCCCTGAGTCCCTGCTGGAGTTTTTCTATCTTTTTATCTATCTATTCTACTATCTGTTTGATATCCAATGTACTGTCTTCCACATCACTAATTCTTTCTTCTGCCTGTTCAAATCTGCTGTTATGTGATCCCAGCGTCTTTTTGATTTCTTGGATTGTGCCATTCATCACCATCATATCTGTTATGTTTTTATGTATATTTACAATTTCTTCAGTATGTTCTCACAGTGTCTTCTTAATATCCTTAACATCTTCCTTCACTTCATTAAGTTGGTCCATTATATTTCTTTGGACAGCTTTCATTATTTGTTCAATGTTCTGCATCTCTTTCTGGTTTTTAGTTTGTTCATTGGAGTGGTCCATGTTTTCCTGTTTCTCAGTATGGTTTGTAATTTTTTGTTGCCCTGTAGCCATCATTTTATCTTGATGGGTTTATTCATTTGATTAGCTTCTCTCTCTGCTCTAGAGTTTTATTTAGTTGGTGGTTCTGTGTGTGTGCTAAGTTTTCTCTTTGACACTTTCTTCTTCTTGTTCTATTTCCTTGCTTTTTTCTATGTTCTGATTTTATCTTGAGCAGTCCACCTCACTGTCCAGCTCCCTATGGTTCTCACTCCATGGGCTCTCAGAACAGACCACTCGGGCAGGATCCTGTTCCCAATCAGCTGTCCTCTGTGAAAGAGATGGTGAGTGCCCACCTAAACTAACACTATCTTGCCCGTTTCCTGTCTGTATATTTTTAAAATACTTTCATTGTTGTTTCCCTGGGATTTGTATTAGACAATCTACATTTATAACATAGCTGTTTGAAAAGATACCAATTTAACTTCAATAGCATACATGTTCTATAGACCTATATCCCTAGGAGGGAGAGTTTTAAACCCAACCAAGGGGATAAATGTGGGTTTCATTCATGGTAGAATTTGCCTTTGTGATATGGAGGAGTGCTTCTTGTCAGTGTATTCACAGCCTGCAAAGTGAGGCGAGATGCTGTTATCCACTGTATTTGCTATCTCAATATCACCCCTTTTTTTTTTTTTTTTTTAAAGCAGTTGGACATTCTCAGAAGTCCAAATTCATGAGTTTTCTTAGAGGGTAGGGTGAAGTGAGCCAGTGATGAAAGGGTGTCATCTAAGTGCAGTGACATTGCTGTATATACAGGTTTCATTTTCAAAAGCTTAAGTAAATGGGCTCATTAAAAAAATTAAAATATTAATTTTAATATTTTAACAAAAATAATATTTAAATAAAAATTAAAATATAGAACAGATTTAATTACGTGTGTGATTGGTACTGCCCTCCATTCTACTCAATGAGCTGAGGACTCAGGTTGAGTGTAACAAGCTGACATAAATTCCTCTTCACTTCCCAAGTGTCTCTCAGGCTACAGTTCCCATAGTGTAGTGCTTAATGATGAGGTTTATTTTTAAATATCATTTTTCCAAAATCAAAGCTAAATACTTTATCTGAAAATCACCAAAGAATCCTGTTTTCCAACAATTGAAGAAAAACTATCCACATCGGACTTATTGAAAGAATACAGGCTTCCTGTATGTTACCTCCATTGAAAATTTGCAAAGTTTCCTTAGGAGTCATTGGGCCCTGAAATCCCACATCATATTTTTTTTAAGCAATTTATTGAAGTATATCATTCATACAAGAACGTACATAAATTATAAGTGTTTAGTAAACATCGTGAACTTACAAAACAAACATGCATTACATCACACAGGGCTCCCACACATCACTCCCCCCTCAACAAACACCCTGCATTGTTGTGAAACACTTGTTAACAAATCAGGAAAGAGCATCGTCAAAGTATTACTACCAATTATAGTCCGTATCTTCCTCCTCTATAAATTTTTTTAAGGATTTATTTATTTATTTATTTACTTTTATCCATTTTACCCCTCCCTCCCCCATTTTTGCTGTTTCTGTGTCCATTCTCTGGGCAACTCTGTGTCCATTTCCTGCCCTCTCTTCTTATCCTTCTCCTCCTGTCTTCGCTGGGATTCGATCCTCAGAACCTCTGATGTGGGAGAGAGACCTGCACCAACTTAGTTCCTGGTTTTTTGGTGTGTCTCATTTTGGCTCTCCCTTGTGTCACTCTCCTGTTATGTCATCATCTTGCTGTGTGGCTCCCATGGCCTGGAGGCTCACCCACGTGCACGGCCTGATGGCACACCCGTGTGCGAGGCCTGATGGCGCACCCACGTGCCTTCTATATTTTTCTTTTAAAATTTTTACTGGGGGTCCCGGGGATCAAACCCAGGTCCCTCCATATGGGACCCAACTTGAGCCATATCCGTCCCCCTGCTATATCTCTTAAGGTTGACCAAATATACCTAGAGTTACAGTCTTTTCTCATACAGGATGGTCGTTTAATAAATCAGGCTTAGTTTATCACCAGCATTCCAAAAACCAGACCTAGGGAGAAAAACTAGGTCTTAGGACACATGCATTATTTCTAATATAGCGAATGTTTAGCCTACCCTGATTATCACAAAATCAGGACAGCGAGAACATTCACATTCCACATCTTAAAGAAGCCTAAAGTTCTAAGTCCCTGCATGTTACCTTTTCCTCCCTCTTCTGCATTGAATTCTTATGGGGGTTCCACAATTCTCAATTGCTACACTATCCATCTCAGTGGGAAGAAGGAGGCTATAGGTAGTTTCTTTACTTCTTTGCTATTTAATTCAGTTACTTAAACATTCTAATAAACTTGCTTTTCTCCTGACATAGAACAGGCTGGCTGCTTAGAAGATTCTCTGGCTTTAGTCACTACAACCTTATCTCAAATATGGGAGATTTAGCATTGAAAGCAGTATATATCTAGTGTTTTTCAGGAAACTTCCCAGATCATATACCAAACTCCATCTCAGCCAGGAAGGGGTGGTGTGGTAGTTTGAGTCATTTTTGGACCCCAGAAAATTATGTTCTTAAATTGGTCCATTCCCGTGGATGTGAACCTATTGTGAACTTTTGATTAGATTAGATTCACTTACGGGCCATTTGATTAGATTACTCTAGTAAAGTGTAGCCCAGGGTGAGTCTTAATCCTCTTACTAGAGTCCTTTATAAACTAGAACCAGCAGAGCCTCAGACACAGAGAAAAATGTCAGAAGCCAAAATCAGTGGAATGCAGGAGCTAAAAGTAGCCAATGAAGTCAGAAGCTGAAAGCAGTGAGGCTGGGAGGAGAGGGGAGAAATGAGCAAACACTGCCATGTGCCTGATTGTCCATAGCTGCAAGCTCTGGGAGAAAGCATCTCCTGATGATGCCTCGATTTTGACATTTTCATGGCCTCAGAACTGTAAGCTGATAAACTAATAAATCTCCAGTGTAAAAGCCAACCCACTTCTGGTATATTGCCTTGGAAGCCTTTAGCAAACTAAAACAGGTGGTCTGTTTGCCTTGATCTCTCCCCATACTTTTTCCCACTCCTCTCACTCTGGTTAACTAGAGCCACCCTGCCCATTAACTCTGAGGAGAAGAAAATAAGTAATTCAATCATGCTGCTATCTGATAAACTGATACTACCTGAGTATCATTTGAAATTGCCAATGGAGAATGGGAAATGTTCTCTGAATATCAGTACCCTCTTGTTCCTTAGCTCTCTAAGCCAAACATCCCTCAGCACTTAAGGACCGTAGGGAGTAGAATAAGTCTTCCAAAAGTTCATGTCTCCCCAGAACCTCAGATTGTGATCTCCTTATTTAGAGTTAGAGCCTTTGTAGATGTAATTAAGGTAAGAATCACAAAATGAGATTATCCTGATTAGGGTGGGCCCTAAATCTAATGACAATTGTCTTTATAAAACGCATAAAAGGAGAAGACACAAAGACAAAGGAGAAGCCCATGTAGAGATGGAAGCAGAAATTGGATTTATGCTGCCTCAAGCAAAGGAATGACTGGAAGAAACAAGGAAGGATTTCCACTCCCAAGCTTTCAGAGGTAGCATAACCCTATCAACACATTGATTTCAGACTTCTGGCTTCCAGAACTGTGAGAGAAGAAATTTCTATTGTTTAAGGCCACCAAGTTTGTGGTAATTTTTTTTTATGGCAGCCCAAGGAGACCAATACAGGACACACTGGACAGTTTTTTTCTCTAGCCCAGTGGGTTTTGAAAAGACTATATAGACAGGAAATTAGGTGAAAGCACACAAACTTTCATCTAATTTATTATTTTGGAAAAACAAAGAATGCCTTCTCCCACAACAATCCCTTACATGACATTTTCCTACATTTCAGTGACTTAAGACAACACAAATTTACGTTTCCATAGGTTAGAAGTACAACATTCTGATATATCAAGGTGCCAGCAGAGCTGCCTCCTTTCTGAAGGTTCCGGGGTTCTTACCTTTTCCAGCTTCTAGAAGCTGTCCATACTTCTTGGCTCATGCCCCCTTCCTTCATCTTCAAATCCAAAAATGTTCCATCTCTTTGATCATTCCTCAGTAGTCTCATCTCTCACTGTCCATTCTGGGAAAAAGTTTTTGTCTTCTCAACTTTTAAGGACCTATATAATTTTACTAGGTACACCTGTATAATCCAGGATAATTTTCCATCTCAAGAAACCTACACTTGATCACATGTGCAAAGTGTCCTTTGCCATGTAAGGTGGCATATTCACAGATTCTGGGGATTGAGGAGTAGACATCTTTGGAGGCATTATTCTGTCTACCACAGTTGATTGGTGATCACTCCCTTTTCTTTCCCTCTCTTTCTAGTTCACTGCCTGTGGAGTCTCTGAAATATTTTCAGCAAATTCTTTTTTTTTTTTTTTTTTAACCTGGAACATTTTCCTACCTCCATCCTCTATTATCTATCAGTAACCAAAGAGGTTCCCTCTAGGACACGGTAACTGTATATTCGCCCAACTTATACCTCACCTCTTCAGTCTCTCCAACTTGATAGAAGAGGAGGCAGGTTTCCAGATCATCCATCCATGGTCTCTTGGAGGCTCATTATTGCAGGAAGTAGACTCAGGTGGACATTTATGTGCAACAGATGAACTGTGGAATGCTCTCAAGATCAACCTGTGGGGATGTGAGGAAGTAGGACTGGGCAGGGGCATGACCAATGGCTAGGTGCAGCAACTCTCTGGGAGGTCAGCCCTCAACATTCCCAGCAATGAGTGTTTTGAGGAATGAATGTTTTAGCCCTGAAGGGTAAGATAGGCCTTAATGTTGGAGAACAGAAGACAAAAGACTGGGTCAGAAAATAATGTGAAAAGACTTGAGAGAAAATGAAGATTGGGTGGCCTAGGATTCCCTATATTAATCACTGCTACTTCCTTTTGTTTTAATGAACGAGCCTATGTGAGTCATCAGGGATAATGATCAGGAAAGGGATAGTGATCTCAGTCCTACTACCTGGCACACTGTTTACCCTCTTCCCCTGTATAGTTTCTAATTGTTTACCTTTAGTTTATTGAGCCTAGAGAGATGTGTCTCTATGTACTTTATGGCAAGCCACTACAAGTTCATATTTAGTGTCAAAGTGTTGCAAAATATAAATGGACCACACACATATAGAAGTCTGTATAAGCAGTAGCAATCCTGCTAGACACATGTCTGTTTTTTAGGATGGGGGTGTCCTTGAGGGTGGTTTTGGGGTGCCAAAATATCTAATCTGAAGTGTTTTTTTGTTAAAAGAAGAAGAAAAAACCTAGTTCTTTTTTAACTACTAAGATCAGCTCCATATTAAATTTCATGTATAAATCTAGCAAATTTCAGTGAATTTTAATAAATTTAATAATTAAAATGTGTGGAAAGGAAAAAAATGTCAGTAACCTGGTCTTGGACAGACCTTTTAATTCAGAACCTCTTTCTGGGAAGAAATTAACATTCCTGATAAACAGCTTAAGCAATTTTCAGATAAACTTTTAATGGGATTAAGACCTGTTCTGGGAAACCAGTTGTCATCCCACTCAGCTGAATGATAGTCAAGAGTTCATTAATCTTTCACCAGACATCTCCTTTTTTCTTATATATGTATATACCTAAGAGAGAAGCATTCAAATTGTCCAGCTTAGGATCTCTTCCTTTCAACAATTTGAAAGTAAAGTTTGGCCAGTGCATGTGGCTAAATTTTCTGGGGGGAAAAAAAAAACACCTTTGAAAATAACAAGTATTTCATTAATATTTTGTACCATTTATAAATATATCATACTTTAAGCATTTTAGTCTACAATTATAAATTTAATATACTTCATTTTATTTATTAAATATTTTAAAATTTTCTGAAAAACTTTCCCAAGTACTTAAGTGACTCTTACAAATTTAATAAATTATTAAATAAATTAAATTTATACATATAGGTGAAACATACATATAATATGCATACATTTACTGAAATTTCTAATTAAGAGATTAAGATTAAATCAAGTACATAATTGCACATATACTTTTTTTTTTTACTTTAAAAATCAGATTTATTTTGAGAAAAGAAAAAACCCACAACCCAAAGGAAGGGGATTTTACATCTCAAGATGTTTTACAGGTATTACAAATCATTTTCCTAGGAGGTATTTTTGTACAAATTTTACACGTATTCAGGAGCTGAGCATAAATCAATCCCTGTTTCTGTTTTAACAGGGGGCAAGTTAGGGGAATGGGAAAGAACAGTTTTGGATAAAACTATTTGGAAGGAGAGTAGACATGAAGAGGGCAAATCCTACCTTTACATTACCTACAGAAAATAGTTAAAAACAAAACAAACCTTTTACCCTTGGGTATCTCTCTTTAAAAGCCTACTTCTTAGCTACTAACCAACTCATGTCAATGACTTAAAATTAATTCTCTTTGAATATCTTTTTGTCCATTGGGTAAATGATTCATTATGCCCACTGCTGCCGCACATGTGAACCAAAACCCTGAGTGGTTGGACAGCAGTTACAAGGCTGTCCTGTTACTCTAATATGCTAAATTCCCCAAATATTTTTTATATTTAAAATACCAATTATGCATAGTTTGCTTAACAGCAAAGTCATCATCATCATCATAACAACAACATGGATTTGTTTCTCTGAGACATTTCAATACTTAATTCTAAATCTTCTTGGGGTTAAAAAAAATATGCTACACATAATGAAACAATTATGTCACAAAACACAGTTTTGGGGGTTGCCTTTTCATGAAATTTTTGGGATTGCATTTCACTTTTCTGGTTCTTAGAGACTCGAAAATATTGACCAGGAAGCAGTGGACCCTTATCTAGGACTGGCTGGAATTTCCTATGTCTATTTACAGGATCCAGCAGGGCCTTCCTACCTTAAAACAAGTGGGCGTTTGAACCAAGTTCTTCGATTTAAGTCATAGCATTATCAAATTTTCAAATCAAACAGGAGTCTGTAATCCCTACAGAGGGATTATCATATTTGATTAGATTTTGCCTTTCTTTCTATGGAAATGTCTTTCCATCTAGGTCTAAAGACCCATGTGCTTGAAGGGGTTGCAGATTATCTTAGTATCATGTAACTACAGCAGATATGAAAATTATGTCCAATTAATTCC
The DNA here is from genome assembly GCA_026826555.1 of Tolypeutes matacus. Lineage (NCBI taxonomy): Eukaryota > Metazoa > Chordata > Mammalia > Cingulata > Chlamyphoridae > Tolypeutes > Tolypeutes matacus. The sequence goes on along the minus strand of JAKSZT010053928.1, from coordinate 36,094,633 downwards.
ATATATCACTCTTGGCTCTGTATGATTATTGTCATAATTTCCAAAGACATTCTATGGATACTGTTGTTTAACTTCTTGCTACCCTTCACTGAAAACAGTGTCATCAAGCCTCATTTTCCTCACTACAAAATTAGGATAATTCTAATTCACTTACAGATTTGTCGTGAACACTAAATCAGACAATATTTATAAAATTTTTTTGTAATAAAACTAACTGCTGTTTTTTACCCCAACTACTAACTATTCTTTATTGAATATTCACTATAGATCAGACACTACAATAGGGGCTTTATATTTCTTATTTAAACCTTAAACAACACTACATGACAGATATTAACAATCCCAACTTCAGAACCAGGGTTTTGAGCGCTTAAGTAACATGTCCATGGTTAATTGGCTAATACTGATGAATCCAGAATTCAAAGTCAAATCCAACCAATTCCAAAGATGACTCTTAACTTCTTTTCTATATGAGCAATATAGCCTTTAAAGGGAATTTTATATACCAGTGCTCTCAGCAATCATGGAAATGGTGATCAGTGAGAGATGGAGTATCCAGATTCTGTTATAGCAACAATCTACTATTTCTTTCACCATTCTTTTACCTCCACAAATGGCCCTTTTTTTTTTTCCCTTTTCTGTTTTACTGTTTCATCTTTGCAGGACTTATCTTACTAACTATACAGTAAGCTGATCCAAGACAGGAAATATGTTTTCCATTGTGTGAGATTCCAGTGACATGGAACATCACTCTATACATGTAGTAGGTGCTAAGAAAGTAGTTGTTGAATGAATGGGACAAACAGTTAAAAAAAAAAAAAAAAGAACATAGATTTATGCTATTTAGTACTTACAGCAGAAGAGAATTTATATGGGGGGAAGAAAATGAATTCTTGTAAAAACATTAAACATTTTTTTAGTACTGCTAATGAAGTGCATTTATATATACTTTATTTATTCAGTCTTTTCAATAACCTGCCAAGAGGTGCTGTATTATCTCTCCCTATCTATTATTGTTAAGACACGAATGGCAGGCTGGAAATTTCGAGGGGAGTTGATTTTGCAGCCTTGAGGCAGAATTTCTTCTTTTTTCTCGAACCCTTTGTCCTTTGCACTTAGGGTCTCCAATTGATTGGGTAAAGCCCACTCACATTATCGAGGATAATTTTCTTGAAGTCAACTGATTGTAGATGCTAATCATATCTACAGAAATATCTTCATAGCAACATCTAGGCTAGTTTTTGATCAAACAACTGGACACTATAATCTAGCCAAGTTACACATAAAATTAACCATCATACATACTATACCTGATTTCACTAATAAAAGGGAAGAGTCTTTCTTTTGATCATAAAGTAAGTACTGAAAGCTACTTATTGTTGAAATTATTTTTTACCAAACTGATGAGCATTCTAATTAGAAATCTTTTAACAAATAGCTGTATTCCTCAACTAAATCGACATAAATGCAATGCCCCTCATACTGGGCCAGCCAGTGAGAAAATGTGCCAGATGGAACTCAATATCCTTCCACCTCAATTTTTATATACATCCTTCACCCTCCTAGAATTTAAGGTTTTTTTTTTTTTTTTTTTTTTAAATCACCCAGTGGGTCTTCTGAATTTTACTGCAAAACCCTTCCAGTCATTCATAAATAGGTCTTCAGTGGAAGCTTCACTGACATCTCATTCTCAAAATGTTTAAAATTGAATTTGCAATCTTTCCAACTCCCCCAAATAAAACTTGTTCCTCCTCTTTTTCTTTCATTCTCTAACTCATTCAATGACCTTACCATTCATTCATTTGCCCAAGCCAGGTAACTTTTATAGATTTCCCCCTTCCCTCCAGCTCCTGCATCATATCAATTACCAAATTTTATTGAATCTGTTTCCTACACCCTTAGAATGTGTTCATTTTTCTCCATTCCTATTGTTAGGTCTGTCTTAGTTTTCTAGGGCTGCTGAAATAAAGTACCACAAACAAGGTAGCTTTAAACAACATAAATTTAATGTCTCATAGTTTTGGAGGCCTGTGGCAGTTTTGTATTGTTTATGAATTCCAAAAATAGATATTGGATTGTGTTTGTGAACTGGTCTGTTCCTCTGGGCATATTAGATTGTATTAGACTCAGAGGTTTCACTTTTACTTTATTGAATCAAGATTAAGGCTTTTATTTGACCACATCATTAGGGTGACTCCCTTTGAGTCCCTGCCTACAGCTAGCCTACAGCTGTGGGCTATATAAATGCAGGCTCAATCAAAGACAGGGAAGTAAATACACAGAGATGGAGAACAAAGAAACAAATATGCAGGAAAAGAGAGTGCTCCATAGACACGGCCCGGGAAGAGAGATGAGCCTCATAATCTACGGTTGATGTTGTGGAGCGAACAGAGCAGTTGAGCCCAGAAAGAAACGAGCCCTGGGGAGAGTGATGAGCCTTATGCCAGCCTACAGCTGACATCAGAAGAAGCTGGGACCATGGAGCCTTAAGAGGAGGGAGGAAGGCTGAACCCTCACAGGCATTGCCTGCCAACTTGCGTCAACATATGGCAACAGACTTCGGGTGAGAAAGTACCTCTTATAGTACCTTGAATTGGACTCTTTAGGGCCTTTTGACTGTAAGCTTCTACCCCAAATAAATATGCTTTATAAAAGCCAACAGAATTCTGGTACTTCACATCAGCACCCCTTTGGCTGACTAACACAAGGCCAAAAGTATAAAATCAAGGCATTGCCAGGGTTAAGCTTCCTCTTAAGTGTATAGGGAAAAATGTGTTCCTTGCCACTCTCATGGCCTCTGGCAGTGCCTTGCTGGCAATCTGTGGCCTTCTAGACTTCATTTGTCATATGGTATTTTTGCCTCTCTGTCTGTGTCCAATTCACCCCTTCTTAAAAGGACACCAGTTACATTGGGTTAGGGCCCATTCTAATCCAGTTTGGCCTCATCTTGTATAAAAAGATCCTATGTCCAAATAAGGTCACAGTCACAGGACTGGGGGTTATGACTTGAACATATCTTTTTGGGGCACATAATTCAACTCATAAGAGGATCCTTGTTCATTCAATGTCTTTAGTTCACCTTGAATTAATAAAAATGAACCTCATATATTTCTCTGGCTCAGGTTGTGTCCGACTCTTTTATTTCTCCACATTACTGCCAAAAATATCTTTCTAAAAAGTAAGTATGTTCTGATTGCGCTATTTAAAACTGTTTACTATTTCTAGAAATTTGGGGACAGAATACAAAGCCCTGATACCCTTTTCAGCATCATCTTTTGCCATTCACCTGCTCCTCCATACTGCTCGCAGCCAGAATGAATCATGCTTTCTCTTGCTTTGTGGCATTTGTCATGGTGTGCCTAGAAGGCATTTTTCATGTCTCATTCTCCTGTTACGTTCTCCTCACCCATAGTCTCAGCTAAGCCACAACTTATTAAAGAAATCCTCAATGATGGCTACCATCCCTAGCTCCCACAGGAGTTATCCAAATATTGTCATGGCAAAATTTAAAACTTTGTGTTTCCACTGTAGTTTCTTACTTCTCTGTGTCCATCCCCACCCACTGAGTTATACTAAATGTTGGACAAAGATCTCAAATGCAGTAGGTACTTATAGAATGTTTGTTTACTTGAAATATTATTGAACTCACTAATTGTATTTATTAATTAGTTTATGTAGGAAACTCCAGATAGTTGAAATGCAAAATTTTAATAGGTCCTTCCTATATTATAAATTATATACATAAAGTAAAATAAAGTAATAAATTATGCTAACTAAAAGTAGAACATTATACTTTTATCAATTTGAACCACAGGAGAATTTAATAGGAGTAATGTATATAGAGATATTTTAAATAAAATTTTGCTAAACGAATGCATGATTAGTTAATGGAAAACATATGTATAGTATTCTAATATAACAAAATGCTATATATTTTACCTTTTTTCTATTTCTAGCTCCTTTTAGAAAACAGATGAACATTTGATTGGATGGCTCTTTGGGTCAGTTTGATTAATTTAAACAATTGAGATACTGAAGTTTATATTAAAAGTAGGGGGAATATTAAAGTTAAAGACAGCAAAGAGCCATAAAGCTGTGCAGTTGTTGCTGAGTGAGGAAATGTAAAATGTTCAGTCAGAATAGAAGTTCATTTGTTTTTTGATATTGTGATTGCCTGTCACTGTACTTATTATCTTTCTTAAAAACTCAAAAGTCACATAAACTCAATGAATTTGATATATTTTTTTAATTTTTTAATTTTTTAAAAGATACTTAGATTAAATAAATGTTACACAAAAAATATAGGGATTTCCATATGCCCCACCTCCCACACCTCCCACAACCTCCCACATAAACATCCTTCATTAGTGTGACACATTAATTGCAATTGATAAACACATCCTGGGGCTTTGCCATTAAGCCTGGACCATAGTTCACATTGTAGACCACACACTTTCCCACACAGTTCTGCATGTCATGTGATGTTATAAAATGACTTATATCTGTTGTTGCAATGTCACTCAGGACAATTCCCAAGTCCCGAAAAGCCCCCGTATTAAAACTACTTTTCCCTCTCCCTGCCCCCAGAGCCCCCAGTGGTCACTGGCTCCACATCAATGTTGTAATTTCTTCCATTGCTTGAATAATAATATGTCTATAGTAGAATACCAGTAAGTCCACTCTAGTCCATAGCTCTTCCCCCAGTCCTGAGGAGTCTGGGATGGTGATGTCCACTCCACCTCTAATTGAGAGGGGGCTTATATCCCATGGGGAAGATGGATGGGACTATCCTGCCTGCAGCTGCAGACTCTCTCCATTAATGAATTTGATATTAATCAGTTAGGATGTAGGTGTAAAAATACGAAGTATGCATAAATAAAATTAACAAAAAATAAGTATACCACAATATTGACCTTTGTTGAATAACATATGTATAGTTTTGACCAGTTAAGTAATAGGTTTAATTAAAAAAAAAATTTTTTAATCATGCACCAAACTTTGGCTCAATGTTGGTGACGTATTTTATTTACATGCCCTGTAACCTTCACAAATGACTCAGTAATAGATCAGTAATTCATCCTCTTTTATTCTTCAATTTTATTACCTAAACTTACTCTTCTAAGCATCGTTTTATGTTTCTAGTTAAATATAAATGAAAATTGATTGGAGTAGTTCTCAATGGAATTTTATCTTTATTTCATCATAATTACTTCATATTTGAATAATGACAGATGAACTGCCTCATTCAATTGCAGTTTTAAGGCTTTGAAGTCACAATAACAGAACAGGATTTAAATCCTCAAGCCATTATTTTAGCAGAAAAGACATTGGGGAAAATGAAAACTTTAGGTGCTATAATCTGATGGAAAAAAAAGACTCCAATGGTTAAAACTTTATTTTCTGGACAATTTCTAGCCTAAGATATTGTAACACAACAGTGAACTGAACAGTTACCTGTGGTCCCACCTTCCTAAATTACTTATAGAGCAATATTTTATAACTATTGAGTCAAAACTCATATAGCAAGTAAATGACAATATGGTTATTTTGCTTCTAATTGAAACATTATCTCAGTGGCATTTATAAATCTATTAGTAGCAATTCAGTATTTCACCAATAGATCTTTTTTGTATTTTCTCTGACATTATATCAAGAGTTGAGTAATTGTTAATACTCCAGGGTATACCTTTCAAAGTTCTCTTTATCTTTGTACTCAGTTCTTTTTTTGTAGATTTTTTTTTTTACTTGAAAAGTTGTGAGTTTACAAAACAATCATGCATACCATACAGGATTCCCATATATTACTCCACCACCAACACCTTGCAGCACACATGATGAAACTGAGAGCACTGATAGTACACATTTGATGGATTGTACAAGGCAGGCCACCGTATAACACAGTGAGCCCGATGGTGAATGATGGACTGTTAAAAGTACAAAAAGTATGAGAACCTTCTCTCATGAAGTATAACAAATATATAATACTAATACATTGTGTTTAATAATGGGATAGTTTGTGGGAAAAATACATCAAATATAAGCTATAGACTAGAGATAGTAGTAATCTTTGTATTCAGCTTTACATAATTAATCAAACTATATGCAAAAGCTAACAGTAAAAAAAACAGATCCTACATTTAAAATTTCATAAAAGATGGCTGATATAGTTTTACAGTGGCTGATTTATACACACAACACTTTCATTTTTTATTAAGTTACTATGTTTCTACCAATGTGGCATCAAAAGGTTTTCAAGACCTCAATATATAGTAGAAGAGGTGACAAACAATAACTGAAAACATGAAGAGCATACTCAGCATAATTAGAAGCACATAAAATTATATACATAAAAGGTGTATTTATAAAAGACTACAATGAATAACATGAACATAAAAGTGGCTTTTATTATAGAAGTTACAGAAAGACTCCCTTTTAGTGGGTATTTTTTCCAGTCATTTATTAAAGAAAGTTGATACTTTAAATAGGTCAATAACTTTCTTTGTATGAAATTATGTGGAGTAAAATTAATTATATGAGTTATAAAAACTATATTTTGTAATAATACTGAATTTTCTGAAGATAGAAAAACCAGTAAATATCACTTTTCAGTCCAATGGGACAAACATCATTATATATTTCTTCTATAATGGATGATAGCCCACTCTGAAGCATACTGTAGTCAAGTAGAACACCTGACATTTCTTTAATTGCATAGATGTTGTCTATGCTAGTGGAATCTGTTCAAACTCTAGAACCTTATTTGTTTACATCTTAAAGCTGTTTAACTCTTGCTATGTCCTGTATCATTTGGGCCCTAGAAGTGAAGAAACCATTTAGGTCTTTTGTATCTTGAGGATGAATCTATAATTTTTGAAAAAAATTATGACACTCTGTGACAAAACCAATATGAATATAAACTTAATTGACGGCTAGTTCTTTTCAGAAAAGGTTTTTGTGTTTTCATTTCATCCTTTCCTATCCTGTCCATCTTCAGTAGTTTTAGATTCCTGTCTACACTGAAGGGAGCTTTTTTGGGTACATTTTATCTTTGAATCGAATTTGGTCAAGATTCATCAGATTAATTGATTAATTCCAGATTATGTATTTCAATTTACTGTGATTCAAATCTCCATTTGCCAACATCTCTCTCTTAAGCATCTTTCTTTAACATGTGGGTCTAGAGATATATAAGAAGGAAGATGAAGAGCTGTATAGATGTACATCAGAGCTGGTCTGACTTTCTGTACTTGAATGGATAGGATGATATTTGGTATCACAGGCCTGGGGTAGTATTACAAAGAAAACTATTTCCATGACATACTTACCTCTTACTTTCTGATCCCAGTCCCTGCATTCTGGTCCTTTTCTTCCTTGTCTTTCATTTGTGGTAATGTAGGCCTTCATATGTCCCCAAATCTTCCACTTAAATACCTCCTCAATCTCAATGCTTTAGTACCAAAATAATGCTCCTTTTGCCCACTCCTCTTCTATTTCTGCCTCTAACATTTGCAGGGTTTGGGGCAGTAGTGAAAATAGAAAGCTACATACCATATTACTAAATATTTAGAAGTTATAAAGCAAATTGTTAATAAAATATAAAATAAAAAATATTAACTAAAAATAGTTCTATCTTCCTACTTTGACACATATTCCTTTATATGCCCTGGAAAACTAGATTCAAATTTAGAATTCTTGTGCTGTTTGGAGTCATCCTGAAATGAAGGTGCAGGGGAGCAGACTCCTAAATTTGTCCCCTAATCTCTCTTCCCATATTGGGCTCCATCCCACAGCTTGGGGACCTCAATGGCATGCATGTTGAAGCTTCATCCAAATCTTCCCCAGAGAACAGCTGCCCCTTAGCCAACTCTGATACTGATACAACTCTGATACTCTGATACTAAGTGCCCTTCACTTAGAAAGATGGATGCAGGGAAGATCTAATAACTTGGAAGCAGGCTTAGGGTTCTTTAGGCTGGAAATTCCAAAATCTTCAGTACCTGGAGAAGTCTGAAATGGCTCCCAACTTCTGAAATAAATGAGGCCAACAACATTGTATTTTAAAGATCCATTTGTAATAAGTTTGTTTGGAACTTGGTATGTGAAGAGTGTTAATTCTTTTGTCAGATTGGTCAGCAAAAACTTGCTTGATTTACAATGTAGTTGAAGTACTATTGAAAAAAAAAAAAAAAAGATGACCCTAATCTTGCAACACTAGTTAATTAAACTACATATAAATACATCAAACGAGGAAAACTATATCCCAAAGCCTTTTAGCTTCTTTTAATTCTTCTTAAAATCTCACAATATTAACTTTGCATCTTGATATTTGCTAAATACACCAAAACCACTTAGATTAGAGTCTTCTTAAATAAAGAACCTATGTAATTCAAGAACAGAGATTCAAGAGTGAAGCATTGGCTCTGTTTCACTCTGTCTGAACCTGGAGCTTAATCTTCGGACAGTGCTGGCACTCTGTTGTTTATGGACAATATCTCTAATGACAGGCAATTTAAACACCTAAGAGGTTTTTAAATATTTTGAATATCATCCTTATTTGTTGGATATGTTCATTGCTCTTGGGGCAAATAACAAAAAGTCTGAATTACCTGAAAAGTAATCTAAAGCAAGCTCTACACAAGAAAGTAGAAAATATAGTTTAAATATTGTAAAATCTTGTAATAATGCAGAATCAGAAATTTTAAAAAGTGGTATTGGAATTCACCACTGTGCTTTTCATTATAAAGTGGGCTAAATTTCTTTCATCTGTTGGAGACAGTGGGCAAGGGCAAGGATAGGCAGCCTTGACTCGGGATACAAGGTGTGCTCTATAGTCCCAGTATTATTTCTGCTCTGGTCTCTCCAGATTTGGTTGATGGAACTAACTGAGCCTCTGACTGTGTAGAGCCAACTAGCTGTGAAATTTCTGAATTTACTGCCTCTGTATTAGAAGTCCCAGGCAGCCACAAAATCCAGAATGTTCCCCATTAAACTGATGTAAACAAATGCCACCAGGTGGCACCAAACTACAAAGGAAACTGCCACCAGTTTGGATTCTGCAGGTAAATGGATGTCCCTGAACTCCCAGCTGGCTAGAGGCACGGGATAGTCCCTGTCAGTTCATTAGCCTTGTAATAATACAACCCTAGATTTTACATGATTTTTCCCCGCAAGACCCCACTTATTTCATTTTAGAGGGATTTTACTCTACAAACAAATCAAGAAAGACGGAGAGGAACCAAAGACACCAGTCAATCTGTCATGCTGAATAGGAAAGCTTTGCATAATAAAAGATGGGAGAGATACAGCAAGGGTGAGTTTGGACAGCAGAATGTCTACCAGCTGTGAAGGACTCTAGTAGAAAATTCTACAAAGTGGAATACTCAACTATGTCTTCCCATATTGGCAGCATTTTCTTATCCTATATGAGGTTGTCCTTAGTCAATATTTCAAGAATAATTTCCTGGAATTAAGTGGAGTAATAAAAATAGCAACAATCAATCCACCAGAACAATATTTGCTAAATACAGTTTGTTTAACAGATATGTGATGGCTTCTCTATCATTTAAGGGTAAATATTAAGTACCTAGGATAGCACGGTATTGAAAGACCCTGGCTTAAGCATAGCACTTCACCTCCTTTTGACTTCTTGATATACATATATGTAATTCTAGGCAGACAGAACTATTTTTCTTCCATGAATTATGCAAGATTTACTTAATTGCTTATACATGGAGACATGTATCTTGCTAAATTTTGTGACCCGTTTGCAAAAATAAAATCAATCGAATTAATTGTCTAAAACACTCTTTATCAAAACTCTGATTTTGAAGATCAGACAGTGTCTTAGCCAATGTCTATTTCCCCCTCCTTTGTAAGTAATAGAACCCCTTGATCAATTTTCTGCTCATCATCCAGTCAATTGCTTTTACTCTCAATAGCCAGCACCAGCCTCTTTGAAGATGTGCTACCCTCAGGCCCTGCAGCCTTTAACCAACGGGCCCGAATGTAATGAGACAACTCTGAGGAGAAACCTGACCTGACTCTAGAGCCCCCTGCAGTATTGAGCCAAAGTTATTCTTGGAAATGTGCTTGGCATCCTTCCCTTCCCTATCCCACTACCACCTTTTTTTCTGGAACTAATTAATAATAAATCATTTTCACATAAATCTTCATTTCAGTCTACTTGTAGGAAGCCCAACCTAGGAGGTATTATTTTAAGTGCAATGGGAAGCCATGGAGGGATTTCAAGCTTGGAAATGAAGTGATCAAACTGTGACAGATGTATTGTGATAGGGACAAAGGATGAAGAGAGAAGACCAGTTAGCTGACTATTATGTTGTCCCAGGACTTCCTAGAAGATGGAGGATTACAGAGGCAGAAGGATCACTTTCTCTCCCAGAAAGAATAGCTAGAGGACAGACAGAAACTGTCTGGAGGGCTGATCTGGGGCTCAGGACACCAGGGGAAGGCAAGAAACCACCCAGAAGAGAGAGGGGCAAGAGAAAGGAGTCTCAGCTGGCTGAAAAATCCTGTGAGTAGAGCTGCAAAAGCAGCAGCAGGCGCCCTTCCCCCACCTACTGAGCAACTAGCAGTCTGTGGACTACAGTGGCTGTGGCCTGAAGGATTACAGGGGTCCTCTTTCCCAGGAACGGGGAGAGGGAGGGACACAGACTACAGAAAATTCAGATTTTGGCCAGCAAACTTGGTCTGCTGCATTGGAGGGGTTGCATACTTCTAGGCCAGGTGGGCTGGGACATTGTTTGCCCTGAAAGCCAGCATAGAGCTAAAGATAATTTGCCTTCTCAAACATCCTCCCTATCACCCTGGGCTGGTTGCTGAAGAAGCAGAGGGAGGGTGGGTGTGGCTGGCCAACTCTGGAGAACAACTGCTAAGAAAATTTGTTTGTGAGGCTTGGCTGCCCTGAGGACATTGCTTCTGCACTACCCACCCCCCTGAGGAGTTACACTGAATGCATTTTCCCCTAGCATCTGGGGTCTGAGCTGAGCAGTCTGCCTAAGAGTGCCATCTGTTGGCCAGACCAGAAAAGTGCACAAAAAGGGAAAAAGAATAATAAATAAATAAGAGGCAAGCAGGTGCCTTTACTGCCACCTTTTCCAAGGTCCTTGGAAATTGGCCTGTACACCATTACTGAATCCTTACCCTGGTTTAAGCAGTTAAACAGGGGCAATCCTAAATATCTAGAACAAGTTGAACCAAGAGGAAAAGAACAGTGGTAGCATAGAGCTACTTAATAGTAAATTCCTAGGCAAGAGAGAAAAACTGAACATCAGAGTAAACTCAGTATCGGAATCAGATGCCTAGACATCAGCAAAAAATTATAAGCCATACAAAGTAAAAGGAATATACGACTCAGGCAAAGGAACAAATCAAAGCTCCAGATGAGACATAGGATTTGAAGCAGCTAATCCAAGAAATTCATACAAATCTCCTAAATCAAATCATGGAATTGAAGGATAACATGGGTAAAGAAATAAAATACATTAAGAAGACACTGAATGAGCACAAAAGAAAACTTGAAATCTCAGACAGAAAAATAACAGCTTATGGGAATGAAAGATACAATAATTGAGATTAAAAATACAATAGAGGCACACAACAGCAGATATGAAACCATGGAAGAAACAATCAGTGACGTAGAGGAAAGAAGAACTGACATCGAAGAGAGAAGAACAGACAGAGAAAAGAATGAAAAAAAAATTGAGGAGGTGCTCAGGGAATTGAATGATTACACAAAGTGCACCAACATATATGTTATGGGAGTTCCAGAAGAAGATAAGAAGGGAAAAGGGACAGAAAGTGTATTTGAAGAAATAATGACCAAAAAATTCCCAACTCCCATGAAAGACATGAATATACATGTCCAGGAAGCGCAGCATACTCCAATAAATCCAAATAGACCTACCCAAGACACATAAGTACAGAATGCCAAATGTCAAAGATAAAGAGAAAATTCTGAAAGCAGCACGGGAAAAGTGAAACATCACGTACAGGGACATCCAATAAGACTTAGTGTGGATTTCTCTTCAGAAACCACGGAGGAAGAACTAAAAAAAAAAGACAAAAAAAAAAAAAAAAAAAAGAAACCATGGAAACAAGAAGGCAATGATATGATATAATATGGTACTGAAAGAAAAACTGCTGGCCAAAATTTCTTTATGCAGCAAAACTGACCTTCAAATATGACTGTGAGCTTAAAATATTCACAGATAAATGGAAACTAAGACAGTTCATAAACAAGAATCCAGCTCTGCAGGAAACACTAAAGGGAGTTCTGCAGCCAGGAAAGAAAAGACAAGAGACTGTAAAAGTGAAGACCTTCAGAAAGAGTAAGCAAAAAGAGAAAATAATGGACAAAAATAAGATATGACATATGAAAGCCAAAGGATAAAATGGCTGAAGTAAGTAATGCCTTTCTAGTAATAACATCAAATGTTAATGGATTAATGACAGAATGGATAAGAAAACTGAGCCATCCATATGCTGTCTGCAGGAGATTCACCTTAAAGCCAAGGATGCAAATAGATTGAAAGTGAAAGGCTGGAAAAAAGCTATTTCACACAAACAGTAACCAAAAAAGAGCAGGCATAGCTATACTGGTGTCAGGCAAAACAGACTTTAAATGTAAAAAAGTGATAAGAGATGCAGAAGGCCATTATATTTTAATTTTGAAAGGGAAAATCCACCAGGAAGCAGTAATGGTCTTAAATATCTATGTACCCACCTAGGGTGCCCCAAAATACATGAGGCAAACTCTGGCAAAACTGAAAGGAGAAATAGTCAACTCTACAGTAATAGTTGGAAACTTCAACACACCACTCCTATCAATAGATAGAACAACTAAACAGAAGATCGACAAGGAAAGAGAACTTGAACAATATGATAAATGAGCTGGACTCGACAGACATATACAGAAGGTTGCACCCCAAATTAGCAGGTTATACATTCTTCGCAAGTGCTTATGGATTTTTCTCCAGGATAGAACACATGTTGGGCCACAACATGGCTCTCAATAAATTCAAGAAGATTCTCTGATTGTAATGGAATAAAGTTGGCAATCAGTAATAGGCAGGAAAGGGGGAAATTGCAAACTTATAGAGGCTAAACAACACACTTTTAAACAATCATTGGGTCAAAGAAGACATTGCAAAGGAAATTAGTAGATATCTTGACAAAAGAAAATGAGAACACAACATGTGAAAACTTGTGGGATACAGTGAAGGCAGTGCTGAGAGGGAAATTTATAGCCCTAAATGCCTATATTAAAAAATAGGAGAGAGCTAAAATCAAAGAACTAACTGAACAAATGGAGAAACTAGAAAAAGAACAGCAAACCAGTCCTGAAGCAAGCAGAAAGAAAGAAATAACAAGGATTGAAACAGAAAAAAATGAAATCGAAAACAACAACAGCAACAAAAATAGAGAAAATCCACAAAACAAAAAGCTGGTTCATTGAGAAAATCAATAAAATCAACAAACCCTTAGCAAGTCTAACAAAGGAAAAAGAGAAGATGCAAATAAATAACATCAGGAATGAAAGGGGGGAACATTACGACTGACCCCACAGAAATAAAAAGGATCATAAGAGGATAGTATGAGAAAATTATGCCAACAAACTAGACAACTGAGATGAAATGGACAAACTCCTAGAAACATGCAAACAACCTACATTGACTCTACAAGAAATAAAGGAGCTCAACAAACCAGTCCAACCAAAGAGACTGATTATATCACCAAAAATCTTCCAATAAGGAAAATTTCAGGCCCAGATGGCTTCACAGGTGAATTATACCAGTCATTTCAAGAAAAATTCATACCAGTCCTGTTTAAACTCTTCCAAAAAATTGGAAAGGAGGGAAAATTACCCAATACATTTTATGAAGCCAACATCACCCTAATACCAAGGCCAGTTAAAGATTCTACAAGAAAGGAAAATTGCAAACCAATTTCTTTAATGAACGTAGATGCAAAATTCTCAACAAAATACTTGCAAATCAAATCCAACAGCGTATAAAAACAATTATACATCAAAATCAAATGGGTTTTATTCCTGGTATGCAAGGATGGTCCAACATAAGAAAATCCACTAATATAATACAAACACATTAACAAATCAAAGGGAAAAAACCTCATGATTATCTCAATTGATGCAGAAGAGGCATTTGACAAAGCTCAGCATCCTTTCTTGATAAAAATGCTTCAAAAGATAAGTGTAGAAGGAAAGTTCCTGAACATTATAAAGGGCATATATGAAACTGCCACAGCCAACATCATACTCAATGGAGAGATTGAAATCTTTCCCTCTAAGATCAGGGGAAGACAAGGATGCCCACTTTTACCACTGTTCTTCAACATTGTGCCAGATGTTCTAGCTAGAGCAGTTAGGCAAGAAAAAGAAATAAAAGGCATCCAAATGGAAAAAGAGAAAGTAAAACTCTCACTTTTCACAGATGACATGATCCTATATTTAGAAAAACTTGAAATATCGACAACAAAGCTACTTGAACTAATAAATGAGTTCAGCAAAGTGGCAAGATACAAGATCAACACACAAAAATCAGTATGTTTCTATACACTAGTAATGAGCAGGCTGAGAAGGAAATCAAGAAAAAATTCCTTTTGCAATAGCAACAAAAAGACGCAAATGTCTAGGAATTAATTTAACCAAGAATATGAAGGATCTATATTCAGATAATTACATATTAAGCAGATAATTACTGCTAAAAGATATCAAAGAAGACCTAAACAAATGGAAAGACATGTTCATAGATTAGAAAGTTAAACATTGTGAAGATCTCAATTCTACCCAAAATGATTTATAGATTCAATGCAATACCAATCAAACTTCCAACAGCCTACTTCACAGAAACAGAAAAGTCAATTATCAAATTCATTTGCAAAGGAAAGTGGTCCCAAATAGCAAAAAAACATCCTATAAAAGAAGAGCAAAGTTGGAAGTCTTATGTTCCCTGACCTTGAAGTGTATTGTAAAGCAATAGTGATCAAAACAGCATGATATTGGCATAAAGATAGACACATTCATCAATGGAATTGAATTGAGAATTCAGAAATAGACCATCACCTCCTGGTGAACTGATTTTTGAAAAACCTACCAAGTCCATTTTTCTGGGACAGAACTACAATGAGATATCATTTCAAACCTACAAGAATGGCCACAATTAACAAAACAGAAAACTAAAAGTGTTGGAGAGGATGTGGAGAGATAGAAATGCTTATTCACTGCTGATGGAAATGTAGAATAGTACAGCCACTGTGGAAGTCTGGCAGTTCCTAAGGAAGTTAGATATAGATCTACCATGTGACCTAGCAATACCGCTACTAGGTATATACTAAGAAGAACTGAGAGCAGTAACACAAACAGACATCTGTACACTGATGTTCATATTGACATTATTCACAATCAGCAAAAGATGGAAACAACCCAGGTGTTCATCAACTGATCAGTGGATAAACAAACTGTGGTATATACACACAATGGAATATTAATCAGTTGTAAGAAGAAATGAAGTTGTGAAGCATATGTTGACATGGATGAACCTAGAGGACATTATGTTGAGTGAAGCAAGCCAAGCACAAAAGGACAAATATTGTGTGACTTCACTATTATGAACTAAATAAAATGAGCAAACTCATGGAATTACTGTCTAAAATATAAATCACCAGTGGAAAAAATGTGGTTAGAGAATGGAAAGCTGAGGCTTAATCTGTTGCAGAATTAGTAGAAGTTGTTTGGAAATGTTTGGAAATGAATACAAATGGTGAAAGTACTTCATAGGATTTGTAATTAGGAGTACTCACATATCAGTATGAGAGTGGTTTTTTGTTTATTTGTATTGTTTTTGAGTAATGAACATGCTCTAATATTGATTGAAGTGATGAATACACTACTTGGTGATTGTACCAAATGCCATTGTTTGTATACTTTAGATAAATTGTATGGTTTATGAACAACAACAAAAAAGTAATTGGGTGGGTTAGGGGGAAAATATACCAAATGTAAGATATGGATTATAGTCAGTAGTAGTACTTTGATGATACTCTTTCATAACTGGTTACAAAAGTTTCACACAATGCAAGGTATTTGTGGTGGGGTGATGTATGGGAGCCCTGTTTGATGTTATGCATGTTGGTTTTGTAAGTTTACAACTTTTAGTATACACTTATTGTTTATGTATGTTCATGTGTGAATGATACACTTCAATAATCTATTTTTAAATTGAAAAGAAAAGTTGTCATTAAGGGATGGATATATGTATATATATCATACACATATATAATAAATGTAATTAAAATAAATAAAAAATATAATAATGAATAATATCTATATAGTATAAAGTTATATACAGGAGAGAGGGGAGGGGAAAGAAGAGGACCTATTTAAGATATTATTAATGTGGTATGTAGAAAACATATGCCGTGATAGAAAACTTATCAGTTCAGAAAAATACAAAATTAGATTCAAGTCCTTTGTGACAGCCTGAGCACCTTACTTAAATTACCCATAGTCCCTTACAGCTGACCGAGGCCTCAAATGCCAAGTAACCACCTACTGAAAATAATCCTATCAAATTAATAGCAATACATAACAAAATTTCGGATTTGAAAAAAATTTGAGAGGTACCATTTCATCTCATTTATAGATTCAGATAAGTTTTATGAACACTCCAATAAATTAATTAATATTGAAAGTATTTACTTAAATTGAATTCTGAAAATATCAGTGTTGTCAATGTGCTTTGCTACTGTTATCTAGTTAATTATGTTATAGCTAATAATGAGAGTATTGTCAGAAAACCGTAAGTTGGAGGTTAAAGAACTGAGAGGCATGCCCCATCAGATACTGAAAGAGTTCAAGTAAAGTTTATTGAGGAAGGTGGGGAAACTTTCTTGAAAAGTCAAGAAGTCAGACTCTTTCATTCTAAAATTATCTATTTGTATTTGATATTCGATATTTGATTTGATATTCAGAAAAATTTACTTTATATATGTCAGGACATATATAAAGTAAATTTTTCTGAATATTTGTATAAAATTATATTTGAGGTAAAAAATTACCCAAAAATTTCATTTAAGATGAAATAAAGGTACTCCTAGTAAGATAAGAATTTGAAGAAAAAAATATGTATGGCTACATATTAACTGTGGAGGAAGTAGAATAATCTGCCCAATTTCCACAGCTGAATGATTATAAACAAATTTTAGTGAGGAGGAGTTGTTAACTCTTCATCTTTTGGGTGTTACTGAGACATAGTTTATTTAATAAAATCTGTAGATTACTTTTGAATGTGCAAGAAAATTAACATATTATAACCCAAACATTATAATAGGTTTTGGTATATTCCAAAGATTAGAATATGCTGAAATAAAATTGCATGCTGAGATAAAAATGCAGATTGTCTTTGCCCTCTGCCCAGAAATTTTGATGCCGTACATCATTGACTAGACATTGAATTCTTTATTTTAATAACATCCTAGTCATTATGGTGCAGGAGATTTGACGGCATTTTGGGAAAAATAAGAAAACAAACATTACCCTCGATCTTCCAATTAACCGATAAAGGGTTAACCATAGGAGATGGCAGAGTTGTTTCCCAGGAGCAAAAATACAGATTTTCTTCATTGTATGGAAGGATAAATATCTGTTTTCAGTTTTAATAATCAAGCATATCTTAGAGAGTGAAAATGTAACCTAGCTGAAGAGTCATTACAGGATATTTTTTTAGACTGGAAACTTTTTCCTTGAGCTATCTACAGAAATAGATTATTTCTCCTTTTTTCCAGATTTAGTTATAGTCATAGTGTACATAAAAACAGATTTGATTTTCTTGGAATCAAACATAAAATGAAAGCCAAGGCCTTATCACTGAAACAAGACAGCAGTTTTGCAGAGCTGTGTACATCCTTTGAACTCAGATGACATTGTCTCAGAGGAAAAGATGTTTGATGAGTTTTTTACACTTTAAAGCTCTTGCTAAGGAAAATGATCTGGGAATCTCTTTTGCTAGAATTGAAGGGGGGTGGATCATTTCGTCTTCAAAAGATAAGGGAAAAAGTGTCATTTTCTATTTCCCTTAAGTATCATTCTTTCAATACTTGTGTGACAAGAGGTTCAACAGGCTTAGATTTGGGGTTTTAGCTTTCCAGAATGCAGGGAGGACTTAAATGGCCCTACACATCAAAAGGAAGAGAAAAAAAAAAAAAAAATCCCCTAGAAGGAAAGAGATGGTGCAGCAAGCCCTTGAAAAATATAGGTTATAAAATTGTTATAATCAATTCAATATCCTACAATTTTTTAAAAGGAGCTCAACTAACAATTCAAGCCCCAAATTAGATTAACTAACATCGTGCATATCTAATTCAAGTTGTCAATGATAAACTGAGAGAGAAATACTCTTTAGAGATAGAAACTTTTAAATGCATTGTTTTATTCAACACATATATAATATGTGCCAAGCATTGCATGAGGCACTGTGGCCATTTACAGAAGGTGATGTCAGATCGAGTCAAAACCAAAAGTAAGAAATAAGATGATGAAGAGTAGAAACAGGGAAGAAAGGATGAAATGACCAGCAACTGGAGTAATGAAGAATGCAAGGAAGAAAAGTCAAAGGATTGGTATGTCATGAACTGTGAAGAGTCCAAGCCTTTGCCCTATTTATAAGCTATCAAGTAAGTGTGCCTCAGTTTCATAAATACTGGCAAAAGACATGAGACTTTTAGGTCAGAGACAAAGAACATTTATTCACGGCCCAGCAGGCAACATGATTTTTGCTTACATCTGTTTCCCTTGACCCTCAATGACCCCCTCTACCAAGTCCCATGGTGGCGATGTAGAAATGGGTTCAAGGGCATATTGTTCACTCAGTGGGTTTGTGTTACATCTGAGGAACCTTAAGATTAGGAAACCCCAATCATATATAAGGGCAAACCTACCCTAACCAACTTTTGCCCTAAAGGAAAGCATAATCTTTATTATCCTTAACAGTAAAAAAAAACTCCCTTTTACTCAGAGAAAGATACTATCACTATCTTCCAAGACTGTTCACTGTAGAAAATTTGAAAAGATGTCACAGAACAAAGTTCTCAATGTCACTTGCTCATCAGATGGACAGAAATGAAAGAGACCTATGGAGAATTGTTTCCCAACAGGATGTAGAAGTTACATCTGTTTCAAATAGCAGTCTTACAACATTGTGCCATTATATATCTTAATAGGCCTTTTAATTAGACCAAAATATTATTGGTAAGAATCGTTCTTCCACATGATCTTTATAAAACTCTGCTCAGCTGTTGGTTTTGCCAACAGCAAATTCTTGAGTCATTTCTGAACAAAACAAGCAGGTATATCTTAGCCAGTTTATAAGACACACAAGTGTATAAGACCCATTACAATATGTGAAGACAGCTTTGAGTAAAAAGTTTTAGGTATTTTTCACCATACATACAAAGTAAATTTGAAGTATTCTCATTAATTTCTGGTTATTTTTATTGTTGTTTTAGAGGAAAATATATCATGTAGTGTTTGTCAAGTCTAGGAGCTTTACACTGCTATTTATGTTTTTTCATGTCCTATTTCTCATTATTGGTAGTGAACAAAAATAAGGTTCTTTACCTATTGGGTTCTTTCACAGAGGTTATAACTTTATGTTCAACCTAGCAAATAGAAATGCTTCTATTGTGTTTCAATCATGAGTCAAATTAGTGATAAATTGGCATCTAAAATCTTGAAATAAAAACTTAAACCCTATTTCTGATAAGCTATGTAACTTGTAGAGGTTTTTTAAATTAAGAAAATAACTTTTGCATGTAAACTTCATATTTCTTAAGGTATTGTGATGCTTCATTCCACCAATAGAGGATCGCTTCAGTGGTATCTGATAAATGTTCAATAGCTGACTTTCTGAAATGCATAGCCCCAAAGTGTAGCATTTGCAAATTTCTGTGGTGTAAGTACTCTCTCTGTGGTCAATTTTAAGCATTTCATCACTGAACCCAGAGTTTGGAATATATATGCATACTTGACACTTGCAAGTTGGTTTGAGCCTGCTCTAGCATACTCTGGGATAGCTTTATCAATTATCATTTCCATTTGTTAGATAGGATCACTGGAAAATAGGAAGGCTATAATTTGGTATGTAGTCGCCAAAATTAAATTTATACCCAGGTATGAGGAGAGCTGGATGGTCAAAAAGAGAATCATTTCAGTCCTCTCTTACTGGTGGATAGGGGCTTCATAAATTACATTTGCCAGAATATGAGACACACTCACGTCTGTCAGTGCCATTCCCCATTGTGCACATATATACCCCAATGACTCACCAGAATACTTTTTCAAATTCAGCTTGGAAATACCCGAGCTCATGGAAACCAAACCCGAACTCACCTTTATCACAATCCATCATCTATGTACACATTCTATATGCTCCCATAGCATTTTCAAATCTTTTTTTTCAATTCAAGGAATTTCTCAGCTTTATCTTTTTATATTTTGTTCTTCTCCCTTTTGAGATTCAGTCTATCTTCCATGTTTCTCATCCATTCTTTCATATTTTGCATTTTTTTATGACCCAATTGATTACAGCCCCTTCAATGTGCCATACCAGTAGCTTGCAAATTTACCCCATTGGCTTTAAATATCTTTTTAAATCCTATCTCCACACATATTTGTATTAACACGATTTTACTTTCATTCCTGGAGCATTAGCTATGTTTTTAATATTTTTAATTCATACTTTTCTTGCACTTCTGTGTGTTTGCAGTGGGAGGCAATTCCACATCAGCTTGCTATGCTATGTTGCTAGTACAGGAAGTCATTCCATTACAGTTTCCACATACTAAATATAGCATGAACTGCCAGGTATTGTAAATTGTTTGTTGCAATTTTTCCTTCTCTCATTAGCGCATTATATACTTGGAAGCTACCAAAATGGTGTTGGAGTCCAGGAGGGAAGGTCTGTGTTCCTGGAACCTGGGCTGTTGCAGATATGCAGAGCCTCTGCCCCAGAAGTACCTTCCTGAGCCAGGAAGCAAGTCCTTGAGACATTTCCTTGTGCACATTTGTCAATAAAAAGAAGGCAGTCCTTACAAAATCCAAATCTGTAAGATGAAATGAATAAGCCAACATGTGATGACAGTGCTTTGAAAGAGGTGAAGGGGCCAGAAGGAAGGTGAAGATTTTATTTCCAAATTCTCACTGCCTGGCACAGCAAATTACACAACATTGTTCATACCTTGACATCCAATGTCCTATATATTCTCCCTTTCATTCCCTGTGTTCCAGCCACATATGTATTTATGCTTTTTGTTCTTCAGATTGTCAAGCATGCTTTAACTTTGCATTTAGCCTTTCCTTCGCTTGGACACTTTTCTCCAGAATACACCATGGTCTCTCTCTTATATTTTTCAGATCTTGCATAAAATTTTCACCTTATCAGAGATATGACTATTGAAAAGTCAGACTCACCCACCTTATTCTGTATCTGGATACTCTCCTTTTGTTCCTGTTACTATGAATTTGCCTATTCTCAAAAAGCAATGCCTTTATCTATTTAGGGTCATGCTCTACCAAGTTTTCCTTTTCTGCTTTAACCTCAAGAAATCTTTCTACTACATTGTGCCATCCAGCATAGAATCAAGCTATTATTCTACAAGCTGAAATAAACAAAACAGGGGAACAGATGTAGCTTAGTGGTTGAGTGCCTGCTTCCCCTGTTCGAGGTCCTAGGTTCAATCCCCAGTACCTCCTAAACATAAATAAATACATAAATAAACAAGAAAACAAAACAAACTTCTCTTAACACCTCTTCCCCTTCAGGGCACTTTATATGTGACCCATATCCAACTTCTCTTTACATCATGATCTTTTAAAAGAGTTGTGTACACTTGCTATCTCCTGATCTCACCTTACTCTTTTCCATAGTTCTTCATACCCTGGGAAATATTCTTTAACTTTTTTCTTATTTTTATGTCTGTCTCATGCCATCTAATGCCATTAGTAATTTGTGTGAAATTATATTCTTGGAGCTTGCAAGTGTGTCTACAACAAACGAGGTGCTCTGTATATAATTATGTGAATGAATGAGTGACAGAATGACTGAATGAATACAATTTTCTTTTCTTTAGTAGTATAATACTTGCTTGCAGGAAATGTCATTTTTTTTTTTCTTGTCAAGAATCTAAGTTTGGTCTTATCCTAAATAAATTTCCTTGATGAGAAATGAAATTTCCATCACACTTTGCCCCAATTTCCAAATACCACCTTCAGAACTTGGAAGACTGCAGGATTCCCAAGGACTTCCACGTACCTCAGAAAACTTCCTCAGGCTGTTATTAATGTCTCTGAAATGGTCATAGTCCATGTTCCGGTGCAACATTTGAAATAGATGGTTTTGATGTTCCTGGCAAAATGTGAGGTATGGAGATATGTGCACCCTTGTTAGAATCCTCACATTGATGGAGTTTTTCACATTTTCTGCCCTCTCCTAAAATCTCTAACCAAATTACCCCAATCATCTTCATTCTGATTTTCATTCCCATCTTCCTACCTTACTGACAAAATTGTTGCACTCAGAAGAGAACATCCACCTACTACAAATACCAATCCATCTACTTTACCTGCACCTTGCCCACGTACCCTGAATGAGCTCATGAATGAGCTTCCCATGATTCTAGCCAAGAGCAAGTTCTGTACCTCCACCTGTGCCCTAGATTCTATCCCCTCTACTTACTGGAGATCAACGTTCCCACAATTCTTCCATTTCCTTCTAGTGTCATCAATTTATCACTCAATAGGACCCTCCCCCAATGGTGGACACACATGCTGCTACTCTCCTATCTAAACAAAAACAAGAACAGAAATAAATCTTTATGACTTAATTTTCTCCTCCAGGTGTCACACTCTTTCTACCACTTCTGTACTTTCCTGTAGAGTAAAACTCCTTTAAACCGTTATCGATACCTACAGTCTTCAGTTTATTGAAATAAGGATTCCACTGAATCCTTATCCTGAACAGTGTTGCCATATCTAATGATCATTTTGCAGCTTTCATTTTACTTCATGTATCAGCAGCATTTTAAGATTTATCAAACTCTTTTCCTTGAACAACTTTTTCATTTGGTTTCCAGGACACTAAATTCACCTTTTTTTTTTTTTTTTTTTTTTTTTTTTAATGCTTTATTTGCTTATGACAAAAGAGGTAAAGCAACTCTATGTGAGGAATTTTCTGGACCATATATTTAGCCCAGAGTGGGGCTGCTGGAACATAATACATGCATCTCTTTTCTTTTGCTAAGTATTGCCAGATTGCTTGCCAGAATGGCTTAAGTGTGCAGCACACCAGCAATGTATGAGTTCTTCTCCCTATACATTCTCATCCAGAATTTTGCCATTTCAATGGGAGCCAATTTAACTTCTTTTTACAATGATTATTGGTTTGAGTTTATGCATCTCTTCAAATGTTGGCTGGATATTAGGGCATTCTCTTTCATGAAAATTATCCATTGTCTTATTTTTCTATTGGGCTGCCTATTATTTTCCTATAAGTTTGCATAAATCTTTTGTAAATACTAGCTATTTTCTACTAGTTTATTTTTCCATAACCTTTGTCTATAGTGTTATATATTTAACAGACCTCCTTATTTATTGTGTAGTTAAATCCATATATTTTTTTATCTTTTGCTTTGGAATTTGGGGGTATTGTTTAAGAATGTTCTATGTCACAAAAATATTTTCCTTCATTTTATTTTATCAGCATTATGGTTTTACCTTTCAAATGCAGTTTTTAAATCCATCTGGGGCTCATCTTTGCATGTGGGCTAAAATAGGGGCCCAGCTCTATTTTCCTCTATTTAGAGAGTATGTCTTGCCAACACCATCTACTAAACAATCTGTTCTTTTTTTGTTTACCTTGTAATGCCATCTTTGTCACATATCAAGTTCCCAAATAAATACATTCTTTTTCTTAGCTGCTGTGGGCCAGCATTGAAATGTTTTTATGACTGTGGTTTAGAGTATGTCAATATCTCACATGGCAAGTCCTAAGTCTTTCTTCTTCTGTTTCAGAATGGAACTAAATGTATTTGGACATTTGTTCTTCTGTGGAAGTTCTGGAAAGAGCTTGTATTCCTCAAAAACCCCAGCTATAACTATAAGGGGATTTTATTGAATTTATTTGTAGACTCAATTGGTCAGATTGACACATTTGCAATGTTAATTCTCTTATCTATGAACATAGTATATTTCCATTTATCCTGACCTTCTTTTAATGTCTTTGATATGGATTTAAAATTTGGAGAGCTTTTTGGGAATTTGATATTAGTATGATTCCTAGATATGACTCCTACCTATTATATCAATCAGTGAAGTCATTGGTGCTGTAATCTAGAGGAGAGAGCAAGGAATACCGAAAGAGGAACTTTTCCTCAGCGTTATTCACTTAGAGTCATGGTACACTGCAAGTGGTTAGTAGATAGTGTGCCAGTTTAGAACAAGGGCTCTGAGGTCAAAGTCCCTGGATTTAACTTTTAAATCTACTCCTTACTAATTTGGGTAACAACTTAACCTCAGTTTCCTCATCTATAAAGAGGTTGTTGTGAGAATTAAATGAAAGAATAAACTGAAAGGATTTGCTACAGTTCTTGGCTTATAGTAAACTATCAATAAATATTTGCTATTAAAAGGAATGAATCTATTAAGCCACATGTCTTAAAGTATTAAATTAGAGTTTAATCACAGTAAATACATCTTTCTCTAGAAGTCAAACCCAACTATATTGCTACCTAAGTTGCTCACTTCTCACTCTGTAGAGAAAAAATGTGCTTTTGTCTCCATTTAATGTCTACTTGCTCATGATCAAAAGTACGCATTACATTGCCTTTCAAGTAGGTATTTATATTTATTTATAATCCATATGGTATATGGGTGTTTTATTTGTTTTTATATTCAAATATATGAAGTGAGTACCCATGTAAAAGAGAAGGCTTAATTTATTTTTCTTGTCCTAGGTTTGTGAACCTGAGTTAGATTTACAAAGGCTTAAATTGAATAGGATATACTGAAATTTTCTGATGCTTCTTTGGAAGCATCAGCATGTCCTAGCCCATGCTAATGTATACTATATCTACAGTTCTCATGATTTACAAAACATTTAAATCTATTTACTTATTTTATTCCCTGAGATGTATGTTTCCATTATACAGTTAAATAACCTGAATCTCAGAGATTATGACTTTAGTGACTTGACCAAAGCCAAACAAATAGCAAGTGTTAGACTTGAGCTCTGAATTCTGGTTTCCTCACTTTCGATATCATGTTCTTCCACTTTCTTCTCAGTGTTAAGGAGGAACATTGGGACAAATCTTTGGGACTATAAACACTCATAAATGTCCATCCTGGAATGACAATTGATACTGAGTTCTAGGGCCAATCTGAAATATGATTTTTAAAAAGAACATACTAGAGAAAGTAGATTGTCAGGAATATGTCATCCTACTCTGGGTCATATACACGAAATATATTTTTAAAGAGTATACTTATTTGTGCCAAACATGCCATACCACTGAAAGTTAGGAAACAGATATTTATTCATATTGGTTTGTATGCCAAGAAATTGCTATTTAGCATTCTCACATATTTAGAAGAGCAGCTTTTCCTTTTGTGAATGACCTCCAGATCTCACAAAACCTGCCAAGCCCAGAAATCCAGAAGCTTGTTCGTTGAATTCAACAGCTCAATAAAGATGCCCACCCTATAGTGATTGCTGAGATCTTCCCAAAAGTATTTCTTGGGTTGGTTGAAGTTTGCCATAGGAGGTCACACAGCAGCATATCCAAATGACACCATCTGTACCTTTTATTTTTCTTAAGTTAGGCGCACACAAAGAATCATTCAGCTAGAGCAAAAGCAGATTTTAGAAATATTTAGGAAACTGCCAGAGAGGGCACACTTAGGGTGAAGAGCCACAGCCTGAACAAATGCCGCAGCCAGTGTGGGGGTGGGGGGAGGGAACACCTTTCTTATCCTCACAGATGCTTACGTGGCAACAGGGCTCTGGGCATTGTCCTCTGGAGTTCTGGTGCAACCTGTCCAGGCCCCAGGAACATAGAAACTGGAGAAGCTCCTTGTGGGATCCATCCATGGGTGATACAGAAGCACCAGCTCTCTGAATCAGAGGTCGCTTAAGTCTTGGCTTCCTAAGTCAACATGCAGAGCCTCCTGATGGTATGCACAAGCTTACCCCCAGAGTAAAAACTTTTGTTTTAAGTCCTTTAGCAAGGAGAAGGCAGAGAAAGAGGAAGTTTCCACAGGACTTAGCAGCCTGCTCCTCCCCCTGCTAATTTTCTAACCACACATTTACCCCATTAAATCAGAATTGAAGAAACTTATATAAATTTATAGTGTTTGAAAATTGCTAATCACATTGAAAAATAATGATATTGTTGACTATTCAAGGCAATTTGTTCAAATCAAGTAATGATATGTGTGGTTAACTGTATCTACCCAGGAAGTGGTTTCATTTAACAGTTTGTGTGCTCACCCCCACCCCTGTCTTTTTTTTTTTTTTTTTTTTTTGGGCCAGTACTGAAATTAAGCAGCATCCAACAACATAGGCCTATTCTTACGACATGTGACTTTACTGTTTTCCGTTTTTGTTGAAAGAGTCATTAACAGTCAGAAGTTGATGGCAGTTTCAATAACAAGACATAGCTGAGAAAAGGTAAGCAGGCTTTAACGTTATATTGTACATAAAATTTAAACTTGAAGATGCTTGGCAGATTATCCTACATTTTCATGTGAACATATAAACATTGCTACAAAAGGTGATGCGTTAGCCTGTGATGGAAACATCAGTTTGTTTTCTTTGGTGAAGTAAAGAATGGTCTTTCCATATACACAGCTGTCAAATTCTAAAATCCTTTACTGAGATATTATACTAGAACCATATGCTAAGATCCTATACTAAAATTTTTAAAGCAGAATAAAGTGTAGTTTTAGTTTTAAAGTGCTTTTTAAAGTAACTCCTAAGAAAATGTGGGACTTTTCATCTTTAACTGACTGCTTTATAAAAATAAGCTCTATTCAAGATCCAGGTAACGACAATTAAAAAGGCATTTTGTAGCAACAAGAAATAACATCTGAATTACTTGGTGAAAAATACCCACTTTAAAGCATTTTATTAGAGTTAGCATCAGAAACCCTGAAAAAGATTTTCAAATATGTAGCTTATTAAGCAGACATTAAAAAACTGGAGAGTTTTAAAAATGTAAAGGAATGCTCTCTAGCTTGACATTTGAATACTTTTTTCCTACTTTTTATTTAAGATGCAGGGTGAAATGAGGGCAAGTTTCTAGTTCAGAATCAAAACTATGTTTAAAAGAGAAGTCTCAGCAGCTTAACTGAAGGTTATTTCTGGGATAAGACATATACTTTTATTATTTGTGTAATTAAATAATTTGACTTAAAGATTTTCCAAAATCAAAAATCTTAGATACAAAAAGGAATTTGTTAATCATAAACTGACAAGATCTTTTCTTTTATATTTTCTTGCTTTTGCAGAATGTCTTTGTGCAGAAAACACAAAAATATCACTAATCTCAGAGATAATTTCATAAAATACATCTGACTGTAGATTTTCAAAAGAATTTTAATAAAATTCAAAGATATGCTATCCCCCCTCTTTCCTAATATTATTTTTATTGTGCTGTTCAATGAGAGAAGTGATGGACCCCGCAGCACCTATTTTTTTGTTATTAAAAATTGGTTACAGGGTTGATAAGTAGCAACAATATTCTTTTCCTTTATTGTCCTCTATTGAAAGACACCACATAAATGTTTTTTTTTTTTTTTCACATCATCAGTTTAGTAGGAAATTATTAGGCATAACACCACACTCCATTTTAAGACCTCTTCAGTTGTGAATACTGAAGCTAGCTACTTGTTGACTATTAAAATGATCACAAAAAATAGAGATAGGACTTGGTGTTCAATACATTTTTATTGTTAGAGTGCAAGAAGACCCTGGTAATATGTATTTGCTTTGATATTCAGATTAGCTTTTCAATTTGTTACATTTCCTCACAATGGAAAGCATTATTTAAATCTGTCTACAGTATTGTGGCTGTGAACCTCTGTATCTATAGAAGCTGTATAATTAAGATAATTTCAGTTGATATGTTATTACTTTATTTCATTTTATTATAAAAAGGCATCATATGAATAAACATGTAGCACTTAAACATTATCAAGAATGAATATCCAGATAAGCATCTGGCATTGAAGAAAAATCCACTAAAGTTTTTCAAGAGTTCAATATTTTACAAAGACGTTTTTTTTTGTAAAAGTAAATGTTTTCTGCAGAAACTATTAAAATTATTGCATAAATATTTTGTGAAATAAGTTTAACATTAAGAATTAGTTAAACATAACAGTATGGATTTAGAGCAACAAGAAGAGAGGATAAACATGTAAAATAAGCCACTCGGAATTGTTTGTAAAAACCAGTAATGTATTTTCTCTTGAATGTACAGATCAAATCTTAAGAGAGTCAGTTAGCAATGAGTGAAATGTGATAGACTCTTAGGTTACTATACATGTAAGAATTTTTAAGTGCATAAATCAGAAACAAATTTTGGTGAAATAAAAACAATGCAGAGAATCTTACTTGCAAAGTCATTTTAAAAATGACATATTAAAAGAATATCATGCTTTTCCACTTGGGGTCAGAATTCAGCAAATTTCAGAAAAGAGGAAAATTATCCCTAATATTCCTCCTCCTATTCACTTTTGTTTGTTTGTTTGTTTTGTTTTTGTTTGTCTGTTTGTTTGTTTTTTACCGGGAGGTCCCGGGGATCGAACCCAGGTCCCTCCATATGGGAGTCGGACACCCAACCAGTTGAGCCACATCCGACCCCCCCCCATTCACTTTTAATGGTCTGTTTTGGAGTGGCCTACCATGTCCCTAACCTAAGGTCCCACAGCCTTGGTACCTAGAGGAATAGATACCACCAACGTCGTTTAATCCACTTGCATTGACCTTAGAACTTATCCTATTTCATGGCAGTTAGAAAATGTGACAAATATATTCCATACTCTCAGTGGAATTTTACTAGGGTCTTTCTGCAGACAGGATCTAAAGGTTGCTTAATGTTGTGGACTTTAGGCTGAGCCAAGAGGAGACTAGTGCCATGGCATATGGTTGGGGAAATATTTGGGGGCAGAAAGAATGTTTTTCCAACCATTGGTGTTTGCCCATAACCTTTATAAAATTGGTTGTACATGTAGCATTTAAACACAGCATTTCTGAGTGTCTGATATTAAGGACCATCACAGAGACATAGCCGTTGCTCTAAGATTTTCCTGAGAAGAAATATATACCTTTCTTTTAGCATATAAAATTTCATTGAACCACATTTTTTTCAGACTATTTTCATATCTCTGTCTATGAAGAGGGATTTAAAATAAGCAATTGTTTTATATCTGTATTTTAAAATCCATTGAATATTGTGAATTTAACTCTTTGGATTCCTGGATTGCAGAAGCATACATTCTCTAAAATAAAGTTACATAGTTAGACTTTAAAATGCAATTATAAGTATTCTATATTTCTGCTTATAGTAAGCTAAAACCCATTTGTTTGCAAATGGTACAAAATAAATTTAAATCACCCTGAGCAATAGAGATATTTATTGATTTGTGTTATTGGAAAGATCAGGGCAGCAAAGTCAGGCGTGGGTGGAGGCAGGACCTCATACAGAATTATCAAGATTAGGTATCGTGTTCTCTGTTTCTTAACTCCTCTTTTCACCCGGCTGTGTGTAGTCTCTGGTAGAAGTTCCTACTGAGTTGACAAGAAAATTTCAGATTTACGTCTGATCCTTTCATCAAACTTTCTGGCAATAGAATGTCTCTCCCCCAGTCTCCACAGGAAAGTGCCAGTTTAGATCTGATTGGACTGCATTGGGCCACATGGCCACAGCTGAACCAATTGTTGACTCTGGAGCACAGATACCCTGAATGACAGGCCTAGGTCACAGGCTTGACTGAGTAGTCACCTTCACCTGAACCAGATAGAGTGTTAGCTGAAGGAGGGGGTTTCCTCAAGTAGAAATTAAGACTATCTCTAGAAGAAAGGTATCTTATATTTATATTTTTTATAGGCACAAGTCACTGAAATCTACTATACATATTTAAAAGCATTATTTACTTAACTTCTTCAAGCTCTACAATCAGACATAAATACAATGTCAGTTTAAGACTAGGTCTGAATGAAATAAGGATTTCTAATGAATCTGAATTAAAAAAAAATATTTTTCAACAGCTACTCCATTTTGGAGCAAGGTATACTAAATGAAAAAAGATTAAAAAATCCACAATACTTGTCTTCAGAAAGTTTGCTACCTATTAGAACTAGTGTAGTGTTTTTTTGCCCTTCACAGTTTCTTTATGAAAAAAGCATAAAGTATGTGTGTGTGTGTGTATCCTCCTGTCTTATCTTAATGGTAGCAAACTATAAACACCTTTCCACTTTGTTATTTCTTTCTTGAGCAATATATCTTGGAGATATTTCTATAAGAAAAATAAGGAATTGTCCAGTTCTCTTTTTTAGGCTGTATAGTATTCCACTATATGGGTGTATCATATTTAATTTAAGCAGTCTCCTATTGAAAGACCCATGGGTGTTTTCATGTTTTTGCTAATACAATGAAAGTTTTAATGTAATTGTATATATTTGAAAATATATCTATAGAATAAATTCTCAGAAATACTATTTAGGAAACAAAGGATGAAATATCTTTGATATTTATTGCCAAACTCTCCTTCATATTAGTTATAACTTTTTCACCTCCATGAGCATTTGCCATTGTGTAGAAAATTGCATCTCAATGTGGTTTTATTTTGTATTTCTTTTATTATGGGTTAGATTGTCCATGCTTAAAAAATATTAAAGACCTATATGTTTTCCCCCCAAAAAAACAAAAAGAACATATTCTTTCTCAACTGTATAATTAAGGACCAAAAGTATTAGTGAAGTCCAAGCCTTGGCTTGAGATGTCAAAGGAAGTAAGGAATTAGGGATAACATATATAGAATGCCTTATTTCCAAGGCTTGAAATAGCAGTAGCCTAAAAGAGGATGGAATATGAATGTTCAAGAAAAGGAGAGGAGAAAAGGAATGAAAATATAGAAAACAAAGAAAACATATTTAGAAACCAAATGAGGAGACTGAAACAGATGAAATTACTAGCTCAAGTGGATAAATTAACATGTAACAGAAGAAGAGCACTTTAATGAGTGTAGATGTATATAAATTGTATGTAGATTAGAAGATACAGAGAGAAGAAGTTGAAGGAATATGTGCTTCATATCTTCTTTCTCCTGTGAAATAGTAGAAAAGCCCATCTGATGAGAATGAGCATTTCCTGGCTGCCAGTATTAGGCAGAATATCATATTTTAAAAATTGGTCCCATCAATAACCCACAAATACAGTTGTAGATTTTAAAACTGATTTTTCCCTTTTTGCTGGGCATCAGCCCAGTTTCATTCAATTTCATGAATAATTTTGAGTCCCATTTAAGTATTAGTTGTGCTAGGAACATGTATAAAGAAATAGATATGGTCTCTAGTCAATTAAAAATATGTTAGGTAGATAAGCATTCCACAAATACAACAGGAATTTAAATATAAAGCCAACATAAACTATAAATATACTATATAAGTATATATAATATATAAAATATAAAATTTAAAATCATATAAAGCCCATATAAATATAAATCCAATGCCTTAGAAATATTACGGCTCATGCTTTTGTCAGAATCTCTCAAGTATTCATTTTGCCAATCCAATGGTCATTTACTTGTCTTCATGTTAACGATTGAGCTACATTTGATGCAATTGAACATTCTTTCCTTCTTGAAATTCTCTTTTCACTTGACTTCTGGGATGTTTCACTCTCCCAGTTTTCCTCCAAACTAACTTGATGCTCCTTCTCTACCTCCTTTGCTAACAGTTTTTCGAACCCTCTAAATGTTGGAGTCCTTTGGGCTCAGTCTTCAGATTTCTGCTTTTCTGGTCTCAGCCTTTGTCTTCTAATCTGTCCCTAGGTGATTTTATTTAATTCCATGGATTTACATACTATCTGTATGCTGAGATTTTCTTCTCAGCTCCTAAACCATAAATGCAGTTCCCTACTCATTTACCCCTTGAATGTCTCATAGAGAAGGCAAAATGAGTATGTTCAAACAAAACTCTTGATTACTCTCCACCTACCCCCAGCCCAGCCTGCTTTTTCCCCATTTTTGTCCCTCTCACTTAATAGCATCACCATTCATCTATCTGTTCAGGACAATAATTTAAGAATTACACTCAATTCCTCTCGTTGCATTACCTCCCCATCCCAAACCAAATCCAATCAATCAATAATAAGTAGACCCCCCCCCAAATATACTTACCTTCCATTTTTCTGCCTGCTTAAGTTTTCTCAATAAATGTTCTTGAAATGTACCATTTTTTCAGACTAATGGCACTATTTTTTTGCTATTTTTTTTTTAGTTTGTTGGTATAAAGATTTTTTACACAAAAAACTTCCTAATACATTACAATAAGTTATACTTTGATTACATTTCCAGTTTAGACAAGCCATTCTCAGCAATACACTTTCTAGTTTCTATTTAGAGAAAATCACATGGAACAAGGTTGATTTATACACTGTATTTGAATGAGCTCAAGAAGGATGAAGAGGGGGCAAACTTCTACAACCTTCCAGTCAGGCTTTTTTTTTTTGTCCTAAAGCTGTTTTTATGTGTTGTAATTTATTAAGTACAGTTTGAGAGCAAGAAAACCGTAAGTTACCCCAAGGTTGAAAATATAGATGAACAGAAAGATGCAGAAAAAACAAAAAAACAAAAACTAAGAGAAAGCTTTTTTACATTACATTTTATGTGCAAATTATTTTCTATCAAATTGTTGCTATTTCTTATATGAATACATTGTTATTGTTCTATTGATACATTTTTTATATTTGTAAATGTTGGGTGGGTATCTGGGGTTTGGATAGAAAGCATCATAATTTTTCTGTTAAAATTCAAATGGGAGTATTTCATTTTTATTTAAAAGCTTTTCATTTATCAGGAATGGATATATGTATATCAATATATTCTGAATTAAATCACTTCTCACCACCTCCACTGCTATTACTGCAGAATTTTCCTGACTTGTCTCCCTACTCTACATTTCCTCTGATTGGTATTCTCCATGCAGTAGCGAAAGTGATCTTCTAAAGATTTAATCCGTACTTCCTATCACACTTCAAATTAATTCAAATTGTCTTCATGATCTACAAGACATTTTAACTCATTACTCTACTTTTATTTTCCTTCTGGCATTTTTTGACATGGGCATTATATTAGTTGTTAACTTGCTTAGTGACCATACATAGTTTAGAATATATGGTCTGTACCAATTCACACTGTCACCAGCAATGAATGAGTGTTCCTATTTTCTGCATCTTGTCCAACACTTGTTATTTTCAGTCATTCTAATGGGTGTGAAATGGTATCTCATTGTGGTTTTGCTTTTCATTTCCCTGATGGCTTATGATGTTGAGCATCGTTTCATGTACTTTCTAGCCATTTGTATATCTTCTTTGGAGAGATGTCTATTCAAGTCTTTTGCATTTTTAATTTTTTTTTTTTTTTTTTGTCTTTTTGTTGGTAAGTTGAAGGATTCTGGATAATAAACTTTTATCAGATTTTATGTGGTTTCCAAATATATTCTCTCATTGTGTAGGTTGTTGTTTTACTTTCATGATGAAGTCCCTTGAGGCACAAAAATTTTTAATTTTGATGAGATCCCATTTATCTATTTTTTCTTTTGTTGCTTGTGCTTTGGGTGTAAAGTCCAAGAAAACATTGCCTAACACAAGGTCCTGAAGATGCTTCCTTACATTTCCTTCTAGGAATTTGATAGTTCTGACACTTATATTTAGTGTCTTTATATTTAGGTCTTTTATTCATTTTGACTTGATTTTTTATAAGGTGTGAAGTAGAATTCCTCCTTTTTTTTGGGCAAATGGAGATCTAGTTTTCTCTGCATCATTTGTTGATGCAAATGATGCAGAGATCATTGTTCCCCCATTGAATGGTCTTTGTTCCCTTGTCAAAGTCAGTTATGAAAGTTGATTTCATAGCTCTCAATTCAATTCCATTTGTCTAAATGTCTGTCCTTTTGCCAGTAACATGCTGTTTTGATTACTGTTGCTTTGTAAAAAGTTTTAAGATCGAGAAGTTTGAGTTCTCCAACTTCATTCTTCTTTTTGACTTTGGCTTTTTTGGGACCCCTTACCCTTCCATAGAATTTTTTTTAATACTTTTAAAATTTTTTATGTTTTATTTTTTTAAATGCTTTAGATTAAATAAATGTTACATTAAATAATAGAGGGGATTCCCATATGCTCCACTCCCTATCCCTCCCACACTTTTCCACATTAACAATATCCTTTATTAGTGTGGTACATTTGTTACATTTGATGAACACATATTGGAGCATTGCCATTGGTGTGGATTATAGTTTACACTCCGGCCCACACAATTTTTTAAGTTATGACAAAATGTATAATGGCTTAATGGTATTCTGTTGTAGACATATTGTGATTCAAGCAATGGAAGAAATTATAACAGTGAGGTGGAGCCAGTGGCCACTAGACGCTTTCGGGGCAGGGAGGGGAAGGGCAGTTGTAATACAGGGGCTTTTTCAGGACTTGGGGGTTGTCCTGAGTGACGTTTGTGGTGATAGATATAGGCCATTTTACATCAGCATATACCATGCAGAACTGTGTGGGA
Source organism: Tolypeutes matacus (assembly GCA_026826555.1). Lineage (NCBI taxonomy): Eukaryota > Metazoa > Chordata > Mammalia > Cingulata > Chlamyphoridae > Tolypeutes > Tolypeutes matacus. The sequence goes on along the minus strand of JAKSZT010053928.1, from coordinate 36,059,757 downwards.
GAGAGTGTGGTCTACGATGTGAACTGTGATCTATGCTTAGTGGCAAAGCCCCAGGTTGTGTATATCCTTTGCAGGTGATGTGCCACACTAATGAAAGATGTTTATGTGGGATGTTTTGGGAGGTGTGGGAGGTAGGGAACATGGGAATCCCTGTAATTTCTGTGTAACATTTAGGTAATCTAAGCACTTTAAAAAAAAAAATATATATATATATATATATATATATATAACATTTATGTAAGCAAATGCACATATATGTATATATATTATATATCATTTTACAAATATTGGTTTGTATTGTGAAAAATTTGATTTTTACCCACAATATTAAAAAAATGTATAATGGCCTGTATCCATCATTGCAATGTCATTCAGCACAATTCCAATGTGCCCAAAATGCCCCCATGTTACACCTGTTTTTCCCTTTCCCTCCGATTAGAACCTCCGGTGGCCATCGTCACCACATCAATGGTAAAATTTCTTCCATTGTTAGAATAACAATAAGCCTAAAAAGAATAATAGTAAGTCTACTCTAGTCCATCATTCATTCCCCAATCCTGAGGATTCTGGGGTAGTGATTCCCACTCTACCTCTAATTGAAAGGGGGCTTAGATCCCATGGGACAGATGGATGGGACTATCTTGCTTGCAGTTGCAGACTTTCTCTTTTCCTTAGGATGTGTGTTGTTCATCATCATCTCATTGTTAGCTGTCCTGGGTGAGTCCAATGAACTGGAGAGTAGGTGTAGCAACTCTGTTGAGATTCAGAGCCCAACTGGCACATGAACAGCCCAAAGATTTAAGTCTCTTGGACATACACCTATCAAGTTTAGTACTAATTATAGGTTCAAATAGAAGGAGCAGAAGAGCCATGTGTAGGGAAACCAAAAATGAGTCCAACTCTGTCACACTGGGGAGCATAAATTCCAAAGTAGGGCCCACTGGCAGGGTGCCAAACTCCTGAGCTATCTGCCCTGCCTATAGTGTCTGGATGTCTCTAGAGCCCTCGGAAGCCCTGCTATTTGAGGCAGTATTTACTGTGGCAGTCAATGAGATCCTGCTGAGATGTGCATAAGCTTAACCTCTGGAATGAATTCCTGACTCACTTTGAAATCTCTTAGCCATAAAAACTCATGTGTATTTACTCTTTCCCTGTTTTTGTCAAGGTCTTTTTCCAGGTGCATTGCTAGTTGGCACTTGGTAAAAATCTCTTGGTTCCAGGGAGGCTTATCCCCGAGAGTCATGTCCCACATCAGGTGGAAGGTAATGTGTTTATATGCTCAGTTTGGCTTAGAGAGAGGCCACATTTGAGCAACAAGGAGGATATCAGGAAATAACTCTTAGGCAACTTATAATACTAGGCTAAGTTTCAATTTCAAAAGAAAAGGTTAATAAATACAGTCATCAATATCAAGGGCCTGCCACAATTGTCCATCCTCCTTCACTAGGCACTGCCCCTGTACTTGGGGGATTCTTGCTTTCCCATTAGAGAATGTAGCAGAGCTCCCCAAGATGGGAATTCGATATTCTTTTGGCTATTATATGAATCTCCACCCACTGTGACAATGCCCAAGCAACACTTGAACACATTCTTATGCCTTAGCGGTATGCCCCAGATGAACCTCCTCCCATGCATCCCCTATCACTGACACCCTGTACTGATTATCCTCTCCTGCCACAGTTGTGATCTTTCTGTGATCCAAAACTTCTTAAAAAATGAAACCAATAAAATAACCAAATAAAATTAATAAGAAAATGAAATAACGATAGTTTTAAAAATAGTAAATAAAATACAAAAACATTGAAAAATTGAAAAAACAGACCAATATTTCAAGCCCTCAATATTGTTGCAAGTAACTATGAATCTTATTCTTCAAAAAGTGGAATTTAGTGTGTACTATAGGCCCTGAGGGTAAGAGTAGGGAGAGAATAGAATAGATGGAACATAGGGCATTTTTAGGGCATTAGAATTGGTCTGTATGAGCTTGCAATTAGAATTGTTCTGCATGACCTTCCATATATATTTAATTTTTGGCTTTTCCATTTCTGCAAAGAAGATTTGGATTGCGTTGAATGTATAAATGGCAATAGGTAGGACTGACATGTTAATGATATTTAGTCTTCCAATCCATGAACACAGAATGTCTTCCCATTTATTTAGGCATTCTTTGATTTCTTTTAGTAATGTTTTGAAGTTTTCTGTATACAAGTTCTTTACATCCTTGGTTGGATTTATCCCTAGATAATTGATTCTTTTAGTTGTTATAGTGAATGGAATTTTTTTCTTTATTTCTTCCAATAATTCATTGCTTGTGTATATAAACAGTAGTCATTTTGGGGTGTTGATCTTCTACCCACCACTTTGCTGAATTCATTTTATTAGTGCTAAGTGAGTTGTGGATTTTTCAGGATTTTCTGTATACAGGATCATGTCATCTGCAAATAGGGAAAGTTTTACTTCTTCTTTTCCAACTTGGATGCCATTTCCTTCTCTTTCTTGCCAAATTGCTCTGGCAAGAACTTCCAGAAAAATATTGAGTAACAGTCATGACAGTGGGCATCCTTGTCTTGTTCCTGATCTTATAAGGAAAGCTTTCATTCTGTTACCGTTAAGTAGGATGTTAGGTGTGGGCTTTTCATATATGCTCTTTATCATGTTGAGGAAGTTTCCTTCTATTCATAGTGTTCTAAATGTTTTTATCAGAAAGGGTGCTGGATTTTGTCAAATGCTTTTTCTGCATCAATTGAGATTACCATGTGGTGTTTTTTTTTTTTTCTTAATTCATTAATGTGGCATATTACATTAATTTATTTTCTGATGTTGAGCCAACCTTGCATACCAGGATAAATCCCAGTTGATCATGGTGTATAATTCTTTTAATATGCTGTTGAATTTGGTTTGCTAGTATTTTATCGAGAATTTTTGCATCTATAATCACAATAGACTTTGGTCTGTAGTTTTCTTTTCCTGTGGTATCATTTTCTAGCTTTGATATGAGGGTGATTTGACTTTACAGAATGAATTAGGGAGTGTTCACTCCTAATTCATTGTTTGGAAGAGTTTGAGCAGATTTCGAATTAAGTTGTCTTGAAATGTTTGATAGAATTCCCCTGAAGCCATTTGGTCCTTGGCTTTTCTTTCCTGGGAAGTTTTTTTATTATTGATTCAAACTTTTTTCTAGTAATTCGTTCACTGAGATCTTCTATTTCTTCTCGAGTCAATGTAGGTAGGTTGTATGTTTCTAAGAATTTTTCCATTTCATCTACGTTGTCTAATTTGTATGCAGCACATATTTGGGTCATGATTTTTTAATCCATTCTGCCAAACTGTGCTGTTTGACTGGAGAGTTTAATCCATTTACATTTAAAGTCACATCTGATAATGCAGGATTTTTTCCTGCCATTTTACTATTTAGCCTTTGTATGTCTTATGCCTTTTTCGTCCCTCAATTCTTCTGTTAATGCCTACTTTTATATTTATTTGATTTTTTTGTTGTTGTACTATATTGAATGCCTTCTCCTTTCTATATGGATATATTTTCATATATTTCCCTTGTGTTTGCTATGAGATAAAATATAATACCCTAAGTATATAGTAACCATATTTGTTTTTATACAATTGTATCTTCAATATCATACTAATATGTTTTTCCTATATCCCTCACTTCTCCCACTTTTTTTTATACTTGTTATCGCATATATCTTTATATTTTGTATATCCAAAACCATATACTTATCAATACTTTATGCTTTTGCATTTTAGCACCTGTAGAAAATAAGAAGTGGAGTTACATACCAAACAATATAATACAATACTCCTGGCATTTATAATTCCCCAATTGTTTACTTTTACCACAGGTCTTTATTTCTTTATCCTGCTTTGAATCACTCTTTAATGTCCTTTTCATCTTAAGAACCCACTTTAACATTGTTTATAGTGTGGGTCTACTGGTGTTGAGCTCCCTCAGCTTTTGTTTATCTGAGCATGTGTTAATATCTCTCTCATTTTTGAAAGATATAAAATTCTTGGTTGGCAGTTGTTTACCTTCAGCACTATAAGTGCTTTCTTGCTACCGTGGTTTCTGATGAGAAATTGACACTCAGTCAAATTGGGACTCCCTCATTCCTAATAAGTTCCTTTTCTCTTGCAGCTTTTAGAACTCTCTCGTCCTTTGAATTCAATCATGTGATCAGTATATGATGGTGTATTTTTCTTCGTGTTTATTCTGTTTGGTGTTCTCTGGGCTTCTTGGATGTGCATATTCATGTCTTCTGTTAAGTTTGGGAAGTTTTCTGTCATTATTTCTTTGAATATTCCATCTGCCCCTTTCTTTCTTTTTCTGGGACTCCTCTAATGTGTATATTGTTATGCTTGATAGTATCTCAAAAGTGTCTTAGACTATTTTAGCTTTTCATAATTGTTTTTTTTCTCTCTGTTCCTCACCCTGACTCATTTCATGTGTCCTGTCTCCAAATTCACTGATTCTTCTTCCAGCTTCAATCTGCTCTTGAAACCCTCCTGGAATTTTTTTCATTTCTGTTACTGAAAAAATAACTTCAGCTCCAGTAGCTCTGTTTGGTTCCTTGTTAAGATTTCTATCTCTGTACTTAGATTCTCATATTGTTCATCATTGTTTTCCTAATATCCTGTAGTTCTTTTTATGTACTTTTCTTCATCTTCTTAAGCATTTTAAAGACAAATTTGTAAAGGCTTTGTTCAGTATGTCCACCTTCTCATCTTCTTCATTGGTGTTTTCATATTTTTATCCTCTTTATTTGGATGGGCCATCATTTCCTGTTCTTTGTTTGTCTTGTTCCCTTTTGTTGCACACTGTGTATTTTCACATTTTAAAATGTTAACTCTGGGATTTAATCTCTGGGGTGTCTGTTTCCTGGTTTTGTAACCAGCTGGTGATAAGACAGATTTTCCTGAGCTTCAGTCCTCCTATCAGGAAAGTCTGCCTAAGTTGAATGCACTGTTCAGGGTTTTCCTTGTCTTACTGGACCTCTGCCTTGTCCTTGGCTTTTATTTTTAGTTGTTTTGGAGTTCCCCTGCTTACAGGAATTTGGTTGTCCCCTCTGTTTCTTAGGAAAAAGCCTCTCTTTCTGAGGTATCTGAAGCTAGTGGGCCTTTGTCCCATACTATCTGCTCTAGAATTTTTTGCTCTTCTTTCATTGTCTCACACTGTTTTTGCCTTGAGGGCAAATTCTGGAAGGAGGGTCACCCCAGGGACGACTTTCCCAGTTCAGTCTTTCTCAGCCAAAAAGGGCCAAACTCACAAAGAAGGTGTAAACTGGCTCCAAAGTGCCCTGTGGAGAGGGTCAGGAGGAAAACCAAAATCTTCTGCAGTGGCTTCCCAAGGCATTCTCCTGGCCTGCCCAGCAAATGTAGCCCTTCAGTTAACTTTCCCCCACATCCCTGAGGAAGTCTGGTATCTTTAAATCCCACCTCCTCCACCCCTGTCCAGGGAGGGTTGAAATAGTGACTGCCACTGCCTTTGTCCTGGGCAGTGTTGAAACAATGCTTGCTGCCACCTTTGCTTGGACAGAGATTAAAATAATATCTGCCCTCAGAGCCAGTGATCCAAATTAGCTAATTCAAAGCCATGATACTGATTGTGCATAACCATGTTCTTGGGGAAGAGGAGTTTTATCCCCCTTCCTGTCAGTAGCAGTTAGCCAGAGACTGGACCCCACCACAACCTGCTGCAATAGTCGGGGATGGGCACTGGTAGCTGACATGCAGAGAGAACAATTTATGGCTCTTTACCATAATTTATTAGCCTCTCCCTCCTGTTCTTCCATGGAAGCTGTACTGTATTCTTCTGGCTGCTGGAGCCTCAAAATAGTTGTTTCAGACCATTCCTGGTTTTTTTTTTTTTTTTTTTAATGTATTTAAAAATTTTTTTTAAAGATACTTAGATTACATAAATATTACACAAAAAATTATAGGAATTCCCATATCCCCATTCCCCACACCCTCCCATATGAACATCCATCATTAGTGTGTCACATTCATTGCAATTGACAAACACATCCTGGGGCTTTGCCATTAAGCATGGACCATAGTTCACATTGTAGTCTACACGTTCCTGATTTTTTTAATCAATATTTTGATGGAAGGGCTGAGTTCCGGAGTTCCCTATTCTGCCATCTTCCCTGGAAGTCCTGGTATTGTTTTTTCATTTACTAGTAGCTTCCATTTGACCTTTCCTTTCTTAATAGCCCTCACTCCACATATCAGGGAACCAATGTTGGGATTCTGCCAATTGCTGAGTATGTCTATTCCAATTATACATTGTGGAACAGGGGAAATAACCAAAAAATTGGTCCAGGGACCCACTAAACCCACTGTGAGATGGACCTGATCTAAAACTCCATTGATCACCTGAGCTTCATAAGCTCCTATTCTGACTGGTGGACCACATTGATGTTTTGGGTCTCCACGAATTAATGTCACTTCTGATCCAGTGTCTAATAATCCCCCAAATGTCTGATCATTTCCTTTTCCCCAATGCACAGTAAAAGTCTGTAGGTCTTTTGGGGAAAAGATGAGGAGAAGAGTAACAGTATAAATTTTTGCCAGTGTAATAGAGTCTTTTCCCAAGGAGACCCAGCCTTCCCTTCATTCAAAGGTACCTGGGTCTGTAAACTGTCCCAAGTCTGGGAGTTGATTAAGGGGTAGTGACTCTCTGTTTCTGTAATTCAGGTTAAACTTTTGTTCACAATTGACCTAGAATTCTTTTGCTTATATAGTTCAAGTAAGAATTTTGTAGACTGCCCATCTATTTTCCTTCTAGGTCCCCTATGATCCCCAATACCTTAGGTCTCTACAAATCAGACTGTTTTGATTGCTGCTTTAAGTCTTTGTCTTCGGTGATTAAGTACTATCACTTGGCTTCTGCCGGCCCAACATCTGATCATCCCCATTGTGTTTAAGGATCCCAGCTCAGTGACAGCAGTTTTCACAGTAATCTCTGACCAACAGAGAAGAGTGACCACAGAGCTCTTCAGGGAAGATGGAGTAAGTCTCACAAATTTATTCCTCATAGTTCTGGTGAAAGGTGTGTTCTCTAGACATTCCTGTGGTGGGTGAGCAGATCTTACACGATAAATCCACTCTGACATTCCAATCTTTCTAAGCCTTTGGATCTCCCTCATATACATTAAACCAGGGCACTTCTGGCATTTCAATCTTGGTCCACCTTTTGGTCCATGTTTCAGCTAATACCTGAACAAATAGTTAGAACCCTTTTTTGCCCCTTGAATCAATAAATTCAGCCTGAACCAACTTTATATTCCTTCCATCTTTATCCCACATCCTTAATCTCCATTCCCACACATAGCCCCCTGAATTCTGACTATATAATGTGGAAAAATCATGAAGTACTTTTGTAGTATAGCATACCTCCCCATAGGTCACACTTTATACCTCACCTGTTGGGACTTCAGTCTAACTGGTCTGGAAGAAAAGAGGGGTGATAAGATCCGGTAATTATTAGAATTACAAGTGTCTTGCAAGCCAAGTATGTCAGGGCATTCCCTTGAAGTTTCATCTGGTGAAACAGGATTAATCTCTTCAGACAGAGGAGTGAGGACTGTTTGCTCAGGGGAGGTGGTTACAGGTTTATCAGGCACAGCAAGGTTGATCTCTTCAATTAGAGATTGGATGGCAGATTCCTCAGGGCAGACTGGAGGTTGGGAGGCTGGTTCCTCAGAGCAGACTGTTACAAGTTTTTCTGACACTCTACAGAATCTATGGTTTCAATGTCCCCAATGCCATCATTATCAACCTACATGTCCCTAATCCAGTTTTCCCTTTCCTTTCCAATCAATGCTCTCACTTTAACAGCAGATATCCTGCAAGGTTGGGAATTTGGTTTATGTTGTAATTCAGCCACTTGCACAATGAGATTCTGAATCTGGTTTTCAGAAATCTCAGTCTGCAGCTACATGAAATAAGATTGTCTTTCAGGGCACACATAGAAACTTTTATGTCCTTCAAGTGGCATTTAAGTTGCAGATTTGAAGCCTTCAGCTCATCCCTTTCTTTTATAATGGTATCAGGTGTATTTAGGAACAACCAACCAACATCAATTATTCCTTTTAATATAAAAAAACTCTGTTAAGGTGTCAAAAACACACTTACTCAGAGCCTTGCCTCAAATATGTGTTTGAGTAGCTGTAGCTGTGGTGATATTTTGTATATCTCTGTTGTCAACTCATTCCATGGACTATCAATGCTGTCTTGATTATTGGAAATAGAGTTATTAGTGCCTTCAGATCTAATCAGATTAGAGAACCAATTCCAACAAACCCAGAGCTAATTCAGAAATCTCATGCTTAAGATACTGTTCCTCAAGAACCATTCCAGGTACGAAAGCTGTATTAGTTAAGGTTTGTTAGGGAAACAAAATCAACAGGAAATATTTGTAAATATTATGAGACTTTTATAAGAATTGTCTCATCCTACTGTGAGTATGCACAAGTCCAAATTTCATAGGACAGGCTGGAAGCTAGAAACTCCGATGGAAGTTTTTGATAAATTCCCCAGGAGAAGCTAGCTGGCTGAAGTAGAGGTGGAAATTCTCTCTTCTAACTGCTGAAATCACCACTTCTTTTAAAGACTTCAATTAATTGGAAGAGACTTCACTCATTATTGAAGGCAATCTCCTGAGTTGATTGTAGATGTAACCAGCCATAGATGCAATCAGCTGACTGATGATTTAAGTCCATGAAAGGTCCTCAAAGTAACAATTAGATCAATGGTTGCTTGACCAAAGAATTGGACATCAAAACTTGGCCAAGTGGATACATGAACTTAGCCATCACACTGTATAAAGCCTGGTCCAGTTTTCCCCATCTTATGATTTTTTTTTAAGAGAACACACACACACACATATATAAAGTACAAACCCTCACTTTTCAACTAGAAACTGATTCAAAAGATTCCAAAACATTGTTCAGGCCCAACAACATATGTCTGTGGGTTGAATTTGGTTGGCAGTCTGCCGGTTTTCCATCTCTTCTTTGTTATAGTGGTTCCTAAGAAAGCAGAAGCATAGTTATTTGAGAAAACTGGAGTCCTCCAAATAACTGCTGTGTACATAATGTATCCTAGTAAGTATTTAGAGACTGACAGTTGCATTAGATTATTCTATTAAAAAATTCATTTAGGTATAGCTTTTCCATTTAGGTCCTTGTTTTGTTTGTCTAGCTTTCATGACTGAATTCATTTCCATAACTTGAAAGAACAAACTTTCTTCTGTTGCCAACCTTCACAAAAACATTTTTTAACCATTAAAAGATGTTTCCAAAGGTTGAACTTTGATAAGTAATAATGTACATAGCATTCTGGCCTTGCTGGGATAGAACTAACATGATACAGGAAATAAACCAGAATATCTATACTTGTATGGATGTATTGTTGTAAGGCAGATTAAAAAAAGGGAGAGAAAAGGTTGTATATCTTGAGTGATGCTAAGAATAGTTTCAGCAATTTAAAGCACATGTATGATATCCACTAGCACACAAGATGTTTGCAAAGCCTATTTTATCACACACATTTACCTATGAATAGATCAAATTCTCTAAGTCACAGAAGTAGTGACAGAGGATATAAGTGGATAAAGACAGGACAGAGAGAAAAATAACACTGTTCAATAAATTTTGAATTAAATAGATAATCCTGATAACCATCTTAAAACTTGAAATATTTATGCATTCTCTTTTGACTTCAAGGTGCCCAAGCCAAAATCCTTTATCTTGCTTATTTATTTTATTAACAATTTTAGAATGAGGCAGATATAAAATGAAAAAGATATATAATATTATAGATTCATATTTTTCAAAGTTCAGTATGCATCTGAATCACTAAGGGTGATGACCGAACATGCAGTTGCCCAGACCTTCTCCAATATTACTGAATTGTAATGTCTTTGGAAGGTGCATTGAAATTTGCATATTTAATAAGCTCCTCACACTAAACCTTGATAAGACTGCTCTATAGCTTTCATCCTTAGTACTCAAAGTACTTCTTCATTTTCAACTGAACTTCAGTTATTTCTGATCCCAGTTCCCAGGAAAAATCTTAACTTAATGATGGTGATCTTTAATTCAAGTGGAATGGGTTCTGTGGGTTCAACAATAAATTAAAACAAGTTATCCTGAGTTTTGGTCTTCACTTATGTTGCTGCCTACATCAAGTATACTCACACCATATTTTCAAATCCTTCCACCTAACAGCTCACCTCTCCCTCACTGAACTTTTGCTTTGTCAGTGACCACAACTTCCTCTACTATAAACCAATTCATTCATTGCCTCATTCCCTTGCCAGGATTGAGGTCCTATCTTTCTACTGCCAGTTTCCCTTGTGGGTAATTGAGCTAGCCCTGAATACCTACCCAGTATATAGAACTCTACTACTTAGCCACAAACTTCCCAGTTAACAAAATATAAGTCTGAACTTCTGAGCATTGCCTTTTGCAGATTTGGTTGTTTTCTTCCTATCTGTTGAATAAGTCTTCCTAATTCAACATGGATTGCCTGTTGCCAATGTTTACCCAGATTGTGACCAGAGATCTTTATAATCAGTGAACAGTGCAATTATTTTTCAAGCTGCACCTCATCTCAATACTTGTGACTATGAGAGTTCTCCAGCATTTGTTCCACTTGAGATGGGGAGCTTAGGGCAAGTCCTGTTCCTTTCTCACCTCTATAAATGATGGGGCATTATGGGCCCTTCCAATGAAAAAATTTTAAAGTACTCTTATGGAAATAAAGTTATACAAAAATTATTTCCAAATGAACACAGTTAAAAAAATTAAAAAGTGAATCAACAAAGCTTTTAGAGGAACACATAGGAATACTCAGTAGTCTTTGTGGCATTGGACTAGGCCAGGATTCCTTAAGAAGACCAAAAAAAAAAGCATTAGTCACAAAAGAAAATAAATGCTAAATTGGACAATATTAAAATTAAGAACTTCTTTTTTTTTTTTTACTTTATTTTGTACATTTAATAATTGAAAATATAAACAATTAAAAACTCAAAAGTAAACACGGATGAATAAATATATACATTTCTCAATTAAATGTAATGGATACATATAATTTTTTTTTTGAATCAAACAATATGTTACACAATATATTTGGTTCATAGTAACGCATTCATACAGTATTTGTCCTTTTGTGTCTGGCTTGCTTCACTCAACATAATGTACTCCAGGTTCATCCATGTTGTCATATGCTTTATAACTTCATTTCTTCTTACAGCTGCATAATATTCCATCGTGTGAATAGATCATAATTTGTTTATCCATTCATCTGTTGATGGACACCTGGGTTGTTTCCAACTTTTGGCAATGGTGAATAATGTTGCTATGAACATTGGTGTGCAGATGTCTGTTCATGTCACTGCTCTCAGTTCTTCTGAATATATACCCAGTAGTGGTATTGCAGGGTCACGTGGCAAGTCTATATTCAACTTCTTTAGGAACTGCCAAACAGTCCTCCATAGTGGTTGTCCCATTTTGCATTCCCACCAACAGTGAAGAAGTGTTCCTATCTCTCCACAACCTCTCCAACACTTGTAGTTCTTTGTCTTTTTTAATAGGGGCCATTCTGATAGGTGTGAAATGATATCTCATTGTAGTTTTGATTTGCATTTCCCTAATCATGAGTGATGTTGACCATTTCTTCATGTGTTTTCTTTTTTTGCCATTTTTATTTCTTCTTTGGAGAAATGTCTATTCAAGTCTTTGGCCCATTTTTTAATTGGGTCATTTGTCTTTATATTGTTGAGTTGTAACATCTCTTTATATATCTTGGATATTAAACCCTTATCAGAACTTCTATTTGTGAAAGATACCATTAAAATTATAAAAAAATAAATAAATAAATAAGCAACCTAGAAGTGGGAAATGATTATTATTACAACATAAAAGAAAATATATCAAGAATATATAAACAACTCCTACAAATCAATAAGAAAAGATCAGATAGTCTAATAAAAAAGATGCAGAAGCTTGAACAGGCATTTCATAATAGAATAAAATTATGGATTCTATTATGATGGATTCTGCAGCTTCAAAAATAGAATTTTGAGTGAAATAAGCCCGGCAAGAAAATATACATATTTACATTTATATAAAGTTCAAAAATAGGTGAAACATAGAAGACAGAATAATGGTTACACCTGGTGGGAAGAAAATAGTGGCTGGACTGGAACATCAAGATATTGGAGTTAGTGCTGATATTACAGTGTTTCTTGGTCTGGGTATAGTTACACTGCTGTGTTCAGTATTGACAGTTCATTGAACTTCATACACAAACACAGATACACATACACCCAGAGGCTATTTTAATGTATTTCACTCATAAATAATTGAGGTCTTAACTGGAAAAACTGACTGAGTCTTATATGCATTAAAGGAGATGTTCCGGAATATTTTATTTTAATTGTTTAGGCATTGTCTTTCCCAACAATGGACTACGACATTACTGTCCCATCCTCAGATATGCCTTTTTGGCATTTCTCTCCAATCCAATTAAGTCAGTTTGGAGACATAAGAATTAGGGAAAGACTAATTGAATACAAGAACAAATTTGCTAAATAAAACAAATGTCAGCTATATTTGACTACTGTCAATTACTGACTCCTGTTAATTACTGTTAAGCACTAATTATGCAATATGCAGCTTCCCTATATTTTAATGTGGGCAGGACAAAATAGAGATAGTGGGAGCATGGTGATTAGATTTAATCTACTTGATAAAAGGGCTTTGCAACCTAGGCAAGCCCTTTAGTTAAAAAAAAAAAAAAAAAACACTGTAGAAGAACAAGAGACCCCAAGATACTGAAACAAGCACAGATTGCAATGTACTTTTTTGCACTTGATACTCTTCTTGCAAAGATCAGAGAATTAGTCCTGTCCCAGAGAGTATCTGGGACCCTGCTTGTGTTGCCTGTGTTTTCTAATACCATGGCTGCTGAGAAACTTGTTCCATGACTGATGTTTTCTTCTTAAACCACATTTTATCATAAGTGCCCTAAGATAGTCACCCCATTTTCCCTTAATTGATACTTGTATGCAAGAGGCAGAAAATGGCTCAGCATTTCTTGCTAGATTAGGTCAAAACTGACAGAGGAAATAGAGAGAAGTGTGCATTACTTATGCCCCTTGTGGTTCTCCTCTGTCTCTAAGGAGACTGCCATTTCATAAAATATCTTATGCTCCCTAAACTTAATTACAATGGCACAGGCATTTTGTTCCTATTTGCTTTTTAATTTTTTTAGTACCTACTTGATCACCAGAGGGAAATTCAAAAGCACTTCTGCTAATCTTAACTTTATTTTTCTTCTATGTTCTTAATTACATGTAATTGTGCCCTTGCTACTCTTTTCCTTGAGTACTTTATTTTTTCACTACTGTTAGATTTTTTATCTTTCACTTCTTGTGGCTGGTGACCAGAAACATTGAGTCTAGAAGTGGGGTAGAACTGTGTTAGAAGTGAGTTCTTAAAATTCTGGAGTGTTTTTTTTTTTTTTTTTTGCCAGATCACTGAATGCCTTTATCATAAGATTAACTTTTTTACAAATGGGTGCTGTTCTATTTATTCTGGTTTAAAGGTAATGAAGAAGCATCCCATGAAAATTCACAAAAAGTCATTATTTCAGCTTTCATTCTTGAGGGACTGTTTTAGCAAATCTTTTAAAAGGGGATTATGCCTTCAACAAAGGCATCAAAGAAATTTTGTAGGACCTACAAGATGAAACCCAATTTCTTTGATAGGAACTGCAAGTTTTTCCTGATTCAGTTCTAACCAACCATCTCTTGCTATCTTTATCATTTAGCCACCCATACTCGAGCATTTGCTGTGGACTTTCACTCCTTTTTCTCTTAAATCTTGTGCTCTTAGCCCATATTCCTATTGCCATCACTTCTGGAGTCCTACTTATACAACAGCCTGGACAAACATCAGCTTCACCTGGAAATATTCCCCAGTTCCATTCTCCATTGCATTCTTAGGAGACTTTGTACCTCCATGGTAGGTAAACATGCTTATATCTAACTTGTTGCAGGAGTTTGGTGACCCCAGAGGTCTTAATCATTTTTGTAGAGCAAGTAGGATCTAGCAAGTTTATTTCTCAGTCTATGTGCTCATAAATATTGAAATCATCTGCTTTTCTCCTAGTAGGAGGGAGTCTAGCAGGCTCAGGAGCTCAGGAGATGAGTGATGGCATTGGGAGGACACCAAGAGCACAAAGATAAAGGTTGCCTACCACACAATTTTATCTGAGACTTAGTCTACTTACAAAGTATATTTGCCTTCTCATTTCCACCATTTAGGATGCCCCACATGGAATGAAAATAAGTGTATTACGATTTACCCCTGTAGCTGATTTACCAGACTTTGTCAGTAAAAGTAACATATCCCCCAGATTCCTTGATATAAGTTAAATAAATGCAAAGCCTCATTGTCACATTTCCTATATATAACACCTGCCCAGCCTGAGACAATGGTACCCAACGGAGTGGCTATGGTCAAATTCTTTTACTGTGATCTTCTTTTCTCATTATAGTTGACATTTTTGAAACTGAATTTTATTGCACTTTCTCAGCTTATGGAAGTGGTCTGGGGAAATTAGACTTAATAGAGATGTAGAAGCCACAGGGAGAAAAAGAAAAGGAAAGTGAACTGGAAGGAAACTGAAATTAAAATGTTATTTTGGTAAATGGCTGCTGTGGTGGAGACGACAAACAATTGCAATGCAAGTTAATTACTGACCTGTCATGAAAGTGTAACGCAAAGGTTGTGCCACATATTACTAGAGCTACCATGGCCACAAGTCATTTCCACAGGGGAACAAAAAGACCTTGTACTACCACAGATCAACATAAGATCTTTCCAGGGGATAGAAATGAATTTCTCCAAGAAATAATATTTGTCTGCAGGGCTGCCATGTGCTCTTAGCAGGCCTGGAGAAACAGCTCTTCCCATATATGCCGAGAAAGGAACAGAGTTATATTGCCCCTAAGGTTACTTCCTGCATGTTAAGGCAGAGGGGACTGTGTCCCTTGGTGTTTGGTGTAACCATATAGCACATTTACCATGCAGTGAGAACCTAAGCTAACATGCATAGAATGGGAATTCACAGGGATCCACTCAATGGTTGCCTCTCAGATGATTTTTCTTACAAAAACCTGAGTGGTAGTGCATGCCAGGCAAGCGAGTCCTTCAATGTGTGCAAAGAATATCAAGCACCTAAAGAAAGTTGAAACCTGAGGGAGACTTTCTCTATTCTTAGAGCGAATAATTCTGCTAAATTCTAAGATAGTGGTAAGGGTGGTCATTTTTTAATAAGTAAGAAAGATAGGGGTTACTTGGAAAGGTGGCAGTCTTCACATTTTGACAATTCATATATAGCTATGAATCTCCAACTTTACTTTAATTGTTGGCCTCAGAAGGCATTAAAATATTGCTTCCTTTTGGCTCTGACTTATTATGACATATTCATAGTTCATTTACCCTTAGGAACACTGGCAAGAATGGGTTAAACATTTAAAAAATAGGAATAAAATTGGACAAAGACATTTTCATATTTGTAATGTTTTACAAGGTTAAGTGGATAGGCAGTAACTAGATTCAGTTTTCCCCCATTTATCCATATATTGAGCATCTCTTATGTCAAGAAGCACAGGAACTTTTTAGACAATTGAATAGAAAGACCTGCAGTATATACACTAATATGGTTGCACTATTATCATTTTATCTCTCTGATCTCTGTCAGTTTCCTGTGTAAATTCTTGTTACCTAATTTTTCCATCCATAGTTTCCACTTGAATTTGGATCTATAACTGGGACAGGCTATGGCACCTTGGGAAAGACATTCAATCTCCCTAAGCCTCAATTCTCTATACTCTGTAATATGACAATTATACGTAATGCCTGTTCAGTGTTTCATATCTCACAAAACGATTAATACTTTTATTGTTAATGTTACTGATGGGAAAGAGAT
This sequence comes from Tolypeutes matacus, assembly GCA_026826555.1. Taxonomy (NCBI): domain Eukaryota; kingdom Metazoa; phylum Chordata; class Mammalia; order Cingulata; family Chlamyphoridae; genus Tolypeutes; species Tolypeutes matacus. The sequence continues at coordinate 36,043,740 of JAKSZT010053928.1, read as the reverse complement.
GTCAGAAATATACTTTCTAACTCAAAAAAATAAAAATAAAAAAGGCAATATTCTGAGCCTTAGTGTAATTAATAGAATGCAACAAATAATTGGTGGAGCAGCTATGAAATTTATGATTAAACTACCATGTTGACTCCTACTTGGGTATTTACAGTGTGAGTGGGGAAACCTGGCACAGGAACATCACTGAACCAAGTCTGCTGAGGAGATCCAAAGTTTGTGTGGTTTTTATGAAGTACATTTTCATTACTACTTCCTGTTTTTAAAACAGTATTGAAAGTGGAACTAGTGCAAAATCACAAGTTATTCTTGCCCTTCTTCTGGTACATAGAAAATCAGGAAGTCTAGAGAAATTGAAAAGCCAATCTTGAGTGATTCATATTTCAATTTCTAACTCAAGGTTATTTATTTGGATGAGTTTTGTAAAATCTATGGATATTCTTAGACTCATGCAAAATGAACTGATATCTTCAGTATTTTCAGTAGTCAAGCAGCAAGGCTCTTGTGTGTCTCATGGGAGCATATGAATGCAAAATGCTTCAATGTTTTTCCTAATAAAATTAATAATAGTAATAATAATAATGAGTAGATGAATATGTTATAGAAAGAACAAGTGGAATACTGAACAGGCATGCATATCTGAGATGAAATAAAACTTAAAGTTAACATGACTTGTAGTTATAAAATGCCTGCTGTACCAAGTTGTATAGCAATGAGAAAAAGCAAATACTGATTTTGCATTGTACTATACCACATCTAGAATATTGTAGATCTTTGAAGAATGAAAACATAGAATATGATTTAAAATCTCTCTAAATATTCCTGAAGTAATAATAAAGAAAGGCTCATAGCATTAGAACACTACATTCCCTTTCTGAGGACAACCTGAAATTGACACATATGTTCCTGGAAACACAGCTGCAACCAGATGCTGGGAGACAAGTCATTATGGGAACTGGGGTGTGAGGGTTTCTTCTAATTTTAGGTTGGGCAGGCTTTGCAATGGGATAGTTCCCCTACAACCTTCTTTCATGAAGACTAAAAAATAAGACCATTATAGCAGGGGCATCACGTTGCACAACTCCAGGGGCACCATTTGCTAGAATGCAATGCTGATATCCTAACCCCAGTCACAAATGCTACCTTTCCCTGAATTTACTTAAAGACATAAATGGAGTGGACTAGTCAACGCCCTTCTGCTCCAAGATATACCCCGCACACAGTAAGAAGCACTTCCAGTTTGAGATTCAGGTAAATGCTTCCCTGAGAATTAAAATGAAGTCTGAGTATTAATTTACAACATGGTATTGATCAGCTTAATCATCATTTCCATCCCCCCTTTCATATCTATGTAGAGAACTACTGAGGGCATGGGTGTTTTGAAGGAGATGGGTAAAGGAGAGCTGATGAGTGCATGTTAAGAACTTTTAACTCTGTAGAGATGGTACATGAGCAGATTCCACAGTAAGGAGCTCTGGCAGCCAAAATGTGGACTGGATCATAGGGTGTCTGGGGGTACAGAGAGGAAAAAGAGTATTAGGATGTAGGCAAGGGGAAAATTGGCAGTTGAAAGAGGATAAAGAAAGAGCTGTAGATGGGATTCAAATACAACTTGCAAAATTTTGTCCAGAAACTGCTCTATCCACCACAAGAAGTCCCTAACAGGATCAGTGAGCATAACTCATATCTGGACCCACAAGTACAGCAGTTACAAGTACTGTGGTCAACTACAGCTGTCATTTCAGTCCTGTCAGATCTTCTTTCCACCCTCTCTTCCCTGCTTCCTCCTCTACCTCCCTCTTCCTGCAGGGGTGTCTTGCTTCCCTGACTTACATTCAATTTATGCATAGAGGACACTTATGCATTGTGTTGAGAAAAGCCCTCCTCCCACGTTCTTTCCTTGACAGTGTCTGAAATGTCAGCCCCTACCAGCATTAGGTAGGTTAAAAGGGATGGGCTCTCAGTCATTCGACCCACCAGATGAGGCAAGCAAGGTGATCAGGCTTGTGATCAGTTAAGTGTCACCTCCTTCATGATAGCCATTATTTCTCTTTTCCTTCAACTTCCCTGGTACTTTGTTTTTTCTTTCACCACACATTTCCTTACCTATCTTACAATAGCACAGTTATTTGTATACTTACCTTCATATTGCCGAGCCCTCTGTCTGAAGTGCCTACCTACCCTGACGGTGCTAGCATGAACTTTTGCAGGCTGTCTCTATTTCTACCTCCCAGTTCTACCTGAGCTTGATGCCATGGCTCCTCGCCCCATGAGTACCTCTCTACTCTGATTTAGTTATTGGTTTGTTTCCCTATCACCTTCACTGTAAGATACTTGGTTAAAAAAAAGACGTTCTCCACTGAACACTTAGGAGAATCTCAATAAAGTGAATGAATTTATTTTTTTCTGCTAGTAGAAATATTTTACAAAGTTTTTTTTTTTGTCTCTTTTGTGTGTTTCCCTCAGAGCAATATAGGGACCTGCAAAAGAAGAAAGCCCCAAATACTTATAAACTGACCAATTATGAAATGGTATTAAGTGAATGGCATTCTTGAAGAAAAACTAAAGAAATGGAAGAAGCAGAGGAGAGAAGGGAATCAACGAAATATGAGGACAGGGTCAGGTAGGAAAGGAAGTGAGGGTTACAGGAGAGAAAGAGTAAGGAAATTAAGGGAAATAACATTAACCCTCTAGTAAGGGAAGGATGAACCAAACGGAGAGGTCAGAAGAAGGAAGAGTTTTGAAATACATTCTGCAGCCAGCTCCAGAGAAAAGAGAGACAAAGAGGACAGATAAGAATTATTTTAAGTAATCCAGTCTTTTGACAGTAACATATCCCTAGGCAAATTATGGATTGATTGTGAAATCAATACAAGAATGCAAATTTTGATTCTACAGTCAAATTGTGCAGACTCTGAGGAAGTAATATGTTCTATAAATGCCACCTGACTGAGCTATGTAAATATTGTGGCTTTAGGCACTTGGTCAGAAGACAGTGGCTTCAGCCATACTGACCTCCCACACCGCCATTACAAACAACACCAACCTTAGAGTTTGAATCTAATGGGCAACATGAAAGAGCAAAGCCTTGAATTCACTTGGAGTAGAGTCCAGATATTCCTTGAAAAGATTTAAATTTTGACCATAGATAGCCCCAAATCCCTTGGACATCAATACAAACCAAAGCGTTTCATTGTCACTTATTTTCCTAAATACTTGGTAAATCTTCTTGAGCGCCCAGATTTTCAGCCTATCAAAACTAAAAAGGACCCTACACATCATAGGAATTTTCTTGGCCACTCCTGCCCCTCACTGTCATTTTTTCCTAATGATGAAACTGAGGTCCATTGATTTGTACAAGATCACAAAGGGTGACCATTACAAACAGTGTTGGCAATAGAAGCCATCTTGCACTGTTTTCCCTAAACCAGGGTAATTAACCATCAATGCGGGTACTCCGTTATGACATGAAAATCCCTAGATTTTCATTCTTTTACTAATCTCTACTTCATTCACAGAGAAATAACTTGAATAAACCTATGCTTTCAGTAGTAGGCATTTTCATAATTGTCAAAGATTCATAGATCCTCTTTGTTATTTTCAAATAGTAAACTTCTGCTAGGCTAAGGAAAACTAATGGACTCAATAAGAAGTAATAAGTATATAGAATACAAACAAAAACATATTTATTATCCTGTACTGGACCAGGGTATATAACCATTTCTATTATCTGCATGTGATTATTTTTATATTTTTAACAGTTACATAATAATCTAGACTTATTTTGGTTAGATATAGAGATGGGATCCCTTATACCTACATTAGTGACTTGACACAACACATTTTAAATCATTCTCATCAAAGTAGCTATTTGGATAAAGGAAAAAGCATTCTCTTTTTTACTTCAAATTTTTGTTTCATACTTATTGAAAGAGCTCTTCAGTTCCTAATTAGGCATACGTTTTTATAATACATCACTCATGTAGTCCCAAAAAAAGGAAAATATAAGCAAAATAAATTGGTCAATGAATTCCTAAAACATTTTTCTTGTAAATAATTTTGTGAAGTATAACTGAAGAAGAAATAAATTCCAAGTATTTAAAGGGTACAATGTGATCATTTTCGGCAAATGTATGTATATGTGTGAAACCATTACCACAATCAAGACAACAAACATATCCATTACCCTCATCCATAGTATTTGGTGTAATCCATCTCTCCTCCACCTTGTCCCTAAGCAATCACTGATCAGTTTTCTGGAATTATGTTTGTTTGATTTTCTATAATTTTATGTAAGTGAAATCATACAATATGTCCTTTTTTTGCTTAGCTTATTTCACTCAGCATTATAAATTTGAGATTCATTCATGTTGTTATATGTACCAGTAGTCCATTCCTTTTTATTGTTGAGTAGTATTTCATTGTGTGGATAAACTAGAATTTATGTATTTGCCTGCTGATGAACATCTAGGTCTCTTTTTTAGAGTAAAATGTATGTTCCACATCTTTTTGCCCAGTGTCCTTGGGAAAATTAATTAATCTCTCTGATGCTCATTTTTCTCCTCTAGAAAAAAGATGGGTTTAATCTTACAGGATTCGTAAGGAGTAACCCACAGGACATATTGTCTGGCACATAGTAAATACTCAATAAATATTAACTTCCTTTCTAAATTGTCATTCATTTGCATCACTGGTATCAATTATGAGGAATATTTTCTTCCTATTAAGATACTTTTTTTCTTTTGTAATCATTTTAGAATCCACCAAGTTTTACTGTTACAGATATTATATTCCCATTGTTTGTCCAATAACATAGCGGTGACAATATAATTGGCTCTTTAAAATCAAATACTTCTTTTTTATTATATTGTTTCCCATAACTGACTGATTACCATTTTGTGTGATTTTATGACACAGGCCCAATGCCAGCTACATAATGTCTACATAGGCAAGACATGGAAGCAACCACCAAACTAGAAGGGTGTCTTCTTCTAGAGGGTTAGAAGCCATGTTTGTACCACAAATGTACCTTTTATAATGAGATGATATATTGAGGGGCTGGTAGGAGGGGCATTTGAAATTAAGAATCTCCCACACATAATTTTTCTTCCTAAATCAGACTCCTTCTAGTAAAATAAATAAATAAATAAATAAATAAATAAACAAATAAATAAATAAGTATAGGCATGTATGTGTTGGTTTTCTCATTCTTCATAAATACAACCAAGCTATTTAATCTAAGTCTGTTGGCATGTTGCAGTGGACAATGGAATTTTAATTCCCTTCTATGGATATTGTAAGTGGGAGTGGGGCAGAGGACTGAGCGCATTTCTAAGGAAGACAGGATGTCATGTTTGATAAACAATGGGACCTGTGTCTTTTACTCTGGTGCTGATTCCAGTCAGTTTGACCTTATTCATATAAGTGTTTGGTCACCTCCAAAGGGTGCTGGTGGTAGTGGGAGTGTGTGGTCGAGAAGGATGGGGGTAGGTAGGAGTTCAGTGGAGTTGTGAATAAAGCAAGCATACATCCTAAAGATTAGTTGGCAGCATCATTTTTACATGAGGAGGTCTATCATATTATTACCGTTTGGAGTTTCTTAAAGGTCTTAGGAACTACACGGATTATGTAGTTGTTGCCTATCAACTTTTGAAGTCCTCTGGCATGTACGGTACTGTGCACATATAGAGGCCCCTTCTTCTCCACTACTCAGTGGGGCGGGCACTCTTTTACTCATTTCATGTTCATATCTTAATGATTAATAGGCATGTTTACTCCATCAAGAGTTTTTCATGGAAAAGTATGTATTTCGAATAATACATGTTTTTCTATTTTATCAGGATAACACTTTAATATGCAGAAGTCCACAAATTCTGATACCTCAGTGGAAACACTGAATTCCATCCGCCAAGGCACGGGAGCTGTGCAAATGAGAATCAAAAATGCCAACAGCCACCACGACAGGCTGAGCCAAAGTAAATCCATGATCCTCACCGATGTTGGGAAGGTCACTGAACCTGTAAGTCAAATACCCCAAGTTCCTTATCATACAGAATTTTGTTAAACAAAACAAACAAAAGAGCTAATTAGTCTTGTTTTATTTGTTTTCCTAATGTGCAGGAGAAAACTGTTTTTGCAATGCATTTTATCTTGCCTACTTGTAGTCATAATAATATCCCCAATTGCTAGAGAAGAGCTGGGCTTAATCCAGAGTGATAAAGTGGATTTGGAGCTAGACTGAAGAGCACCTTTGACTCATTTTAAGGGCCTCTGCTATCATGCTTCAGTGTCATAAAAATAATGAGGTTATGCTAGCATGTGGTGTTTGTACTTCCAAATACAGTATATCACTTTGAAAAGCCAGAGGCTAAAATTAGCTAAGAATGAACTGGGGGAAAAAAAAAACAACTTAAAAAAAAAATCTTCCTTAAAATCTCCCAATAATATATGATACTGGAAATTAAGATTTGATTTGGAATGGGCTTAAATGATGGGAGTGGTGTGGCTATTTAAGGTTTGGAGAGGAAGCCATTTTGTCTCAGTAATGTGTCATTAGGAAGATTTGAAATAAAATAGTTAGAGATGAACTCTATTGCCAATTGTTGTCCCTGCCCCTGCACACATCCTGAGCCACTAAACACACTGATTGTGATGAGTCTCCTTTGGTTAATTTTCTTCCATAATGGTGGTAACTTGCAGCTGAGGCCATAGGATGTTACAAAATTATTTATGCAATGTTAGCCACTCTTTTGGACCCCAGATCTATTTTGTTTCTCGCAGTGAGAGCAAGAGCAAGAAATAGGTTAGCTGGGACAGGCTGTGAGTCCCAGTCACCCTGCAGAAACATGTGAGCTATTAATTGAGTGTTCTGTTAATATGGTAGGGGCCTATGAAATATTCAGCTCCCTAACTGAGTTATTAAATGAGATAAACTTGCTGAGTAGCATGTTACTGATTATATTTATTCTCCATTTTTCACTAGAATTTCAACCGCAAAATTAACCCACAGCAATCTCAGGAGCTTGAGAAATATATGATTTTAATCTTTCTTTCTTCAGGTGTCATAGACAAATTTAGCGCTAGGAAGCTAGTGATTATATTTTGGGAGTGAGAAATCCATCCTTAGATAAGGAAACTAATGAGAGATTCATTTTCCTTTATTTATTTTTTCATCGAAAAGTATTGTCTGCTGGGAGGCACAATACTGCTAGCCTGACTTTGCTTTTAAAACAGCTAAAATGTTCCTCAACTATGAACTTGAGACTGGTTAGAGTAAATTATTGGAATCTCTATAATGTATTATCAGTAAGAACTGTACCTTTGAAAAAGTTTAAAAGTTAAGTATATTTAATGATGCCTAACATATTTTATTGGCTGTGTTTAACAAAAGGCACTATGCCGCAGTTGTTTTTGACAAGCATGAAAACATCACAGCATGAGACTGCAAAAGGAATTATGGAGAGAAATTACAAGTGATCCATCTCTCAATGAATTATCCACCTCAATAGCCCGCAGAACTCAGCTACCAATTAACACCTACTTTATTACATGTTGGGATGTACTTAATAACTTTCATGTGTTTATGCACTATTACCTTGACTGATGCCTCTTGTACAATTAGGCATAATTGGCATATCAATATGCAAAAGTTAAAAGGATTAACCCTCTTAAAACTAATGAGCATTTCTGTATCCAGCTGCTAAATGAGACAAAATTAGCATTTTTCACTTTTGGGCAGGATTTTATCATGCAGTTTCTCATTGTTGATATTACCTTGTTACATAACTTTAGTTTGGGGGGTTGTATGCTGGACTGTTAGAGAGTAAGAGTTTTCCAAAGTTAAATTAGCTATAATTATCCCAGCTTTTGTTTCTGCATTCTTAGCCTGGGCAATATGTATTCCTTGACAAGGAACAAAAATAAAACTTACTTTTGGTTATGTATGCTCAGTGCATAATTATATAAAAGGGATATTTTAGTGAGGATATGTCATTTCACCGAGAAAACTTGGCTCAGAGATGCTGTATTGAAAGCTTGCCATGACACTAATTTTCTTTCTGTCTCAGTTCTTTTCATCTCTTTTTTCCATGCACAATTTTCTGACTAGATACTGACAGAATGTAAAGTATTTTGGCATATTTATTCAAACAAGCCTGTTAAAGTTATCTGCTCAAGCTAAACTAAGAACTTGATTTTTCAGAAGCTGGGGGCTGGGGTGAGGTCAAGGGGGGAGATGTTTAATTTATGAGAAGTGGAAGGAGATGGATGTTAAGAATGTGTACACATGTTCATGTGCAGTATGCTTTATTGTCACAGAGACACACATTATTTAATCTGCACAGAGAAAATTGAGTACTTGGAGATTATTTATATTATACATCCTATTGAATATATATTACAAATAATATACTTGCTCTCTAATATAACAATTATGTGAATACAATATGGACCTACAGTAGAAAATACGAGAATCTGATAATTATGGTAATAATGGTTTGGTTCATTACAAAACTGATAACAAGTTCTCGGGTAAAATCAACTATACAATTTTGTCATTAATTCTTAACCCCCTCTTTTTTGTTTTGCTCAATTAAAAATATTTTTGATATGACTGCAGACTCAGAACACAATATAAAATTTTCTATACATGGCACATGAGTCTACATTTTTGATATCTTAAATAAGAGCATGTTGAAATACCAACATAAACATTTATTTGTCCCTTAGCTGTACAAACACAGGTAAATTTACTTCTTAAATCAACAATTTTGATTATGTAAACGCTTCAGGGAAATTATGCAGTAAAACAGGTATTGATAGTCCCTTAGTATTTTATTGGTGTTGTGCACCATTTTCTTTAGCCACTAAATTATCACTTTTGTTTGCTTAATAAGATCAATGCCTTTTCAAGATTCAAAGAGGCTACTCTGCTACATGGGAAATGTTGGAGAGGTGGGAAGTTTGGACGTGGGGCCATGTGGTTAGCAAGAAAATCACCTATGTGGAAGAGAGATCTGGAGCGCCAGCGTGAGCCCTCTTAAAGGCGGACTGCTTTTTTACCCGAATGTGCTGAGCAGAGAAGCAGACGGCTCAGTGCACGTAAAAGGGGGCAGGTGAAGCATGCCTCTTTAAGAGCTAAAAAGGCTAATGAGAAATCCCACAAAGAGCTAATGCAAAAGGTTTAATGTTTACTTTGATGTTATTTATAAGAGGGATGCTCCATCATACTAGAAGTTTAAAATAGATATTAATGAAAAGTTTAAATAACCCAAATCTGAAAATTGCAGACACAGGGTTTAGCACGCAAGTGCTGTTTTGGCACTTAATGCTGGTGTCTTAAGCAGCAATATGTATGAATATTAACCACTTTCATCTTGTAAAACCCACATCTTGTAAGTGCCTGGCTTCATTCGTGGCCATAGTGAATAGGGAAATTTCTCTTTAGTGGTGTTCAGCTAAAGACTTAGTTTGAGCCATTCCTAAACATTAACATTAATATAGAAGACTCTTTTTGCTTCCTTTAACAGTCTGTGCTGGTTCATTTTTCTTTTTAATACATTATCAGAAAAAAGAGAAAAATTTTCTTTTGTTTCTTACTTCTGCAATTATAGGATACTTGCCAAAGTTGTGGCTAGCCCAAAAGGCAGACATAAAAATTGCTACTAAAAATATAAGCCTTCTGTTTAGCAGAGTTTTTGAGAAATATTATGGGATTGTAGGGTTTGTCCATGTTTACTTCAAATCAAGCTTATAGTTAGGTTGGAGGCTTTGTTTGTATAAATTGTCCTGAAGTGGATTCTGATATTTAATTAAAATGACACTAAATCATATTGAATTGATAAGACTTGGCATCTCAAACAAAGGTAATTGCCCGTATTGGTTTTGTACAAAAATAGCGCTGCTTGGAAAATGTGCAGCCAACACAGACTGTCAACTCCATTTATAGATCAATATGTGAAACCATTGATCAGGCAGGCATGTGTAACAGTAACACTTTGCATTTATTTGTTGTTTTTATACCACATTAAGGCTTACAGGATTATAGGCTTCCTAAATATTTTGACTTCCTCATAAATATATGATCTGTTGCATGTTAATTAAATGAGAGTATGCAGCCATTTCTAAAATTGTTTTTACTTTGATGATTTCTTTTTATTGCTGTGGATCGGATGATCTGAAAATGGATTAGTTTCCTTCTGCATAAAGATTATTAAAGCTTATTTTAATGTGTCCTATTTAGTGTAAGATGTGGCTGCCTTTTTGCTTTGAAAAATACAGATACAATTATTTTCTCTCAGTGAGTGACTGATTTATTTTTTATTTATTTTTATTTTTATTTTTTTATTAACTGGGCATTCTCAATGCTCAGGGTAGAATTATTTACTGACATATTTTGTACACCCTGTAGACAGCGGGTCTTCTTGATTTACCCTGATAGAATTGGTTTTCTTTCTCTTCTTCTTATTTGCTCTGTAGTGCAGGCATCTAATCAAACATTATGTAGAAAATAAACTGATCATCTCAATTAAATTCTAGACACACACACAAATATAATTTGAATTCTATTTTTCTGATTCGAGAACAAGCCTTATGAACCGTTCTTATACACTGTCTTCTGTAGTTATATCTTTCTTATCTCATCAGTGTAAGGACAGTGTTTTGTTCCTAATCTTTATTGGACTATTGTGGATGACATTTGTGAGCCATTTTGGTTTATAAGGAAAAGCTGGAGGACAGTGGAGAGAGACTCTCCATAGATCCAAGCCTCAGATATGTCTACGCAATAATGCGTCTTCCACTGCAATTTTCTTTGCCACTGAGAGGTCAATTTTGTTGAGAAGTCTTTTTATAGCCTCTATATACATTAGTAGTGCAACTTTCAAGATAGTATTTGGCTATGTATACAATATTGAAATGAGGAGAGAAATAAGATTTCAGAAACAGAAAAAATATTATATGAAGTTCAAGGGTTACCTAAGGTAACTAGACTGAGGTAGTTTGAAATCATACTGTAGAGCAGACAAAAAAGTTTATTAGCTAGAATTTTGACTTTTACATCAACTGTTCCAGGGGGGTGAAGACAATTCAAAAACCTTCCTTGTTCTTGCCATCCTCTGTCATGTCATACTGTGAAAATCTTTAACTCTGTTTACCAAGCAGAAACTGGACTTGCCCAAAGGTTCAGAAAGTTTACGACGTCATTGTGGAGCCTGTACTTCAAATAATGAACCAGGGCTCTCAAATTTGCATACATGGCTGTGCAGTTTCCATTGTAACTTGAGCATAGCTAAATTTGTTTATAATCTCCTACTGATTGAACATGGTGCAGAATGTACATGAGATACATTTTTTTAAGTTAGTCCTCTGATTACTAATTTGAATCCAAAACTCTAACCTTGTTAGCATCTGGACTTATTTCCATAATAACAACCCCTTCAGAACCTACAAAGTAATGAATAATTGACAACAAATGAAATGTTTTGATAGTTGTCGGCACAAAGCATGTTTAATGTTTTGTGTTGCTTCCTAGCTAATTATGTAGATGACACATTTGTCAGACCTTGACTGCCATTAGAAACGTGTTTCCAGAGGGGAGAAAAACAGGCTATTCATAGAGTAATTAACTAGAATGCTCAATGACCTGTGAGAGATTCAAATCGCTGCCAGTTCAGACATTGTTTTGTTACAGAAGCAGAGGGGTAATTAAAATTCCAAATTACAGTCCTATGATGGAGCATTTGTTTGTTGACAGTATACTCTTACTCTAGTTTGTTAATTCTTTTTTAAATTGCTTCTAATCCATTTTATAGCTTTAGGAGTTCCGTCTTTGAATTTACTGACAACTAATATTATGGTAAATTGTACTTCAGTGAAGTGCTGCGTACCTCACAGTTCCAAGGGAGCACAAGGTGGGTGGGATAAAATAGCTCTTTCAATAAACTTGACATATCAGGTGCTGTCAGTAGGAACATGCCTAATGTGGAATGTCTTGTCAAATGCTCTGTTCCCAATTCTATGTTAGGGGGAAATGCCCTGATAAAACTACGGAGATAAATGGGAAAGAACATATAACTAAAAGGAGGAAGAAGCCTAACCCTCCAACAAGACATAATTGATTAAAGTGTTTTGTTAAGAAGACAGAGGAGTTAGAGCTGAGGCAGATTTGGGGAACTGTGTGGTGTTGAGTGGTGTTGAGTTCAATGCAGAAGATCCAAGTCTGCAGGGATAGCTCCCGGAGATTGCACAGAGAGTGGCGTGTTTTACAGCAGTATCGTCCATCTCAAGTCAAACAAACAACCGGATAATGGGTATCACCTATAATTTTTTTTTAAGCACATATTGGAATAGTTGACAAATGTAAAGTGCTAAAACAGCCAAAAAACTTCAGCACAAATGAAACATTTATTTAGGTTGCTGAAAGTGAGAATATAATTCTATTAAAAAGATCTGACAGAAGTCACACGGGGTTTGGTGCAGGCGAGCTGGCAGCGGTATCCAGTGAACGATGATTATCCTGAAGTCACTGTCAGCTAGGATTGATTTTCACTTTCTCCGTTTATATAACGGTTCCTGTAATACAGCTGACCCCGATTCACGTTACCTTGTCATTTCTCTGCATGGATCAGGAAAAGATGAGCTGAAAATAGCTAGACACTGACCTTGAACTTGCCAGAAAAGTGAGAAGTGACAGTGGGATTTTTCTGTAGTTCATATACAGAGATTAAGGCAAACTGTTTCTCTGTTGAGTTCACTGTAGCAGCACAAGGGGGCAGAGCAGTACTAGAGATTACAGGTAAAATAGATCCTACAACCAGCGTGTAAAGACTAAAATACCAAGTCAGAGCCAGAGGTCTCATTTTTACATCTTATTGTAGACATAAAGGAGAATTACTGATGAATCAAAATCTCGGGTCCCCCGATGTTCATAATCAGTAATCTAAAAGTGTACATTCTAATTAGCAAAGGTTACCTAATACTCTGCGTGATGACAACTATGCTTTTCCACTAAATGATATGCAGCATCACTTATTTAATTAATATAATATTCTTCACTCCTAAAATAATTTTGGAAACATAGTTGATATTATTAAGGTAGTTTTATGACAGACTTCCAAGGTGATATGTGTCCTTTTATGGGCAGTTGTATCAGAAGGTGTGAGCATTCTTTTTATACCTATTAAATATGTATAAAAATTGGAATGGCAGTGTGTAATTTCTTTATATGCACCTATAAATAGGTAAAATGTGTGCTAGAAAATGACATTTGTTCTTTAATTCATGTTTGTCTATACTGTATACATTTTCTCATTTTAATAGTCTTCTCAATTTCCAAATATATCCTTTAATGCATCATCATTATAATCATGACTATTGTGTAATACAAGATGATGAACGTTACCCTTTGCCTTCTGGACTTAGTTAAGCTAAATTCATTCTTGTCCTCATGCTGAATGCTTTTCATAACTGACGCTCTGTCCATACTCTAAGAATCTGCCAATTGAAGCAGAGAACTGAAATAGATTGACAAACAGAAGACCAAACATTGACTCAATTATCCCCTAGGTTGCAAGTGCTTATGTGACAGCACAACTGCATCTTTGCATGTATGATGGCATCTAGTAGCATTTTTGCAACCTTCACAGTAACTAGCTCCTTTCTTGCTTGAATTTAGTGGATTCTCTCTCTCTTTCTCTCTCTCTCCACACACACACACATAAACATACACACAAACCACACATTATTTTCAAATTACAGGAAAAATAACCATATACATATATTTACAACCTGAATTATCAAGGTAGGCTTGGTACTCTTGTAGATTTAATTCAGGATAAATTGACAATGTTACGGTATGAGAAATGAGAGAATTCCCATATGTTTCAAGGATGGAATAGACAGGGAACCATTCTGTTGCCAAGAATAAAGCTCTTCAAGAAGGTTCAGAATACCTTCCTCATTACAGAAATCTTTAATACCTAGTTTTTGGCTTTAGGTGGAGGCAAATATCTTTGTTCTTCAAGCACAAGTCCTCTGACTTAGAAGGATTTAGTGGGCGTGTGTGGGATGGGGGTGGTGGTGGATTTACAGTTATAAAAATTGTGTGCCTAAAAGTAATGTGTTTGAAGGCAATATGTGGAACAGTTACATTCCTTTATAGTTGCACAATCTACTTTGCATTGCTGCTCCTCAAAGTGTGCAGAAGCCCTCTAGCTTGCCCTCTGCTAGGTGGTAGAAAGCCCATCTCTAAACGGTTGATTAGCCTCTGCTTCTGAGGTCAAGGCAGACATAAAGGTGTTGCTGCTAAAACAGTTCCCCAGAGATTTTTTCCCCTCCCTTCCTTCCTACAAGTGTAAGGCTTTTAATAAGGGACTCCAGTCCCTGATGTGTTCAGATTCGGTTTATTGTTACCATCTGTTTAATTACCCTTTCAGGTTTGTGTGGGGAAGCATGAAAGTATTTTACCCAGCCTTTGAATCCCTGTGTTCTTAGAGAGATGTGGGTAAAGTACATGTCAGTGTTCAAAGAGTGTATTAAAAACTGATAAGCAGAATCATCTCCAAACAATAACATGTAAGGAAAAGGCATTATTTTTTACATTAATCCATGTTGCAAGTAATTAACAAATGTACAGAGATGTAGCTCTCTCCCAGAATTAATGCCACTTCCTTTCCATGCCATCTCATAGGCTTCTCTTTTGAGGTGTTGAATTCTTAGGATCCTCCTTCTCTTTCAAAGCAGTGGCAATAAGTTTATTGGGGAAGAGATATAGGATTTGACTTGCAGCAGGATGGATGGATATCATATGCCAAGCAGATTCAAAGATGGGCTAAAGTTTAAATAGAAGTCATATCTTCAAAAATAAGGGCAGAATTTTGGGAGGAAGATGAAAAAACCCAGAGGAAATTCAGAGTTTCTTTTTTCTTTGTCCTCCTCCTCCTTCTTTTTCTCTTCTTTTTCTTTGATCTTTCTTACATTACATTTTGTTTTTCTGGAGAAGCCCCAGCATGTTTCCAGTGGCCACTATTATCACCACCCTATACTGGCGCATGTTTCTACATTCAAATACCTTTGATAACAAAAATTACACTTGCGCATCAGTTTTTGTCCAAATTATTTTATACACCAGTATGTGGGTGAAATAAATAAAAAAAAAAGATAAAATTAAACAAAACCAAAATTGAGTGTTTATGCATCAAAATGTTTGAGAGATCTGACAGGGAACTCTGAAAAGCAACAGGAAGTAAATGTAAGGTATTTTTACTTCCTAAAGCAAACAAAGAAGGTAAATGGCTACTCATGTTTCATTTCTATTTAAACCTTAGGAGATTCTTTCAATAAATGAAAAAAATTTGGACTGTCAAGATGATATTAATTGTCTTTGAAAGTATTCAGAAATGGTAGTCTTGTCTTTATGTAAGTGCCCCTCCACAATACAGGAAACATAAGTTACCAAAATATGGGATTATTTTCATACATTTCTGACGAAAGTGGTGCTCGTCTTTCCTCGTGCTCTTATATTATCTCAATGAAGGAAGAGCCATAGTGATGATGCCAAATTGCCCTCCACTATGTTTGGACACCCGACTGTGCCTTCTTTCCCACAGGGTAAAAGAAAGCTGCAGTCTTCGTATTTCCAATGAGAAGGGACATGTGTCTCCTTGCATTGAATTGTCTTAGATCATATCATGTAGCACAAAGTGACCCTACATAGGAAGACAGGAAAACAAAGTGACAGTTTTGTTTGCTCTAATATAAAATACAATATCAAAACAGGGAGGCAAATCTTGGAGGCCTACTGCCAGGCCACACAAATTAAATAGTGTAATTTGATATTGTGTATTTTAACCTAATGTATTCAAGGCATATTCTATAATCAGCAGCAAAATTTGAGTCAATAAATATGCTTAATTCAGTTTAGGCAAATCAAGTATAACTACCACTATTTTTATAATCCACAAGAAGGTGAATCTGGCTGCTACTTGGTAATACATCACATACTTCCGTCTTACCTATTGATCACAGCCTGACAATGGGTAACCTTTCATGGCAACTTCTTCTTTTACTGTGAATTATTGACAGAGCTAATGCCAATAACATGTGATAAAATAGACAAGAAAGAAGTTTACATTCCTGGATGCACTGGCTCTAGCCTCCTTGCTTTTAATATCATAGTTAAGGAAAAGAAAGAAAGAAAATGTTTTCTTTCTTATCTTGAAAATACTAATGAATTTGCTTTCACTTTACCTCAGATTATTAATGTGGCATCCTTCTAATTCTGTACCAAGTGGTAAATAAAGGCCTATACTTAAAGGGACATCGTTATTGTTACTTTCACTTCAGTGTCCTCTAGACCTATTAGTGTATAGATCCTAGGAAATGTTACTCTGATGGTATGCCCTGACACCCTGCAATAATAACCCTTGGGTCACCATCTCCACTCCACCTCTGCATGTGTCCCTCTAGGAGTTCCCAAAATGGAAATTGGGGGAGCAGGTTGTCTTAGTTTGCCAGAGCTGCTGTAACAAAGTACCACAGACTGGTTGACTTAAACCACAGGAATTTATTGTCTCGCAGTTTTGGAGGCTAGAAGTTCAAACTTGAGGTTTCGGCAGGATCATGCTTTCTCTGAAGTCTCTGGTGTTCGTAACTCATTCTCTGCCTCTATCACATGGCCGTCTGCCTCCTTCTGTTTCCTACTGTGTCCAAATTTCCTCTGCTTATAAGGACTCCAGTCATATTGGATTACAGCCTAGCCTGATTCAGTTTGGCTTCATTTTAATAGGATTTTCGATATCCTATTTATAAATGGGTTCACATCCACAGGACCAGGAGTCTGGACATGAACGTATCTTTGTGGAGGACAAGATTCAATCCATAACTCAGGTCAACTAACTTCTTCCCTCCCTCCCTCCCTCCCTCTTTTTCTTTTTTCCTACAGATATTTATTGACACTTACTGTATATCAGGGACTGTTTTGAGAACTGTCTATTCAAAACAGTCTCTTGCCCTCGTAGAGGTTACATCCAAGTGAGGTAGGATCTTTATCCTCCTAGAGCTCAGATTCTGCCTGTTAGCTTACTAGAGAACATCATCACCATTGTCATTGTCATCATCATTGTCATTGTCGCTGCAACCGCCATCTCTTCACTATTAGCATTAGTACTAGCATTGTGTGTCTTGCACTTTGTCATAAATATTGTATACTACGTTTGCAAATGGCCTCTGAAATGAGAACTTCATCCTCTTTTCTCTTCCTAGAGGTTGCATTTCTGTGGGGTGTGAATCTCAAATGACAAGCTATTGGCTTTTAATTTGAAATAATGTGCAAATCCCACCCTATTTTAACATAATTTGAACCTTCTTTTCTACACTTTCACCTATTTCTTATGTTTTGCCTTCTTTGGTATATGCAAGTAATTGACGTACTTCTTTTGGGTAACAAATCAAACTGTTAATATTTTTATATGCTTAAATTTATAATATCTCTTTTATTCATCACCCATTCTTTTTAAATTTTATCGTTTTTTTTATTAGAGCAATTTTAAGTTTCCAGAAAATTGATGCAGATAGTACAGAGTTCCCATATACTCCCCTCACACACTGTTTTCCCCACTTATATATTTTAAATTTTATTTATTTATTTATTTATTTCTCCCCTCCCCTCATTGTTTGCGCTTGCTGTCTGCTCTCTGTGTCCATTCGTTGTATGTTTGTCTTTGTTTTAGGAGACACCGGGAACCAAACTCAGGACTTCCCATATGGGAACGAGGTGCCCAATGGCTTGAGCCACCTCTGCTCCCTGCTTGTTGTGTCTCTCATTGTGTTTCCTCATTGTATCTCTTTGTTGCATCAGCTTGCTGCGCCAACCCGTCGCATCAGCTCTCTGTCTTGCTTGTGTTCTTTAGGAGGCACTGGGAACCAAATCTGGACCTCTCATGTGGTAGGCAGGTGCCCAACTGCTTGAGCCACATCTGCTTTCCCCCCGTTAACATTTGACGTTAGTCATCACCCACTCTTTTGTCCCCTTCCTAAGTCTTTTTTTAATTTAAGGTAAATTTTAATTGAAATTGAAACACTTTTTATGAATAAAAATAAAAATGAATATGTTTACTTGATATCTATGATTGTTTTTGCTTTCAGTATGAATATTGAATATAGATCCAATTTAGACTCTTAAAGAGCTTTCAAAATTTTCATCATGTTCTTGACTTTAAACAAAATTTACTTTGAATCTTGCAGTTTGTGTCTGGCTGGACACTGTCCTCCAAGTATCTATGATTTGTGAGCTTAAATGATGGGGGAGTGAGGGATGATCTAATTTACAAACCTATCAAATCAATCCCTATCATTAGTGCCATTCTTGACTGTTTAAGAGGAGCATGCCAACACTGTCCTTAAAATGAATTGCTGACCCGTGGTACTATTATGCACTTTCACTAAAACAAACCTGATAATACTGACCATGAAGCAAAGATCAGAGAGTATAGCCTCAGTTGGCAGTAGAAGCTGCCTGGAGATTTATTCTATTTGGGAAAACAGAAATAAAGGGGGAAAAAAACTTTTCAGAGAGTAATTTATTCAAATTGCATAACTTAGTAGGACCCAAATACAGTAATTGCCATGCATTAAAACTAACTAGTTACCTAGCAAGTTTAAAGATTTAGCTCTGCCTAAGTCAAGGTGCTTCTTGGATCTCTCTGATTACTTGATCCTGCACAAAATAGGCTCTACTGAGACCTCACGCGTCCCTATTTCTCTTAAGTGTCAATGATTGGACAGCAGCCTTGCTATGAGAAAGGACTAGAAAATTGGAATCAAATTCAGGACGCACCAAAGAGACTTGTTTTGTGCTTCCTGACTGTAAATCTGAGCTTTTCTAGGCTCATGCTGCCCTTTCTATCTCTGAGTTCCCCCTCCACTGCCTGACTGCTTGACTCAAACCATTCATGGAAGATCAGTGCTTACCAAGATAGCAAACATCTCCCAGAACTTTGCTTCATGGGCCTGTTTAGAGACATTTCCCCACTAAGGACAACATTGACTTCATGTATAGTATTTACGTTTTAGAGTGAGGCTAATGGGTTCTAAAGCAGGAGTTACATACAAGTAGCTGATCCATTGGCCTAGTTTGGCCCTAGGAATTTTTAAAAATTTCTTTTTCTTTCTTTCTTTCTTTCTTTTTTTTTTTTTTTTTGGTTGGCATGGTGTTTTTAAAATTTTGAATTTTAAAGCCTTTTGTTGGAGCATGCTTATGTTGGGTTTCCCACTGGTACCAATACCCGCTACTTTTATTTGTATATTGTTTTCTTCAATTTGTCACCTGCTTGGCCATGATGGCACTTGAATTTGTAATCTCTTAAAGTTTTTCACTGACTGGCTGTTCAGAAGTGAGGGCATTATGGGGCAGGTCAGAAGAGGACGTTGTTGAATATAAATTCAGAAATGTAGTCTCTACCACATTTTACTGATAATGTCAAAACAGATTTTGTTTTGTAGCTAAATATGAATTTTCTTGTTCAGATTCTCTCATTTGAGTTTAATTTTAATTTTAGACTCTTACATTATAAATTAACAAATGTTTTGCTGCCTTTTAGACACCACTAAAAAATAAGTGTGATTGTCTATGGAAATTGCATTCTCTTGTAACCAAGTTTTAAGTATTATTTCGTTTATTGAGGGGTATCTATGATGTAACTTTTATGGATTTTGTTAAATACCTCTGAAAAGTTGTTGAGAATGTAATTTTTATTTAAGGGACATAATGTATTTCTTTTTGTTTTTTTAAAATTAATTTGTTTATTTATTTACTTTACCCATTTTAACCCCCACCCCCTCATTTGCTGTTTTGTGTCCATCCGCTGGGCAATTCTGTGTGTCTCTTTCTTGCCCTATCTTCTCATCCTTCTCTTTCAGTCTTCACTGGGATTCGATCCTGGGGACCTCTGATGTGGGAGAGAGGCGTTCTGCCACCTGCCTCACCTCGGTTCCTGGTTTTCGGCATGTCTCGTCTTGACTCTCCCCTCTGTCTCTCTCCTGTTATGTCATCATCTTGCTGCGTGGCTTGGGGGGGCCTCATGGTGCACCCACGTGTGGGACCTGGCAGCATTACCGCCTTCTATATATTTTTTTATTTTACTGGGAGGTCCCAGGGATTGAACCCAGGTCCTTCCATATGGCAGATGGACACCCGACCATTTGAGCCACATCTGCCCCCCATATTGTGTTTCTAAATCTTGTGAAAGAAAATCAGGTCAGTCTGTTAAAAAGAAGTGATGCTATATAATAATTCACAACATTATACAAACTTAAATAAACTTAGATTTAACTAGTCATCTAATTACTTATCCTTTACTTTATATCTTACTAATTAAACTTAATTTGAAGACTTTTAAACTTCATTAGAATTTTTATTTCCTATTCTATTGACATGTAACATCTGATAAGAAATAACATGTATGCAGAAAGCGATCCCTGTAAGTACAGCCTCATCTCAGCTCCTTAAAGACAAAATTTCTTTATATCTTCTTTACCAGATCAGAAACTGTGTTCCTTTATAGAAAGAGGGTAGACTCACATGGGTAAGAAAAATCTCCTTCAAAATAAAGATTAAGGGCTCTCAGAGATCTTTAGACTGGTACCTTGCATGTTGAATTTGACCTAATGATATGCTCTACTTGGCCTAGACCATATTTTTTCCTTCTTCTTTTTAAAGATAACTGATGTTTTAAAATTGTGAGCTTTCACATTAAAATTTGTTTTTGTGACATCTCTCAAAAAATAAAAAATTCTGGTAACGCAGTTTGGCAACCCCAGTAACCAGCTGAAACTATGTAGCTGTTGTCCCATGTAGATGGGGCAGGTCCCCCCCTAGTTCACAACAGACCCAACCAGGCCCGCTTTGTTGGTTCAAGTTACCTGCCTGAAATTTGAGTTGGCAACTCCTACATTAGGATATCTAGTCCAACCAACTTTACACGTCTAATGAGGACCAGAAAAAACTGAGTTATCATTCAGATTACTGTGAAACTCATGCCTTCCACTTGCCCATGCTGCCTCTCCCAGGTGTGAATAAGAATAAATAGTTCTTTCATATATTCAGATGGCGATTTACATAAATGAAACTTTGGAAAACTTTATCCATTGCTGAATCCCAGAGACAATAATTAGTACCCCTGTGGCAAACATATCTCCAATGACAAATCAAAGATTCAGTCGTGGGGAGATGTGGCAAGCATCTGTCCCTGAAGTGACCTCTCCAGGTTCAATCAGAGCTGTCAGTGGCCAGTGTCGTAGAGAGGTCGTAATGTCCTTTTTGGTTGGTTATGGGTATGGTGTGTGCTCAGTATCTTGGGGAGTGTTTTAACTAGAAAAATTTCACTGCATCAAGGATAAGAGTTATTTTTAGACAGAAAAAAAAAAAAAAAGCCAGATATAGGGGAGCAAGTGTAACTCAGTGGTTGAGCACCTGCTCCCCATGTACGAGGTCCTGGTTTCAATCCACGGTACCTCCTAAACAAAATAAACAAACAAACAAACAAACAAACAAAAAAATCCAGATATAAATCATACTCTCAAGTTAGTCCATGTAATGGTTACCTTCTTACTGCTTTGCCATTCCATAGGATCAAATAGGAGTCTAGTGATTATAAGCATGAACTAGTGTTGGAAAAATTCCTGGCTCAGTCTCTTACTCATTGTGTTTCTTTGGGCAAGTTCTTTTATGTCTTTTGGTGTTCCTAGCCTCAAAATGGGTATAAAAATACCAGTTATCTAAAGAGTTGCTATGAAAATTAAAGGAGATAATGTATATTAGAGTGCTAAGTATGGTGCCTGGGCACATAGGAATTATTCAACAAATTGTAGAAAATTTCTTTTATAATAATGCTATCTATTTGTATAAAGTACTTTTGGCAGCCTAGCCCTGTACCTTTCAGCGGGCCTTCATGCTGTCTTGCCTTTTGACCATAACCTTTATATCTGTACAACTACCTTCTGAACGTACATTGATTCACACCACCTTGAATGCTACTTCTCAACCTCTTCTTGATATATTTTAGCCTATGGTTCTTAGGAAAATCTTCTCTGATACTCTGAACCTGTTGGAGGCTCTTGTGGTAACATTCCTGCTCTATATACCTTGGCCCAGAGAACAAGTGATAATAAGATGCATATTTTCTCTTATGCCTATTAAAATTCCATCCAGCATGAAAGGAGCAATTAAAATTCAACCTCCTACCCCAAGTTTTCTCTGACTAGCCTTAGTCTCATTTTAACTCCTATCATTTGATCAATTATGTGATTTTAAATTATGTACAGCTTAGTGTCTTTCCTTCTGCTTTATTTCGAACATTTAATGCCCTTCATTACTATTTTTCAACTTTTTAGGTTTTCATATTATATTTCCTCTACCAAAATAAAAACTCCTTAAAACCTGCAATCATGTCCTTTCCTCAAAGAACCTTACTAAAAATAAGCATTTAATATTTTAAAAATTTTAAATATCTTAAAAAGTTTAAAATATTATATGACCAGTAACCCTAATAATATCTTTTTTAGTTTCTGAATAAAACATCCCTGAAGGCACAGAGTGGGAAAAGACACTCAGGAGAGTAACAAAAAATTAGAATCTAAGGATATCTCATAACCATGAGGGTAAAGAAGATGGATTGAGGGGATAAAAATCAATGTTCCATCTGTGATTCATCTTTTGATCAGAGAAGTCACTACTGTATCCATCAAGATAGAAAAAGACAGCTCATCTCTTCTATTGCCTGACTTGTGGTTCAGAAATTATAATGCATAAGTGGACAAGAAAACAAGGAGGCATTGCTCTATTTCGCATTTGTTATTTTTGGACACAGCTAGAATTCTGCTACTATCCATTCTTTTCCCATGTTTTATACCCATTCAGAAACTATCAGAAATCAACATGGCAGGGATAGTAAGGATCGGAAGTAGAATAAAGCATCCTAGGAATTATAATAGCCACTAGTATATAGCTAAAGATGAAACTGGAGTTACAAGGAACACCATGAGAAGGAATGGCTGGGAATTTAAATATATATTTAAAATATGTATATTTATAGGCATATATTATATATATTAATCTGTTACATCAGAGAATAAGGCAGAGAAAGTTGGAGATGATCTTACCTGTATTTAGTAAAACTACACTAAGTAATGTCTTGTTGACTGAAAAATTGATGGGGAATGGAGCTTATCAAATCTCTCTCAAGCTATATCCAACTCCAAAAAAGATAGTTATACCACCATCTAGATAATGAATTCAGTCTGGAAATAGTCACATGGCCTGTTATAACCATTAGGGATTACATTTGGCCCCATGTAACAGAAAAATGGACATTGTGGCTTAAATAAATAATGGGTTTATTTTTCTTGTGTAGCAGTAATACAGAGATAGGCACTCTGCACCAGTTGCAGTGCTTGGCTAAACCAATTATCAAAGACTCAAACCTATTCTCTCTGTCCCTCACCATTTTTAGAATGTGGCTTTTTTCCTATTGCCTATCTTTTCATGGCCAGGAGATGGCTACTTTATCTTCAGCATTTCAGCTGCATTCCAGGCAAGAAAGAAGAAAAAGAAAAAGCAAAAGTCATATGTAAATGGAAACTCCCTTATTAAAATAGCTTTCTTGGAAGGTCTGTTCAATTATTTTTACTTACATCTCATTGTTCAAAACTGTTTCACAAGTTCAGATTTAGAGTCAAGGAAGACTAAGAAATGTAATTTTAATCAGGACACTTCACTGCTGCAAACAAAATATTGGATAGAGATGAGGGTTATGAAAAGTTCAGAGTTAAATGATAAGAGAGGATTAGGAGTGAGGTGGTGAGGGCTCATCCCTTAGATCATACAGGGATTTATAGTCTACTGGAAGTCATTTAGATTTTATTATTTGATGTTCAGTGAGAGGTCACTGAAGGAATTTAAGCAGGTAAATCTCTTTGTTGGGTGAATAGATTAGCAGAGGAAGAGTGAACATGGGACACTATTAGGAGTCTATCCTATTGTCTACCAATAAATCATGATAACTTGTTCTAGACTGGTTGAGAAGGGACAGATGGAAGAAGACAAATTCAAGTTATATTTTGAATATAGAACTGAAAAGATTTGCTGATAGATTGAATGCATGTGGAAAAGAAGTGGGAGGACTTCTGGCTGTCTGAATGGAGATAGGTTGATAGGAAAGATAGAGACTGTTAGGGATTTGGCAGGGTGAAGTGTCAAGGGATCAGATTTGGATGTGGGAAGTTTGAGATTTCAGTGACAGATCAAAATGAAATTGCCAAGAGGACAATCATTTATGTGAGTTTGGAGCTCAGGGAATAGGTATGTTCTGGAGATATGATTTTGATGTCAATAACCAAAAAAATAGTATTTAGTGCCACCAGGATGGCCCAGATCCTACTGGGAGAAATTTAAAGGAGTGGCTAGAGATATTGGAAATGAACCATGAAATATCAGTTGACATCCAAGAATTTCAAGAAGGAAAGGGTGCTTGAGAATATTCAAATACATTTCACTTGTTACTTGTAGACTCAGTTTCTTGGATGGCAAAAATAGTTACCAGGAATTGGAAATGAGGCAAAATTAGTAGATCTAAATTTTGGTCCATATAATTTGAAAATAAAATCAAATCAAATTTTGTTTGTTTCATGAGCAAGTATTTTAGATATAATTTTTATTTGTATATATATAAAAGTAGATGGATAAATAAGTAATATTTATCCATCACATTTGAATGTATGCTTTGATAAAATCTAAGTAATATTAATTGCTGTATATTTTAAATTTTAATTTTCCTCTCAGTAGAGGAAAACGAAAAAAAAAAGAATATTTTGTATTCTTAACCTTCATAAAAAAGCTATCAGATTTTGATTCAAGAGAGACACTATCTCATTGCAACACCAAAAGAAATAGGAAAAAGTCTATATGTCTGGAAAATGATAACATGCAAAATAAATGTTCAAAGATAGAATCAAAGGGCAAATATCAAGGTAAAGATGGAGAAATAAACTACATGCAGATAATAAAGATAATCCACAAAAATTACTCTAATTTTATCTTGAGTAAATTGAGTGGATATTTTTGAACTTTATTTTTCATTTACAGTTTGTCCTGGGATAAAATGATATCAGAAAAGGATAATGGCATATTATTTCTTTGGTAAATTGATAACAGTTTCTGGATCAAGTTGTTTGTAAATTCTATCCAAGAGTACAATTGTACCTCAGCAGCAATATCACATGAAAATGTCAACATATGTTTGATTTTACTCTCTTAAAGAAAAAATCCCACAAGGAACATTATAAGATAATGGAATGTGTAAAATTAATCGCTTTTCAAGGATCCTTTTCCAATTTTATTTTCCTTGGTTGAATTCCCTTCCCAGTTTGGCCCTTAGATGTGCATTGCCTTCTTGGAAGATATGTTTGTGGTGACTGTACCAGAGCCCACTTTGAGTCAACTCTGCATTTATCAAACAATTCCCTCTTACCTAAATATTCCCAGTGTAGTCACTACACACATTTATCCTTTATTTGTACTCTCCATTTGTACCTGGTGGATTCTATATTATATTAATTCATAAAACCAGCTCTGCCAGGCTTCCTACGGTTACAATTATTAAGGCTGTAACTGAAACGATATCTCTCATATTGATCTTCAATCAGAAGTTCTTGTCCCAAAGCTTTTGTTTCACATTAAGACACTAATGATTGCCTCCACCACATAAGTGGCTTAATTGTCACAAAAAGCTGAATGAAAGACTTTGATCACTACCTTTGAGAACACTGTATTCCAACATCTCTCCCATCCATAATTAGCAAACACTAACCAAGATTTTAATTTTTAAAAAAGAAACCAAAAAATGTTTTAAAGAAACTTTATATTTTTCATAAAAATTATTTCCATTTGTGTTTGGTTTTGCCAAGTAATTTAGTCCTATCCACTATATTTATTTTCTGGGTCCTACAAAGGCTCTGTTTGCATGTGGTTGTGTTTAATGTTCTGATTTTTAAGAATTTCTTCATTTTCTTTCCATGAGAACTGAGGTGAGTTATAAATCTAGTAGAAATGATAAAACTTATGCAGCACTTTAGAGTGCCTCTTTGATTTATTTGTTAAAAGAATTGGTACAGATTAATCAGTGAGGTCTCCTCCATGTCTGGAGAGACAGTGGAACTATTTGGTGGTTCTTTCACATTCATCTCCTCCTGGAAAAAGTAGAATAATGATTCTATAATGAAGCCCTATACAAATGCAATGTATCCTGAAAAAATATTAATGATATTTTTGTAATTGATGAAATGGGACAAAAATCTCTTTAGATATTAATTAGACATATTAACGTTATTCACTCTACTGCAAAAAAATAATGTAACAACACCACAGAGACTTTTGTTATCCAAGTTTTAAATCAACTTCATATTGTAGACTATTAATTTTCCCTAGGAACCTACAGATACATAATTTGAAAACGGACAATCTATAGTTAGTAACTCTATACATACAAAGGAAGCTACGGAGGGTTAAAAATATCAAGCTTGGTTTTTTTATGGGTCATTAGCTTTTTAATGCATCTCAAGGGCTTCTAAACCAATGAACTGAGAGTCTTGGGAAGCCTCTAGTCTGACCTGAGTGGAAGAAATGAGAAGGAGCACAAGTATTAGCAGTGCTCAAGGCTATTAAAATAT
The DNA here is from genome assembly GCA_026826555.1 of Tolypeutes matacus. Classification (NCBI taxonomy): domain Eukaryota; kingdom Metazoa; phylum Chordata; class Mammalia; order Cingulata; family Chlamyphoridae; genus Tolypeutes; species Tolypeutes matacus. The sequence continues at coordinate 36,017,022 of JAKSZT010053928.1, read as the reverse complement.
TCACAGGTGACTAATTTGAGAATGTATTAACCACAAAGTAAGTTCAGACTCATCACAGATCAAAAGCTAAGTTTTGAGTCAGCAAGTAATTGGCCAATATTCAAGGAGGAAAGACTGGAGAAGAGAAGGCTGTGATTGAAAATGACCTGGTAGCCTTTGAAGGCCTGTGATTGGCAGAGATCACTTTGATAATGATCTTCTTCTATTGGTATTCCTTCCCTTCAGAGACAAATGCCAGAAGAATGGAAGCTCTGACTGTTATTTCCATGGATATGGAACAGGCTTATATATGGAGTGAAGAAAAATTATCCCCACCAATTTTATTCTCAACCACAATATTTTAGGGTGAACAATGTACTCCAAAGCCACTGTAACTTTTACTATTAGGGCTTCTTCTTTAAACTTAGATATCAGAGCAATATTTTCAGAAAGACCTAACTTCTAAAAATTACCAATATTTCTAGGGCTCTGAATGATGATCATCTTGAAAACTCAATCTAGTAGCAGATGTGGTTTCTATGGAAAGATGAAAAATCAAATTCAAGTCATAGAATCAGAAAAGTTTATAGAAATTATTTGAATCAAATAATAATTTAATATAATTGGATAATATACAAAATACCTGAAAAATATTAATACTTTACAATATATTGAAAAAATATGTATTTCTGTCTAGAGAGCAATTTTTTTTCACTTTGACAAAATTTAGGAGAATCGCCCCACTATCGAGCTCGACACAAATGGGTTCCTATAATCTTTAAAAAAGTTCTCCATATCACCAGTTGATCATATAAGGAAGAGATATGAACTCATTCCCTTAAACAAAATACTTGAGGATGATTTTTGTCACAGAGTTTTAAGGATTCACAAAGATCATTTTAGATTGATGGAAAATGTTAATTGGACAATGATATAGGAAACTTTTCCATTACTTACCTTTACCAGCTAATATTTCTCATCACAATTTTAGTTGCAATTTTCAAAAACAATCAAGGAAATTACTCAATAAGAAAATTAATCTAATTACCCTGTTAATTGTGGTTATCTGCTTCACATAATTTAAAAACAAAGTGAAATTGACATTCATATGCAAAGAAAGGCTATTAATAATTTAATCATTATATATCCTAAACAAGTCTAGACTTTGGGCAGATAGTAGAAATGATTACATGATAGCAAGCAAAATGTCTCCTTGCCCCTGTCTTCTCTACTGTTTAATATTAAATAGTGAAATCCAACTGAAAAAAATAGGAAAATCTATTAAAAAATCATTTGTACTGATTAGGTCTCTTTTGGGTGCAGATACAGAAACCCTATTTGATCTAGTTTAGGAAAGAAAGAAATATCTTGGCTCTCATAACATTTGATAGTTACATTGCTGCATAATAAACTATTCCAAACCATTAATTTTGCTAACATCTGCAATTTGGGAAGGACTAGGTAGAGAATGCTCATCTTTGCAGCATCAGCTGGGTCAGCTCAACTTGGGCCTACAGGATTTACTTCCGAACAAGATGGTTCATTCACATAGCTGGAAAATTAGTGCTTCTGTCACCTGGAACTCAGCTGGGCCTGAGGGCCGGGAGACTGCTATACCTTTCCACATGGGTCTTTCCATAGCCCACTTCACCTTCTTCATGGAGTAGTGAGTAGATTCCAAGAACAGGTATACCAAGAATACTATATGAAAGTTGCATTGCTTTTTATGTACTAGTATTGGAAGTCATAATAGTCACATTGCCAGATTCAAAGGAAGGAAACATATACTTTTTTTTTTTTTTTTTTTTAAGAGTAGGCAAGGGAGTAAAGAGTTTATTAACAAACAAGAAAATGAGAAAAGTACACGGTCTGAGGCATGGACCACAGGCATGCTACAGAGTGAGATGCACCTGTGGGACCCCAGGTCAGGCCGTTTAAAAATCTTTCCTCCTTCCCCTTCATAATGTTGGGGCAGGGCCCCAGCTGTTTGCTGTTCTGATTGGTTGCCCCATCTGTTAGCTCTCAGGGGCCCAATGGTAAGGTCTTTTGTTTGAAGGTATCTGGGGCTTCCCTTGATCCTGAATGGGATTCTCATTTCAAATGGGTTTCTCATGGACAGGGTTTTGCAGGATCTTTCAGGAGGGGAAACATATACTCTTGATAGGAGAATTGTCAATGCCACATTGTAGTAGGTAGAAAGGGAGAAAATATTGTAACCATCTCAGAAAAATAAGATCTGCCATATAATCAAAATTTAGAAATGACTCTACTCCTCTACCTTTCTTCTTCTGCCTTTCTTATATAGATCGGCTATAGATTTTCTCCATAAAATGGGTAAGATGAGACTTGGCAGTTCACATTCTTAGAGTGCTCTAATGTACAAGGAAAAAAAGAGTTCTTTCCCACAGCTCCATCCAGAAAAAATCCAAAGACTAATTGGCACTGTTCAGGTCATGAACCTATTCTTAAAACAATCACTGGTGAGGTGGAGTGGGGAATAAGGACTAAATGTTAAAGAAAAAGGAATGGTTGTAAAAAGCATTCGACAAAATACAGCACTCTTTCCTCATAAAAACACTACAAAAGATAGGAATAGATGGAAACTTTCTGAAAATGATAAAGGGTATATATGAAAAACCCAAAGCTAACATCATTTTCAACGGTGAAATCCTAAAAGCCTTCCCTCTGAGATCGGGAACAAGACAAGGATGCCCACTATCACCGCTCCTATTTAACATTGTCTTAGAAGTACTTGCTCGAGCACTGAGACAAGAAAAGGACATAAAAGGCATCCAGATTGGAAAAGAAGAAGTAAAAATTTCATTATTTGCAGATGACATGATCCTATACATAGAAAGCCCTGAGAAATCGACAACAAGGCTTCTAGAACTTATAAAGGAGTTCAGTAATGTTGCAGGCTATAAGATCAATGCTCAAAAATCAGTAGCATTTCTATACACCAATAACCAGCAAACTGAGGAGGAAATCAGGAAAAAAATACCATTACAATAGTAAACAAAACAATCAAATACCTAGGAATAAATTTAACTAAAGATGTAAAGGACTTATATACAGAAAACTACACAACATTGTTAAAGGAAATCAAAGAAGACTTAAATAAATGGAAAAATATTCCCTGTTCATGGATGGGAAGATTAAACATCATCAAGATGTCTATCCTACCCAAACTAATCTACAGATTTAATGCAATCCCAATAAAAGTCAACACTATATTTTTTAAGGAACTGGAAAAACTAACCACAAAATATATTTGGAGAGGTAAGAGGCCCCGAATTGCCAAAGATATATTGAAAAAGAAAAATGAAGTTGGAGGTATCACATTACCTGACTTTAAAACATACTACAAAGCTACAGTGATCAAAACTGCATGGTATTGGCACAAGGATAGACCTACTGACCAATGGAACCGGATTGAGAGTTCTGATATAGATCCTCGCATATACAGTCATCTGATATTTGACAAGGCCACGAAACCCACTCAGCTGGGAGAGAGTGGCCTCTTTAACAAGTGGTGCTTGGAGAACTGGATATCCATATCCAAAAGAATGAGAGAAGAATACCATCTCACACCTTATACAAAAATCAACTCAAGATGGATCAAAGATCTAAATATAAGAGCCAAAACCATAAAAACCTTGGAAGATAATGTAGGGAAGCATCTACAGGACCTTGTAATAGGAAATGGTTTCATGAATTTCACACCCAAAGCACGAGCAGCAAGAGAAAAAATTGATAAATGATAAATGGGATCTCCTCAAAATTAAAAACTTCTGCACCTCTAAGGATGTTATTAAGAAAATAAAAAGGCAACCTACCCAATGGGAAAAAATATTCGGCAACCATGTATCTGATAGGAGCCTAATATCCTGCATATATAAAGAAATCCTTCATCTCGAAAATAAAAGGACAAACAACCCATATAAAAAATGGGCAAGTGACCTGAAAAGACACTTCTCCAAGGAAGAAATACAAATGGCTAAAAAGCACATGAAAAAATGCTCAACATCACTTGCTATCA
>JAKSZT010053928.1:35887151-36008004 GCA_026826555.1 Tolypeutes matacus | reverse complement strand
GTGTTGGATGTGGTGGGAGGTGTGGGAGGTGGGCAACATGGGAATCCGAGTGGGTTCCGTATAATATTTTAGGTAATCTAAGCACCTCTTAAAATATATGTATATATATATATAAAAAATAACATTTTTGTAAGCAAATACACATATATGCATATATATTTATATATCATTTTACAAATGTTTGTATGTATTGTGAGAATTTTGATTTTTACCCATAATAAAAAAAAAACAAAAAAAACTGGAGTAAAAAAAAAAAAAAAAAAAAAAAAGGAATGGTTGTGATTTTGACAGTATCCACAGGACCATTTCATTGGACTAGAGAAGGTTGCTTTTAATCTCACCAGTGGGATTTGCCAGCAGGACAGATAATAATACATAGTCACTATAAATTTTGATGGCAGATGTATCAGTATGATATTGTTTATGAATTCCAAAAATATATATTGGGTTATGTTTGCAAATTGGTTTGCTCCTCTGAGCATATTAGATTATACTGAATTCAGAGGTTTCACTTTTACTTGATTAAATAATGATTGAGGCTTTGATTGGGCCATGTCAGTAGGATGTTGAGTCCCCACGGGGACTCACAGAGAAACCACATCGCATAGAAGGGAGATTGGATTTTTGATCTTGGAGAGAGAAGCAGATAAATGAGGAAGGAGAGAAGGCTCAATTGGACACAGCAGAGGCCCTGGGAAGAGAGACGAGCTGTTTGCCTGATAGTCTACTTCTGGCCTTGTTGAATGAGCAGAGGAGATGAGCACAGAGAGAAATGAGCCCCAGGAAGAGAGGAACCCAGGAAACCTGAACCCTTGCAGACGTCGGCAGCCATCTTGCTTCAACACATGGCAACAAACTTTGGTGAGGGGAGTAACTTATGCTTTATGGCCTGGTAACTATGGGCTTCTACCCCAAATAAATACCCTTTATAAAAACCAACAGATTTCAGGTATTTTGCATCAGTACCCCTTTGGCTTACTAAAATAGCAGAAAAGAGGCTTTACGTTTTTCTAACTACTTTTTGCTTTCTATTTTATATTCGTTTGTTCATTCATTCAAGTATGTGTGAATACACTATCTGTCAGACAGTGTTCTACATCAGTGGTTCTCAGAGCATGATCTAGGAGCCAGTGAGGATTCCTCACCTTTTCAGGTGGTCGGTCCATAAGTTCAAAACTATTTTCCTAATAATTTTAAGAATTATTTGCCTTTTTCATTTTCATTTTCAAACAGGGTAGAGTGAAGTCATCCAGAGGCTACAGGACAAGTGATATCACAATACCCTAAATAAAGGAGCATATATGAGATCCTTGCTGTGTTTTGTTAAGCCAAACATTAAAGACATTTTCAAAATTTTAAACCAATGCCTATCTTCTCACTAAATTTTTTGTTTTGAAAATGTAGTTATTTTCCTAAAATATTTTATGTTGATATGCAATGGGTTTTTTATTATTGCATTTTAATAAATTAATAAATCAGTACTTAAATCTTGGATTTAATAAATCAGTATTTAAATCCTGGAATTAAAAAATCCTTCCTGATTTCTAACATGATAAACATTGATAGGTAGAATCATATGAACAGTGTCATTAAAGTCTTAAAGACTTTAAAAGTTTTAAAAGTGTAGAGTACTATAAAAAAGTTTGAGAATTTCTACCTAGGTTGAGAATTGGAATACAACAAAAAGACAGAGTCTCTGCTCATAGAGCCTCATATCATAGAAGAGATGATAAACTACTTTGAGTAAGAACTACAAGATTTACCACACTGCACTATAATTGCCTATCTAGTGGTTGATTTCTTCTATAAGACTCTACATTCTTACAGGGTAGAACAGTTCTTGCAGGAACTGTGTATTATTTTCAGAAAAAAAGTTCCAAAAATGATAGCTATTAAGCAAACTACAAAGATATGTTCAATTTTATGCACTCATGAATCCTACTGATGGGTGAAATCTGTCTTTCATACTGATTTACTAGTAAGGTTACAAAAATAAATTGCAACTGAGAATTTATCATTGATATCAAGTGGTTCTTGAAATCTTAGGTTTATCAGAAACTGAGGTTTTAGACAAATACTGTCTGAAGTGACAATAACTGTTTATGATATCTGGACTATATAACTACACCCAGAAACATGGTGTTATGTCAAGTACATTTTAGTAATTTGGAATTGTTATAAATCTACAGATTGAAACATTTGGGCTGACTGATCTTGATCTCTTTTTTCTGAGGTTAGATCCAGATTGTAACATGTAAACAAAACTTAGAACTGTTAAGAGTCCTTAGAGATCATGGGTCCCAATCTCCTCATTTTACATATAGAGTGGTAGTTAAGTGGCTAACTCAGCCAAGTTTTATTCAGCTGGTCTAAGTAAGTACCTGGTCAATATGATTTGGTGGATATGGGTTAAAGGACTATTAAGGAGTAACATAACCAAGATGGCAGTGTAAGACATGTTGGTAAAAATAACTCATAGAAACCCAAAATCTGGGCAGAATCAATTTTCTCAAAACTCAGTAAGATGAGTTAAGTTGCAGGCTTCAAGATTACCATGCAAAAATCAGTGGTGTTTCTATACACCAGCAAAGAATGGTCTCAAATTGAAATTTAAAAACAATTCCATTCACAATAGCTCCTAAAAGAATAAAATACTTAGAAATAAATTTAGCTAAGGAGGTGAAGGACTTGTACACTGAAAAATACAAAACAAGGCTGAAAGAAATTAAAGATATAAACAAATGGCAAGACATCCCATGTTCATGGATATGAAGAATTAATATTATTAAGATGTTAATATTAACCAAAGTGATATACAGGTTTAATGCAATACTTCTCAAAATACCAGCAGCTTTTTTTTTTTTTCAAAGAAGTGGAAAAGGCTATTCTCAAATTCATGTGGAATCACAAGGAGCCCTGATTAACCACATCATTCTTGCAAAGAAAGGGCAAAGTTGGAAGTTTCACACTCCCCAATTTCAAAAGTTACATTGAAGCCAGTAATAAAAAACAGTGTGGTACTGGAAGGAAGATAAACATATAGACAATGGAATTGATTTTAGAGTTCAGAAATAAGCCCATACATCTCTGACCCACTGATTTTTTTATAAGAGTGCCAAGTACTTTAATTGGTGAAAGAACAGTTTCTTCAACTCTTCAACAAATGCTCCTGGAAAAAAACCAATTATCCATTTGCAAAAGAATGAAGTTGGACCCCTAACTCCAAATGGATTAAGGACCTAAACATAAGAGCTAAAACCATAAAATTCATAGAAGAAAACATGGGGGAATACTTCATAACCTTAGATTTGGTAGTAATTTCTTAGATATGACACCAAACGCATGAATATCATAAGAAAAACATAGATAAAACGGATTTCATTAAATTAAAATCTTTTGTATGTCAAAGGACACTGTCAAAAAAGTAAAAGACAATTTATAGTATGGGAGGAAATAATTGCTAACCATATACCTGATAGGGTTTAATCTCCAGAATATATATTTTTAAAATCTGCTACAACTAAACAACAAAAGTACAGATAACCCAATTAAAAATGGGAAAAAGACTTGAACATTTTCCCAAAAAAGTGATAGAAATGGCCAATCAACACATGAAATTATACTCAAAATCACTGGTCATTGGGGAAATGCAGACAAATCAAATTCACAATGAGATACCACTTCACACCTACTAGAATGTCTATTACTTTTTTTAAAAAAAACAACAGCAAATAATAAATATTGATAAGGATGCAGAAAAATAGGAACCCCTTTTACATTGCTGTTGCCATTGTAAAATGTGGAGCCACTAGTGGAAACCAGTTTGGCAGTTCCTCAGAAAGTTGAAAATAAAATTACCAAATGACCCAGTAATCCTACTTCTTGGTATATGCTGCCAAAGAATTAAAAGTAGGGACAAATATTTGTACACTAATGTTTATAGCAGCATTATTTACAGTGGCCAAAAGGTGAAAGCAACCCTAGTTTCCACCAGCAGATGAAGGGATAAACAAAATGTGGTATATAGAAGCTAATGGGACCCAGAAGAGGAAACAGAGGACTTTGCCATGCGATACCAGGCATGGATACAAGTTAAGGAACCCCAAGGTTTGCCAGTAGCCAGTCCCAGAATGTTACAGACTTTGGGGGAGAAATCATCACTTTGCTGATGCCTTGATTTTGTGTTTCTCTTAGCCTCAAAATCATGAGCCAAAAAATTCCTGTTATGTAAGAAAAAAATTGTATATATGCACAATGGGATATTATTCAGCTATAGAAAGAAATGAAGTTCTGATTCATGCTACAATATGACTGAGCCTTGAAGACAAGATGATGAATAAAATGATAGGCACTAAAAGATACATATAGTATTATCTCATTTATATCAACTATCTAGAAGAAGCAAATTTCATAGAGATAGATTATAGGTTACTATGGACCAGGGTGGGGAGGGAAAGAGGAAATTATTACTCAATTGATGCAGAGTTTCTGTTTGAGATGATAAAAAATGCCAGGTAATGGATATTGGTGGTATTAGCACACTGTTGCACATGTATTTAATACTATTGAATTGTACACTGGAATGTGGTTAAAATGGGAAATTTTGAGTTGTATATGTGGTACTCCAATAAAAAGTTAAAAAGAAATGTCTCAGAAGAACTATGTTCAAATTCTGGCTTAACCACTTACTAATTGGGGGACATTCAGCATGCTCCATAATCTCTTTGTGCCTATGGTTCCTCACTAAGGAATGGAATAATATCAGTAATTTCCCCAAAGGTTTGTTTTGAGAATTAGATGACACAAAGCGCAAAGTCATTGGTACATATCAGGTAACTTTCATTCCCTTATTTGCAGACTAGTACCTCTGCTCTTGTCATGGTTACAGTCACAGAAAATATTTACTTTAGAATTCTGTTGATTGCTAGAATATGTAATACTGATAATAATATGCATTATTAATAATTAATAATAACACATCTTGAAAATGCTATTAGACTGGGGCCTAGGGTCAGAGCTGATACCCAGAGCTTCCATCTTCTGTTATCAGTCCTCTGAAAACTCTGCATTTCATTTTTCACAGATTTAAAACTGAAGATTTAGAGTAGATGATACTTGATATTCCATTCAAAATTGTGTTTGGTTGTACTTAAATGGGCATGGACATGGCCAAGTATATTGGACAACCTTAACCTAGCTATGGACTGGGGCTGTGAGGACTAAGTTGAGTAGAGGATTCTCCCAGAAGAATCAAGTGCTCCAGGATTCAACAAAGTCACAAATGGCCAGAGTCATTTGGTCCAATAATAACTGTGATTTCTGGTTCCTTAAAAATCTCTGTAAGGGGGATGTACATAAGAGAAAAATAAGGTTCAATGAATAAACATCTTTATCTACTTTAGCAAGCCACTGATTGTCAAGGACGCAATTGACTAGAAAGGGCTTCCTCCTGTATTAATGGAAATGTGTCCTTGTGTTTTTTGTTTTTTGGTTTTTTCCAGATCATGGTGATTCCTGTATGGATGGGCATTTCATATAAATTTTCATTGTTTGACTTTCTTGACAATAGTTTCTGTTCCAGAAGAGACAAAGAATGTAACCAGTCCCATAAATAAGAATGACAGGATCTCAGGGGAGGCTAAGTGTGGAACTAAGTGTGGTTCAGGGCAGGTGCTGTCCATCATAGGATCAGGGGTACCAAAGGCTAGCTGTCAAGGATAGGAGATCATCCTTGCATATTAAGTCAATGCTAGAAGCATGTAAAAGAAAGAGTGAAGGACCATAGAAATTCTCAAATTTTGACCTAGTACATAGGCCTAATCAGGAGCAGAGATTCAGAGTGACTCTTGCTCACTGTCTCCCAGTCTTAGAGCCTCATTGGATACTCATACACTCAAGAGGGGGACAGAATGGGTATGACATAAGTCCCACCCCTGTTAGGACTGCTTCTGGAGCTAAGCTAAGCCCCTTGTAAAGGGGGCTTTCAGAGTCTGGGATGAGCAAAGATAGGAGAAAGTCAACAGAGCTGTTGGGTATTGTCAGGTATTTTAATTTGTTCATAATCAATGAGTTGTTTATCACAGTCAGTGATTAATTATTATCAACATAAAGATGCCCATGTTATTGAAATTGTAGAGATTTAAGTTCTCTTTTAGGTTTAAGTCGAATATATTTTATGAAAAGGGAAAAATGATCAATGAGGAAAATGGAATCAACTTAAGTGGACACCATTAAAGATTACTATTTTTTCTTTGTACTAATATAAAGATATCTTTGAAAGACTAATCAAGCAAAGGTATCTGAAGAGAATCATATAAGAAATTGAAGCACAAAAAGGGAAAACTAAAGCGTTTTGCAATTGAAAGGGTCACAGATCCATATTTGTTTGTAATCTGAGTGTGAAAACAGGGCATTCTGTTTAAAACACTGTAGATTTCTCTGTTTTGGATTGCCTTTTTTGCTTTGGTTTTAAGCTAAAGGTGAACTGCTGTCATGTCACATTTTTGTTGTTGTTGTTGTTCGAAGCAAAATTGACCAAAAGAAAAGAATTCTATCCTTAAATTGAAGTTTAAAGTTGGGACCACATAGAAAGATAGTCTTTATAAATCATCAAGCTGGTGTGGCAGGGTGAAAGGAATGTAAGATTAGGTAAGCTAGAAGTTACTCCACAGTCATTATCCTTGCTCTTCAGAGCTCATTCTTTCTCTGGGATTAGTAGCCCATGGCAGTCAACTGCGGCTGAGGTGGTCAGCATCCGAGCAGCCAGTGTCTCTCAAAGAAAGGACAGAAACACATAACCTGTATTGACATGGTCCCTGTTGCTCCGTTTGCTTATATTTTGAAATATATCATGTGAGCTAAGTTGCAAAGAATAGCATTTGACAGGTTGAAGGGTTGCATACACTGAAGAGAAGGCAAGATTCTTGGCGAGGCAAAAGTCTGAAGGACTAGTGCCTTTAGCATCAATTGAAAGTCTTTCTGTACAAAATATGACCTCAAAAAATTGGGCAGCACTGCCCAGCCAATCAGGGCTAGCAAACTAGACAAACTTATTTAGCTGTGTTCTTATCTAACTCGCTTTTTAAACCTTTTTAAAGGTTTTAGCAGTTATCTCTGATGGCTTTGAGTTGATTACAGCATTACCATTTTCATACATTAACTAGACATTTGGGTACAAAATTGTTCAGTGGAAAGATTGCAGCAGGTCCTACTCTGCAGCTTAAAGACAACACTATGTATCATTACAGAATCTGTTAACTAGCTATTTAATAGATAGTTACCTAGTATCTTTGAGCCCCAGTTTAGAGATCAGCGATACATATTTTAGAGGCCTTTTTTTGTAGATCAAATAACATTTTGAATTGTATTATTTGTAGTAATTATAATTGTAACAATAGTACTCTGCCTACATATTACTAAACAATGTTTTACCCATAGAAATTACCAAAGAAATAGACATTTAAACTGTGGCTTAATTTCCCTATCTTGAATTACCTCCATCTTTTATAGTACTGCTGTGTTTTTTAATGAGATAATATATAGGAAAGCATTTTGAAAAATAAAGAAGTATATTTGAAAGTGTTGGAGAGAATGTGGAGAGATAGGATTACTTATTCACTGTTGGTGGGAATGCAGAATGGTATAGTCACTGTGGAAGACTGTCTGGCAGTTCCTAAAGAAGTTGAATATAGACTTACCACGTGACCTGGCAATACCACTACTCGGTATATACCCAGAAGAACTGAGAGCAGTGACATGAACAGACATCTGCACACCGATGTTCATAGCAACATTATTCACCATTGCCAAAAGTTGGAAACAACCCAGGTGTCCATCAACAGACGAATGGATAAACAAACTGTGGTCTATTCACACGATGGAATATTATGCAGCTGTAAGAAGAAATGAAGTTGTAAAGCATATGACAACATGGATGAACCTGGAGGACATTATGTTGAGCAAAGCAAGCCAGACACAAAAGGACAAATACTGTATGAATGCGTTACTATGAACCAAATATATTGTGTAACATATTGTTTGATTCAAAAAAAAATTATATGTATCCGTTACATTTAATTGAGAAATGTATATATTTATTCATCCGTGTTTACTTTTTAGTTTGTAATTGTTTATATTTTCAATTGTTAAATGTACAACATAAAGTTAGAAAAAAGAATATACCCATAAAAAATTAAAAAATTAAAAAAAGAAACATATTTGATACTTTAATATTCAACTTAACATTTATTCCATGCCTGCTATATGCCAAGTACTCTGTCAACCTATGGGATTACTTGGATGAATGGGCTATGGTCTCTACCTTAAAGTAAAAGTAAAAGAAAATTCTTCTCATTTTAATTTACTTTCCCCGTATTGAAGCTCTCTTTGCCTCATCACTCTTAGCTACTGACACATAGATTGAAGCTCATAGACTTTAAACTTTCAGTGTTATTTGCCCCTTGCTTCAAACTTTTGGTCCTCTCATTGATCTTTTTTTTTTTTTTTTTTTATCTGCAGTTTGGGTGGGAGCAACTCATAATAACATGGGAATTTTTTTCCACCTGTAGTCCCCTCTAAGATTCTTCTCTATTCCTAGAATAACCACCGAGGGTGCTGGCCAAGGTCTGCAGTCCCTGTAATATGAAAAGCTGTTACAGGCATGTTTAGAGTTACACACACACACAAATACGATTAGATCTTCTTTCTAGAAATGTCCTTGTTTTATGGTTAGGTTGAATTTTGCCTTCTTCACTATGCATTGTAGACCCCCATTATTAATTGCTATTCTAGGAAGTTTATTTATCCTTTGTCAGTATCATTAGAAAGGCTTCATAAATCATGTGAAGTGGTGTTTCCTAAGAAGAAATTTTAAAGGTTTTATAGCATGCAGAGAAAAAGTGATCTATCCTAAGTTTGCAATGAAAGGTATGAAATAATTATTTTAAATATTTTTCTACCCTAAACTCATTAGCTTCACCAAGACCTTCCAGCCCTCATTATCTATTCATTAGCCTGAGATCCCAAATTAACTTCCCCATTGCTCCCTACAGTGTGTCCTGGGGAAAAAAAAACAGCAAGCTCTTGTAAAAGATATTTAATAAATACTCGTTATCTATATCTTTTCAAGCACTTTGCCATTATTCTGTTGCGCTTGTGGTCAAAATTTCAAAAATAATTCTCAACTTCTTCCTTTTATTGCTGCACAGTTGGATTTGTCTTTCATTGTGGCCAGATGAGGAAAATCAAACCAGTGCTTAAAAAAACTTACCAGATAAATTTGGCAGTATGGAAAAGGAAAATATATTTTTCTTTGTTATAATTAAAACCTAGGAATCTCTATATATTTAAATCAACTTCAATTACAAAAAGCAAGAATCTACCTCTTGGAATAAGGAAAATTTTATTTTGAAAGCTTTTTAAGCTAAAGTTTTCTGTTTTACCATTATACTGTACTGTTTTCATTTTGATTTGAATTTACATTAGTTTGAGTATATATTATCACAATTTTCTTTTAGCATGTGACCTAAATCGGTATTTCCTAGGTTTGTTTTGCACCTGCTTATATGCTGTGCTTTAAGTTTCTCTTTGTACATTTTTGAACTGCCACTGATTTCAAATCCCTGTCCCCTAACCAATACAATGACCATTCTATGTCCCTTTATCTTCAAAATATTCCCATTTGGCTTTATATTTTATCAGCTTTTACATTCTCTTAAAATATCTCCTAAATGAACCTACAGAGGATTCTCCCCTAAACGCCCGGGATTACAATTTGGGAAGCATTACTCTATGTGACTGATTTCTCCCCAAACAAACACTTTGATCATTTAAAAATGATGGCCCTTGCCGAGAGCACTAATGATCTAACTCGTGCATTGTGGTGTGTACACAATGGAGGATAAAAAATGGGCTCGGAATTAGGCTTCCTCTTTATTCATCCAAGGGGAACATTAGTGAGAGAGTTATTTCTTAAACATTAATACTATTTTGGCAGCTTCCTTTGATTTGAAAATGAAAAAGATTTTTAAGTAGGTGCCTAGTGAAAGGAATTTCTCTTCTTCTTTATAGATTTTTTTTAAAAAGTGGAAATATGAAAGTCTTTCCATAGACCTTGCAGAGTCAGATAACTAATGGTATCTCACCCACTAATAATAACCAAGAGGTCATTTCCTAGTTCCCTCCACTTAATTTCCAGAAACATATATATCTGGCTTTATAACATGAATGCTTTATCTGATATTTTGCTAAATGCAAAAGTAAGCATTTCACATCTTGGTTATTTCTTTGGGAAGTCATTTGTCTGTGTAAAATACCTTCATAGGAGAAGAGGAAGCAAAATCCAAAAGTCTTAGGAGAGGGCCTAGAGTGTCCTCTTTTCCTTACCTTCTCTTTTGACCCCAACTATTTTCTCTGCCTTTAGTAGGTATGTTAGGAAATGAGTCAGCACTCTGACTAAGGAAGATTGAATGGTGGGTGCTTTAGAAGTTCTGTCAGGGTTAAGAATTTAGGGCTTCTTTTGACAATAATAACAATAGCTCACATTTGTTAAGCATTTATTATATACCAGGTGCTCTTGTAAGCATTTTACAAGTATTAATGCATTTAATTATTTCCACAAGTCTATGATGTAGCGCTATTATTACCACCAGTTTGGGGATGAGAAAACTAAGGTACAGAGAATTTCAGTAGCTTGTACTCGGTCACAGAGATTAGTGGTGATCTGAGGCTTAAACCTACTAGTTGGTATAACTAATTTTATTACAAAATTTTTCTTTCTGAACCATACCTATAATTCTTCTTGCATTCAACTTATATTCAAGAATCTGGCAGGGAAGTGAGACTTTTTCATAATGTAGATTGAATGCCAATTTCTGCTTGGGCATTTGTAAATTTTGGTGTGAGAATAGCCTGGTCCCTTTCTTTCTTTCAAGACCATAGCAAGAAAATGTCATTTCTTTTTCTGTTTCGTTTTTTTTTTTTTTTTTCCTATATGTTACACTTAATTTGATATCAGTTTTTATTTTATCAAAATGATGCATGAAATTAAACTGTTAGTCTAGAAAGCTTTCCTCTGGTTTCTCATTTGCCCACTCATCAACCACCTCCAACAGCTTTAGTTTTGTTTTTTTCATACCAACTTTCATATCTTTAAACATGAATATATTGCTACTTCCTGATTTATCTATTTTAAGCATATACTAACTTCCTGTTATGATAGTTTAATACTAGTTCTATTACACTTTAGATTTTATTCCTGTCCATCTGTAGTTGTCACTAGGTAATATTATTGTGGTTTTCTAAATTTTGTTTACACTTGAGTCAAGAATTTCTTTGTGCATGCAACTTTACTTCTGGGAATAATGATTACCTGGATTATTAAATTGCTTTTATTTTATCATACCTATAACTAATTTTTTCAATGATTCCAGTAAATCTGTCAAATACCTATCAATCTTTTGTCCAAACACTAAAATATGAAATAATATATTGCCACTGTTTTTTTTTCTTCTTCTTCTTCTTCTTTTAATCTTCTTCTCCATCTTCTCGCTTCAATTTGGACTGAAAGCTCTGTAGACCTGACACACAGCAATGAACATGGGACTGTCTTTTGCCATGCTCCTATGTTCCTATGCCTTATTTCCAATATCTTCTTTTCCTTGGCCCAATTCATTTCACTAAAGCACTTTCCCCAATAGCTTCCCAACAAAGGTATAAAGGAAGCAAATGTTTTAAGGCCTTCTTGATCTGAAAATGCCTTTATTCAATTCTGTCATTGTATTGGTAATTTTATAGATTACATAATTTTAGATTAATGTTTTACTTTGAAAACCTTGAAAGCATTCTTCTAGCTTCCCATCAACTTCAGAAAAGTCCAATAACAAGTATTCCGATTCCTATCCCTTTATATGTGATCCTCCCTCCCTCCCTCCCTTTCTCCTACCTACCTCTCTCCTTCCCTCTCTTTCTTCTCAGAAAGATTTTTGAATCTTTTCTCCATCCCATGTGTTTTATAATTTTATAGGTCTACATACTCATTTATTATGCTGGACACTTGATAGTCTCTGTCAATCAGAAGACTCATATAAAATTCTAGGATATTTCCTTGAACTTTATGTTAAAATCCCTCCCCATTCATTTGGAAAAAAAAAAAAAAATCCTTCTCCCTTCTGGGTTTTCCTGTTAGACAGATGTTGAACTTCCTAGATTATTTCCTTATCTCTCTTTTCTTTGATTCATCTTTTGTTTTCTTCTAATATTTCCTGATAAGCTTATCATTCTTATCCTTCAAAATCATGTTGATTTAAAATATATATTTATTTATATTTTAAATTTCCAAATGCTTATCCTGTTTATTATTGTTCCTGTTTTTATGAATCTCATATATTTCTTCATTTCTTTGGTAATACTACTAATAGGTTCTTTCAAAATTGTCATCTGATTTCTGTGTTATTTTTATTTATTTGGATGTTTTGATATTCCTCTTCCATTTTGCAGCTTTCCTCAATGGCTATAAGCTTCATGAAAGCAGAGGCCATTTTCAGCATCTGGAATAGTGCATAGCACGTATTTGGTGCTCAATAAATATCTCCTTATTTAATTTATTGATTATCTGATTTTTGGTCACTGATACCTGCCTATTCATATATTTAATGTAGGCACTAAAATGGTGATTGAAATCTCAGTTTGTTTTAAGGTTGAGTGCTGGGCTTGTTGACTGACAGGCTTCTCTGTAAAATAATCATGATTATTTTACATGACAGGCTTTTCATTGAGGATCTCCAAGTTTCACTATCTGAAGTTCTTTGGGGGCTTTCATTCACCTAGAGTAGGCCCCCTCAGTCTTCTAGATGATAGGGTACATTTTTGCCTTAAGCGTTTCTATGGAAGGGTTTAGAAGGGTGGATAAGGGTTCCATTGCTTAGTGGTTAGATTTTAATCCCTTAGTTTGCAGGCTCACACTCATCCCTGCCCTCTACAATGCCTGGTGACACAGAGTCTAAACTCTAGAGGCTGCCTGGTTTAATATCTTTATCTCATGCAGGTCTTAGAGCAGTCACCTGGCTAAATGCCGTGGGAGTGAGTCTGGGAGGCCAGCTTTTCTGAATGGTACTTTCAGCAATCCCTCCCAGTGAGCCTCTTGGAGGTTCTGGGCAGGGGTGGGAAGTGTACAAATTTGTTAACTTCTTTGTCATTACTCTCCCCATTCTCCACCCCTGCAAACAATTAGGTTCAAACTTTTTCCATATTACAAATTCTAACACTTTAAAACACTTTTTATCCTTTAAAGATTTCTTGAGATAAGGCATCCAATTTTGTTCATGTTCTCATTCTCATTTGCAAAGGACACCCTCTCACTTTTTTTTCTTTTACTGTAATTTTAATGAGATTTTAGTACATAGGGCAGATTAAGGTGTGTGGTCAATCTACCCCTTTCAACTAGAAACCCATCCTGACATCTTTACTCCAGAAGTTTTCTTATCTAGAGCAGATTTAGAATTGATGATCATTTTCAGTTCTAGAATTCATCATATAAAATTCAGAGCACTATTTTTGGTGGATAAAGTAGTAAAGTATACACACATTTATTTAGTCTATTCATCTTCCTTATTCCAAAACATTTCTACCATTATTTCACTTTGGAAAATGTTCTAGATGTTCCTAAAGACACCTTATCTAAAATATGATGAAAGTAGAAAATAGACACTTCACCAGTTGTAAAAGAATTGAGTTAAAATAGGATAAATATTAATCTATGTCTTTATCTGCAGTGTAAGGATGGTCAGTCAATAAGTATTTGTCAAGTATTCCACTTTGAGAGGCAATAAAAAGCTTTGGAGCCAGAATGCTTGGGGATTTGAATCAGTCCATTCTGGGTTAACTGACAGTCTTTGACCCTTACTAACTGTGTGACTTTTTCCCACTTGCCTTAGATTTATCATCTGTGCAATGGGACTACCAATAATAACTATCTCATAGCATGCTCAATTCACTGTACTTGTTAAACATCACTGGCTCTAGAGCCAGATTACTTGTATTTGAATTCCGGCTGTGCTACTTAATAGATAATCTCTGTCAAGCTCAACTTCTTGCAAAACTAGATTTGGATGAACACAATGACTTGATTTTGAACTTTGACCTGGTAAGATGATGAGATTTAGATATGATGATAGACTTTGGACTTCGAGCTGATGCTATAATGGGATGAATTGTTGGGAATATTGGGAGGAGGTGATGTATTTTACATGTGAGGGAGACAAAATCATTGATGGCCAGAGGTCAGAGAGTGGTAGGCAGAATTCTAAGATAGTCCCTTAGATTCCTACCTCCTGCTGTACATGCCCTATATAATCCTTTCTCCTTGAGTGTTTAAAAGTTTTTCTAATAAAATGCTTTCAAGGTGTCCTAGAAGAAGCTCTTTGGAACTCCTTTAAGGGAAAAAAGAAACCAGTTTAAAATTGTTTCTAAAAGCATGAAAGAAGATTTTAAAAGTACATTACTAGAAGAAAAAAAAAAAAGGACATTATTACTTATTAATTACCAATTTAACAGAAAGTATTTACCATTTACTTAAGAGAAGTACTAGAAGAGCACTGATATTTGATATAGGAAAGATTATAATAATGAAGGCCTACCATGGGCTAGCACTATTCTAATGTGAATATGTATCAATTTCCTTATTTCTAATGCAATATTATAAGATAGAGATATAATACTATATTATGGCATATTTTACAATTAATAAAATAGAGACATCAAGAGTTTAAGTAATTTGCCCAGCAGGTAAGTGATATTAGAAATATCTAAAATAATAATTTATATATCTGTGTAAAAGCAGAAATGTATATGTCTATATCTATATCCATATTTATATCCACATCTATTTTCATACCTACATCTATCTATGTCTATGTCTATACTCAAACGTATATCTATATCCATAACTGATCTTCTCAGTTTTTCCTGCAGAAGAGGAGCCTAAGATCCAGGCATCATATAAACTATATAGATTAGGGAACTGTTATCCAACTGGTATTAGTTATTAGAATTGTAGACTAATAGGGAGTGAGAGTTCATTTTGCAAATTCAAATTTATATCAGTAAAAATAGATGTCAAATCTCTTAAGTGAAATTATTGAAGTCCATCTGGAAAAGACTACTGGCTTGGCTCATGTATTGAAAAGAATAATGGATGTTTTTCTAACAAGAGGTCCTGGGTTCAAGACATTATAGATTATTGAAGGCCCTAGTGAATTCAATGAAAGAGCAGGTCGTATGTTTGAAGATCAACAACGTGATACTTGAAATACCAATCCCGCAATATGTACTTACCACTCTGAGAGATACTGTGGATATGAAGGTAAATAAAACATAGCCACTACCCTCTGGAATTCATAGTCATCCCTTAATAAGATGTCTGCTTTTATTTGTTTTCAATAAATTAATGGCATATGATTCTTGTTGTTAAATCCTTAAAGATGAGAGGAGTATATGATAAATAATGAGGGAAATTACTTATTTTGTGAACTCTGACAGTTAAAACACAGGCAGAGTCATAAGACTGAGTAGTTTTGAATGATTCTACCCATTCTTTTTGTCTGTTTTCACCAGAAAGTCTCTAGATTCACATGCATATTTTTTTTTCAAACTGTATCAACTTACCTCTTGTTTGACTCATTCCCTTTTAAAAATACATCTAAGCAAGTTATGGTAACTTGAAGGTCAATTAGGAAAACAGGATGAGGGATCATTCTTTAAGAAAATGTGCTGCTTTTGAGAGTTGTTTAAAAAAACACATAAAAATGGCAGATTTTCTCTTATAAACCGTATGTTCTTGCATTTCTGATATCTGGAATCAGTGGCTTGCC
The DNA here is from genome assembly GCA_026826555.1 of Tolypeutes matacus. Classification (NCBI taxonomy): domain Eukaryota; kingdom Metazoa; phylum Chordata; class Mammalia; order Cingulata; family Chlamyphoridae; genus Tolypeutes; species Tolypeutes matacus. The sequence goes on along the minus strand of JAKSZT010053928.1, from coordinate 35,992,138 downwards.
AGAAACATTTCCAATCAAAAACCAGACTAAACCATAAAGGTGTCCAAAGAAGTCTGTTCTGATTACTGAAGATGTTGAAGTAGTCTTGACTTCAAACAGTAGATATTTCCACACTTTAGTGGTATATGACAGCTCTATTCATTCCACAATGTCAAATTCTTTGGTTTTGGCCATTGGGTATTTATGCATTTCTGGCTGGGGAAGCAGAGAAGCCTAATTTGATTCTGGAGCCAAAAGTTTTTAGGCCCTGTTCCTTTGGAACTTGGACTCAAGGATTTTGGCACTGTGTAAAGACTAGGACAGATCAAGTAGTCACACATAACTAACTGACTCAACAGAGCATATTAAGGGAGAAAGATCATGCCTACACATTAGATACCATTCTCCAAGGCAGACTGACAACACCCTGGATTCAATCACTTTTAAATAAACACACAAGGAAAGCACAGCTTCAACATACCTTCCGGCATCCTCTCCATTGCTGCGTGACTGGTTTGAGTGCCATAGGCCAGGCTGCAGATGCAGGCATTACTGTTGTTCTCACTGTTGTCTGTGTGCTTTCTGCTAACAAGCATTCATATGCTTTGGATCATTAAAGTCACAACCTCCTATGCCAATCTATTCCTCTCCACGGGTTTGCTGTAGATTGGAAAGTGAGATGCTATTTCTGTTTCTTTTCCTTTCCTTCGGGACCTCCAGTCAGGGATATTTCCAAAGTCAGAATATAGCTTGCACCCTTGCCCCAAATGAGCATATTCATTGTGTTCCCATTAAACTGTTTTTTTTCCTTGATTTATTTTGTTTGTTGTTTTGTGTGCCTTTTCAATGCAGAGCAAGCAATTTGTGCTGGAGCTGCGATGGACAAAAAGTGCTATAACTTAAGCTATGTCCTGGTGCAATTGTGTTCTGTGAGAGATCTGCTTACTTACACCCATGGCAAATGTCTTCTGACAGACTCCAGGTGGTCGGGATTTTGACAATCCAACCCATTTCAGTGTTAGTGATTGTCATTTGGGGCCTGTGAATTCTTCCCTTTCATCTTACTGTAGGTAGTGGGTTGTACACATTTGTACATCTACCTATGCAAGCCTACATGTGTCCACAGGTGTAATCAGAGGTGGAGAAACATGAGTTTATCTTTCAGGGAAGACACAGATGACAGATAATGTTCAGAGAGACAGGAAAAAATTGTCACTTGTAGTATTATGCAGGCTGCCCATCTAAACCCATCATTGCCTGGCATCTAACACTAAGGGCAAGGATCCAGCCAACTTGTGAGTGGGCACCATGCCATTTGAGCAGATGGGCATGGAAGTCAGCAGCCAGTAGACCATGTATGTGCATCAACGGTGGGTGTTGAGGGCACGATTCCCAGAGGAGAATGTCCTAACAGCTGTCTGGCCTGAGCCAACTTACTTACAACCAAGGAAAAGTGCCATCCTTTAGTCCTGCTGAGTTGGATTAACCTTCAGAACTAAATCTGCTTTTTTTCGGCAGCATAAGGTGAGTTTGGGGCCTTGAAAACCTCAAAGAATAAGTGAAGAAAGCAAACTGGAAAGATAAAATTATTAGAGATTTACAAAAGATGGTGAGGGCATTCACTAAGCCTATTTTAAATATTTGACTGAAAGTCTGTTGATCCTTGAAAGAGAAGTGACCTTTCAACACAGGCAGAGCATTTCCAGTGAGTTGGGACATTTCCACCTTTGCATTAAGAAATAGTGATGTGTGAGGAAAGGTGTCAGTAGTCTATAGAAATCTAACTGGGCAGATGGCTTTGTCAAACTTTACATAGCATGGGCTAAACTTCATATATTGTGGATCAGAATTTTCCAAGAAAAAAAATCTTCAATAATTGAATATACACTTAAAGAAGTAAGAAGGAAACTTGGTTTTTCAACCTAAGCCCTTCTGGGCAATAAAAGAAACTTTATATTTGAGACCAAAAATAAAGCCTGATTCTAATTTGTTGAGAATTTCCAGACAGTTAAGCATCATGAAATTAGATATAGTTTGTTTCTGCCCAACATAGCCAAATGGTGATTTGACAATGATTTGTTTCATTGGGCTAAAAATAGGGAGAAATTTTTGATAATTCAGATCCTCAATATTTTTTTATTTGTTTGTTTTCTGTTTTGCTTTGTTTTGAGTTCTTTGTGAAGCAGTATTTTTAGAGTTGTTTTCCATTGTCTTGAATATTTTTATTTAAAAGATAACATATGACTTGTAGAGGTGGAGAAAATAATTGGTTCAGTGCAAGTGTTCTAGATTACCTGTCTATATTTTCCTAATCTGTTGCCTAAACTATTTCCTTTTGTTTACATTAACAGAGTAAATATCTCTCTAATGGGGGAGTAAAAGAGATGAATAAGCTATTTAACCTGCTAATGGTAGGAACTATAACCACAGCTCCAACAAATTATTTGCCTTATATCCAATGCTACTAGTAATATTATGGGTAGAATATAATGTTTTTGTGTCTCTTTTGTTCCTTGGTTTCTCATTATATCGATTTAGAGTTTCGTGGCCAAACACAGAGAGTCATAGAGAGCAAAAAACAAGGTAAACTAAAAATTAAAGCAATACATAAACACATTTTACACGAAAGGAATGTAGAAAATTTTATTATTTGGGTATGTCTGCCTTTGTGTTTGTGGTTGTTCCTATCTTTGTAAGAAGGTTTAAATTATGGTATGTCTAGCTTCCATACAAATTGGACATCTCAGTCTGAGCAAATTTTTGGACAGAAACCTATACTGTAAGTAACTGAGAAAGGGGATAACTAAAAGAAGTAGTATTCAGCAATATATGAGGAAATGTGCCTACAATCTATAGTTAATTTTTAGTTAAATAGTAAGGTCGTTAGGCAGGCTGAATTTCTTCTTGGAAGAAAAAAAGTGTTTGGGATAAAAAAGAAGATGAGGGATAAATTTTTTAAGGAGTTAGACAGAGTCATTCCAGCAAGCTCTTTCCTTTGGCTGTCCAGGAGACAAGCAAATGTGGAAGCTGAATTTAACTCAGCTAGACAGATACTGGGACTGAGTGGCTCATAAGCGCTGCAGGTAACTTAGATGCTGACAGAAGAATATTCAACAAATTTTTAAAAATGCTCATAAATAAGCTTTAATATGTACTCAAGAAGGATTTTTTAATTTTCCCTCTCATTTCTGCAGGGGATAAAAAAGGTAAAAGAGGGTGTCAGATTTCTAACTGATAATATACAGCCAAAGGATCCTTTCGGAAGATCCGACCCCCACCCCCACCCCCCAAAATGACATTTGCTTAGGGATGCCCACTATGGTAATGAAATAATGTTGTGCTCAGAGGAGGCAAAGGGAGGACAGCAAAATATACAATTTACTTATTGTGCATTAATAGGGAGCAAAACAGAAGAACTTGGTCTTACTTTGGTTTGTATAACTGTCAACCATTAGGACTATGAAATGATACATTTAGGTAGTAGTAGAATAATTGTGAGACATGGATGAATTTCACATCTCCTCAAAGAGGTGAAATTAGAAGATTAACTGCTAAATAAGGTAAAGTCCTCCAATATTAACTTTTTATCTTTTATATCAAAAGCAGTTGTCTGCTACAAACATGTGGTTAAACAAATAGCTATCATTTAGATTGATATTTATTATTTCTAAACAACCAAATTGTTGTGAGTACAAGAAATAACGGACAAGGCTGCACATTCCAAAAGAAGAAAAAAAGCTTCACCAATTTTCCAAAATTTCTTATCGTGATAGCTTTAAGAAAAAGAATTTGGCAAAACATGAAGATCTGAATATAAGAATTGGGATACACACACACACACACACAAACTTTTGAGAAACTGTGAAAGAAAAAAAAAAAACTTAACCACAGATTTATTTCTTGTTTTCATCCAAGTAACCAGGGAGGTTGCTAATGGGAGGTATGCCTCAGAGTATGTATATGTCTGTGAAAATATTGGAACAAATGAATGCTTTTCTTCAAGTTATTTTATTTCAATTCTAAGCCACAAGTTATAAACTTTCATCAAAAATGGTAATCTATTTAAAATCAGAGCTATGTGGAATGTTTCATGTTTATGTATAACTTTCATAGTAGACCCTCCTACACAAGGAAAATAATATGCCCAAATTCTGTTATTTTTACAGTATGTAATATATCAAGTACTAAGCCCACCCATCAGTTTCATATTCTTTAAATAGATAAAATGAAAAAGGAATGGGAGAAAAAAATGAAGACACTTTGAAAAAATGATTTTTTAATTCCTCTCTTTTGGAGGAAAAGACATCTGAAAAACTTAATCATGATGCATATTCTAATAAGACTAAAAGGAATTTAAAGGAAAATATGCATCGCATTGCACATTCTGAATACTTTATTTTTCCTCTCTGTTATACTCCAATAGAAAGCTAAACTAATTGGGGAAGGAAGAAGCAGGAGTGGAGGTGGGGAAAGAGGTGGGTGGTGATAAAGAAGGAAAAACACAGGCTTGATCGAAAAGTATTTCAGTGATTTAGATTAATCAGATATTGGGTTCAAAAGAATTCAAGTCAAAAGGCAATTATATTTCCATCTTTTTCAGTGCTAGCAACAAATCATTCCTATTTACAGAGCATGATAATACAATAGGAAGGTGGCATCACTTTGAAAAGAGTGCAAAAACACAACAAAAAGAGATGAGTTCTGACTATTATTTTTCTCCCCAAAGGAAGAGTTCCCACCATTTCAAGTATTATGAAAACTCAGTAGCCTAAGATGCAGAGTATTGTGGTAGAAAAACACTTTAAGGTACAACCATGTCACTTCAAAAGAAGCTAAGTAGCATTCTTAATAAACAGGCCAGAAAAACTAAATTATTAAGGCCTCTTTTCACAAAATATTGGAAGTAAATTGGGAGGTAACAATTTATGAAACTTTCAATTGTGAAGTGTAAAATGATACTAAAACCAACATTTCCTAATTTAAAAGTATAAAGATAACAAAAAATGAAGTTGGGAACATTTAATATGTGATAGGCACATAATCATGTCCAGTTCTGTTTAGAGGGAGGATCTGCATACTTTTTAACAACATTTGGAAACAAAAAAGAAAGCAGACATATGTCAAATTATATTTTTAAGGCTTCCTCAGGAGAATTGATTCTGTAATAAATAAAGAAAACAATTTATTAAAATAAAGTTGCATCAAGCTACTGTTAATATAATTTCTGCTGCTTAAGCTTTTGAAATTCAATAATTAATTACCAATTCCTACAAAACTGAAAAGGAGTTAAGATAAAAAAATGTAACCCACAGATACCAGTACTCTGAAACTTAATCTAGAAGCAATTGGCTGAAAAAAATGTAGGGTTTTTTCATGTCCAGAAGCATTTAAAATTTCTCTAATACTTGAGAAAACCTAAGAACAGACAAAACAAAGTGTATGAAATATTTTCTGGTTAAAAATGCATGGTTTATAAGAATATCTAATGTCTTAAGCTAGAATATTTCTCAGGAGGGTGATTTTTAAAACATCCCAAAGCAATATGCAAAATTATCAGATGATGATAATCAGCTATCAATAAATACTTAAGTACTACAGGATTTTCTGATATTTATACTATGGCTCATGTTAGCCTTTGTTCGATTCACACTTACCTCATGAAATTTTAGTTGACCCCACGTTTTCTTTGTAATTATTATTTTAATTAAGTATATCAAGAAACTTCACTTGAAATACATTAAACCTTTCTGATAACCACATGAGGCAGTTAATAAATTTTGTGTCCAGAAATTCCTAAACTCATAAGGCTCACCCAGCATAGCCTGATTTGGAATGATGACAAGTATTTCAGTGCCTAATGATTTACTGAGAAGAGCATTAAAGCAAAAGACAGGTGCTGAAAGTTCTATTTTTTTTTAACTTCTTCATAACTTGGTTGAACATGATAGATTAGCTAGCTTATTGATTTAGGAATGATCAGTAGTATTGCTTCTCCTAAAGGAATATTATAAAGTTTTATTACAGATTTGAAATATGATTTCCTGTGTAAATGTGTACAAATGTGTAAGTTTGACTTTCTTCAAATTTCTATCTTCGAAATATCCCTTCTATGTACACAGGAGAGCTCAACTTTGCAGTTCCCCAAGAATCTAGTGACTGACTTTACGCATATGCATTTATATTGCTAGAGAAGCAATAAAGTATAGTAGTTGAGGGCATAGATCTGAATTAAAATAACATGCCTTTTATGAGCTATGGGTTTTCAAAGTTACTTAAACTGACTGTATCTGCATTTCTACATTTATAAAAAAGAAGGTAATACTACCAATTTTAAGGTTTGGGTGAGAATGCAAAACACTTAGAAAAATGCCTGACAAATAAAAAATACTCAGTAAGTGTTAGCAGAGAGCATTATCATTATATCATTTCTCAGTGTGAATGCTTATTTCTGCCATGGACCCTTCAAGGGTGAAATAACTATGTGCTCAGTGAATGGCCATTTCTGTTCCTTTCCCTTCCCATCAAACTTTGTTTCCCAAACTTCATTAATTCAATTACTGTGTTTGTGGGATTTTTCCATATTTCATATATCACATAATACTTTTATAATTATATTATTTATACTTAACTGACTTTATTTTAAAAGAAAATTCTTTCATATAAATAGTAAGTGATTTTGATGTGATAATTTTTCTTCTAGTAAACTTTAAGTTTATGTAAAAAGCAATTAAAATAAAAACATCCATAAGCTAAAGTCATCTCACATACTCTCCTGGCACTATGTGTACAACCCACTTTGAAACAGAGGAAAGCTTTCTGTGGGTGTGTGGAAGAGAGAATGTAGAGGATGGTAGCCCACTGTGTCCATCCAAATTCTAGCAGAGGTAGGAAAAAAGAGGGCATGAACTTGGCCATGGAAGAAATTGGAAGACTAACAGGTGAATGATAGGTGCCTAGTCATCAACATTGTAGAGACATTTACTTGCTAGTACTTTATTTAACATTGAAAGCTTGAGGTGCTTCATATACTTAAGAGAATGATTTTCACCCCAAGACTGTAGATCCAACAGGATGTCAAGGAAATGGAACAAGAAAGCTCCCCCACCTCAGAGCTCTTCCACCCTTATAGGTTAAGTATACAGCATATATATTAAATTTTTAGTGAAGATTATAAATCTTAGTATAATGAGTAACATTTAAAAGTAGTGTCTAAATGTATCACAATATAAAATAAATTTCTTGTTCCTTAAGAGATTTAAATACCAAATAGATATACACACATATCTATACACACATATATACATATATATCCACACATACATACATATATATATATTCACACACATATACACATATGTGTGTGTTCTCCCACTGCTGAGAAGAAGCCAGTATATCAATGGAGGGATGAAGTTTTGGTTTCTAGGTTCACTCTCTCATTAACCAGCTATTCTACTTTTTCAGTTTCCTTATGCAGAAGACCTTTCATTTTATCAATTGAACATCAACTATTGTTATCTTATTTAGAGTAATAGTAGCAACTGTAAAATTCTCCAAAACAGATAATGGCTCCAAGAAATAGAAGTGTATTTCTCACTTACATAATAGTCCAAAGTAAGAATTTTCTACAGGAACTCTGTACTATCTTGCAAGTTTTCTGTAAATATAAAATTACACAAAAATAAACAGTTTGCTTGAAAAAATGAGTTTTCCTGGCCTATTTTTCGCTTTTCTCCATATGTGATTCAGAGACCCAGGCTCCTACCATCTTGTAGTATCATCTTCTTCTAGAGCCTCATTTAATATTAATTCCTAACCAGTATGCAAGGAAAGAGAACATGAAGGGGACGCACTCATTTATTAGCAGCTTTGGTCAAGGAGTGGGTCCCATTGTTTCTGCTTTCATTCCATTAGTATGAACTAGTCATGGTCACTCCTAAATGCAAGGCAGGCTGAGAAATATAGTCTCCATATGTGCCCAAGAAAGAGAGGACAGAATTTTGCTGGACCGACAACAGACTCTGGCACACTTCTCCCTGTCCTTCACCTTAGATCAATTTGCAACTGTCTTCTAACACTTAGAAAACATTCGTCTACCTCTGCAAGGGAGACCACCAAAAATCCCATCCAGTTGTAGCATCCTGTTCAAATTACAGTCTCTGGTAAACAAACAGCCTCCCTTCATCAGGCCCAGATCCATCCTGGTGGTCCAGTGATTAAAAATTTGAAATATAAACTCTGTCCAAATTTCTCCACCAGATCCAATAGACAATGGTAGAGCAAGAAATGATAACTGAAATGAAAAACAAACAAACAAAAAAACAACAACAGAAAAACAACAACAAAAACCCACCTCTCATTTGGAAATGGAAAGAATCATAAACAGATAGCAGTCACTGGCCAAAACAATGATTAAATCCTTCTGGGCAGGCCCTGTGAGGGCTCTACCTGGCAGTATAGAGAGTCACTGGCTCTGCTTTGTGGGAGATTCCCAATGCCCATTGTTGTCCAAGATTTCTGGCTCTGCTTTCTGGAGGCCTCTTCCTTCTCCATTATCCCCCATGGGCTACTTGTGAAGTGGACATTGGTGTTTATGGCCTTCCCGGAGATTGTGCTGCATTTAGAATCAGTTCACTTTCTATGAAGCAAGTATGGGGCTCAAAGATTTTTAGAGTCACGTGTTTTTTTGGCCAGGCTTCTGGTTTCTTTGGTAATACAATTCCTTCAAAATCTTAGTAGGCATTGATCTAATTCATTCAGCTAGTTATATGTGCCAGTAACCTCAGCAAATATAGCTAAAGTTCTTTTCTAGACATAGAACTTTTCTCAGGCCTCCTTTATTTCTGTGTTTCCTTGCACTCATGTCTCTCTGTCTCTTTGTCTCTTCCCTTTATATAAAATACTGGAATATTCTTGTTTAGGGAAACAGTTTTATTAATTATAGCCTCTGTATAATATTTCTAACAGTACAAGATTTAATGATAGATTCTTTCTCTTTTTTTTTTTTTTTTTTTTATAGAAGTTGCTTATGATACTTGTTTAAGAGAAAGGGAAATAACACCTTTTTATTTGTTCCAAAAGCACTTACAGAGAAATTTTTGTGCATTTACATAAAATTGAACAGTAGTGGAAGACATGAAAATTAAAAGAATACTGTTTCTGAAAAACTTCAGATTGTCATAAAAATAAAGTGTTTCAATAATAAATATTGTGTTCCAGCTACTAGTGCTGTGTATCAGATCATACCAAAACATTCAGGATTGTAAATTGCCATTTTATTATGCTTACAGGATCTTTCAAAATTTAGGTAAAGTACGGTGGGCCTAGCTCTACTCCATGATATTTGGGGCCTCTGCTGGGAAGACTCAAAGGCTGAGTCTTCAGGTAGTCTTTTCACACACGTCTGGTGGTTGATGCTAGCTGTTTGCTGGAGCCTTGGCCAGTCTGTCAGCCAGAAAACCTCTGAGGCCTCTCCTAGTGGTCACTCTGTGTGGGGTAATTTGGGCTTCCTCCTAGCATGGTGACTGGATTCTAAGAGTGAAATTTCCAAGAGAAGAAGGGGGAAGTGCATGGCATTTTTATGAGTGAATCCCGGAAGTCGTATTGTGTCACTTCTGTCATACCGTTTCGCTGAAGCAGGCATAAAGAGATGCGCAGGTTCAGAAGGAAAGAACATAGACCTCGCCGTCTGAGGAGAGGCCTGTCATGCATACCTTGTGAGAGAAGCATATGTGAGGTGAAATACTGTTGCAGCCATCTTTGGAAATACAGTGTCCAAAAAATTTACTTGTCATTTTATATCTACTTTATGTACTTTCTTGAGTGAATCAGAATATGGTTAATATCCACTCTTGTTTAATTCTGCTCTTTTAAAATATTTAAAGACTTATTTTTAAAAAGGAAAAGAATAAGTGTCAAATATTATTTTTGCAGATATCCCGGCACAGAAGGAATCATTCACAGCATGTCTTGAAGGATGTCATTCCTCCATTGGAACAATTGGTAAGTGATTATTTCATTCCAATACTGTATTATTTATTTATTGCTACTAAACAAATTCACCCAAAACTTAACAGCTAAAACAAATCACATTATCTCATGTTTCTGTGGGTCAGGAATCCAGGCATGCTTAATCAGAGTCCTGTGGCCCAGGACACTCAAGGTGTCAGCCAGAACTGTGGTTGCATCTGAAGGATGCAAAAGTAAGGATAAAAGTAAAATAAATAAATCTTTTTTAAAAATTGATAATATATCTATGTGCTCAATGTTCTTTTCTAGGTCAGGAAATCTTGGAAAGGTGACATTGGTGAACAATGCTAAATAAAAGAAAAAATAATTTACTAAACTCTTCAGTTTGCAGTTTTGCTCTATGTCTTTCTGTGCAAATATGTGTATTTCTCTGTTCTCTTTCTGACAAACACACACACACACACACACACGTGGAACTACCAATCAATGTGCTTCCTACTCCTGACTTGGGTTTCTCTGGACCCTCTCTTTGAGCACTTGTTTATCTTGCTGTGTCTTGTAAGCACAGATAATATTCAACTTCTATCCCTCAATCTTTATTTAAGTTGAATTTCTTATCTCAGATTTTATTAAAGACAAAAAGGCTTATCTTTCTCCCACAGCTATTAATTGTGTCTCTCTCCAATTGGGCAGACAATGCCAAAACAATCACCAATTCCCCCAAACAACAAATTATAAATAATTTTTAACTTTTCATTACCATTCACACAAAAAAATAGAATTTCCTGAACCTATAAGTTTTTTTTTTTTAAAAAGATTTTATTTATTTATTCATTTATCCCCCCCCCTTGCTGCTTGTGCTCACTGGGTCAGCTAACCACGCCGTGCAGGCGGGCTTGCCTTCACCAGGAGGCCCGGGAACTGAACCCGGGGCCTCCCATATGATAAACGGGAGCCCTACTGATTGAGCCACAGCCACTTCCCTGTAAGTTTTTCTTGACATCAGACTAATTTAACCTTAGACACTTTTTACCAAGATTTCCATCACATATTTTTTCCACACCTCTAGCATTCTACATTTCTTATTCCCATCATGCCCTAGTGTTGTTTCCAGAATCTTCCATATGTTCTGGCAGTAGTTTTCCTTGGCAGTATATATCAGAATGACCTACCATATAGGAAATAATAAACTGTAAAACACTTTATAAAATAATAAAATCTTTTAAGTTGGTTTTATTACTGATTATTTTTACCATTAGGATCCTTGAGCTCATTTATTTCCAAAGTTTATGCTGTATAAATTTCATTTTCTTTATCTCTCATATTCAGGATTTTTCTGAACATTTTCCAGTAATCATGAGACACCTTGGCTTTAGGAGTAATTGGTGAAAAAGTAGTCCATAAGATCTACCTTCTCTGATGAAAACCTTGACTCACTTTACAAAACTGGGGCCCTCCATTACAGATGCTCTAAGAGAAGCCATTACATTTGGTAGCTATGACTTATCTCTTAATATTTCCTTTATAAGGTAGATTTTGATCAGCATTGTTAAAGAGAAGAACGGTGCATTTCTTTTGAATATTGACAAAAAAATCTATTCCCTATTAGAGCCAGTTCACTGACAGGTGATGTCATTTATGCCACATGGAGTGCAAATCCACATTCATTCAGTGGAACAGGTCTAAATCATTTTCTGTGAATCAATGTGATTGCTAAACAAGTGCTATCATGCAGTGAAGATTTAAAATATTAAATATACTACAATGCATTTGCTTCCTGATCTTGTATATTCTATACTGTGATTTTTCATGAGACTTAATTATTTTACAGGCGCTTTCTCTCTAACCTAAAGAAATGTTCAGAAAAAATAACCCTGTTTATGACATGCTAAATCTTTATCCTCTTTATTTTTATCAAAAGAGTATAGACATGTCTATTGGTAACCCTGCAAGAGTCAAAAGCCTGTGGCAAGTTTTAGAGAATATCTCCTACCTTCTGCTAGGAGGATTTTGCAGACAGAGCTCAGAAAGTTGCCATGGCTTAGGGGCAAAGCAGCCTTTTGCAGATAAACCTTAAGTCACAGATACTACCTTTTGGAGCCAGATATCATTTTGTGGATTAATTAATATTTGTAAAGGCTTTAAGGATGAAAGACATTGTGAACAAACTCTTTTCTTATTGTAAAAAGGAGAGTTACTTTGAGAGAATAATTCTATTGATCAGGCTGTGCTTTCTTTAAATTGCAAATATTTCTGCAAGCTCTAAAGTCTTTCAGAATTCTACTTTGGTTAGATAAAATTAGGTTTGTGATATAGCATCACCCCAAATCTTCAAGCTTGTTGTTAGTTAGCAATGTTTTATAATTTAATAATTTTAAATGAACCTATCTTCAAATTCTGTTTCACATGCCCTTCCTTGTCCCATGCAAGAGTGTTTTTAGTATTTGTTGAGGCCATTCCTATGCTGCATACTGTGCTAGGTTTGGTGTATGCAATTCAGGGAGGAAAAGAAGCATGAAACAAGCAAAGGAACCCATAATTCTAGAAAAATTACAAAATGTGTTATGAAGGAAGAAAAATAAGTTTCTATGACAGAAGGAGAACCCACCTTGGATTAAAGTAGCCATGAAAGCACTCTTGAAAGGGGCATTGAAGTTGGGATTTGCAAGATGGTTGGAAGTTAGCCAGGGAAAAAACTAGAAGAAGAATAATCCAAGTAGAAGAAGCAACAAGTGAAAAGGTCTGGGAACAAAGTTGGTACACTTGAAAGAGTTCAAGAATGTCATAGTGGCTAGAATATAGTAAACCATGGAACTAAGGCAGGGAGCATGGTTGAGAAGGAGGCACTGCTCATGTCATGAAGAGTAGTGAGTCATGGAAGGAGTTTGGAAGCCATTGAAGCACAGAAACACGTTGTGATTCCAATGGCAGGCAAAGAAAGAGAAATATATTTCAGTCAAAGACACAAAGAAATAAAACTCAGACAAGAAGAAGAAGGAAACTGAGGAGGAGGAAGGAGAGGTAGGACACAGAAAAGGCCTCTAGAAGACTGAAGAAAGTTCTTGAGGTGCCAAGAGGTGCCTGCATCAGCCTGTCCCCCAAAGCGAACCTGGATTTCTTGTTGTTGACCAGTGTGTTAGCTGACCATCTAACACACTGGCTGCTAGATGAAAGACTCAGGAGAAAGACGGATGGGGTTTCTTAAACATGAATAGCTATTACAGAATGGCATTTTGATGAGTTGGGGGTAAATAAATCAGATACATGTGGATAAAGTTTCCCTTGAAATGCACAGGGAGTTAAAAACGACGGGGAAATGTACTTGGTAAAACACAGAATGTGCTTTGCCAAATCCATCATTTGAAATATACTTCAACACGTTTAGCAGAACCCCCAAAGGCCAACATGTTCTCTTGTCCTGAGAGAGAGAAAGAGAGGGAGAGTTTCCTTGAAAGTGTTGCTTGGCAAATACATTAAAGGGTATAAATAGGTTGCAATGAGAAAACCACATCTAACTCCAAGGTTTGACATCAAGACCAGCTTCTCAGTAGCTTCTTTGAGAATTATTAGTAGCTCCTTTTCTGGTCTCTCCTCATGTTTGACACAGAATTATTTTTCTTTATTAACTCCCCTTTATAAATAATCCTTGTATGCAACTTAAGGATTCTGGTTCACCACATTTAAAGAATATGTACACACAGTAAATTGTGTATTTAGAGTAGGCAAAGCTTCATATCAAATGTCTCTAAAACCATCATATTTCACTCTTGACCTTTATATAAGGTACCTCTAAAATTAATGATTTAAAAAGATTTTAAAAACCTATTAGAACTTTATATAATCTATAGGTAAACTGGATTTTAAGGTGATTTTGTTCTGTTTTTTTATTGTGTTCTGAATGGAATGTGTACAGCAACTCCACACACATGCTCACAATGTCTAATATATAGCAAGAAAGTCAGAGCCAGTATAGAAAAAATTGGAGACTGAGAGGAAGAAAAGCATTAGCACCAAATCCCAAAGAAGAAAGGGGTACAACCTGAAGAGAATGTTCAAAAGGGAAAGCTAATGGAACAAAGAGAGAGAAATATCGATTTCAGTGGGTAACGTGTCCTCATTCTATACTTTTTAATAGAAATCATAAAAAACCCTAAGATTATCAACAAAGTACTGTGATCTATTAAAACATCAGAAGAAGTATACAATGTGTCTGATTATTAAATTGAAAAAATGACTAGATGATGAATCTATTTGAAAATGATAGTGGCCTAGATATAGAGAGATGATTCAAAATTCTCAAGAGGAAAAGCAATCAGCCATCCAGAAAGTTTTATGAGTGACACTAGTTTGGAAGTATCTTAGTTTGCTAAAGGCTGCCAATGCAAAATATCATGAATGGATTGGTTTTTACAATGGATTGGTTATTGTATTAGTCAGGGTTCTCTTGGGAAACAGAATCAGCAGGAGATATCTGTGAATAATATGGAACTCTAAAAGAGTCTCTCACGCGACCGTGGGGACTCACAAGTCCAGGTTCCTCAGGCAAGCTGCAAACCAGGGGCTCCGATAAAAGCCCGATGGAAGGTCATTGATGAGTCTCTGGGAGAAGTTGCCTGTCCAACGACGAGCTGGGAAATTCTCCCTGAATGTTGAAATCACTTCCACTTTTAAGTCATTCAACTGATTGGGTAAAAGCACCACCCATTGATAATGTAATCTCCCTGATTGATGCAGATGTAATCAGCCATCCACGCAGTAAACTCACTGGTGATTGAAGTCCATAAATGCTCTTGTATTACAATTAGCCCAGTGCTTGCTGGAACAAACACCTGGACACAATTACCTGGCCGAGGTGACACATTAGCCTAACCATCACAGTTTTTATGGGAGAAGCTTACAGTTCTGAGTTGTGAAAATGTCCAAATCAAGACATCATCAGAGATGCTTTCCCACCAACGGTTGGCTGCTGGCGATCCTGAACAAAATGGTGGTCATTCTTTGTCTTCTCCTCCAGGCTCACTTTCTCTTCGAGCTCAGCTGTGGGCTATTAGGCATATGGCTTATCTCTTTTCCTCTGGGCTTTGCTGCTTCAGCTTCAGCTGCACTGATGATTCCAGTCTCTGGCCTCTCTCTCAGCCTCTCAGGATTTCTCTCTTTCTGCAGCTGCAAATGATCCTGGAGTCTTCCCTCACATAGCAGGGTAGAATGGCAGCTCTCTTTCTCTGTGTGTCTCTGCCTTTTTCTCCCATTTATAAAGGACTCCAGCAAGAGAACCAACACTCTCCCTGGGTTATGCCTCACTGAAGTGCTCCAATCAAAAGCCCCCAACTGAATTCAATCCAATCAAAGGATCCCATGCCTACAGGAGTGGACTAATTTAAGAACATAATTTTCTGGGATCCACATAAAAGACTCAAACCAACACAGGTGGTTTCACTCTTCTTCAGGGTTGGGGACTCTCTCTGCTTTGTGGGTCCAGAAAATATATTTATCAGTTCAATCAGTGTTTTCAGAGATGATGAGTCCTTGGGGCTATCTCACAATAAACAAATTCATATGAGTCAGATGTATAAAGTATAATTCTGACATATAACTTTATAACGGGGGATAAACAGATGCTTTATATTTAAGTCACCTACATACTATATCAAAGTAATTAAGAAGTTGAATTAGGGGTTGCCTGTGAGCATGGAATCAGAGGAAGGGGAAAGAAAACTCAAATACATTAGCAGAGCAAATATGGTAAGGCATATGTTTGTGTGGTTCCAGTGTTAAATGCCAATCCTCACTCATCCAAATCAGGGAAAAATTTTACTGAGTTTCAGTTCATTTCCATTTTACAAATATATATATATGTTTTTTGTGTGTGGAATGGTATAGATGAAAGCCAGTTGTTTGCAATTATACCTCATGAATCTGAGAGCAACATGAAACTTTCACATAAAAAATTACAGTGTATGTCCCCACAGTTAGAGCCCTGGATGGTCTTTCTGCAGCTATTGTTGTCATTAATCAAAGGTTGTGTTCTGCTCTCCTACTTGTCTATAGCCTCCAACTTAGAATGATAAACAGGCACTATCAGAGTATCCCACTGCCATTCGTTCTTCTCATCTGTGTCTAAGCATGGTTATGTCTGCTGAGTATTTCTTCAATGCTGACAGTCTGGCTGGCATCCAATCTAGAAAAATTGCTGCTCTTTCTTGCCACTTAATATCAAGTAGGACTTCTAGGGGACATTAGACAAATAGTTCAAGAAACTAGATTTAGCACCTAGAGATTGGTTGATATTTCTTTGGAATGCATACTTTAGGGAGTACTACTGCTTTAAAGAACTTCAATTTGGCTTGCATCTTGGATTGTAACTCCTAAACCTAGGTCTGAAAATATCTGAAATCTTGCAAGTTATTAAAGACCAGACCATGTGAGTCCTGGATGACCAACCTGCTCAACTGTAATTTATAGGTCATTGTCCTTTCAGTCCATAGGATTAACATAAAATAGAAATAGTAAATTAAAATAATTAATAAGATACCTTGTATAAACCCACAATATAAGTACAAATCAATCTTCTGCTTGTACTAATACTTTTTTAACTCACTATGCTGCTTTCTCCCTATAAGAGTATTAGCTTTTTTCATTTCACAGTTCCTTCTTCTTTTAGTGAAATAGGCATCAATAATACATCTCTGTTGGTACTAGATGTATGTCCACCCATGGGTCTTTCTGTGAATATTTTTTGAAAAAAAAAAAAGGCAACATTCTTAGTGGAGAATGCATACATCAATTTTTATGATGGGTTGAAAGGTTTTGTGTCTTTTCAGTAAATAAATATAGGTTTTTGGTAGCAGTATTTCATTTTTATCATAAGAAAGTACAAATAAGACAATAAATTTTGTCTAGGGTTATGGAACACAATTTCTCAATGTACATTCCTGAACAAAGGAATCTCCTCTGTGATGCTAATTTCAGGAGAAAACATATTTTTCCAAACATTTGTAGAAACCAGTGCTGCCCAGAGTTAAACACTGAGATTATTAAATCGATTGTACGGGATAGACAAATAAGATTCCTTGGCACCAAAAACGGGGAGGTGCAGTATCTGTAGAATAAAGTGTGGGAAAATAACGAATCATACGTATCCAGTTACAATAAAAGGCACCATTGAACACCATAGTTCTAAAAATTATTCAAGAAAGCTTCTTTAGAATCTAAATCTCTGAAGATTCTGTGGAGACAATGCTGTCGAAAGGAAGAAAGTTTTCTGGAAGTGTAGCTGTGTTTAAAGAAAAAGACATTGCTATGATTATCATAAATAATCATCATTATTATCTTCACCAATATTTATTCAATCAAATATGTATTCACCAGCTATCTATTGAGAGTAAGTACTATACTATTTATTAAGGATATAACAATATACAAGTCATAAAAGATCTTACCTGTATCTGAGTGAGTCTTGTAAAGAGGCAATTGTTTAATTGATGAAATTTTAGTGGTTTAGGGCAACTCATTTATCCCAAATTTTTCTTCCTTTAACCTATCATATGACAGGGGGCTTTATTTGGATTTTTCCAGGTTCCTATAAAGATTTAAATAAGGATTTAATAATCAATTCATTCAGCCACTCATTTTTTCAAACAATATTTATTATTGTGACTTCTGGTGCCAGCAAGGTCTCTAGGTGCTGGGAATCCAGGTGTGAAAGACATAGTCCTTTGCCTTTAATGAGTTCACAGTGCAGTTATAGGAACAATAAAATAAACAATTACAGTACCATCTGATAAGTGCTATGACAGCAATAAAGACAGAATGCAAATAGAGAGTCAGGACAGGGACACCTAATAGAGATTGCAGAGGGGTCAAGAAAGGTCTCCCTAATATTAGACAGATAAATTGAGTTTTAAAGTAGATTTGGGGGGAAGCAGTTGTGGCTCAAGTGATTGAGCTCCCATCTACCATGTGGGAGGTCCAGGGTTCGCTTCCTGGGGCCTCCTGGTAAAAGACAAGCTGGCCCGAGCAGAGCTGGCCCACATGGAGTGCTGGCCTGTGCAGAAAGCTGGCCTGCGCAGAGAGCTGGCGTAGCAAGATGATGCAACAAGAAGAGACACAGAAGAGAGACAATAAGAGATGCAGCGGACCAGGGAGTGGAGCTGAGGTGGTGCAGGAGATTGAGCGCCTCGCTCCACTCCGGAAGGTTTTGGGATTGGTTCCCGCTGCCCCCTGAGGCAGGAACAAGCAGATACAGAACACACAGAGAGCAGACGGGGAGCACAAAACAACAGGTGGGGGAGAGGGGAGTAAATGAATAAATAAATCTTTAAAAAAATAAAATAATATAAAGTAGATTTGGGAGTTTGTGAAGAGAAGAAATGACAGACGGAGAGTATTACAGAGAAAGGAAAGGCATGGCAGGAGTGTAATCCTCTGATATTAGGCAGGTGACTTAGCTTTTAGTAAATACTATGTGTGTGGGGGACGGAGGACGTGTTGGCAATTCATCAAGAGTGAAAAGATGGAAAGCAGGCTAAGGACTTGGGATAGGGGATGTGCGGTAGACATGGGAAAGTAGAAATTAAAAGACTTATGTTATACACACTTTGCTGAGCTCCACAGAAACTTCTGTGGAGTTATAATGAATTGTTGAATCTCCTTTAGGAAATTGCAGCTGTATTGGCAATGAAAGTCAATGAACACAAATAGGAAAGGGAGTCAATCCACATCGTAGAAGAAGATAATGAGATACTACAGTGTATCTTGGTAACCGAATGAAATCATGAAATGCAGTTTTAAATGCCATCCATGGTTCATTTGGCTTGGTTACCTGATTCCATTGAATTCTTCCTATTCCCTGACTTCAGTGGGTACATGGAGAAGTGGGGATAAGGGGTGAAAAGGGAGAACTTTTAAAAGATGGTAGATAAAAGAAAGAAAGACATTAAATTGATCTTTGTTTTATCATTTTTAATCAGTTTTGTAAGAGAGTGACTTCAATGCTCAGGAAAAAAAACGGGAATAGAGGTATTTCCCTATATGGCAAATCATTCACGTTCCCCTTTGTAATCTGTCTTTTGGAAATTTAACTGCTTGTAATGACTATGGCCTTGCAGGCACTTCCCGTAAGCTATATATGCATTTTAAATGAGGTTCTATGACTGGAAACTTCCATAACTGCAATGACTCTTGGAATGCATAGGTTCATTCAGACTAATAATGCATAGTTGTTTGTCACAGTTTTAACATATGTATTCTTCTTGCAGATGGTTGAAAAAGAAGGCTATCTTCAAAAAGCAAAAATTGCAGATGGAGGAAAGAAGCTAAGGTAATAAAAGTTCTTTACTTTAGTCTTGTATAACTATGCTAGTTGTTCACATCCTTAGTTTGGATTGCTGTTATTGTTTGAGTGGGAAGGCCCTATGGTACAGTATTATAATAATCCTTTCTGTTATCACCAGGATCAACATTATTTCAAATATAATTATGGAATTTTCAAAGAAAGTGCTATATTCTATATTCCTGCACATATAAAACATATAAAAGGAGTGTTTCATGTCCTCCCGGGACTAGAAATCTAAAAGAAAAAAAAAAGAGATAATGGATCTTGATTATGGGGAATAACAGTTTAGGAGATAAATAGACTCATTTGCTGTATATAAAAATCTCCCTATATTTCAATGGGAGCATAATTTTTGAAGGATGGAGGTTTTGGTATATATCATTCATATATGAACATACATAAACAATAAAGCATAGAGTGAAAATTGTGAATTTACAAAACTAACATGCATATCATCATACAAGGCTCCTATACATCTCCCCACCACCAACACCTTGTATTGTTGTGAAACAATTGTTACAAACTATGAAAGAGCATCGTCAAAATATTACTACTAACTATAGCCCATATCTTACATTTGGTGTATTTTTTCTCCAACCCACCCAATTATTAACACCCTATATATAGTATTATATATCTGTTATCATTCACAAGAGAACATTCTTGTATTTATCCTGTTAACCACAGTCTCCCACTATTGGATTCCCTGTGTTATAAGGTCCCATGCTTTCTACAATCCAAGTGTACACTCAGCAGCTATCATTTTAATCATAGAGTTATGCAGACATTACCTCAGTTAATTTTAGAACATTTTCATTACTCCAAAAGGAAAAATTCTATGCCCCCTGTACCTCCCCTATTGTTGTCCCATAGAATTGAAATATCTTCTTGCCATTGTTGCAAAATATTATATTTTTACTGTTAAATATGTCCATAAGTTACATTAGCTGTAATTTTCCTGTTTATCACCATATTCTTAATACTTTGTAAAAGAAGAGCATTCTTATATTTATACTATTAACCACAATCTTGATCTACCACTCAAATCACTATATTATACATTCCCTACATTATTCTCTAGTTTCTGAAGGATGGAGGTTTTAAACTATATCTGTGAAAGTAAAATCATTTGCCAGATAAAAAGTTAGGGGTTTACTGCATTTAGAAACAAGATGAATGCAGGGTAGATGAGAGAAATCAGAAAAGGTAATAAGAAGACAAAACAACAATAACAACAAATTCCTTGAGGTAAAAATGAGGTTGATAAAAGGGTAGAGGAAAAGGCAAGACATGTTATATCTATGAGAAATTTAGAAATAAATGCATTAAAGAATTATCTCCATTTTAGAATATTTGCTAATTTATTTTGTATATTTTGGGTCTATTTATATACTTTGCTTTGTGCTAGGTTATATGCAAGCTACAAAGATTTGTAGAAAGTGTTCAAATTGGGAGATAAGGCATTTGTTCATAAATGTATTACTAACAAAAAGGCCACATAGGATGTGAATATTCTCGCTGTCCTGATTTTGTGGTAATCAGGGTAGGCCAAACATTTGCTGTATTAGAAACCATGCATGTGTCCCTAGACCTAGTTTTTCTCCCTAGGTCTGATTTTTAGAATGCTCATGATAAACTAAGCCTGATTTATTATATGACCATCCTGTATGGGAAAAGACTGTAACTCTGGGTATCTTTGGTCAACCTTAAGAAATATAGCAGGGGGTTGGACGTGGCTCAGATGGTTGGGCCTGGGTTCGATCTCTGGGACCTCCCGGTAAAAATGAAAAAAGAAAAATATAGAATGCGTGTGGGCCACCAGGTCCCGTGCATGGGTGCGCTGCCAGGTTCTGCAAGCCACGCAGCAAGATGATGATGTAACAGGAGAGTGACACAAGGGAGAGCCAAGACCAGACGTACTGAAAAACCAGTAACTAAGGTGGTGCAGGCAGTAGGATGCCTCTCTCCCACATCAGAGGTTCTGAGGATCAAATCCCAATGAAGACAGGAGGAGAAGGATAAGAAGAGAGGGCAGGAAATGGTCACAAAGAGTTGCCCAGCGAATGGACACAGAAACAGCAAAAACGGGGGGTGAAAATGGATAAAAGTAAATAAATCCTTTAAAAAAATGTATAGGGGAGGAAGATGCAGACTGTAGTTAGTAGTAATACTTTGATGATGATCTTTCATGATTTGTTAACAGATGTTTCACAGCAATGTGGGGTGTTTGTGGAGGGGTGATGTGTGGAAGCCCTGCATCATGTTATGTTTGTTTGTTTTGTAAGTTCACGATGTTTACTGAACACTTATAGTTTATGTATGTTCATGTATGAATGATATACTTCAATAAATTGTTTAAAAAATAAAAATAAATAAAAACATCAATTTTCATGGAAAAAAAAAACCATATAGGGTAAATGTACTAATTAGATATACAATGGGATATCTGTTAATTCTATAATACAATTCATACTAGAATAATACTGACCAACACTAGACAATAAAATATGCTTTTGTTTGCTAGCTATGATGGGATATGTATATATTTATTTAAAAGATATAAAATTGGAGGAAAATGTCTTCCACAATTTCACTACTCAATATAGCTATTTTAATTTTAAATAACAAGCTCTATTTTCTGCCCATGTTTTGTCTTTTTCTGAGATAGCAGTGAGAGCCTCTGAATCCTATCCTAGACTTTGGTACAGCTACAAGATCAAATATAAGACTGCCTTCGGAGCCTGGTTGAGTCAGACTGGGAAAGGCTCCAGGAAGGATTTTTTGGTTTTTGACTAGGCCAGCCTAAGTGCCCTCCTTTCCCCTAGGCCTTCCTCCTGATCTTGCCATGTCATAGAAAGAGTGTGGAGTGTGCAGCAATGCCTCTTATCAAGATAAGTAAGTCCAGACTGTTTCTTAACTCACCACCCATGTGGATAAAGAAAGTCCAAAGAAAGGCAGAAGGAGACCCAAGGATTTATCTAGATTTGTTCAGTAGAGCTTAGTAGGAAAGAGTAGGCAACAGCATTGGTTATCCTTGCTCTCTGGCCTCATGTATGAAAGAGGAGGAGATGCAGAGAAGGAATTCTGAGAAAACAAGATGATACCCCTGCTACAGTCATATTGAGAAGTATCCTTGGCCATAAATCAGTAGTAAACCATCATTAATCAATTTTCTCCCCCAAAATGGTGCCAAAAGACAGGGCTCTCCCCTAGCCAACATACACAAATGAATTCTTAGTTCCAATCAGTACAGATAACATTTTAAATTTCTTTTATTTGCTGTTATTTCAGTCTGTTTGCGTACCATTTCTGTATTCTAGTCTGAGTTTATATAAACATTAGTTTGTGCTCTTTTATTACTTCAATCAGTTTTCATTCCATTGTTCATTCTTTCTGTTGTTTTCAATGATAGTTATATACATTTAGTTTTGATTTTTTTTTTTATCTCAGTTGCACAAAATTGCATTCATTAGATTCCTCAATTTGTGGACTTGCATCATCATATTTTAGGCAAGACCCATAACTAGTTTTATTTTATTCTCCAAGCCTCACTCCATTCCCTATAGTCATCTGTTCTAGTATATTTACTGGGTGTTCATTAAATACATTCCCTATATATTTATTTTGCTATACAGGTGGTATTCTAAAATATAGTATGTAATTGCATTTATGTGAATGTGGCTAAACTGCATAAACATTTTGTGTTATAGACTTCATTCTATTTTCTACTAGGTTTACTCAATGCTAGTGTTTGGACGTCTATATATGATGCTTTGTTTAAAACTAGTTCATTTCTTCTAGCAGCTGCCCATTTTGCCACTATGGACATATGCCAAATTCAACTTATCCAGACCCCCAAGAGTAGACACATAAGTAGCCTCTAATTTCTTTCATCCAAACATCAATCCAATTAAACACACATTACATATCTCCTTACAAACCTGTGAAGGATTCTGTCTGAGGACATAACCCAGGAGTGAAGGACTGCTTGATTGTAAGGCACACACATTTGTAAATCAACTGAGTGCCACAGCAAGACATCTCCCCTGAACAAGTGCACCCTCTGCAAGGCAGAAGAGTTGCCATTTCCCCATAATGTCAATATCACACAGCATTATCCTGCTCTCTCAATTTTGCCACATTGATGGCCACTGAATGTTATCTCAGTGTTGCTCTTATTTTTATTTCTCTGATTAGTATTAAATTTGAACATCACTTCATATATTCAGAGACATTTATGTCCTGCATTCTGAGAATTGCCTATTCATAAATTTCAACTGTTTTCTATTGAGTTCCTTGCTTTTTTCTTTGTCTTTTTTTCTTTTTGCAACTTGAAGGAACTCCTAATATATTTGAAATAGCAATACCTTTTCAGTTTTAAATGTCTCTTCCAAGTCTCTCACTATTTACTTTGCCTCAATGAGCAGAAATCTTTAAACTTGATTGATATTTTTCTGTAATTTTCCTCTTTATAGTGATTTAAAAATTTTTTTTATCATAAACACTTTACAAATTGAACATAGTCTATATAATCACCATGTTTAATAACATGTAATATTACCCCACAAGTATGGAACTATAACATACCAAACAATTCTCACTCTCTTTTTATTTTATTTTTTAGTTATTTCCAAATTATAAAAAAAGTTGTAATTGCAGTAATCCTCCTTCTTAGCAGTTTGTTTCTTTATATTTTCTAAAGATAAATGCTAGACCTCGGATTACTTGATTAAATTATGTGACCATTTTTTTTTATGAGTCTTATTAGGTATTTCTAGATTATGTGCCCAAGAGAGTCTATTTTTTTCCACTAGCGATGAAAATGGTCAGTTAAGTCATAACCTTTAAAAATTGTATAGTTTTTATCCCTTTGATAATTCTGTAACTGTAAAATAATGTACCATATTTGTTATAATTTGTGTTTCTTTGGTAAAATTTAATAGCCTTTTCCCCCATTTATCAAGGCTTTATAACTTTAAAAAAATTTTAATGAGTTAATAATTAGTATAAATAGATGCTTACTCTCTCAAACACCTAGTTAAATGCTTTACCAGTAATATATAAATAATACTATAATATAGGCTCTGTTACTTCTTTCTATTTTACAAATGAAGAAACTTGGCTATCTTTATTAACCTCTCCTTTCTGCGAAATCTTTCTGTACACACAGTTAGTATCACAGAATTTAGCCCTGTCTTCTGTTTGAAGTATGTTAGTTTTGTCTCCCTTGATAGATTATAAACTGTTGAGAAGAGGGGAAAATGTCCTTTTATTTGGTGTCATCAACAGTAACAAGGTCTTCAATTGTCACTTAATAAATATTATTTTATTAACTTCTATAAAGTTTTTTTACTCAAATCCATTATGGGTTATCCACATTGTGGATTGTCCTCATTTTCCTCCTTTGCCTCCTTTTCCATTTTCTTTATGTTATATCTGCTCTTTTTCATACATTCTCTCTTTCCCTCCAAGAAAGTTTGGACCAAATTCTGAATATGAATAGGAAAGTGTGAAAGAAAAAAGGGCTTCTTCGCTAAACCTTACATTGTGAAGGGCCTCATTCATTTAGCCATATTTTGCAATGAGTTTAGACAAATTTCTCCAATGATACATTGACAAGATTGAAAGCAGAATATATCCAGCATTCCAATGAAAGTTTTAAGTGTAAATAGTGAAATTATACCTCAGCTTTTCTGATGAACTTAGGAATTTCTTCATTTGGGGAATTCCATCCTCAGACTGAAAGTAAGCTAGGCCTCTCTACAACTCTAAGAAACTATGGTAAAAATTAATCTTCAATACTAACTTTATAAAGGATACCTGACAGCATATTTATACTATCTCTTCCTCTGCACCTTTAACTTCCTAACTTCCCGTTTGTCTCCTTTCTGGCTCTGTACATCTTAAATACATATAAATATATATAAATATATAAATATACAATAGGTAAATATATATATATTTAAGTATTGTTCCTCAGAATGGAGTTCCCTTGGGCATGATACCAAGGAGCCCACCTAATGTGAACTTAGTTTTTCCTTAGCTCTTTCTGCTCAAGATCTCAATAAATTCTTCCAGCCTGAATCTGTCTTTCTCTATTTTTGTGATAGGGTAGTGGGGACTGGAATGAAGTTTTGGAGAGTATGGCATACAGAGCATAATTTGTAATAGGTTGCTTTAACTTCATTCTTTCCACCATATGCTGTTACAATTTCCAACATCTGATAACCCTTAGTTTTTATAAAGTTTTTATGTTTTTGCAATACCAACAGAAATGTGTGAAGGTATAGCTCACACAATGTCTCTTTGACCCACTCTTGATGGTGGTAAGTTACAGGAAGCTTAGACTATGAAAGAGAAGAAATAAGTGCCTAGATCTACCAGCTTGACAAGGAGTCAGAGCATTTAACAGTGTCTGAGGGGTTCTGTCCTAAATCAGTCAGGAAATGAATCACTTTCATTCCTGCCACTGGTGCAGAATCCAGTCAAAGCCAGCATGACCAAATCAGGCACAAAGAAGAGAGTCGTTAATTTTCAAAGTACTCTCTCAATTATATTTCCCTTTTTGGTTTGCCGCTGTCATTACGGAAAGGAAACATAGGATAGCATAGGAGAGGGGACTATAGGCTATAAAGTTTTGATGATACAGCAAATTAATGTGTGAAACCTACAGCTCAGGCTAACTGATTCTTAAAATGGCAATGATTATTCTAAGGGCCATTTTCTATCCAGTTTTCTACAGATAAGCAGTTACAAAGTTGCTCTTATTATGTGCTGCCCTCTGGTGTCCATTTTGGAGAATGCAAAGAGTTTTTGCCAAGCTCACACCTGTGTTACATCTTTTTGCATTTTCCTCTTCACGATTTAGGATTTGTTTCAGGGGAACTCTGTGAAATGTTTTCCTTAGATAAAATGTCCCCGCCAATTGCCCACATTGAAAATAATCACCCTGATATGAATTTAGTTATTCCTCCTTCCTAATTGTAGTTGACACTTTTTCCCCTTAAGATGTGATTTGTTTTGTGTATCAAAAGAATAAAATAACATAAATGCCTGCAAGTCTTGTCACAGGATCTGTTTCCTGCCACCTTCACTCTAATTCACCCCTCACCTGATTTTTATCTGTATGTTTGTGTGGAGTTTGGGGACTGTCAACCTAGTCCTGCGACTTCTGACTTATAAAAGAAGGATATTTCCTGAGTTATTGTGTCTTACATAGCCCTTACATCCATCTGACAGCTTGGTTTTTATCACTCTTTATGAAAAAAAAATAGAAGAAAATGCTCTCAAAGTTAAGTTGCTCAAATGTTGAGGCATTAATTGGCTTACACAGATGGATGAATTTACCTGGTGATAATTATGGTAGGAATGGAAGGCAGGACTGAAAGAGTTGGCAGTTCAGCACTGAAGGCCGTGAAGTGGCCTTGCTCCAAGGAGAAGAGGCTCTAGTATGTCTGAAACAACAGGTCTGTGCCTCCCTCTCTTTGAGCCTATCATGAGGCTCTGCATTGACATGCTCATATGTAATTGTGAATTTATTACTAAGGGGAGTGCTGGATGGCCCCCTGCTCTAGAAATGATACAATGACAAGAGGGTGAACTTCAGAATCCAGATGACTTGATCTAAATCTCATCTTTTTAACGAGTATGCCATTGGGTAGGATACACCCTCACTAAGCTTCAGTTTTCTCATCTATACAATGGGGATATCATCCACCTCCCAGAGTTGCTTGGATGATTTTATATGTTTATGTGTTTATTGTCTGTCTTCACCCAGTTAAAGGTATACACCTTGAGCTTTCTCTCATTGCCTTTATATATTCAGCCCTTAAAATTTTGTCTGGCAGGTGGTAGAAAATCAGCAGTTATTCATGGCTGGCATAGTGTTGAAATTGCAGGATGCATATAAAACGCCATGTTCAATAAAACCTGGTGCAAAACTTAGAGTGTTGATATATGTCTGAGAAGTTAGGAAGTCCTCTTAAATGAGAAAGTTCAGGATCAGCCACTAGAATTAAAAGTTAGAAAAAATTGCCTTAACCTGGAAGTGTTAGATAAGATTTTTTTAAAAGGCAGCTAGGAATCACATATCAAATCACTAGAAAACTAGGAACAGAGGAGGGAAAAGCAGGAGGCAGGTGCTTCTCTAGTCCTTGTTATTGAATAAGAGCAAACACAGAGCAGGAGGATGTTTTTAAAAGTCTAGGATATGACAGTCTTGAAATTTGAGAACCCATATATTCTTATGGTTGTAAAACCCTTAATGAGCACCCATTAAATGTCAATGTTGTGCCAAGGACTGGAAAACCTGTGGGAAATAGAAAAAAACTCTATGAGGATAAGAATGGTATCCATCTCTTTTGGGGAGCTAGAGGAATAAAGGGGCTTTCTTTTGGCTCTGAAAACTACTCCAGTCCTATAAAGGGTTATTTTTAAAGGTTCATCAGAAACCTGACAAAGCTCTCCAAAGCGTATAGAAATTTGAAAGACAGTCATTCATAATGATTTGGTTGCATATGGAAACCATTAAATATTCAATTTAGGGCCAAACCTTGCCTATTTATCCTTTCCACACTTTCTCCAGAGCTGACAATGTCTTCCAAGAGACCTACTGCTTTAGAGAAACTGGGTGAGAGAGCTACTCCATTGTTGTCCTAAGAACTATGGACAACTCAATCAGCCAAGGGACATCAGAATGAGGGGTGGACTGGCCAGATATATTATGGGAAAGAGTTGAGTTTCTAGAGGAATCTGTTCAGAGAGAAAGGCCAACCTGTCATAGTTTAAAAGTTATCTCAGTTAGGGCTAAGTCTCAAGTACTCCTAGACAAAAGGATTTTGACACTTCTTCTGGTTTTATATTCCTTACTGAAAGCAGATGAGTCCCTGTTAATTAAAGACCAAAATAATCCTTAGCAGGAAACAGACAGAGGTGCTACCATGGTTATGATACCCTTTTTCTAGAATGAAATCAAGATTGAAAATGTGGGGTCATGTTGAGTATGGTTCCTTATGAGGAACTGAATTACACATCATCTTATTCCTTTAAATCAGTGCAACCTCTAAAGGGTAGAGATCTTGGGAGTGGGCCTTTGCCTGAGCCTTCTAATTAGGAACAGGTAATATTGTTAATAAGGTAGCCCAGATGGCAGATGCATCATCACAGGCTATGCACACTGTTTATAATTGGAGAATTGGAAGAAAATCAAACTGTGTCAAAATCTGACATTGACTGTCACC
Source organism: Tolypeutes matacus (assembly GCA_026826555.1). Lineage (NCBI taxonomy): Eukaryota > Metazoa > Chordata > Mammalia > Cingulata > Chlamyphoridae > Tolypeutes > Tolypeutes matacus. The sequence continues at coordinate 35,963,620 of JAKSZT010053928.1, read as the reverse complement.
TTAACCAAGAATATTACTGCTTAATCCTTAAGGAAAGAAAGCATACCATAGTAAACACAGGCTTTGATGTCAGAGAAATTAGGTTTGACTCTTAAACCTAGGTTGTATTCTTAAGTAAGTCACCTAAACTCTTTGAACCTTGTTTCCATATTAGTAAATGAAGACATTAGTACTTTCATCATTTGCATATGTGTTATGTGTGTGTGAAGCTAGGGACTCAAACATGTACTCATTATTAAAATAATTTCTACTAATTATTATTTTAAAAGAGGTCATGGGAAAACAGAAATGAAAGAGGGTGTCTAAAAGGGTGTTAACAGCATTTTATTCTTTATTTTAAAATGAAATTCTTTTCAAACAATAGAGTCCAAGCCTTGGAAAAAAATTTCACTTTTATTCTATTATAATAAAGACTAGGTAGTTTATAAATTAAAAAACTGAAGAGCACTATACATAAGGTGTCAGAGCAGTTCCTATTACTAAGCTTCCAAGACTTGTAGTTCCTACCCTTTCAGTTTGTTCATCTGATTTCACCTCTAACAGGGAACCATTCACAACACTTCAAAGTCTGGATAAAGAACAGTGAGATAATTGAATTTCATGCAACCTCTATTCTAAACAGTCCAAGTTCCAAGTTTAAGGAAGATGAGACTAATGCTAATGAGTTCTATAAACGATCAACATCTGAATCAGATTCAAATCAGAACCATTTATCCAGGTCTTACTATACACAAAAAATGAATAAGATAGTGTCCCCCTGCCAGAAGATTAAACATATAGTAGGAGATATAACAAGAAGATTAAATTTGCATTACATATATCTGAAAGTGCTCCATACTCCCTGACCACACCCCATCAAAATAAGGGGTGGTGATAAAAGACTACCAGTCTAGACCAGTGGTCCTTCCAGTGTTTCCCTAGTTTTCCTATCCAGGGCCATTTGCTATTACGATCTGCAGGAACAATTGAAAAATTGTTTCAATTAACCTTGCTTCTGCTACACCAAAAAGAAGGCGAAATGGGCATCAGGGCAAAAGGGAGTGAAACTTCTCTATGGTTTACTTTCCGTTGTATTTTGACATCTTTTCCATCATCTGATTGAAAGAATGATTCTGTTTTGATTCTTGGAGCCACTTATTAAGTGGCTCCAAGGACATAGTGTTCATATTTGTATGTTGGAAAGTACACATTGCTTGTTGTGTTTCTGTTTATCATGTTCTTTTTCAACACAATGGTGTATCATTAAGAAAGCTCCAGGCATGTAAAAACAACCTAATTCTTTTCATAAATATTAACCTTACTGACTCAAAGCTGTTATATCAACCAAGGCACTAGACTCTAAGAGGCAAGTGGAAATAAATTACAAAAAAGATCTAAATTATTTTAACATATTTTGCATAGTTTTCTATTGACCTGGAGAAAGCCTTTCTGTAAACTTTTCTTTAGACCACTTTTTATAAACAAAATTCAAGTATTTTGAGATGATTTTAAACAAGACAACATGACATCATGGGTAGAAATGCATACATGTTAATCTCCTTAATGTAGTTTCCCTTAAAAAAAAAATAGGTAGTCTTCATGACATGAATGCTCATATATTCTAACTCTGTAAGTAATCCATACTTAATGAAAGAAATTTGGTGACACCAAGAAATACAAAGGGAAATGAAAAGCCATATCCATGTCTAATTCAATCATCAACTGAATAAATACCTATATAGTACCTTCTCTGTCCAAGGCATTGTGTTGGGCACAGGGAATACATCTATTAATTTGAAACATTTTCTAGCATTTGGGGGCTTACTTATTAATGGAGGACATAGAGGTGAACAACTTACACAATTGACACAATTGTTTTTTAATTTAAGTGCTATGTAAGGAGGTCATAGAGGAGGCACTTTTGAAGTAGTAACAGTTAGACATCTGATGAATGGGAATTAATTATCAGAAATTGGACTCTTGTTAAAATTTTTTTTTAGATGGATCTAAGATTTGAGGAACTTGTAGTGTAATAAAGAGGAGACTTTTAGGAAGGCCAGTTAAAAATAAAGATGGTCTCCACTCATTCCAAATGTTGCTCACTCCGTATCTAGAAATGACTTATTTAACGGATATACTTTTCTCCTTTTTTTTTTTTTTTTATTCCTAAGGAAAAACTGGTCTACTTCCTGGATTGTTCTTTCTAGTAGAAAAATAGAATTTTACAAAGAACCCAAGCAACAGGCTCTGTCTAATATGGTACGTAGTTCTCTGTTTCTATTGTTATTATCCTTTCAGAAATATTGTCAAATTAAAAGTTTGTTTTCACTAGAAATCATACTAAAGTTTCCAAGCTACCAACATCTGAAAGCAGATGGAGGAAATTACTCAATAAACTTTTAATAAGATGAAGGGAAAATAGAACTTAGTGTCTATTTTATTAAGTGGTGCATTTGGAGAATAATCACAAAATGAAATGAATGGTGAGCAGCTATCCAGTAATGTGAAGGTAACACTTTAAATTAAGGTGCCATTTATAAATGCTTTATTCTTATTTATGAAATGATCACTAAATGCAGCTACTTGCTCAAATAATGTATTATAAAGTATGTTATAAAATGCATTAGTAATAAATGCTTAACAGATGATACTATGGGAAGCTGTTTTAAAGAATATTATAAGGCGTAAATCGTATTAAACCATGTATGTGCATCTTTAATACATGAATTTAAGTTGTTTTCTAGCATGGTATAAAATGCTTCATCCATTAATAAATAATAATAAACTGTTTATAAATGGCACCTTAATATAGGGTGTTACCAATGAGAAAACACTCTAAGTTAACAAAGTGATTTTTTATCTTAGTCTAACTGTGACATTCTCTATATCCAGCAAAGCTTTCCGATTATTTCTTCTGACTCCATCTAATGGAGCTAATACAATTTCTGTATCCTGTAATTATTGCAAAGTAAAATTTGTAGGGTTTCTTCATTTTACCTGGAGGGTTGGGTCTCACATATGGCTACAGAGATCTGACAGTGATATCAAGTAGGAAGGAGCATTTCCGAGCTCACTTGTTAATGGGGCAATTCAAGCCCCAAACCTTGCTGCCCAAACAGCAGAGCTGCCACACGATGTAGAAAAAACGAGTATGCAGCATATCTGACAGCCTACTGATTAGGAAGGGCTCCGGGCAGGAACCAACCTGCCATACCCCATCGGCCTGACGGGCGGCCGGGAAGGGAGTTGCCTGGCAAGAGCTAACCACAATGAACTAATTTATATTTGGCAGGTAATAAAATGATGGAACGTTCTTTGCTGTCCAGCCGCTAGTTGTATTTGCTATGAAACCCTTTTTAAGTAGGAAATAGAAAATCATTTGCTAGGCGATATTTTTTTAGAGATTTTAGTAAGAACAAAAGGAACATTTGGCTTGCTCCTGATAATTGCAATAGCCTTTATCCCCAAGTGGCTTGCTGATTTTGGAGTCTTTGTGAGGTTCAATCTGTAAACTAATTATGAATAAATTAAAAATATATCTCAGTCCTTTGTATTTTTAATTTAAATTTCCTTAGAAATTTGATTTAAGGTTTTGTTTTGCTTTTAGTTTTCGGCTATAGTAAGGTTGAGATAATCTTTTATAAAAAAAAATAAAGTACCCCTAAGGGCAAGACACAAAAGGACTCCCATCCAGGAACAGGTCCCTTTGTCTTCCCTTTGAATGAGTTCTAAGGGGGAAGGTGGGAAATGGAGGAAAGTCTCTTGCATTGCCGCTGCTGAGAAGATGATCTTCTTCCTGCTGAGCGAGAAGAATTCCACTGGAGCAGAGTTTGTGTGAATGTGCTGGGATAATGGGAGAGATTAGATTCAAATTAAAGCATTTGGTTTACTTTTATTTTATTATTTTAATCTCCTCATTCCAGGAGATACAATTATCCGCTGCTTAATTTCATCTAGGTGAGTGAAAACCCCATTTTAGGTTGTAGGCAAAGTTTGCAAGGAAGTGCAACAATTGCATGCCTCCAGTTCAACCTTCAGAATTGTTTTAAATTGACAATAAGTTTTACTTTTAGAAGAAAATGGTTAACATTTTTGGCAGGCCATATTTATTACTTTTGGCCCCGTTTTCAAAGGTCTTATGGTTCCTCCCAGGCACTCACTGTCTTCCATGTAGATTCGGAGCAGGAACTAACGGTGTTTTGTGGTAATGGGGAAAAGAATTATAGATTCCTGTTTGTACAGCAGGAATTGTCTTGCTAGTCAACTTCTTGGATTCATTTCTGACCAAGTATTAAAGTCCTAGTGGGAAAGCCCACATTTACTAATTCCAGCTTCAGAGAAATGATACAATTTTTGCCAGACCTTGATTAAAGATGCTGTGGTTTTAGTTTGAAAGTGATTTATGCTCAAGTTTCTGAATTTCCCTTGCACCCACTTACACATGTCCTGGTGTTCATTGTGCTTATGGGAAAATTCCTTTCCTCCAAAGGGTCAGTAGAAATTGCCTGATTGTGAGTAGAGCATGGTTTAAAAGAGTAAATGGCATTTTAATCTTTAAAGGAATGATCTCTGAATGTTAATGCAGTGGTGAGACAAAGTAGCTAAGAGCAGGGCTTTGAAGTCCTACCACAGAGGACTTGATTCCAGTCTTGCCACTTACTAGCTGACAAAGTTGCACAACTTCTTTGAGCGCCAGAAACCTTATCTGTAAAATGGAGATAGTGGTATCTACCAACAGAATTGGTAGGGAATGAAATTAGTTAATAAAAACAGGAAAAAAAGTAGCCATAAAATAATAGCTATTATACTCTATTATAATATTCTATATCCTATTCTACAGTACATAATGTAACATAATTATACCTTGTTTTTACACTTTATTAGTTTTGCACCTGAATTGATTCAGACATTTATAGAAGAGAGAATATATTAATTCAAGGAACATCATCATGTTCAGCCTCCAGAAAGAGAAATGTGTATCCATAGTCAGCATAAATAATTGTGTCAAAACAATAACTAATACTGGAAATTAAGCCACATATCTGTTTGGGGCTCTAGATATAAACCCGCATGCCCATACTAATTTTTCTGAAGCCCCTGTCGTCCTCCATTGGTTCTTGCACATACCGTTTTCACATTTAATCCAGCGTTTGACAAAGTTGTTCTTGATCCCACATTCCACATTTGGCTGCTTTTCTTTCTCACTAAACTTCTTTCAGTTCATATCTAAGTCAGATTTTTATCAAAAGCAGACTTGCCCTAAAAATAGATAGAAAACCACTTCACTGGTGGTGTATAGGTTAGAAGTTCATAGGCTTTGGAACCTTGGTGACCTTTTAAAGGGAAAGGAGGACTGACCTAGTATTGCCAACAATGTGGTTTTCTTTGTCAATAAAGATATTAACAAGTAGCCTACCATCTACTATCACTATAACTTTATAACAGAAAGAATATTGTAAATTACACTTACTCCAAATGTAGAAAGAATAAAATCTTAGAATAAAAGAGTCTTTTACCAAGAAGAAAAGTTGTCCTCTTTATACATCTGTGTATGTTGTCTCTATTTTGCTCATTTTACCTCACACCAGAGAAAGCTTGCTTACAGCCTGGCTGGCCCTACTGTGAGAATAAGCATTTGAAAACCACTGGTATCCTTATATCCAGATTTCTTGATTATGCAGGAAAGGGTAGTGTTCCTATTGCATTTATATATTCTGATTTGTAACTCACTTTAAATTTTTAAAATGTTTTATTTGTAAAATAATGGAAAAACCATTCTTTTGTAAAACATGAGACATTTATGTATTATTTTAACAAATATTAATCAAACACCTACATAATTACCACCATTGTCAAGAAATAGAAATTGTCAGCCCTCCAGCAACCCCCTCTGCCATCTGCCATTTGTGCATTTGTCATTACAGTAACTTCCCTTGGCCCAGAGTTAACCCTAAAGACATTTTCATCATTATTTTTACTACTTTTCATTAATATTTTCCCTCTATATTCTCTAAAAATATATAATTTGATTTGTTTCTTTTGTTTCTTGCTATTTTGATAAGTATGTCTTACTTTTCCTTTCCTTCCATATATTTTTTTTAATCATTCCATTTTTTTTCCCCCTCCACTAGTTTGGAAGTGATGCACAGCAGTTCTGTTCTGTTAGTGGTTAACCTAGGATTACAAAATTGATACTTAACTTATCAAAGTTTAAGGATAATCAAATTATTTACCTTCTTTCAAGATAATAATTTTTATCCATTTATTCCTTTTCCAAAGTATTTGCTATTGCTGTTTGGTGCTTTCTCTCTTCTTTATTTTGTTACCATTAGACATTTTTATTCTCTTGTATAGAGTCCGTGTTGTTTTACATTTGATCAAAAGTTGCCTGTTATTTGCTATTTATTTCATCATGCATCTCAGACTTTCAGTGTAGGACCACTTTTCCTTGTACTAGGATATTCTGTAGTATTTCTTGTAGAGGGGTCTTGTGGTGACCATCTGTAACAGTGTTTGCTTGTTTGATACTGTCTCTACTTATCCCTCATTCTAGAAATATATACTCTTTGGATATAGAATTTTGAATTGGCATTTATTTTTTTTTTAACACATCAAAGAAACCATTCCATTATTTTCTGTCATCCATTATTCCCCCAAGAAGTCAGCTGATAGTCTAGCTGCTGTTCTCTGGCTTCTTTTAATATTTTTCTCATTACCTTTGGTTTTCCACAGTTCCACCATGAATTAGTTTCCTAAAGCTGCCTTAACAAAGTACCACAAACCAGGTGGCTTAAAACAACAGAAATTTATTCTCTCACAGTTCTGGAGGTTAGAAGTCTGAAATCAGGTATCATCAGGGCCATGCTCCCTCTGAAGTCTAGGAAAGAATCCTTCATTGCCTATTTGTTGCTTCTGGTGGCTCTGGAAATCCTTGATGTCCACTGGCCTGTGTCCACATCACTCCAATCTCTGCTTCTGTCATGACATGGCCTTCTTCCCTATGAGTGTGTGTTCTCTATCTCTCTGTGTCCAAATCTCCCTCTCCTTTCACTTATTTCCAGTCATTGGATTTAGGGTCCATTCTAATCAAACATGAACTCATCTTCAATTGTTTATATCTGCAAGGCTCTATTTTCAGATAAGGTCAACTTCATATCAGGGTTTAGGAATTCAGCAGAGTTTTTTTTTTTTTTTTTTTTTTTTTTTTTTTTAGAGGACAGAATTCAACCCATAATAAACCATTATGGGTCCAGATGTCAGTTTCTTTCTATTTTTCCTGGCTGGATTGCTAGACATTTTGAAATTGTTGATTACTGTCATTAATATATTTTCAGAAACTCCCAGCTATTATCTTTTTTAAAGTAGCCTCTTTCACATTCTCACTCTCATTTCAGTTTTAGAATCCAATCAAACATGCATTAAATTTTCTTACTCTATTCTCCAAAATTTGGCACTTTTTTCTGTTTCTTCTATTTTTTTGTCTTTCTGAGCTGTATTCCAAATAATTTAATTTCAATTATTGTAGTTTTCACTTCTAGAAGTTTTAAAAAAATTTTACTATGTCATTTTTTAATAGTTAATTGTTCCCTGCAGATATTTTCAAGCCTCTTATTTATTTTGTTCAACATAGACAGCATAGTTGCTCTATAATCTGTGTCGTGATTCTAACATATGAAATCTGTGTAGGCCTCGTTCTGCTAGTTCTTATTCATGTTGCTTCTTGTCCTAGTGGCATCTGATTATCTTTGTATGTTAATAAGTGTTCTTAAAATATTACTATGGGAAGTTCTCTGTAGCCTAAGATAAATATATCCTAGTCCAGAATGTTTTATATTTTTCTCAAAGGTCAGTGGCACTCCTTTTGAGGAATTTTCTCAAATGAAATTAATAGTTTAAATCCTCAGGTTCTATGTGAATGAGGATTAATACATATCTGTGACAAATTCTCAGGGAGAGGATTGTTCTTTCCCCTTCCTTTTCTTCTTCTCTTAAATTGTTCATGAAACAAGGCAATCTTCTTTTAGAGTCCCTTGGGATAGGAATATGAGAACAAGTTTGAAACTGATTCTCTCTTCTCTTTTAAAAAGCTTCAGGCAGGTCCTGTGTCCATAATTCTGTGAGGCTGATTGACAAAAGCTTAAATGTGTAGTATAGACAAATGCCCCCAAGAAAAGTGTAATTTGGTTGCCTTGATATTCAGTTTACCTCTCTGGGTACAGATTCCCCTCCCTCTATGTCCCCCAAATAAATTTTCCCTGACAGTCACTCTATCTTTTTCAACAATTTCTTTAAGGATGTTTTTTAAAAAAATATTTTATCTGGAATTTTTCACTGTTTTCAGTGGAAGAGTTGATCCAAATAACATAGTTTCTCATTACAATCTACCTCACTTTAATTTAAATATACATTTGGTTAATCAAGTTTGTGCTATTTATATAAGCCTTTGTGAGAAAAGGCTTCATAAGAATATGTATTGAAATCTTACAATGAACAGCTTGCTCGTTAGGGCTACATATATGGCATAGAGTTATAATCAAGACAAAACAGCTTTGCCAAAAAATAGGGTGACATGAATAAGAAGAAGAGAAGAGAATTTTTGGAGATTTAGAGGAGGGAAAACTCACATCTGTGAAAGATTTGAATTGGGCCTTGAAGGATGCTTATAATTTCAACATGTGGAGATTTGTGGGCAAGGAATTCCAGGGAAGTAAAAGAACATGAACAATGGCAAGAAACAGAATGGGCAGGGAAAAAAAAGAAGAGATTTTCCAGTTTCATTGGAAGATAGGATAAAAGGAATGAATTGAGAAGAATTCCTTGTGCTGAGATTTGCTACCAGGGACAAATCTTTAACAATGTGTGTATTTCCCTAGGCATCTTCACCCTAGATCAATCTATCATGGTTATTATTTTGGCAAGCACACATGAAGCAGCAAGGTATCCTTGGTGATAGTGTCTTAAAAGGGCCAGGCCCACTGTGGGGCAAAAGCAAGAGATGAATATGACTATTCTGGGGTCATGGCTTCATCTTATTTAATCCAGGAATGAAAATTTTGCCTCAAAATCATAGGCATTCTAATTTGCTTTGTCTGATGTTAGAATCTCAAGTCCTATATAGAAGTTACTTGACGGAGTGATTTATAATCCTTTAGTTTTTCAGGTACCCGTACCTTTTTTGTATCAGGGAAGGGCTCAACAGGCTTTTCATTTGCAACTTGCCTCCTGGTTACCTGCTGTGCTTTGTAATTTTAGAACTTCAGCTTAATATATCGAGTGACATCTGACTATAGCCATGGGATGTGGCAAATTTATATTGCTGATTGAAAAAAAAAAACCCATTAATGAATTTCCTCATGAGGAAGAAGCTCTGTAAATTAGAGTGCCCATTCATTAATTTATTCTATGAACATTTATTAGCTCCTACCAGATGTCATGCATTGTTATTTTATATCCTAAAGATATTCAGGTGAATAAGGTATGATCTTGATCCTCAAAATGCTTAAAGTCTGATGGAGGAGACAGAATCATATATATGCATATTATAATAAAAAATGATTAACGTGATTAAAAATAATTAAAAAACCATGCTGGGGAACCATAGATGGAGCCACAGCTAGTCTTTTCCCAGGGCAACTGGCTCCAAGTAATGTTTAGCCTATATATCTATTTGTTTATTCTGCAAAAATCAATGAGCATCCCATATGTATAAGCCCCTCTGCTAGGTGTCATGAAAGATTGAATGAATCAGACTCAGACCCTTCCCTTGAGAGACTACAATGAATAGAAAGCATGCCCCCAAATTGAGTAATTGTAGTGAAAAATAGGCATTGATAGTTGCTCAAAAATGGCATGAACAGAGGCATAGGTTAGTTTTATGGAAACACAGAGGAAGGAGAAATTGCTTCCAGTTAGAAAGGATTGTAAATATATCCATGGATAAAGCGACATTTGAGCATGTTTTTCAAGGATGATTAAGATTTTGATGGAGAAATGGGGAAACAAGGCTTTTTATAGAGAAATAAGGGGTAGGCAATGATGTAAATATGGGGAATTGTTGCCTAATTTATTTGATAATTCTATAGATATGTAATATACATAAAAGTATGATAAGTGATCATCTCTTGCCATATCCCATGCACTGTAACTTAAGGGAGTCACATTGCTCTTGGAAACTTGATGGAGGTTCTCTAAGGCCTAGGGTGAATGCACCCTAGTCCAGGCTATGCTGTGTTTCCTCTACAAGATGCCTGGGGCCACTACCAGTGAGAGATTCCCTCAAAATAAATTGAGGAACAACAAGATAGACCAGCAAGCAGTCCAATTTAGTTGGAAACTCAGTGTGGAACCAGCTCATGGAAGACCTTGAAAAGGATTATGAGAAGAGATGTTTTCATTCTGTAGTCAGTGTGGAGCTCTCACAATCATTAATAAAAAATCCTCAAATTAAGAAAATATCACAGTTTTCAGAAACATGCTCAGTGAATGAAGACATAGTTTCTTTAAATGTAATAGAAAGAAGATGTGGGACTTGTTAAAATGTCTTGAAAGATATATTCTAAAACTCTGTGCAAAGAGAAGGGAGCATAAATGGCCTGGGCATTTTCTCACTTACAATGCTTTCATATTCTTGTATGTCTTTGACCTGTGAACAGGATGGTCATTTCTAAAGAAGTCCTAGTGCAAAGAACCCATTTGAGGCAATTTATTAAGAGAAGATTAAAGAACTAAAACACAATATCCCAAGAACATGGATGTATCAGTTCAGCAGTGAGCACTAGAAGCCTAAAAATGTTTTCATGTGAATACTGAATATATATTCAATGTCATACCCTACTAAAATAAATGCATAGTGTAAAGTCTACTTCTTTGAGAATTTCTCATTTCCACATCCAATGAAAGCAGACCAAGTGGCCCTCCCTCTCATCAATCAGATGGGTTAGATTTACTGTTTCTGTTATATCCATCACATGTTCCTCAGAAACCTAAGTGTCACTTTGGACATAAATTCAAAAGCATTATAAATAATTTTAGGGAAAATTTCTGCCCCCAAAGTGTGTGGTTCTGGAGCCAGTATGTTCAGTATGATGCCTGTATGTTGGGTTGTGAGACTTTTTTCTACTGTCAAATTTTTCACTTAATATTGTACTAATATTTTAATCAGAGGCAACAACTGGTGAATTCTACTTCTAAAGACAGAAAACTTTTCCAAGGCATTTAACACACTATTAGCTTTTTCTACCCACTCATCCAGCCATAACCTTGAAAGCAAAAAAGGAGTAGTATAAAAGGCCTCATTAAAATAATTTGTTTACCTTTTTTTAATATTGTTTACTTCCAAAGACAATAATGAACTCAAACATTAAGTAATGCAATACATCCAATTCTCATTCACTATAGTATGACTTTAATAACAAAATGGACTTATTTATGGGAGTAAAATTATGTGATTTAGCAAAAAGATGACGATAGTTTTCAATCAGAAAGCTATTCATGAATTATTGAGTATTCTGTGCAAAATGAATATGGAATGACTTTATCTTTGTAATGTGAGTGTTGAACCCTTTATTCAGACCCCCGCTCAAAAAGAGCATGACAAATGGAGGGTCAAACAATAGATCTACCAACCTTAGCTTAATGAAGGCATTTTAAATCTCTGTTTAATATTTTAATTCCCATAATGATAGTGCCCTTGCAAAATCAGCATAGTTATCATTGGTGCAGTTTATTAGTATAATCATAGATTATACCGTCATATGGGCTTGTGATACATTTAATAATTAGAAAAAATAGCAATCCAAACTCTGGAGGATGAATGGTGGAGATGAAAAATAAGGGGAGAGGGAAAGAAATTGAATTCTAGTGTTTTATTAACATAAACTTTGTAATGAAAGTAATGAAATCAAGTGATCAATATTAATATAAATGAAGCCATGTTCTCTGGTTGTAATTTTCTCAAGATTTGGTCATTAACCACAATAAATTCTGTATCTTACATAGTTTTTAATAACCACAAAAATCTATGAAATTGATAGTATGCTTTATAAATGGATAAGAGCTTACTGTACCTCAATAAACCTCACCTTAGGCTTTCTCGGAAAAGTGTTTTAATTATGAAGCTTGACTCTGTGGTTTATCATTTCAGTCAATGCAATGCATCTGATTTAGAACTTGCATTTTATCCAGGATAAAATGGACTTTTACCCCGTAGTGCATTTTTTAGTTTAGATTATGTGTGTGAGTATGTGTATTTAGTCTTAAAAATTCATTACTTAATTGAAATGCTCTGGAAGTAGAATATCATATTGGGCAGAAATAGTGGCTTTCAAGTCATGCCACCTGGGTTAGGAGTTTCTGGTTCACATTTTATTTTCTGCCATAATCCTTGATTATTTTCATTGCAATGTAGGGTCAGTAAGAATACCTAAATCATAAAGTTATTGTGAGATTATGTGAGATAATTAATGTAAAGTTCCTGACACATAGAAAACATATAATAAATCTTAATTATAGCCATTATTATTATTATTATTATTATTATTATCATTGTTGTTGTTAGTACATGAAGCAATAGAACAGAGTGGTTTAAGAGAAGAGGCTTTGGAACTGGACAGAATTGAATTCAGATACCCAGATTGCCACTTAACAGGTATCTGACTTTAGGCTGTATACTTAAACTATCTCTGCCTTAATCTATTTTTTTTTTTTTTTTTTGCGAAAAGAGTTTATTGCATGGTCAGCCGACAAGGAAACTGGAGGCAAGCCTCAGATCAGTCTCCTGCCTTAGTCTTCTTAACAGTAATATGGAGATTTATCAGGTAGGAGAACACTAACCACTCTCCAAAGAGAACCCAAAATTTCTGCAAACCTCGTTTCTTACTCACACCACAGTCTGAAACAGATATGCCTGGTCAACATTCTGCTACACAGGGATTCTTGCATCTTTTGGCTCTACCATCCCCTACTGGCAGTTGAGGGGAAGATAAAGAGAGCATGGGGAAGGTCAACATGCTCTTCAAAAGTCTGAAGCCTGGAAATGTCTCACATAGAGTTTGCACATATTCCAGTGGTGAGAGAATAAGAAATGTGACCCTGCATTGATGCAGTGGGGTTGGAGAAAATGTAGTCTCTGGCTGGTGAGCTGCTTCCCAGTGACAACTCTGGATGTTCGAAGAGGAATCTTAGCACACATTTTGGTGGAAAGGTAGCCGTCTCTGCTACAGGGAGAGTAATGCAGATCAATCATCTTAGTCCTGGTTTCTTAAAAACAAAGCTGGATTAAGTGTTTATGCTTTCTCTGTGGGGGATACAAATCCAGGACAGAAAGAGCAAAACAAAAGAAAGTGAGGCAGGAAACGATGGAAAGTAATTCAAGGTGATATCTTTCCATTCTGGCTACCACTCTACAGAGAGCCTCAAAGAGACACAGTAGGTCACTGGGCAGAAGCATCTGCTTGACTTGACAAGAATCTGTAAATAGGTTGTCTGGAGAAACCTTGAAGTAGTCCGTGGGAGGGAAAGAGGGCTGAAAGGTAACATATTTGCCAGGTTTCTTCCCATCTCCTGCTTACCTTTGGTTAAAGTTCCCCATCCAGAGTGTTAACTTTTTTTGCATCTTAATGACCCTTAGAACACCATTAGGTCTACTCAGAAAGCCAGATCCCACATCCTGAATAGTGGCATTTCATTCGAATCTGGAAGAGGTAGGAGGAGCCAGAAGCCTGTCTGCATCCTGGAAGCTTTCTGGGAGGACATAGCATTCCAAGAATGTGACAGCCTATCCTCAGGAGGCGTGACCCTATGGGTCTAAAGCAGGCATGGCCATCTACAGGGGCAGCTGAGGTGCACTCAGTGGATGGTGGTGTACGGAGAGACGCTGAGGGGACCCCCTGGGTAGAATGTGCCCAATTCTACCACCTTGCAGAATTAAATCAGATTTCATGTAATGTAAAACAATATCAGCATACAACTAAGTACACTAAATAGAAACTAATATATTTATTATAGCAGGAAGCTATTATATTTACTATAGCAAGATTTTGATTCAGATATAAATGCAGTAAGTGTTCGTTTCTTGAAAAGTAGAAAATACTTTCTCTACAACAAAACTAAACAAAACAAAATATTCAGATGCTGAAAATCACTAACAAAGTTTGACTTCTGAAAATCTGGCTTGATTTGGTCATGTAATGTACTGAGAAATTTCACTATAGAAACAATTTGAGTTATTAACATCATTTATATTCATATACATAAAACCCACATCTTACAATCAAAGCATCCTCTTCTATGTTGACAGGGGCCATACTTTAGACATTAATAAGATCAGGTGTCCATTCAGTGCTCTTTTCTAAATCATTTTTTCCAAATGAGAATTTATAAGTGAGTTTTAGCCTCCTCCATGAATGATTTTCCAGAATCAAAACCAGTTATCTGATAAAACTTAATTCCTCTAAACAGATTTTGTGTTTCATGTTTCAAAATGATGAGGATAATCCTGAGTCTATATTCTGGAATAGCAATTAATCCAAAATAAAAAATGATAGATAATAACCTATTTCATAAAATCTGAGCCCTGTTTTATTTCCTTAACCACATCTAGTAATAAGAGTCTGGGCATATGTGAACCAGTGATTTGTTGCCTACATATACCCCAATCTTCATCATTGAAAATACCATCAAGCAAGAGAGTATCTGGCCTTTGATATTTTCTTAATATACATTAAAAGACTATGGACCCCAAATATGCCTTAAAGAAAAATGGGAAACTTGATCCCAAAGGTTTAATCTAAGTCAGAGAAAAAAAATATTATAGAGAGAATACCCTGTCAGCTATTATTGGGAAATGGTAAAGATGGACTATGAGAATAATAAAAATCAGAAGTGGACAAGACTTAGGATTAATTATTAATGGCTTCACATTGCTCCAACAAAGAGGCTTTTATGTTTTATAGTTCAGAAGCAGTAACTTTGAAATAATTCCATTTAAATCTGTTAAAAATCAGTCATTTCTATTTTAAGTTTAACCCAGAAGAGATATGATATGTATGTTCTTAGTTGTAAATCCATATTTTGTCAATTTTTAAAGTATATTTTTAAAATGATGTGCAATATGATCAATTAGCATAATGCTGTTCATTAGCAGAGTTTTTCGTACGATTTATAGCTACAGAATCAGAAAAATATTTTCAATTCAGAATTCTTTAATTTTAGGCATCTTGAATAAAATCTTGATTGTCTTCCAAAGAAATTCTGTAACTTTCTGTATAACTTTTCCAGTGTTTAACAATTCTTAAAACTGAAAAATTTCCCTTGTAATAACTTCTACTCCTTAAAGTTGTTTTCAAGCTTTGGTATTTTTCCTTTAGCTTAGACAAAATTTATCTATTTTTCCATTTCTATGAATGGATAATTTAACTAACTTCTATTTATCTTAGTTTTCTCTTCTGATTCGTAATATATTTATTTGCTTTAATTTTCCTCAAATCACTATTATGTTTCTGCCATGCTTCTGAATTCACTCCAAATCTCTATAATTTACTTTAATTGTTTCATAAGGTAACTTCTTACTAATGGTCAGTATGGAAGAAAAAATGGTGCTTTATTCTTATGTATTCCTTATTTTGTAATATGTCATTCTGAGCTGTATTAATTATTTTATTTATTTATGTGTTGGAATGATCTTTTCCATTGTAATTCTTCATACAGTTTATAAATTCCTTCAACAATTTACAATCACAAATATTGCAGTGAAACAATTATTTTGGACCACTTTGCTAGAGTCTAGGAAAATAAGAAAGTGTAAGGCAAATCCCAGCTTTTTGGGAGATTATGGTATAGCTAGGAGAAAGAGATGCACCAAAAAGTAGACTCAATTTGTCCATAATAGAAAAAGTTATAACAAAGTATGTTTCAAAATAGGTAAATTTTCCATGAAAGAATGACTGGCTGGGACTTCAGAAGTAAAGGAGAGCCTTACAGAGATTATTTGGAGCTGTTTTGTGAAAGATGATCAGGATTAGGGCAAGGAAGATGAGTTGAAAAGAAAGATGAATTTGTTCCAGGTGAAAAAGATGCATACATCCCTATATCTCCAAAATATAGATATATGAAGGCATTTTGCATTTGGAGACAGAATGAATGTTACATAGCTGGCGTGTAGAAGAATGGAGGAATAAATGAAACTGCAGTAATGTTTGGGGGATTTTTTAAATGAATGGGCATATTCTACTAAATACCATTGGGGCACATAGGATGGAGGTGGGTCCAAGGGAGCCAAATGAAGACTCAACATAATATTGGTGATGGGTCAGATCAGAGGCAAGAACAAAACCCCAGGAAGACAGTGAGCTGTGAGAAATAATGAAGACCTAGGAGAGTAAACCATGGATTATCAACATTGAGGAAATGAGAAGCTGAAGAGAAGCCAGTCAAAGAGACAGAAAGATGAGTATGAAAGATTGAAGAAGAATATAGAGAGAAAAGGTCTCCATGGTTGAGGAACAAAAGGGTTTTAAGGAGGAGGGCCAGCAGAGTCTAATAGTATGGAAATTTCAAGTAGAGTGTAGACTCGAAAGAAGGTATAAGATTTGTTGACCCTAATGGTTAAGGTGTTTTAGATTAGTCAAGGAAAAGGATGAAAGTCAGACTGCAGTGGGTTGGGAAGAGAATGGAACATGAAGAAACAGAGAATATGGCTGGAAAACAGTCTTTCAAGAATCACGGCAATGTTTAAAAGGAAATAGGTGAGATTGAAGAATGGCGATGTTGTATGATTGATGCGTGCCTTCCTCCCTCCCTTCCTTGTTTCCTTCTTTTCTTTCCTTCCTAGAAATGACTTAAGTATGGTTACAGACTGAAGGATAGGATCTATTTAAGAGTGGGGATTTTAAAAGTAGGAGAGAAGGGAGGGACCTGTGGTAGATTAACTTATGTACCCCAATCAGTTTGGGCATGTTCTTAATATTAATTCTCATTCCTGTGGGTATGAACTCATTGTAAATAGGACCTCATGAAGATACTCTTCTAATTAAGGTATGGCTCAACTAAAAGAGGGTGGGTATTAACCCATATTACTGGAGGCCTTATAAAGAAAAGAACCTGGAAGGCAGAAGTGACAGAAAGCCACATACAAGAACCAGAAGCCAGAAGTCAGTGGAAACTGGAAGAGCAGAATTAAGGAGAGAGAGGTTATCATGTGATGGGAAGCAGAGATGTAAGCTAAGGATTGCTGGCAGCCAGGTTCAGAATTCCACAGACTCTGGAAGAAAGCAAACCTTGCCAATATATTGATTTTGGACTTCTAGCTTCAAAACCATGAGCTAATAAATTCCTGTTGTTAAGCCAAAACCAGTTTGTGGTATTTGTGATAACAGTTCTAGCCAACTAAAACAGTACCACTCTGGAATTAGGAACAAGATTGGATGGAATTTTGTACTACAGAGAAGAAAGCCTTGGACAGAGGAGTATATTTTTCTTTGTGGCACTGCAGGACATGCCTTATGAGTCATTTTTGCACTGTTGATGCTGATGAGGTCAGAGTGTTTCAATGCTAACTGACCACTGTCATGCCCAGGCATGCAAATTCATTAGAAGGGGAACCAGAGTCATAGACCGGGAGGAGAAATTGGGAAATGGTGACCCTTATAAGGAGGAAATAGACGATGTGCATTATTATTCTTGGGCCTACAAAGGGCATTGCTTTTTTTGAAACCTAATAGAAGGAAAGGATGGTTATGGCAGGGAGGCCATGTAATATGTTGTGGTCAAGAACCTGGCACTTGGAGTCAGAAAATGGTGAATTCCAATCTCAACTCATCCACTTACTTAGTGTATGTATTTAAGGCACTTATCCACTCCCTGCTTAAGTCTCTTCACATGTAAATTGAAGGAAATGGTAATAAATTCACAGGCTTGTTGTAATGAATGAATGAGAAATAGATATAAAGTTTTCAGAGTGGAAGGCATATAGGAAGTTTTCAATAAAGGTTATTATTATTTGTTCATTTTGATTACATAGACTTAATATGGAGGTGGGAATTGTCTCAGTTTCCTAGGGTTGCTGAACCAAAGTACCACAAACTGGGTGGATTAAAACATTGGAAATGTATTGTCTCTCAATTCTGGAGGCTAGAAGTCTGAAATCAAGTTGTTGCAGGGTCATGCTTCCTCTGAATCCTGGAGGGGAGTCCTTCCCTTCCCTCTAGCATCTGGTGGTTTGCCAGCAGTCATTGGTGTCCTTGGCTGTGGCAGCATAACTACATCTCTGCCTCAGTCATCACATGGTATTCTCCAGCTATGTGTCTCTTTGGGTTTCTTCTTTCCTTATAAGGACACCAGCCTTATTAGATTAAAGGTCTACCTTGTTCAGTATGACTTTATTACTTTATTTTAACTTCCCTCATTCCATTTCTAATGACCCTATTACCAAATCAGGTCACATTCTGAGGTATTGGGGATTAGGGCTTCAGCATATCTTTTGTGGGACACAGTTCAATCCATAACAGGAAGAACTACAAACACTCTAGCACATGGGTTTTCTGTGAAGAAGAAGCCATCTGAAGGGGCCTCCTTGTACTGGGTAAAGCTTTGGGAAAGAGTTGTCATGAGGAAAAACAGAACATGACTAGGAACATAAAAATTTTTATATGTAAAATTAAAAAAATTTATATGTAAAATTTGGTACCTGGCTTGGGCTTATGTGGATGTGACCTCCATCCACCACCCTCATCACTTCACAATGCTCATTCACGGGAGCACACTCTCCATGACCTTGCCCGATCTCTTCTCTCCATGTTCTCCCTGTTTCACCTCCTCTCCACTACCACCATCTTCATTCTGCTCTCATCTAACAAATCTCACTTTCTGGACATAACGTCTAAATTTTCATTACTCCCACTCTATTGCCATGTTTGCTCTGAATGTTATGGAAATCATCAGACTCTCTACCTTTGTGCATCTGCTGGTCTCTCAAGCTCTTCCGGATTTCACTACATTTCATATCCAAGCTTGTGTCCCTGATTTGATAACTTCAACTACTCTTCCTCTCTCCTTCCATCTCTGACACTCCTCTCATTCACTTGTCCTTCTTCTATAAACTTCTTCATATTTCCTAATTCTGGAGAAATAACATTTGACCTTTCAGAGTGGCAACATTATAAATAATAGCTACCTTCTTCAGCTGTGCCTTTGACTCTGCTTAGAAAAAATGCACAAAGGTGGAGAGTCTGATGATTTCCATAACATTCAGAGCAAACATGGCAATAGGGTGGGAGTAATGAAAATTTAGATGTTGTTTCCAGAAAGTGAGATTTGTTAGATTAGAGCAGAATGAAGATGGTGGTAGTGGAGAGGAGGTGAAACAGGGAGAACATGGAGAGAAGAACTCAGGCAAGGTAATGGAGAGTGTGCTCCTGTGAATGAGCATCGTGAAGTGATGAGGGTGGTGAATGGAGGTCACATCCACATAAGCCCAAGCCAGGTACCAAAGTCCTGATGAACGTGAACAAGAGATGTAGAATTTAGGATAAGACACTGATGAGAGCAGCTGGAGATTGGCATAGCTAGTTGGTGAGAAGATTGTGAAAGCTTAGATGGCTTTTAACCCATAGGTCTCTCTAACTCCATACCATATAGGATCTACAGATAGTCTAAGGCTCATATGGGATTCTTAAAGGAAGATTATCTTACCTCAAGTCCCAGCGCCTAGTAGAGTGGCTAGCATATTAGTACAGAGTAGGTAAGCAATAAATGCTTATTGAGTGATTCAGTGAAATCCCAGATTAAATCCACACAAAGAACATTAAACTGTATATCACTTTTCCAAATAGAAAACCAACACCTGCTAAAGAATTTAAAAAAATATATAAATCTTAATTGCCATAACATTGAGAATTTTAAAACTTTCTTTCCAAAGCACAAAGAGCTAGCTTCATTTAGGCATTTTTCCTTCATTCATGAATTCAGCAAATATTCATTGAACAACAACTATGTGCCAAGCTGTTCTATGTATTGGGAAACATAGTAGATGCAAAAGGCAGACAGGGAGCTTAATTCTAGTGAGAGAAAAGCAGACAGTCAACATATAGAAATATGTATGTTAATTTCAGTTTAGAGGAAGGCTATGGTGAAATTAAATCACTCAATAGGATTAAGAGAAAGTAGGAGTGTTGGTGAGCAGATTTTTTATTTAATATGGTCAAATAGATCTCTGACAGTCAAAGTGACATTAGCTGGGAACTGATTGATAAGGAGGAGCCAGCTATGCAAAGAATCAGGAGGTATACCTGGTAGTGGGTGGTAAAGAGGCCCCCAAACAAGATCAAGTTTAACAGAGAAAGACAGAAATAAGATCAAAATGTCTAGACTGGAGTCTGGTGAGAAAGTAAGATATTTTCCCAAATTCATACATGAGAATGATCATAATACAAATTTTAAAACTTTTTAAAAAAAAAATTTTAAGGACTGGGTAGTGGTTAAGAACAAGACTCTGGAGTCACACTGTTTGCATCAAAATCCTGACTCCTCCTATTATAGATGTGTTACTTCAGGAAAGTTTACCTAACCATTCTGGCATGTCTCCTTACCTGTAACGTGGTGATAATAATAGTACCTACTATTGTTGCTGTATTAAATGAACTAATAGTTGTGAAGCACTTAGAGAAGCTCCAGACACATACCAAGTGCTTCCTACATAAAATAATTCTCCCATTTCCCCCCTGACTGTATTATAATGGGAAAGATAATTCTTTTAGTTAAATACTCTTGGTTACTTTTGTTGGTTTTGAATATATCACAACTTAATTAATTTTTGAAAATGCAGGTAGTTTGTAATTTTTCAGTAGCACAAATCACTTGACAATGAACATTATCATCATGCTTTGAGATCTTCCGCATAAGTAATCACTTGGATAGCAGAGTGTAGGTGAACCAGGGTGATGGTTAAGTTCCTGTGTCATTTTGGCTAGGTTATGGTGTCCAGTTGTTTGGTCAAGCAAGTACTGGCCTGATTGTTACTGTGAAGTTATTTTGTGGATTTAAGTCATTAGTCAGTTGATTGCATCTATGGCTGATTATATCTCTAGTCGACAAAGGAGATTGCCTTCAACAATGAGAAAAGTCTCATCCAATCACTTGC
This sequence comes from Tolypeutes matacus, assembly GCA_026826555.1. Taxonomy (NCBI): domain Eukaryota; kingdom Metazoa; phylum Chordata; class Mammalia; order Cingulata; family Chlamyphoridae; genus Tolypeutes; species Tolypeutes matacus. The sequence continues at coordinate 35,942,508 of JAKSZT010053928.1, read as the reverse complement.
AAACCTTAAAGGGAACTGATGATTTCAGCTTTCAGGAAGAATAATTTCTCTCCCTACTGCAGCCAGCAAGCTTCTCTTGGGGAATTCATCAAAACTTTCATTGGAATCCCCAGTTTACAACCTGCCCTACGGAATTCGGACTTGTCCATCCAGTTTTATGAGCTGATTCCTATAATAAAAAAATCGCTTACTATTTACAGACACACACACATATATATTTCCTGTTGGTTCTGTTTCTCTGAAGAAACCTGACTAATCTAACCAGTAAAAATCTTTCTCTGATCAAATTATCTGTATGGAGTATGGCTTTTGATCAGTTTCTCATGAGGTTACTACTAAGTAACACCAAAGGAAGGGCATGCCCTTTGAGACAACTGCTGTGCTGCCAAATGAAGTTATCCTGCAGGAAAGTTATGCTTGCCTTGCACAGTGCCTCCAAAAAGAAATTTAGGGTGTTACCCAAAATTAAAAATCTCACAAGTTTATATATATATATAAAGCCGGATTTTTGGCTTCTTCTGAAGAATAGTCTCTATCAAACCAGTAGAATTGGGTATTGTGGCTATGAGACAGCAATTGTAGACAGATGTTTCTTTAAACATTTGTACCAGTCTTTTAAAATTTCATGTTTTAACCTAAAGTTCAATGTGTTTTAAAAAATGTCCAAAAATAGTATAAGCTTTCTATAACTAAAATTGTAAAGCATTCTCCAGAAAATGAACGGGAATAGGACTGAAAGAATTTCTCTATGGTGTAACCTAGTGTAACTCAGACTGTTACCTCACCTTTTTGCTTCATATTTGGAGTTACATGAATTTAAAGTTATATATGTGGGAAGCGGCTGTGGCTCAATCAGTAGGGCTCCCGTTTACCATATGGGAGGCCCTGGGTTTGGTTCCCGGGGCCTCCTGGTGAAGGCAGGCCCGCCCGCACAGCGTGGTTAGCTGACCCAGCGAGCGCAAGCAGCAAAGGGGGGATAAATGAATAAATAAATAAAATCTTAAAAAAAAAAAAAAAAAGTTATAAAGTCACTTGAAGTAAATGAAAATGTGAAGAAGCAAATAAAAATGATGCTACATTAAATTTATTACTATGAATTAATGAAATAGAAACAATTTTTAAGTAACACCCTATTGTAACTGTGTAAAAGGAAGCACCCACTATCATCTATTTGGTCTAAATTGAATTTATTCAATAAAATTATACATATTATTTTATATATATGTATAATATATAAATTAATAAATATATATTGAATTTGTTAATATATTAAATATAAACCTTCAATATATATATGTATAATATATAAATTAATAAATATATATTGAATTTGTTAATATATTAAATATAAATTTGTTAATATATTAAATATATATTAAAATATATATTTAATATTTATATATTAAATATAAATATGAGATAATTAATCCACATGTTCAATTTTCTAAATAATGTCTCCAGATTCTAAATAACTTTTGAAAAGGCAAAAAGCTAAAACTCTGTGACAGTCTTTTTCCATTACACTATGATTTGTCAAATTTTCCTTTTTCCTTTTAGACCTAATAAGTATTTAGGTTTAATAAGATCTAATAAGTAGACTTAAAATGCTTTTATTTTACATTAACCATTGAATAACAATAATGAGTATCATTGAATAGCAGATTTAAAAACCTTTACTTTTTTAGCATTAGTACACACATCATTTCAAAACATTAACACTTTAATATTAATCTTTCTTATTGTCTTCAAGTAGTGAAATAATTTAAAAAATAACCTTGCAATTACACAGTTAAAAATAGAAAATATCAAATGGAAATGCCTACAAACTAGATTTCCATGGTTTTATACCATAAATATTTAGTTATTAAGCTCATTTTCTCTGATATGCATCTCTATTGTGGTACTTTTTAGGATTATTTCATTTTTGTTTACAGAAAACTGGGTACAAACCAGAAAGTGTGGATTTGTGTGGAGCGCATATTGAATGGGCTAAAGAAAAATCAAGCAGAAAGAATGTCTTTCAGGTAAGACTGTTACATATATTCAGTTTATTCCTATCCCTTCTATGTTAGAACTCTCTTGGGCAATCAAGAGATTATCTTGTTGTGATGTTTTCATATGTATGAACTAGTCATCTGAAGGTCATTATGGAAGACTGACTCCTCTTTCTTGTTGAATCTTTGGTTTGTTTTGTTGTTTTCCCTGGTGATTGGTTACTGTCTAAACACAAAATACAGGCTATCATGTTGTTTAATTTTATGCACAAACATCATTGAATTTTGCAGTGCATTTGATAGCTATTTCGGGTTCAAACCTAGAATGTTTGACCTAAATACATGTCTTATAGGACTTTGAGACACACACAAATTAAGATTCACTAATTTTGGACAATTACTTACATTTATTACTACTCCTGCCTTCCAGCCATAAAGTACATTTACTGTTGTGACATGGGGGCAGATGGAGAAAGTGGTACATCTATAAAGTTGGGCTTTTTTTTTAAGAGGTACCGAAGATTGAACCTGGGACCTCGTACATGCCAAACAGACATACAACCACTGAACTACATATGCTCCCCAAAGCTGCATCGTTTCATATTGCATAATTTCAGTTTTGGAAAACATTACTGCAATTAATAATTTTAATCATATTCCATTGAATGGAAAGAGCCATATAACCTCCTTGAAATAGAGGAAGTGGGAAAATTTGATATTTTGTATCCTATGTTGACAAAATCTCCTTGACAATTAATAATTTTAGATTGTGGATTGACCTTTTCCTATTTTTATATGCTACTTAATTTACCTTTATGTTTCCAAAGTATCTTTTAGTAAGTAGCTATTATAAAAATTTATCTCACTTAGTAGCCAAGGGAGCTGGATTATTCTAATTTTTTTTTTAATTAAATATCTACTAAGAGCATTTGGACCTTTAAAAAATCAATTCTTCTGCTCTTAAATGTGTTGGTGAAACTAGTAACATTGGGTCCTATAGAAGCATAGGTAGGTGATATTTCCTATCTACACCCTTCCTGGGATCAGGGGAAGAAACAACTGGTTTTCAGTTTGGTCTGCATTTTCCAGATCCTAATACAGGCATCCAAATAATTTGCATCTATTAGAATTTCCAAAAAAGAGAAAAGAAAAAACCTTTTAATATTTTCTGGAATAATTTATCTCCTGCTTCTGGCTTTATTCTGTTTAGGTGTCCACTTTTATATGGTACAGATCCTTTTATCAAAAACAAGAAGAAAGAGAGTGAAAAAGAAGGAAAGAAGGGAGGGATGGAGAGAGGAAGGAAGGGAGGGAGGAGGAATGGAGGGAGGAAAAGAAATATCTATCTAGAAATTAAAGGTCTAACACCAAAAGTGATTAGAGTGTAGCTTTACAGAGTCAAGCGGAGAAATAAATTTTGTTTTAGTGAGGAAATGTAGGCCAATGAGTATATTTTGCTTTCCAATTTCTTACTCTTTTGTTTTCTGCCATAAATAAAATTTTAGAGGTTATAAACCTAGCCTTCATGACAACCTAGATGAGCAATATGACCATATCTGTAGTGGGTGGGGGGTGGGTAAGTGTTTAGTCTTATTATGTATTTTAAAGTTAGCATCCTAATCACCAAAGTTGTTTAAAAAAAGACTTATTAAAACTTAACATATACATGATTCTGGGACAATAGAAACTCTCGGAGATTAGCTAAGTCAGCCTTTCCCAGTTTCTTCTATTAACTTTATGAGGAATTTAGTTAGGCTACAAATGAGGATGATAGTCAACTGTGTATTATACAGGGTTGTAAATATTAATGAAAAGTGCTTATGTATAGTCTTACATAGCTAGGAGTATAACATACGTAGGTATATATATATTTAAAACACATATATCAATGATATGTATCATCCTAACCTTTTCTGAATATGACTAACCACCTCCTATTATAATTTGCCACTTGTCTTCATATTTCTGTATAGGTGGTTCCAAAGATATTAAAAACTATTCCTATTTGTGGTGGCATTTTGAATGTGAAAATATTGCTAGCTCATTTTGTGTGTAATGTAACTGAGCAGTTCTTGAGCCTCAGTGTTCTTACATACCGTCTCTCTTTTGTCTTTCACTCTCTAGTTTAGTGAAACAAGAGGTGATTATAAGGATGTTGTAAATAACAGAACTAAAGAACAATTCAAGTTTCATTTCCTGCTTCATTCTTTTTGAGGTGAATCACTTGTTTTTTTGTCATGCTGACATCTTTTCATCACCCAAACACAGGAGCTTAGGAGAAATTTACTAATAAATTACTCCCATAGATACAGACTATGAGAGTAAACCTTTGAGAGAAACAATATAAATAGCTTTTGTAGTTCTGTTAATAAAAAAAGCATTGGGAAGGATTTGCCAGAGAGCTAAATCTAGATGACTTGCATCAATATTTGATTAGATACATTAGCTGGTCTAACTCTCAAATGATCAGAATAAACATGATTATATCTCAAAACATGATATTAAGGCATTGCTGGGTGTTTGAGTGTGTGTGTGCGAAGGTTTCATTACCTACAGAACAATGAAGTGTTTTTACTGGCTGAAAAAGACCATCATTGTTTCAGCTGATGTAGTACATCAAAATAGCTGTAGGATTCCAAGTTTGAATTAGGACTGGTGTTCAGTCTCCATCTATGAATTATAGATTACAGATAGCAAATGACTATTGAAATTTTTGATTCAAGAAAAATCAAAGAAGAGCAAAATTAGATATATTTAAAACTTGAAATCTGTCTTTTAAAAGTTGATGGATTAGCAATTATATGCCACATAATTATATACCTATAGAGAAATGAAACTAAAATGAATAGGAAAACAAACAAAAAAATGTGTGCCTGAGATATGCTTGAAAATTCAGATGCACACATTTGTGATGCGAAAAATGGAAGGATTTCATTTGTTTCATTTTTTTATACATGCAGTCTGGACATTCTAGTTGTTCATTTCTCTTTGTATTAATGCCAAGTTCCCGTCATAATCAAAGTCCTATCAAATTCTTGATGTGGATTCAATCTTATTCAGATTAGTACATGGTAACATAATGGGACAACATTAATTTAATTTTTTTAAGGTACAGTATTCAATAAATGAGAATGGTGCTCACTGGCTGAGTTCAAGAGTATCTGCCTATATTTATAACAAAGTGTCTTTGACCTAATTGGTACTATATAATAATAAACAACATATTTTTAAATTGTTAACAACTTCTAAAATAAGCTATATATAGATAATTCATAATGTGTGCAAAAGGTATATATGTATATTTATATAATGTGTGTAGAAAATAGAGTGAGCATTTCTACATGTACACACATAAACACAGAAAGATACTTTGTATTAACAAAAAGTCATACAAATTCTAAGTTGAATTAGTAAATGTTCATTGCTGCCAACTTTTCTTTTATTCTACATTTAGTATAACTGTCAAGGACCATAACAACTTTGATGTTGCCTGGGAAAACATTTAGCAACCGAGTGATTTGTAATGAACTGTGGTGTGAGTTTTCATAGTTAACTAAAGAGCAACACTAGGTCTTCATCAGGGAAAGAGTAAATAAAAGATTTATGTTCAAATCACATGTTTTAAACATTCTTGCTAAGTGCTAGTTTGCTCTTTGGTGTTTAGCCTGAAATTTAAAGCACTAAGGATTCAAAGGGTTACAACATAATCTTAAATAATCCTAAATGTCATTTACAGAGAGATAGTTGTAATAACTAAATAAAACCATGTTAGAGGATGGCAGTATTGTCAGACAGCAGCTGTACCAAAAGCATTGTTTCTGTCACCTTTTCTTTCAGCACTAGATACTGGGTACACCAAACATCTCAAAAGCCTTTTAGTAGGAAATTCTATTGAGAAAATGGCTGCAAAATAATTTAAAACAATAAATAATTTTTCAGCTTTTAATATCTTCTCATTTTGAAGTTGAAGGAAAAATTTTACTTAGGTTTACTTCCTTCTACCATAAGGCAGAGTTGAGTATTTTTAAGTCTGGGAAAAGGGGGTTCATGACAGGGCTATAGAGGATATATCTCTAAAACATTTCCTGACCTCCAAGGAGCTGCCCTCTTATTAAATATACGAGAGTCCACAAGCAGTGTAATTAATTCTATGCCATTTAATTTAACACTTAAATATTCTTTACTTCTGTCATGTAATTAGTTTTGTCTCTCCAAAGAAAATCTTAAGAACAGAAACTATATCTCATACTGCTTTATACTTATGAAACAGGAGGACTAGAAACCTTTTTAGGTGATTAAATTGTTAATGCTAAGGCTAGAGTTTCACTCCTGCCGTTAAAAAAAAAAATCATTTTCATAAGAAATTTCAGGAAATTGTATTTACAGCATAGGTTGTCAGTTTTATTCCCTTTCATAAATAGAGGGAAAATACAAAGGATACTGTTTCCTTGGTCCTTTTCATTACAAGGTATAAAATAGTAGATTATTTATTTAAAACAAATCATTTGTACTCTAAAATTTAACCTTTTCTAAGAGTTAGACATTGTCTAGGCCTCAATTTTTCTGTTTCCTTTAAAAATAAAATAAAAAAAAAAATTTCTACCCATGTACATTTATTGGTAGGCATAACTCTACCAATGAATGAATCTGGCTGATTAAGAATATATTAATTGTCTGCTTCAGAGGCAGAAAAAATTAAATAACTCAAGAAAATGAAAGTCTGTCCTTTCCCTCCACTACCAGTTTGCAACCTCAACAAATATCATGGCCAAATTTTCTGGCTTTGAGATTTTTAAAAATATATTAAAATATATCTCAGGGGAATAGGTCCTGTGCCTAAATGTAACATAAACCTCTCAATAGATTTATCACCATTTGCATTACTTTTCTGACTTTGGATGGAGTTTTCTGACAATCATATATAATTAAACATATTCATGTAATATTTTCTATGGATATGCATTACATTTAAACATAATTTGATTGTTCTTCCTGATCTTAATATGTCTTAGCTTAAAATGTTTGAGAACTACTTAAGTTTATTAATGGAAAGGTAATTTAATAACAATTTAGAAAATGTCACTTTAAGCCAAAAGGAAAGCTCCTGGTATTTTGCTTGTACCCATTTCCTAGTAGTCAAAGAGGTGGTTTAAAATAAATCTGAGCTTTTACCAATTTTCTCTTTCATTTTTCAATGCTTGTAGTTAGAATAAATGCAAAAAGATGATTCCTCACATTCATATATGCATTAGGTTTTGAGTAAAGCTGGTTTCACTTCAGAGAATTACTCTCAGTATCTAAAAAGGCATGGCATTAAAAATAAACCAGGGTAAGGGACTCGTTAATGTCTAATACACTTGTTTTTGCTTTATAGATTACCCCCCTTCCCATTTTATCTACCTATTAGATATTCATTCATCATTCAGATTGTGTGGTAGAGAGAGCACACCAGTCTGGGGGCTTGTGTTCCAGTTTTGACTGTGTCAGGAATATCTTTATGTAGAACTCAGGACAAGATCCTTCTCCCAACTTAAAGTTTTTCACACCAAGGAAATAAAAGATCAGTCCTCAATGGCATCACTGCACCATTGTCACGCCCATCCCCTGCACAGCTATACCCTTCTACCTTATCATATATTTTGCCCATATTGAGCATTGGCTCACAACCCTCTACTCCCTTTCTGTCTCCTGTAAACCTGTCTTCCAGCCTGTAACCCTGTGAATCTGCTCAATTTGTTTAATTCGTATCAGTAAGGTCATGTAATATTTGTCCTTCAGTGCCTGGCTTGCTTCGGTCAACATAAGGTCTTCAAGGTTCATCTATGTTATACCGTGTGTTAATACTGCATTCCTACTTAGAGCTGAGTAATATTCCATTGTATGTATATACCAAAGTTTGCTTATCCATTCATCTGTTGATGGACATTTGGGTTGTTTCCACCTTTTGGCAATAGTGAATAATGCTGCTATGAACATTGGTGTGCATATATCTGTTCGTGTCCCTCCTTTCAATTTTTAGGACATTGGGATTGTCCTGAATGATGTTGCAATGACAGATACAGACCATTATATATCTTGTCATAACTTACAAAATTGTGTGGGAGAGAGTATAAACTATAATGTAAATTATAATCCATGCTTAGTTGCAGTGCTCCAATATGTGTTCATCAATTATAACAAATGTACCACACTAATGAAGGATGTTGTTAATGTGGGAAAGTGTGGGAAAGTTAGGAAGTGGGGCATATGGGAATCCCCTATATTTTTAATGTAACATTTTTGTAATCTAAATATCTTTTAAAAAAATAAATTAAAACGAACAAACAAAAAAGATCAGTCCTTACCTCACCTGCCTCCCAGCTGTATTACAGTTAAAAAGCAGTAATCCAGTATTTGAGAGCAACTACAAAGGAGTGATTTTAATATAAACACAACAGGGTAGCTACATCATTTCATAAATGTTTTGAGGGAAATTCCAGTGTAGATTTCAGAAGAAACTTGGAGAGGGAGGTAGATGTCTGTGAATTAACACTCAGAATTTCTGCTGTACCTGTAGTCTTTCTGCTGATTCGTGAACTTAATCAACAGACTAAGGTTTAATTCACCAGGTGAAAATATCTTCACTCATTGATTAAGAATGTGACCACAGCCCTCACTTAAATTGTTTTAATATTCTTATAAAAATCATAATTAATGTAAAATTATCAATATCATATAATTTAGTTATAAAATTAGCCATAAAATCATATAATACACAATTGACTATATATTACATGATTATATAGTTGTGTATTTTATAATTAATTAATGTCCTATCCAAGTTAATACCTTCAGTTAAACACTTTGGTATTTTGCCCTGAAAGTGTCAATCAAGGTATTGATAGCAATTTGTAAAGGGGAACTTAGTGACAAATGCAGTAACTATGCCTGAAAATCAAAGAGAGACATTAATGACATTCTTTATTACCTTACAAAATGTTTTTTCTGATGGATGGAAAAGAAATAAGATAATATTTATGATTTTGGCTTCATCTTTTGTCAGTAGGATTTCATAGAAGATATTTGATGAAGGGAGCGATATAATTTTATAATTAGAACTTTGATTTAGGAATATTAATGTCAGGGTCTGTAATATTGACTGCAAGGGAGAGAGCCTGGGGGTGGGAAATAAAATTGATTATAAGAATCTAGATGAGACCTAAAGAGCATATAAACTTGATGGATGAAGGAGAAAGAAACAATCAGATGGATGGAAAGTGCAATCCTCAAATGGCAAACATGCCTATTGGTTATGATCATGTGACTTGGGGGCCACTGTCTATTTGCAGGTTCAATTTCTGAGAAATTAATAAAGCTCATTTTCAAAAGTGAAATTTGGAAGCCTAGAATTATTAAGTAACTATAAATTAAGTGTATTAGGGAAAACAAAAGCAATTTTACACTGACTGTATTATTTCATGAGCTCTGTGGTTTAAGTGCTAGACCGTGGGAATTTACTCATTTGCACAACTTCATTATTTTGCTAACTGCAGAGACATGATGCTTTGCTGTATTCATTTCTCTTTTAACTATCATCAAAGTAGAATCTAACCAGATGACAGTGAAGATTGACAATAGCCATCTTAGTAAAATGTAATGCAAATTTAACGAAAGGAACCAGGATTTTAAGTTTCAAAAATGAAATAAAAGAAAACAAAACCAGTGAAAGAAGAAAAGAAAACATCAACTTACCTTCTTATCTTTCTAATTTTTTAGCAGAAGAATGGAACTTAGATAACTGTTTAGCTTACTTCCATTGCCTTCTGGAACAACTGGCTACATGTGCCCAAAGATAGGAGTTTTGCGTTTGGAATACATTCTGGGTTTTACTCTTGACACCAGGCTAAATGAAACTTGCTGTTCTTCATTTACTTACATCGTGATGTGAATGCCCTCCTCTCGTGGAATATTTTCTGTTCCTTGATATTTTGGTAGGGCAGGCATGGTGGCCATGGTGCTCTTGTGGCTAAAAGTACAGTTTTTCCCTGGTCCACAGGAGCAGAGTAAGGCTGAGCCACCTGGACATCAAACTGGGACTTCAGGTGATACAGCCCAAGCTGAGTAAAAGACATGACTGCCACTGGGAGATTTCATAGAATCAAAGTAGAATTGTCAAGTGTTATGGTTTTTCCATTTGTGATTTTCACTCTGTATCAGTACAGAAAATTTTAGATGGATAGTGGCAATATAACTTTCAAACCAAGGGATCCCTTTTTCATATCTGTTTCAAAATTCTTATTTTATATTTTTAAAAAAGAGCAACCATGTTTATTTCATATATGTATGATTTTTAAAAAAATAACAAACATGCCTCATCCTGAAAAAAGAAATGATTTAATCCCTAAAGCTGGTACATAATAGATGGGGCCAGTAAGTGGTATCACATTTTACAGCTTGTCCATAAGCATGACACAGGGGGAAATAAAATTGAGTGCTTTTGGATAGCGTAGGATCACTGGCAGATAAATAGCTGATGCCATTCAGTTTTTAGAAACATAAGGTAATGAGGCTGGATCTGAAGGCAACAGAAAAATATATATTCACAATGTTTATATGCCACAAACCACTGAGCAGGAGAAAAATCTGGGGCACTGGTGAGCAAAATTCTCAAATCTCAGAGCAATGTTTAATGCAGTATAAGAAAGTAAGAAAGCAAGCATCTATAACCAAAGGCTTGAAATGAACTCAAGGACAAAAAACACAAAGTTTAAGATGAAAGGAAAATACCATCACTCAAAGAGAACTGAATGGCCACTTGTGGAATCTATGCATGTAGGCTCTCAATGCATGAGTTAAACATGCTACTAAAATTTAGTAGAAAGAAATATTCAAAAGCAAGGATTTTAACCATGCAGGCCACTTAAAGATTCTTGGTATTTGAAATGGGGAGGAGGCTGTTCTTTATCTTAACAAAACAGGATGTTGAAGATGACCTAAGTGAAACAAAGAAATGAAATGCCCGGTGTTGGAGAGAAATCAGGAAGGAAGCTGTTTGAACTATTTTCAAATAACAGATCAGTATGAGGTGATAACTAAGGAAGGGACATTCACAACGAGGCTTTAGGTGAATTTCTTTTTTAGTAGAGAGCTTTTGGATTCCAGGCATCAGTCCGACCAATTTACCTCACATTTCATTTTTGGCACTGGAAGAAATTTTGTGTCTGACTTCCATGGGGAACATGTGCAAGCCAAAAAATTTAGAGTGGCAAAATTAACAAATTGCTGCAAACTTCTCCATAAAAATAGAAACACTGATATTGAAGATTCCCTCTTCATGTAACTTGAAAAGACATTGATAGTTTGTTTTTTATTCGTGAATTTAAGTGATGCTTCATTTTCAAAATCCCCACACCTATCATCAAGTGAAAAACAAGCTTCTGATATTTGAGATCTGTGATAGATTTGAGATCTAGGTATCTATTCGTGGAAAGGAAGGCGATAAACATACTTTTTTGATGTGTTGAATGCATTGATAAAGGTGGCAGAAAATTATGTGGAACTCTTTTCTCTTGACAGCTACACTGGAACATTTACAGCTGCAGATGTTATTTGTCCATCAGAAAGGAAAATATTTGTTTCAAGCCATAGGCATTTTCTACTACAGTATCAAAATGAAATGCAACAATTTAACATTTAATGTCCATGAAACTAAATATTGTCAGGGGTCCAAATACTAGAAAGCAAACGGTTGGACCCTACAAAATATAACCAGTGACATGAAAAAATGGCTGGTTTCATTATGAAAAAAATCTGTCCTTTTACTAAACTAAGGATTGTTCTATTATTAACATAGGAAATCTTAGATGGACGGTACAAAATGCTGCATTATTCATAAAAGCATTGCTGCCATCTGGTGGCTAGTTGGCATTTCAGCACAGACTCCTCTGATTTGATTTGGCTTGGTATTCTCGTGAGGTATTCAAAAGAGGGCTTTATGTGGTAAATATAAATGTGAAAATCCCCTAGCCATAGATGTCATTCATCTGATGGCCGTCCTTTCTCCCTATTCTTAGCAGAATGGAGGATTCAGGAGAGGCAATGCTACCCTGAGATATCTTTTGTCCTGAATGTGAAATTATATTTTAAACGGCTTATCTGAGGAAGTTGGCTGTTGTTGACTGATGAATTTTATCGACACTTTTCTGTTGGCAGATAAATGAATATGTAGTAAAATATTAGGGAGATTTATTGAGTCGAAAGATAAGTTGTTTTGCTTAAATAAGAATATATGTGAGATGCTGGGATCCCTAATTTGGATCCAAACATGATTTTGTAAAGATATCACTCACTGAGTTTGCTTTTGGAAATAATATGTTCTGCAGTATCATAGGAGAAAAATATACAGGGCTTCATAAAACTCAAGATTTTTTTCCCAGTCATTTAATTTTAAAGAAATCTGATTAATTCTTAATGACTCAGAAACTTATGAAGTCATCTTTCTTCATGGATTTATATTTTAAGTGACAAATATTATTCAGCTCACATTGTACTTTTTATCAAAAACAAAAATTAAAATGTAATTTAAGAAATTTTGCTGTTTCTCAAATATCAGTGCATTAACTCATTCTTAATAAGAACCAACTAGATTATCTTTCTAATTTTAGGATGTTTTAAGTTCCTCTTAACTGTAGAATTATTATTGTATTTGCTGAAAATCCTGACCCTTAACAAGGATATTTATATAGAACACCAAGTCTTTGAAGATTAGAAGTGATAACAAAGTAAGTTGAAGTTCAATTCTGAATTCTCCCGGATGATATTTAATAACTAATAATATTCAGTTACTAGTGGATATTTGCCTACATCTTTTAACCACCTTATGATTTAGTGAAAGTCAGATAACAAAGCGCCATTGCATTAAATTCGGGGAATTATCGTATTGAGTAGATAATATCCTTTGCAAGAAACTGTAAATGCCTATTTTAAAAGTAAGACTTTGGGGCTTTAAAAAAAAATTCTTAGTTAATGTTTCTACTCTGTGAATTAATACTTGACATTACCCTTGTTACTAACTACTTTTGCAACTTAAAACTTTTCCCTCCTCGAAACATTTACTTTGGCTCGTGGAGGAATGCTGTTCATCTTCTCTGGGAAGGTGGCGTAGTTCGCCAGCCCTCCTCCATTCTCTGTCTTCCTGCATTTAGGGAGAGGAAGTCAGCAATAAAACTTTGCACCACTGTCTCTTTCATCCATCAGTTTAAAAATTCAAGTAAATTATTCTTGAATTTGTCTTGGATACAACCCAATGGTGTGTTCTTAATGACTCTATGCTAGAGATAGTAAACCTTGAAGCTAAGGTCAGGCTGTCACAGGTTTTTTTATTTTTTATTTTTATTTTTGGAAGAAATTTTATTTTTATTAAACTTACAAAAACTTAGGTTCCCAATGAATCAAGATGATCTAAAACAGACTAGCCATTTAAAAAAACTGTGTTACTTTAAGAGAGAGATAAAGTCAAATTTTAGTTTAACATCAATACAGCATTCGGTAAACAAATCTTAGTTAGCAATGATTATAACATATTGAGGTCAGATTTTTTTTTTTTTTTGCTATAAAGCTACCTTTTGTAATCAATATCAACTCCTAGATTTCTACTTAATAATGATTTACCAGAATCAGTCATTTACATTGTAATCTTTCAGTTTGGAAAATGCTTTTACAAATCTCCAATAACCATCTATAACCACATACACTGTCACAGGTTTTAGTCATAAGTTACCAATGTTTGTTTCAAAAACTTTTGCTTTTGGAGCAGGTTTTACAGCTATTTAACATTGAATTCCCTTTTAATCAGAAGGATCATTCGTACACTATAATGAATGATATCACCTCAAACCTTTAAGTATATAATTGCTGGATGTTACATTTTATAGTGGGGTATTTGATGGCATATTTGCTTATGCTGAATTTTATGACAGTGACAGCTGTATCTCAGTGGAGGAATGATCCTTTCCGTTTAAAGGAAGCTAGTTTTGAATTCTCTTCAGCTAAAAGTTCCGTTACATATGGTGTCCCTTAGGCTGGGTATCCCTGAAAACAAAGTTTGAGACTAGGAATTGAGCTGCAACTAGTTTATTTGGAAGGTGACTCAGAAAGCAGGAATTAAGAAATAGTGAGTGAAACAGAGAAGGAAGAAAAGCCAACATGAGGACCATTACTGAGTTGGTCTCAAGGCACCTAGAAGGCTTATCAGAAATTTTCCAGTCCGGGATTGACAGGAAGAAGCATTTGTACCTTCTTTTCTGCACTTTTAGTTTATGGTTCTTTGTGGGATGGGAAAATGTCTTTAAAGAAGACTTCTTGATTTTCAGGCAGCACTTGACTTCTTGGTTGTGCCAGGAAGCCTCTATCAGTCATCCTACTCCGTAGAATCATAGAATGGTCATGGAAAAGAGTGAAAGACATGTGCATCCTTGCAGTAAGATCCCATCAGGACAAAGTGAGGTGAAGCCCACCCAGAACTGTTAACAACAGTTGCAGCTGGAATCACAGGTAAAGCCAACAGGAGGAGAGGCACAACACAAGAAGTATCTCTTGCAGTCCACCCCTTGCAATGTTCAGATTGACTTGTACCTCACATTAAGTCTCATCCATTGCTGAGTCTTCCTGATGGTGACTGGCTTCAGTCTACAAGAGTTAATAAACTGGACTTAATTGAACATGCTACACTTCTCAGATGCAACTGTGTGAGCCCATAATTGATATTCATTTACCCTCTTCACCACTCATTCGAGATTTTTCTCCCTTCATCCAGTACTGTAGCTGTTCTCTTGTGTTTGCCTGATGGAGTGAATTAGACCATATTTAAACAGTATGGCCCTTCATTTTTAAACAGTGTCAGACTCTGCTGCAGTTGATGATTCATTGCTCTCCCAGGCCTGGGAGCAACAAGGTACATCTCAGAGAATCCTCTGAGCTCCTGAAACACTCCTCCTGCCCCCATTGTACAGCAGTAACCTTAGCTTCTCATGATTCACATGATAATTAAGGTCAATTATCCCTGTGTAAGTCAGGGTTTTCCATAGAAATAGAACCAATATGTACACACACAAACACACACACATGCAAAGACATCTATTTTAAGGACTTATTTTTTAGCAACTAGCTCATACAGTTGTGGAGGCTAACAAGTTTGAAATCTGTAGGGCAGGCTGGTAGACTGCGAAATCAAGCATGAGTTGATATTATAGTCTTGATTCTGAATTCATAGGGCAGTCCAGCAGGCTGGAAATGCAGATATGAGTTTAATGCTGCAGTCTTGATATAGGATATCTCTTCTCTGGGAGACCTCAATTTTAAAGCCTTCAGCTGTTTGGATGAGGCCCACCCACATCATAAATGGTAATCTCCATATATAAACAACATACCTTCCCAGCAACATGTAGATTAGTGCTTGATTAAGTAACTGGGTACTATAGCCTAGCCAAGTTGATACATAAAATTAACCATCACAATTACATATGTATAGTACCTATTTTATTTTCTTGTTGATCCACATCTTGAGTACCTTTAGTTATCAATTAGTGGTCCTAGTTTTAAGTTCAATGCCACCCTTACTAATCTCTGCTAGAAGTATACCTCTCCTCTGAACCAAAGAACCAGAATTTCTAATCCAGGAGAGCCAATGTTGCAAATGTCAAAAACACAAATGCTACAAATGGGTTGTTGTAGGGACTACTCCTTCTACTTCTTGATCCTTAGACCCATATATTCTAGCTGTTGGGGACACTGTTTTATGTATCAGCTTTTGATTCAGTGTATATATTAAATGTATATACTGCACAACAACACATCTTGTCCCCAATCTGCTGCCTTAGCTGAGACTTTGAGTCCATTCCATTATTTTTAGTAGGTTGGTTGCTTCCAGGTTCTATAGTATTTGTAAGAACAGTGGATCCCAAGGTCATGTGTCCAGTGTTTCACTTTCTTCACCAGAGAATGGGTCCCTTGGCTTGAGGGAAGGAACCTGTGCTGCTAAATATCCCTTGGAAAGGATCCCATGTTGCTTTAAGTAAGGCATTCTAAAAGCTCTGGGATGGTGGGGCAGGCAGAGGCACGATAGGCAGAGGTGGCAAACTCACAACCAGAGTTGATGTCAATTCTAGTGAGAATGAATCCCTGTTATCTCCAGGATGGAAAGGTTCCAGTGTCAATTTGTCAAGCACCTGGCTGGTCTCCTTGAGTGATGCTATCACAGGGAACACTGAGTGTCTGCCTCTGCTGCTGGAAGACTGGGCAATAAGCAGTAGTTGAACCCCTGCATAATCACCATCACTGCCACCACGGCCACTCATGGGCCTTTTGTGCAAATTCTGAGTGGCTGGAGCAGAGGCTAAGGGACTTAAACAGATAAAGTAACAGTGTCCACTGGCTTGCTCTCTGGTACACTTTAAGATAAGACACAGAAATCTACATATTTTGTACTGTCTCCCAGCAGTCCATCCACAGTCCCATGACATCCCTGTCTCCAGTCTCTTCTTCCAGGCTTCTGACCTAAAAGCAAAGCCATTTTCTACTGTCTGGAAATCAACATATATCTTTACTTCAGGCTACTCTGCTCTCTATAAAGTAAACAAAACATGTTTACTATTTGTATCTCTGCCCTGAGAACATTTCTCCTCACAATTGTCTTACAGCGTCACTTCAGGGTAGCTGCAATCCATTTCTGGCCCTCACCAATATACTGAGCAGACCCATCCATGATCAGGCTTGAGGTTTTTCATCCTTCATCAGCTGGCTTTCAAAAACTTCCATAAGGCCCTAGATGCAGGGGAGGCATTGGTGTAACTATGATAGGTAAAATTTGAGTTTGAACACCTGTTCATGTAACTTACTTAGGTCCTCTGGACCTGCTTGGTCCAAATTCTGAATATAGCATTACCATCCATGGATTAATGCCCATTCTTATGATTCGGTGAATCTGATAATATCCAGTTCATGATAAGAAGCTGTATGATCAAGTGCTCAGTGTCTGTTTTGACCCAGGCCAGGAGCTACTATACAATTGCTAAGTATTTCTTTAATGCTGAAGGCACGGCCTTCCTCCAGAACCTTAGGGACCTATGCTATGATGCTCCTATTAGTGTCTGCCAGAAACTCCACTGCAACCTTAAGTCTAATTCCTCATTGAATTTAATGAATCATATATCGCAAGAGTCAAGAAGACTATACCATATCCTGGACCTACTGCAGGCATTGATAAGTTATAGAGAGCTCTCCTGGTATATGAATGACATCCAGAAATATTACAGTTGCCCAATTTACTGAGTCACTGACTCACTTGGTGATGAAGGTACAGGATTTGTAGTTGTAGCACTAAAAGAGAATATCTGAACACAGCACAGATTCCAGAACTGAGAATAAATAGATGGTAGTTGTTTTGGGCTGGTTTGTTACAAAACAATAGCTAATCGATACAAGTGGTATGTCTAAGAATATAATTCAATGGCTTGAGTTTAATAGGAAATAATGGCATGCTTGGAAGTAAAGTTCAGCCAGTACAAAAGATATTTAAAAGGCTGTGGAATCACATTTCATGGTGTCCACTTGAAATAATTATTAAGCACAAGTTCCTTAGGGACTTCTAAAGAAAATGCAAGTAGTGGCATTTCATCTGTGCATGTGGCTTTCCTATTACTCACCTTGTTTATAGAAATAGCTGCTTAACAAAGTTAACTTCTAGGAAGGATGCCAGGTTACACGGAACTGTACCAGAGTCTGAGAATCACTTTGGGCTCTCACCCAAACTTTTTACAACATTAGGTGGAGACAACATAATTTGGAGAAGTTACAAGGGGAAAAATTGACAGAAAATGCTCAGGGAACAGTATGTTCAGAGTTTTCAAGATAGTATCTTTCTTGGCCTCATGAAAATCAGAGAATATTGTATATTTATGCTATTTTTAAAAATAGTCTGTGGACCAACAGAATCAAGTGTTGTCACAGAGCATTATTAGGCCAGCAGTTGTAGAGGTTCTAACACAAAAATGTATCTGTAAGACAAGAGCAGATAAAGTTACATCACCATCCCAGTCGCCTCTGGATTGGGGGAAGAACTATGGACTAGAGTGGACTTGATGGTATTCTCTTGCTCACATATGGTGATTCTTGCAATGCAAGAAATTATAACAATGAGGTGGAGCCAGTGGCCACTTGACAGTTTTTGGGTAGAGAGGGGATGAGCAGTTGAAATACAGGGGCTTCTTTGGGAGTTGGAGGTTGTCCTGAGTACTGTTGTGGCAATGGATGTAGGCCATTTTAAATCAGCACACACCACTCAGAACTGAGTGGGAGAAAGTGTGGTCTACAGTGTGAACTGTGGTCTATGGTTGGTGGCAAGGCTCCAGCATGTGTAAGTTCATTGAGGTTGGTGGGCCACACTTGTGGGAGATGTTTGTGTGGGATGTGGTGGGAGGTGTGGGAGGTGGGCAACATGGGAATCCCAGTGGGTTCCGTGTAATATTTTAGGTAATCTAAGCACCTCTTAAAATATATGTATATATATATATATAAATAACATTTTTGTAAGCAAATACACATATATGCACATATATTTATATATCATTATGCAAATGTTTGTATGTATTGTGAGAATTTTTATTTTTACCCATAATAAAAAAAAAAAAAAGAAAAAAAAAAAGTTAGAGTTAGAGAAATCTAAATATAGCAGAAAAGTTTTGTCATATCAAGAGTTTCTTGGAGAAAGAAAAGAAATTCGATTTCTATGTGGCTGATGGAAAAGCTCACAAATCACCTGTAATTATATCTGTCATATTTTCACTGCATATGATATTTTTCTATTTGTTTCTAGAAGTTGAAGATGACTTTGTATGTTAAAAAAAAATGGAGTTTAAAAAAACATGAAGTCCATGTTGCTTCGGATTTTGGAATTAAATATTCTAATAAATTTTTTTAAGTTTGGACAATGTACCCGTAAGAAAGTGTTATTATGCCTAATATTTTTCACAAGATATTCCAGGTCAGAAGATATTTATTTGTGTAAGGTGAATGTGCAATTCCCAGATCTGCCTTCATAAATGTAACTTTCAGTTTGTTTTTCTCTGAAAATCCAAAACAAGAAAATTTAATTTATTGATTTCTTTCTGGGAGTTTTTCTTACATAATTGTAAGAGCAGATCTAATTTGAATGAGAGCTGATCTGAGTAAGAGCAGAGTACAATCTACCATTGGAAAATCTAAAGATAAGCATAGTGTATTCATGTAAAAGCTGTGTGATGCTAAGTCTGTCCTTAGATTCAATATTTATTTGAATTCCTTCAATTAAATTAAATTTTAAAAGTCCAGTGTAGTTTATTATTTCCAAATCTGTATTAGGTTAACCTCAGGAATAGAAACTGATGAAAAACAGGGCAAATTCTTTTTACATCAAACTCTAGGTTGCAAAGATTTTTTATAGCTATTGTAGAAACTGTTCAGTTATTACTTTTCCATGGAACCATGTAGTACTCCAGAATCTTAGGAAATGTCTTTCAGTCTTCAAAATGTCTAACATAGGTAGGAAATTGATTTCAGACTTATATCCCTTTTTTTCACAGTTTATTTTAAATAGATGTTCCCACACCATATAAAATGCAATCTTGATAACACATATTCCTTTGTCTGTTAAAGTCAAACAAAATCATATTTTTCAGTGTGACAAAAATCAAACCATGGAGAAAATTTTGGTGATGGGAGAAGGTAGCTGGAATGTTTCTTAAGTGCAAACTTTAAGATAAAGTCACTAAATACTTGGATTATGTGGAGTACATACTTGGACTAAGGACGTCACAGAGTCAACATATAGGTCAGAGATGATTAATCCTCCCATACGTAGGGCCCCTGCATGGAAAGCCATCCATATATGCATCCCCTATGCAACTAAATATTTAAATGATATGATACAGGTCAATTGAAATAGAAGCTTATTGTGTTTGTTGTTGTGGTTGTTAGCACTGTTGTTCAAACAGAGTACAATTTAATCAAACCTTTTCAGAAGATAAAAGCACATTTAACATAATTTGGTGTGTACTTGTAATTGATAGTGATGTAAGGACTCATTTAAAAGAATCATTCGGCTCTTTGGATCAATCCTGTTGAATGTGAAATTAGAGGTCAAGTTATTCAACAACATATGGATTCTCCACACCAATTCATATCTGTATTAAAATTAGTCCAAATGAGTTGAGAATATGGAAAATTTACACCAATAATTAGCTAAATCCATGTTAGATGCACAAATTACAGGAGACAGAGGTCAAAGAAATCCGTGTGAATTAAGTGCTTTTTGAGGGTGACAAAAATGAGGTAAGGATTGGAAAGTGTTTGCATTTAGTAATCAAACTATGTCAATAGGTTTATTCCTTTTTCCAATAGTTGATGAATACATGTGTCTTACTTCACCAGATAAGTTTGTGTTCTATCCATAGATATTTATGTACCACTTTCAAAGATACAAAGTGCATACATATTGTGCCTGATTTTGCTGAACTCTCAGGAAATGCTCTGTTGAGAAAATACACTGTATGGAGCCTCTGTTGTGGGAACAATTATTCTCTGGAATAAAAATATTCAGCATAGGAAATTATAATTTTTTAATCAAATTTTATGAATTAGACCCTTTTGGGTGTACACTAAAGAGATAGCATTGATAAGATGGAAGAAGGAATGTGAGTTGTTAATGTAAATTGCTCAATAGCAAAAAGAATACATTTTGCTTGGGAAAAACAAAAGCTATCTATATTTTCAGAATGAGGCATAAACCTCATTTTTAAGGCTCTAGATTTGTTGCAAGTAAAAACTACTTCAATTTTAGCAAAAGTACCAACCAATGTCAGTGAAAAATGATTGCAATTCAACTCTATGTATGTAGCTATCATGGCAAAGTAATTTTGCAGAGTTCAGTGTTTTTTTTTACTTTGAAGACATCAGTTTTAAGTTCTATTTTTCTAATGTAGAGTATATTGATTTAAAACAAACAAACAAAAAGGCCCTCAAACAACAGTCCCAGTAAACCAAGTTGCAATTAGCTGCCACTCCTGGGAAATATTCTAGTATATGTTGCTGGCACTTGAAAAATTTACACCTTCTGAGAAAAGGCAGGAAAATTCTGTCAAACAATTAAACTGATTGGAATTCCCAGGAATGTAAAAAAAAAAAAAAAAAAAAAAAAAAAAAGCCCTATATTAGAAAAGAATAGCAAATAGTTCTGTTTATGGCTAAGAACTGGATCAGAAAAAAGATTTTATGATTCTTATATATTCCTCCTTTTTTCTTTAAAACAAATATAATGCCAAGTTAAATAAGAACTCTTGGTATTGATTTTTTTTTTTTTTTTAATATTACATTGCTAGAGTTGGCAAGTGTGATTAATTAAATGACTGCCAAAATAGCAATAGAATGGTACACTTAGTATTAATATATTTGGATAAATGAGATGGTTGCTAACTCTATGAGTGGTGCATATACATTTGACAATCAAGTTGTTTAAGGTAAAATATGGATATGTTAATGTGAAATAATGTAGAATATATCAAGAACAATATTTGGACTAAGATTAAAATTGAAGAGGAAATTGTCATTTACAAGATTAAATGAGTGTCAATTCTGATGACATTGATTGAAAGGAAATTTTCCGGTACAAGGATGAAGGTAGGCCCTGCTTTATGTTGCCCTTGCTAGCTAAATATATTTCAAAGAACTGTAAGAAATGAGAAAATCTTAGAGTTTCAAGGAAATAAATAAGTCTTCTTGGTTAGAAGGCTCTCTGTTTGATAGACCTCTTTAAACAAGAGAAAATACTATGACTTACATATTTTCTGTGCCAAATATTCCTACACCAGTGTCCCCAAACAAGTGTTCATCATGTTCACATGTTCTAGTTATGACCTCATTAAAGGAACGCTACTTCAACTTTTTCACTAATAAGCCCCGAAAGAGAGAATGTAGAACACACAAAGTCTGGGAAGAGATTAGAGCTAAAGATATAGATTTAGGAATCTTAAGAATATAGATAGTATTTAAAAAATGAGGTTGAAGTTTTGTCATTAAAGATATAATTTTCATCACATATAAAAGAAGTGAGTCTTCCAGAAGTCGTGATCCTTACAATCAACTTGCTTCATTCACATCTTAAATTTTGCTCTATCACAGTGATTTTGGTCCACTTTTTTTAAGAGTGTTTCTTTGGAGTTGTTTATTGAAACTCTTGAGTTCTGAATTCATATTTGCTCAAGGAGTCATTCTTGATTAATAAGTTGAAGAATGAATTCCCATTCATCCAATGAGATTTTGACTACTTTTCATGAAGATAAACAACAATGTAAGTGTGAATTTGATAAGTGTACACCTTCCAATTGAAAAAAGTGTTCCTGTCACTTCGTATAGAGTATGTGGTTAAAAGATAAAAAAATTAAGCTATTTTAGCATATTTATCATTTTACTACTCCATTGATCACTTTGAGAAAACCAAGAGAAAAATTATTTGAAACAAAATCGTTCTCAGTGAATGATGCAGTGGCTTCAAGTGTGTACCAATAATCATGCAGATCTGCCCGTTATATTGATATGTGCAGTGTCCCATTATGTGCACATATCAATACCATTAAAAAAAATTCCAAAGTGAGATGCAAATATTTGTTAATAAGTTATAAGCACTTCTCTAATAAAGTATCATTCTTAGCCTGTTTTATATTCTTTATCAAATGCAACTTTCATTCTTAAACTTTTACTTGCTTTTACCTTGGTTTAAGATGTTGCCACCCAGAAGTTTTCAATCTTGTGTAGATAATTCTGTTTGGCTTTGGATATTATTTCCTTTGCATTTATGCTTTAAAATATAATCCTTACCCATTACTAGATTAGTAAATTTTCACCTGCATTACCTATTTTTGAAAGGACTTCATGTATAACATTTAGCTATTTAATCTCTTGGCAATCTTTAACTTATTCCTAATTTATTTATAATTTATTTATTATGGAGAGTGAAGTGATCCAAGTAGTCAGTTATTCAATACAAGTTGGTGACTAATGTATCATTTCTCTATTCTTTTGTGATACTTATTTATCTTCCTTTCTTAATGAGTGTATTTCAGTGCTATAAATTCAGTTTCTATGTTATTGCACCAATAATATGGTTTACATTATAATTTCCTGGTCAGCTTTTATTTTTCAGTAGTGAAGTATGAGGATGACCTGATTTTGGTCTTTGTAAGTAACCTACCTGTTTTACAATCATGTTTATATGTTTATTTTTGAAATTTTAAAAAAATCATGTCTATTTTTCAATTAACTTGTCAGAGTCACATTTGAAAAATTCTTAATGTATATTCAAAATTATTTGAGCTCCCAAAGGTTACTTTTATTAATTGTCAGATCCTTGATGATCACACGTTCTATTTTTTTCATCTTCAGTAATCCAACTTTATGTGAAATCTCTCTTCCCTGTCTTTCTTACCTATCCTTTTTTCCCTTGGTGAGATAATATTACTATAATTGTGCTATTGAATATAGTCTGTAGTTTGCATTAGTGTTCACTGTTTTGTACAGTCCTATGGTTGTTTTGTTTTTAAATTTTTATTCTAGCAACATATATACTGTCCAAAATTTCCCCTTTTAACCTTATTCAGCTATAAAATTCAGTGGTGTTAATTACATTCTCAAAGTTGTATCACCATTACCACTATACATTACCAAAGCTTTTCCATCTTACCCCAAATAGAAACTCTGCACCAGTTACGAATTAACTGCCCATTCCCTACCCCCACCTGACCCCTGGTAACCTGTATTCTAATTTCTGATTCTATGAATTTGCTAATTCTAATTATTTCATATCAGTGAGATTATACAGTATTTGTCCTTTTGTGCCTGGCCTATCCCAGAAACAAAGATGATATGTATCATTTATATCTCAAAATTTTCCTCTTTTTCTCTTTCCTCTGCAGTCTTAGAAAATACAGAGGTTTGCTCTCCATTGTTGATACAGTTTTTTTTGCAGTTTTAATTTTGCTCCTTTCTGCCTTTAATAATATATATATTTTTAACTTTATTTTGTACATTTAATAATTGAAAACATAAGCAATAAAAAACTAAAAAGTAAACACAGATGAATAAATATATACATTTCTCAATTAAATGTAATGGATACATGTAAATATTTTTGTTGTTTTGTTTTTTGTTTGTTTTTTTGTTTTTTTGTGTGTGTGTGTGAATCAAACAATATATTACACAATATATTTGGTTCATAGTAATGCATTCATACAGTATTTGTCCTTTTGTGTCTGGCTTGCTTCACTCAACATAATGTCCTCCAGATTCATCCATGTTGCCATATGCTTTATGACTTTATTTTCTTCTTACAGCTGCATAATATTCCATCATGTGAATGGACCACAATTTGTTTATCCATTCATCTGTTGATGGACACCTGGGTTGTTTTCAACTTTTGGCAATGATGAATAATGTGGCTATGAACATTGGTATGCAGATGTCTGTTCGTGTCACTGCTCTCAGTTCTTCTGGGTATATACTCAGTAGTGGTATTGCAGGGTCACGTGGCAAGTCTATATTCAACTTCTTTAGGAACTGCCAAACAGTCCTCCATAGTGGTTGTACCATCCTGCATTCCCACCAACAGTGAAGAAGTGTTCCTATCTCTCCACATCCTCTCCAACACTTGTGGTTCTCTGTCTTTTTAATAGTGGCCATTCTGATAGGTGTGAAATGATATCTCATTGTAGTTTTGATTTGCATTTCCCTAATCATGAGTGATGTTGAGCATTTCTTCATGTGTTTTTTTGCCATTTGTATTTCTTCTTCGGAGAAATGTCTATTCAAGTCTTTGGCCCATTTTTTAATTGGGTCATTTGTCTTTTTATTGTTGAGCTGTAACATCTTTTTATATATCCTGGATATTAAACCCTTATCAGATATGTGATTTCCAAATATTTTTTCCCATTGAGTTGGCTGCCTTTTCACCCTTCTGACAAAGTCCTGTGAGGTGCAAAAGTGTTTACTTTTGAGGAAGTCCCATTTATCTACTTTTTCTTTTGTTGCACGTGCTTTGGGTGTGAAGTCCAAGAAACCACCACCTACTACAAGGTCTTGAAGATGTTTCCCTACATTTTCTTCTAGTAGTTTTATGGTCCTGGCTTTTATATTTAGATCTTTGATCCATTTTGAGTTGATTCTTGTATAGGGGGTGAGATAGGGGTCCTCTTTCATTCTTTTGGTTATAGATATCCAGTTCTCCCAACACCATTTGTTGAAGAGACTGTTTTTTCCCATCAGCGTGGGCTTGGTAGGTTTGTCAAAAACCAGTTGACTGTATAGGTGAGGGTTTATTTCTGGGTTCTCAATTCTATTCCACTGATCGATATGTCTATCTTTATGCCAGTACCATGCTGTTTTGACCACTGTAGCTTTGTAATATGTTTCAAGGTCAGGCAGTGAAATTCCTCCCACATTGCTCTTCTGTTTTAGAATACTTTTGGCTATTCGGGTGCACTTACCCTTCCAGATGAATTTGGTAATTGCCTTCTCTAATTCTGTAAAGTAAGCTGTTGGGATTTTGATTGGTACTTTAATAAGATTTTAATTCTGCTATTGTGTGTAGAATTTCCCTGCATTGTTTTCTTACCTTCGTCAGCCATATTATGCCTCTCACTCTATATAAGTGCTTAAAAATCGAATCTTCCATTTTTGGCTATATAAATTCCAGGTTTTCTTTTATTGAGAAGACAACACAGGTGCATTCCTAAAGGTTCTATTTCCTGTAATAAAACTTTTTCCCTCCAAAGATATGCTTATCCTTAGAGCACTGGTTCTCTTATTCTAGTTTTCAGGCTCTCTTTTTATAGGACCCAAGTTTTTGGGTCAGATAAATATATGATAGTTTTTGACACTTTCAATTCCACTTAAGTCTGAAAAACTTACCCTGTCCCATCTTAAAGTTGAGGGAATATCAATGTGTCAACTAGCATTTTCTATTACACGTTCCTTTAATTATAAGGAGATGGACCTATTCACAAGAATTTCAAAGGTTTGTAATTCTTCTTTTATGCAAACACAGACATGAATCTCCAGTTCTCTAAAAAAATGAGCAATCCCTTGTGTTCTTTTAAATCCCCAGTCACTGTTGCTTTTATAAGCTATCATCTTCTTGTGCTGGAATGTTGCCTTCTAAGAAATTGATGGTGGCAGAGGGAATAGATGGGGTGGGAACAGAATGTGAATGGCCTTGGTGGCCCCAAAGAACAGCGGTTATGCGGTGGACTAATGATCACAAGTCAGGCTGGAGGAGTTACTGGGGGGCTTTCTTAATATCCATTCTTTTTCTTGCTGTATTATTCTGTTAAAAAGGGCTAATAATGCATTAGCTGCTTGTCTCAATATAGGTGATCAGTAAAGTACATGATAATAAATGTACAAATAATGCAATGAGCTCTAATAGAATTTAATAACTATTTTTGAATAATTTGATGATGGTGTTGGGTAGTAATTTTTAATAACTGCTTTATTTTCTAGTATAAAATATTTGTGGTAACCCCAGTTCTTAATAGTAAACTTCTACAAAGCCTACTTACTAATTACATAAAATGTATTACAAATAAAAAATTATGATGATGCTTATTCTTAAGCTATATATTTTATGACATTTTAATACATTAACGTTTTCAAAATATAAATTAATATTTTATTTGTAGAAGTTTTTCAAGTTTATAAATTTCCTCTTCTAATTTTAGTTACTTTTGAAATTAATTTTTAATTTCTTATTTAAGTTCTAGTCATTTCCAAACATTTCATTTCCATGCTTTACTCCCCATAAAATTATATCCAGGTAGCAATTTCCTCTACATTTGTTGCTAATTTATTTGCTCGTGATTCCAAGGAACTTAGAATAAAGTCTGGCTCATAGTAGGAGTTCAATTTTTCTATAATGAATAATTATTTCTTACACTTTTTCTAGCATGCAACAATTCTTACATTGTTACTGAGCAAAACCCTTTAACACACATGAGCTTTCTAGAAAAGTAAAGCTTCCCCATTTGTCACCATGTATTTTATTGTGGTCACTATTTAACCTTTAATATCATATTTTCAAGGGAAATGGCTTGTATATGTTTAACTTTTATTAACTACATATGTTAATTGAACACTTTACCTCATTAAGTATTCTTCTATTTTAAAAAATAAAGTATATAAACATACAATTTTACTAGCCCTGTGTATTAGTCTGCCATAGGGATACCGATACAAAGTACCAGAAATCTGTTGGCTTTTATAAAGGGTATTTATTTGGGGTAAAAGCTTACCACCCAAGGCTGTGGAAAGTCCAACTCAAGGTACCATAAGAGGTACTTTCTCGCCAAAAGACAGCTGACACGTGTTGAAGCAAGATGGTGGGCGATCTCTGCCAGGTTTCAGCCTTCCCCTCTGGAATTCCTCTTCCTCTGAGGCTTTGTGGACCCAGCTTCTTCCCGATCTCAGCAGTAGGCTGGCATAAGGCTTGTCTTTCAGGGCTTCCTATATCAATCTTGGCTCTCTCCCTAAGGTCAGCTGTAAGCTCTCAAGCAAATGGTCCATCTCTCCCTGGGGCTTTAGCTGTTTGAGCCTTCTCCTTTCTGTCTCATGGCAGGGTCAAAAATAACAAAGTTCTCTCCTCTGGTATCTTGAATGAGTGTCTACCAAGGGGGCAGGAACTTAACCTGAGTCATGCCTTACTGACCTGATCGAATCAAAGCCCTAATTGTAACTGATAATCTAATCAAAGATGCTTCAGCTGAATTTAATACAATCAAAGGGTATCACACCCAGAGGAATGGATTAGTTTACAAACATAATCTTTTTCTTTTGGGGATTCATAAAATAATCTCAAACTGCCACACCTTGTAATCTGTGACTGAACTAGTTATCTTAGTCCTTACTGGCTTCAAAGTCCAGAATATAAGGGGCTACAAAGCTGTCTAATAACTAGTTATTTCCATAGAGGACAAAAAAAATCTGAAGTACTACATTAATTTCATTGTTGCATTAGAACTGGTTTTTCTCTGAGTTTTCTCATCTGTATTTCATTAAGTCACAGTTTGTGGCATAATGTTACAAGTTAGTAAATGCAGAAACTGTTCAAGAAATTGATTCTATTGTTCTTTCCATTCGATAGACCTTTGATCTAAAATGTTCAATGGTGCCTGGCTGTTCCATGCAAACCACTTTTAAACCATTTTTCGCATTGTAATAGCCTTGTTATCAGGTTGTGGGAATTAATTCCATCACATTAGGAGCAAGAAGTTATGCTCGCACTGCACAGCCTAATAACTGTCCCTTGTTACTGGCCAATTGTTTGGGTAACAAGAAAACACACCACATTTATAATTCCGTTGTTTTGGAAGGTGGTCTTAATTTCAGAATTTCATCACGACAATAAAATTTTGATTTCCCCAGGACACCTTTCCCAACAGGCTTTTGGAATTTAATAATGTATAACTGGAAAAATGTCACAATGAAGCAGGCCACCACTCTTGGTAAAATTCCTGAATCAAGAAGAAAGCAGAGAGGAAACTCTTCTGTAAATGAAACCACCACCCACAAACAAAGACAGAAACCACCCCCACACACAAAAGGCTGAATCTCTAGCGGGGAAAAAAAAAACCCAACAGCAACTTGGGAGGAATATCAGTGTTCTTTTGGTAGCTACTGTTGAACCTTGGGCATAGTGTGCTACTGATTTCAACTGCTAGGCAGAGGGGAGGAGACCCCAGAGACCCCAGGACTGACCCCACCATCCCTGAACTGTTGATGATACAATTGGTAAAGGAATGGAATAGCATGTTATATTGAAGTCTACATCACGTGATGTTGATCTTGGCAAGAGTGAAACAAGCTAGACGATTAATGTGAAAATAGTCATTTGGAAATTGTTCGATTTAACATAAACAAAATGATTATTTGATGAGCTGGATTCATTTCTCTGCTTGATTAAGTTTGTAAATGTGAAAACAGCCCCATTTATTTATTTATTTACTTACTTATTTAGAAAGATCCAGTCACCACATATTTCCTAAGGTAAGCCTTTTGCTATTCAATTTTTCATCCTCACAGGGATGACTGAAGCCAGTTCCCAGCTTCATTTATGTACAGTATCTTCTAGTTCTACTATTCTGTGATGACATAGTTCCTTGGCACTCAGGAGTCTTCTGATAAACCAATTTGTCAGTGCCCATACTCTCCTGGTGATAATGCACGACTCCTTTGAAATAACTGTTAAACCCTTTTGCACCAGTCTTTGGTTGTCTGTTTGTTAGACTCACCAATTCTGAGCCATTGCCCTTCCTGGCACTCCCTCACACTGCCTCTCTTCCTATTCAACTCCTTCCTATTTTTTACAATCCGTTTATTCTTTGAGTTCCTCCCTGATTCTCATAGCTAGAATGGACTTTTGCCACCTCTAAACATCTGTAGGATATATGACCTTATAGGGATTGTTATGAAAATTAAATGAGACATTATAGGCAAAATGGCTCCCACAAGGAAAGCAAACGTAAACATTAGCCATACTTATGAAGACCATTTGTTCAGCATGCTGTTACTAATCTTACTACCCTTTACCAAGCAGTCTACTGAAGTACTCAGCACTCTATCAGATACTTCACCTGCATCATTTCTACTCATCACCACCAACCCACCAAGTCTCTAATGTGGTCTTTTTTTCTCATTACAAATGAGAACATGGAGTCATAGAGGGGTTAGTTAACTTGCCCCATCTCATGCAGTCTTGTGATGGAACTGAGATTTAAATCTACAAAACACTAGGCTGCCTGGAGTATCCACACTGCTAACCATTAATACTGCCTCTAGATGAGGGTGTTGCTGTCTTTGTGCATTATTATTATTGTTATTATTATTATCCTATTTGTTAAACACTTTTGCTTACTATTTAACATTTTTATTCATATTTTCATATGCCTATGCCATATCTCTCTACTTATATTATACACCTTTAGAAAGCAGAGGCTGCAACTTTTTTTTTTTTTTTTTTTTTTTTTTTTTTAATCTCCTTCAGTGCTTGACATAGTGTCTTGCCTGGTGATGTTCAAAATTGTGTTTGGTCCAATTTATATCTTACTAAAACATTGGCTTAGCATTGGCATGCAATAGAAACTAACAAGAACTTGTAGAATGTTTAGAAGGTTCATTCCTGGAGGTATAAACACACCTCCCTTTTCTTCAGCTTGCTCTGATGGCTACTATTTCTCTGTGTTCTCTGTAGTATATATATAATTGAAGTTTGTGTTTTTACCCTAGACTTTATTGAAATTAGACCCTCCTTAACTTTCTTTGCTTTTTCCCTTCTTGTATGCCCAGGGAACCTAAGGGTTTAAATAAATTCACTGTCAGCCATTTGCTTTTCAAGTAAGAAGAAATGAAATGGTTTATTTTTCATTTGTTGTGCACTCCTCGATAAGGAAAAAACAAGCAGTTTCATTACATGCCATTTGTTGCTTATTTGCTTGGTGTAACTGGCAGACATGGCTTGCCTACTTTTTGAAAAATTATGAAGTGGATTGATTCAGAGACTCACACCAGGATCCAGGATGTACCGCTTATACCTTAGAATTGAGTATACTCAGGCCACATTGATGGGCTGTCTGGCTGGGTATTTGGTATTTGAGCAGGTAGAACTTTTAAATCTTAAGGTGTTACTATCTTGTGGCACCTTTCACAGGGGACTTTCAAACAGTGAGATAATAACATAAATACATAGAAAATACTGCTCTCTTTGTTTTCTAAATCCATCTATTTTTAGGCAAGTAATTGGTTCTAAACATGGTGCAATAGGGACATAACACAAATTTTCATCAGTAAGAAAACCTTAGGGTTTTTCTCTAGTTAGCATAACCCAGGGTAAATGGGCTATGAGTTCTTCTACAAACACTGTCTCTGCATCTTAGTTTTTCTACATCCATTCTTATCAGCTTCTGTAGGGGCCGTTCCCTGACCAGTTTATTCCCTGTGGTTTATTTAGGGAAAAGTACATAGACTATTTTTCTACACTGTGAAGTTATGTATGTCTGGCATCTCACAACCGTATGTTTATTACCTCAATATTTTTCCTCTGTTGATAGTAGCAGGTCTGAGATTCCACTGGAGGTAATGATATAGAAATAATTCTGAAAACCATCCCCTCTGGGTTGTGTTAGTTACAACTCATTGCTGTAGAAAACTTCACATTTCTATGGTAACCTATATAGAAATTTTCTCTCACATATAAGGAAAGTCCCAAGTAAAAGAGTTCCAGGGTTGGTTCATTCAGGAGATCAATGACACTTTCAAGAACTTTCTACCCAGTCACTCTCAGTTTGTCATCTTCTCTCATTCATGGTCACACATTGACTTTTGCCAGTTCCGGCAGCCCAGTACATACCTAACAAAGTTAAGCAGATCAGGGAAATCTTTCTTGTACCTCTTGAAAATCAATGACACCTCTCCCAGATGGTCTGTAGCAAGTCTTCCTCTTGTCACTGGACAGAAGTGGTCACATGCTCTCCTCTACACTAGAAAGCGCAAGGGGATTGTAGGTGCTATGATAGAAAAAGGAGAAGGACTGACAACCCCAAAACCGGGGCTCTACCAGCAAAGAAAAGAAAGGAAGCAGCTTTTGAGTAGGTAACTTGAGAGTGCCTGCTGAATTCCACCCTTCTTTTAGACTCTGACCATGGGCATTATCTACTGGCCTTCATGTTTCCTACCCTGAGTATCTAATTACTTAGTCCAAATGAAGGTTTCCTTCCATTCCCTAATGTACAGTTTATGGCCCCTCAAATATTTCTATCTTGATATTCACTATGCACATTTTCAACTGTTTAAATAATACTAACTTGACTACTGCAGCCATTTAAAAATATACAAAATTTTCTTATTTATAGTTTAATAAAAATACCTCTAGCCTCTTGGCCCAAAAGTCACTGCTAAATTCAAAATCATGTTTTGAGGTACGGATATTTTGTTCTTTATACCTAGCAACACTGAACAACACTGAAGAATTTTCTGGCCAGACTACATGTAGGGTGGATTAAAAGAAAGCAGATTTAATATATATTGTAGAGGCTCAATAATTCTCAATACTCAAATAGCAGAGAAGTTAGAGTCCACTTATTTAAGTGCAAATGCTGCCTCCCATCTAAGTCATTTAATCAGGACACTTTAATTTCTACAACTGCTGAATTTAGATAATAATACCTGCCCCCTATCTACCTCTCTGGGAAGCTGGGAGGATTAATTAGATAAAGTATTTAATGCTTCTCAGAGAGAAGTGGCAAGATGTTATTATTTCCAGGGAAGAATGAAGCAGTGTCTCTAGTATGGACCGTCCATTCTTCTACAATTTTTTTCCCTTATTCATTCAGCTGAAGTGCCAATTTGGTGGAATTTAATTCATCATGTGAGACCCTTCTCGTTCTCAAGTAGTTGCACTTAAAGAAAAGATTTTCAAGTATAGCCCCAGATGATGGGAATTGCATGTGCTCCCTGAGTTTCACTGAATATTTCAGTGCATTGCCTTGCAAATTACTATTTATGCCAGAATCTGGTTACAACACTTGTAAAAGCCAGCCATGATCGCATTAAAAATTGTGACCTGGGCCAGCCTTTGAGGCCACACTCAATCCCAAATTCTTCCATGAAATATTTGCTAATGACTGCAGTTCTCACTGATCTTCCTTTCCTGGGAATTGTGCCACCACCAGAGTCTTCAGTCCTCAATTTAGAACTGGTTCTTAAACACAGGGCATCTGAGTACAAACTGGATCCTCTTTCTAACACACCATACTATTCATAAGTTACTTAGCTTTGTACAGGAGGAAAGAATCTTCTTCTACCCAGTTAGAATAGAAATGGGTCCAGCCAGATCATTTTGGACATAGAAAGAAGGCAAATCAAGAGCACAATCTTTATTCATTCTCTTAAAAACCTTGTTAAATATTTTATATTTAAATATCCTTTTTAAGTAATAAGTTTTTATATTTAGATCACAGGACTCTATCTCTCATTTTCTTCTAGAATCCTCGGTTTCAGTTATATAGTTAAAATGTATCCACTTTTTCCCACCTATATTCCATTTTATAGAGGTTTAACTTTGCTTGACTATCAAGTCATTTTTTTTTTTTTGGTGAATCCCTTTGTTAACTCTTATGTCGATGGTGACAAACTTAAAATCTCAGTTAGCAAGTCCTTATGTGCTTTGATGACTGCAACTGCTGCTTATGGTTAACAAATATGCATTCTTTCCAGTTGTTCAGAAGCTCTTAGAGATAGAGATGAGCCTCAATTTCCCCCAACAGGTTGAGAAGCAAGTGAGTCACCAGAGAGCCTATTAAGTGGGTGCTTCTTGGGCAGGCTTCAAGGTTGGCTTCCCCCAAACACTTGAGATCAGCTTTTGACAATATTAAATCATTCACTCTTCCTAAAAATAAATTCAACGCGTAGTTCTTTACTAATCAAAATGAAAGGCTTCCTTCAAGGTGAAAGCATAGCCATAAAATTTTATCTTAGTCTGTTTTTCATATTTATAGACTCTTCTAAAAAGAACAACAGTAACATTTCTTAATTTTTTTCTCATTTTATGGTTTTTAAAAATATGCAGTATTAGCAAATAGATTGAGAGTCTAATTGCATATTCAGGAATGGGCTGTTTAACTTGTATGTTCAGTTATTTTACCTTGTACAACATTTCTTTTTAGTGAATAGCTTTTAGTTAAAAACAGTTTCTCAGCCACTCTGACTTCTCTTAAGGCCAAACAGGCCAGATATTTACTATGAACAAACGATTGCCTTGGCTGGCCAGCTCATAGCTCTCACCCCAAGGTCATGGATGCCTCTGTGCTAAGATGTGCAAGGAATTCTGCCTTGAGTGCCAATCTTGCTATCTTTCTCGCAGCCCTCTATCAAGGTTTCTCTGCATGGGGAGTTTTTTTTTCTCATATCCTACAAGAAGTTTAGCACTAACTGAATTTGCTATAGGACAGCCTTCAATGTTCGTCATATTTTAGCCTAACTCAGCTGGCCTACTGTGATTTATTTTCTTAAATAGAATTTTAGTATATGTGAAGTTGGTTTTTAAACTTTTTAAATAATTTGTGTGTATGTGTGTGTATGTATATATATCCATCGCATTTGGTTATATTTATCTACCAGCTTTTGTGAAAAGATAACAAAGTGGTAATGTATGGATTTGGAGCCAAGCACAGCTTCATTAGAATTCATGCTTCCCATTTTCTAATGGTGTGACCTCTCTGAGCCTCAGTTTTCCTATGTTTAAAATAGAATTAATAATACTTTCACTGCCAGGTTGTGAGGATTTGAGCAAATAAACATAAAGTTCCTAGCACAATACTATGAACATCCCCACTGATTAATACATGTTAGATATGATCATAGTCTGTGTCCCAGACGAGGGAGAGAAGTCACCTTCTGTCCACTAGTTGAGACTTTATCATTCTTTATAGGATCCCCGAAAAACCTTTTTCTCTTAACTCCTATGGGTATCCAATAAATGTTAATAACCTTAAAGCTAAAAATCATAGTTCCCAGAAAGCTATTTCAAGGTAAATAAAGCCAACTTGAAGAGAACTAAGATGAGCTATGAGCTATTTAAAGTGGGCTTGTCTTTCCATTGACACTATAGTTACTGTACACTAACTCCACAAGGGTAGTCTTATCTATGAGACTTAAGAGGCTTGGGAGCTCCATCTAGGAAGGGCTCCAGCTGCAGTACATGCAAATGCACACATACACAACTGAATTTCTGAACATTACTACCACAGAGATAGGGGAATCAGACTGTTAGAGAGAGAAAGAAAATGAGAGAGAGAGAGAGAAAGAGAAAGAGGGAGAAAGGGGGGGGGGCATGGCAAAACTGTTAACTTAAATCTGGGTAGTGGGTACGTAGCTATCTGTTATATTATTTTCTATACTTCCATATATGAGTGAAATATTTTATAAACAAAGGTTTTAAAAAACACAGGAAACAAAAAAATTGGTCTGCTATAAATAGTAAATGTCTCATTAAATATGTATAGATAACCTAAAATGTATAAGATTTCAGAAAGAGAAAAGAAGCCAGCAATCCTTGAAACTACCTTGACCACATCGAACCTATCATTCTAACCATGAATCCTGTATTTTATTGTAAACATACTAGGAGAGGACAGGTAACCTTAGACCCTTTAAGGATTGAGAGATCCTGTGACTGCAAAGTGTCATGTTTGCCCACTAAAACGGGCAAAGACACATTACAGTTGACTGCTATAGAAATAGCCCACTAAATGTACACCGATCCCTTAATAGAGGATACTCTGAAGCAAACACACTAGTTCTAGAGGTAAAGGAGAGAAATAGACATTAGGTTTTACTCAGGACTTACATCAAATGCACTTAGCCTGCCATTTTTTCATGAAGTTGGCAGCTCAGTAGGAAAAGAAGCAAGAGAAGACAGAAGAGGTGGGCAACAAACATATTGTCAGTAGAGAAGACTCTCCTGCTCTTGTAACTTGCCAGAAGCATAAAGTGGAAAAGAGAATCCAGAGGTCACATCATGCCTAGATCTATTTATTACATGAAGAAACAAAGGAGAGAAGGAAGAGTGCCTTTAGACTTGGTGACACCACCCATAGAACCAAGTCAAGTTTTGGACTCTGGCCTTTAGATCATAAACTCCTCCATGCTTGCTAGAAGCTAGAAATGAGGATGGGTGGAGATAGACCTGGCATGGGGAGAAAACAGAAATGCTTCTTTCCCTATAGTTCTCACATAGCTTTCCTAATAATGGCAGCTTCATTCATACAAAAAGCATTATTAATGTAGTGTCTTCTTTTAAA
Organism: Tolypeutes matacus; assembly: GCA_026826555.1. Classification (NCBI taxonomy): domain Eukaryota; kingdom Metazoa; phylum Chordata; class Mammalia; order Cingulata; family Chlamyphoridae; genus Tolypeutes; species Tolypeutes matacus. Next base: position 35,906,609 of record JAKSZT010053928.1, on the reverse strand, counting down.
GCATTCATAGACAAGAGAGATGCCAAGACTAGCCTTTTAAAAAGCTCAGTTATAAGGATTTTCTGAGCAGTTTAGAGTTGAGAAGGTAGAATCATGGTTTTGAAATTCAGACATATCCTTAACCAGTAGCCCCCATCCCACCAATCAAATAAAGAAGATGAATATCAGACAATATATAAGAAGGTACCCTCACTTTAGTTACTGATACAAAGATATGGCCAGTATAGAAAGAGCACCCTCATTTTTTTGCTAGAAGAATTAGTAGATATATTTATTAATAGATATATTTATTATATTAGCTGATATATTTCTAAAAAAGGTAGTATAGCTAATTTATATGTGCTTACCATGCAGTAGACTCTAAGGACTTTACATATATTTACTGATTTATTAATTAAGACAACCCTATGAGGTACATACAATTATTATACCCATTTTACAATTCAAGAAAAGCAAGGCTTAGAGATTTCAGGTCACTTTCTGAAGGTCATAGAGTTAGTAAGTGGTAAAAGCCAGGCTTGGACTAGGACAATCCATCTATTGAATTCTTGATCTTGACCACTCTGCTATGCATATAATGAAGAAAATTTAAAATATTGAAAATATTAAGAGCTAATTCCAGATATTCAGAATACTTTAAAATACATACATAGGAAGAACAAATCACAAGACTTTGTTAGGCTATACTAATATCTAAAGACCTAAAGCTGTGATACAGTTTCTTATAAAAAGTCCTCAGCAGTGATTAAAAATCAAGAATATTACAATACAACACAGTCATAGGACAAAATTTAACTTATGGTTAGGGCTTCTTTGCAATTGAGACTCTTTGCTTAGTAACAGTGTCATGTTCCACAAAGCCCTGTACAGCCCATGTAGGCAGCAACATTGAAATTCTTTTAGCAAGACTAAATGAAGAAAGAGACCTTCACATCATAACTCTTCATAGAAAACATGGGTCCATAGGAAATGCGCCTGAGTACCTAAATGGGCCTGAGTACCTAACTTCTTGAACATTCCAGTGGAGCTGCAGATTCTCTTCACAATGGTCAACTATAAATGATGATGCTATGTTTGGGTAGTAAAATGTCCAGGAGTCTCACAGACTAATGTACTTCATTAAGATGTACTAGTTTTTCAATACCAAAATTTTCCAAGCATTTGGTGGAGGACTTCAAATATTCTAGTCTACATTTTAAAAAATCCTCCTGTTGAGATAAATAAAAGAGGAAAACTTATTATTATATTCCTTTTTATGTTTTTTGATTGCTGAACCATGCAAATACGTTACCTTGCCAAAAAATATTTTGTAATTGTGACAGTTTAAAGTTTTCTGTGGACCCCAGGAAAGATCATGTTCTTAGAGCTAACCCATTCCTGTGGGTGTGAGACCCTTTGATTGGATTGGATTTAATTCAGTTGGGGGGCCTTTGATTGGACTGCTTCAGGGAGGCGTGAACCAGGGTGGGTCTTGGTCCTCTTGTTGGAGGCCTTCATAAATGGAGGACTGAAAGCAGCAGACACAGAAAAAAAGTGGAAAAGACAGAGAAACCCAAAGCGGCTTGAAAAGATGATGCCCAAAGGAGATGTGTGAGATAAGCGATATGCTCACTGCTGAGCTCGGGGAGGAAGTAACTCTGGAGGAGGAGGCAGAGACTCAAACCACCAGAAATGCCATTGTGCCTTGCCAAGTGGCAGGAGTCCAGGATCACTAGCAGTCGACCTTCCATGAGACAGCATCTCTGATAATGCCTTGATTTGGACATATTCAAAGGCCCAGAACTGTAAGCTTTTAACCTAATAAATTCTCATTGTAAAATCCAACCCATTTCTGGTATATTGCTTCCAGCAGCTTTTACCAAATTAATGAAAAATAGTCTTCTATGAATCCAGTATTCATAAACTTATATGACTCCTTCACAGTCAGACTCCATCACCTTGTGATAAGGTTACTGTTTACTATATGAGTTCTTTCAGTTGTCTTATACTTATCCCTTAAAAATTGTGTTTCCAGTTCCCCTATGCTTGTAATTTGTGCCTACATTAAAAATATTATTTATGATATATGCAAATTTTGGTTTTCCAAAGAAAAGTCTATAGGCTTTCGGTCTGTCCTATGAAAGACCCACTATTGCTTTGATAATAGTGGTATTGATAATGATAAAATAATAATAGAAATACCATTTACAGGGCATTCATCTGTCACTCATTAAATAAGATCTCTAATCTTTATATATCTTATCAGGTAAATATTAGTTCCCCTATTTCAAATATGAGAAAACTGAGATTCAGAGAGGTTAAATAACTTTCCAGATTTCACAAAGCTAATAAATAGGGACCCGGAATCTGTGCCCAGATGTGTCTCTCTTCAGAGCTTAGGCTCTTTTTTACCTTGGCACACTACCTACAATTTTGGCTCTTTTCTGGTTCTTCTTTGTCCTTTACTTTCCATGTCGTTAGGAGCTGCCTCTGCAGATCTGACATGGCATAAGGCTCTATCCAGCCTGCCTTTAACACAATCCTGTGAAAACAATCAGTGCTTGTTGGGAGCAGATCATTTAGGAATATTGATTCTAAATTTGTCATTGTTTTCCATGAAAACTAAGCGTAGAGTATAAATTGCCACTCACCACATAAAGTTGATGACTTTCTGTGCCCAAATGATTTGACAATTTGTGATTTCCCCCCCAGGAGATTTTTTGCTAACATTTTTCAAGGCAAAATATTCAATCCCTGTCTGAAATGATCAAAATTTGCCCTGCAGCAAACTTGTAAATTTTTGCAAGAACTTGTGAAACTTCACAAGGCAAGAGATCAATAATTTCACACTATTCTGTACTCACCGCTTTCTTCAATGTACACTATTTAGTTTGAAACTGCCAAGATGAGAAAGTAAAAATTTAAGGGACAAGTTAAGGAACTCTTCTATATATTAAATATGTGTGTGATATGTTTAAAATACAGGTGATCAATCTATAGTCAGAAACTTGAAAAAAAAAGTGAAAAATTCAGTTCAAATATTTAAAAATTTAATTTTACAAATGGTAAAATACACATATCTATTCCTTTAATATCCTATAATATATACTGACATACCCAAAAATCTTTTGGGTTTTCTGCCTATGGCATCTAGTGCTGTCAGCCTTTGTTGAAAATCAGTATTTAGGCAAAGTGCCTGAATGTGTTTGCACTGCTGTTGTTACGCCAAGACAAAAGACATTTTGTACCTACCTTTAAAAAATTAAACCTTTAGTTGTTCAACATTGATTTTACGCATTCCTTTCTCTTTCTTGCATAAAAACTACCAGTAAATTTGAGCAAACAATCAGGAGGATTTTTATTACTTTTATCCTAAGCCTTTCTGCCTTGCTATCTAGGTCCTTTCTCTCTTCCTGCATCATAATCCATGTTCAGCTATTGTTCTTTCATTCTTCTTGCTACATAATTTCTCCTTCAGAAAACTCATCCATTTTCATAGCTTCAGCTATGCCTGCACTTGAATGATTCTCAGATCTCTATTGCCGATCCTTTTCTCTCAGCTAAGAGCCAGTTATTTACCTCCAACTGTTCACTGGACATTTCTACTTTGATGATCTGCCACCTCTTCAAGCTAAATATGCTGAATCCCCCATTCCACCCTAAACCACCTCTTCCTCCTGATTTCCTTTTTTATTTTCAGGAATAGAAACATGTTTCCATCCAGGGCACAAGGAAGGCAAATCAAATATGTACAAGAGACAAGTATTATCAAACATGAGTATAGTGGGCCAGGTGCTGAGTAAAATGGGAGCCTTTGCCCCTTGTTACTCAGCGCCACCACATGGTCACTCTTTAGAAAAGCAGGCTTACTTTTGCCACATCTAATATTTCAAAGGAAAACATAAATCTTGATTTTGTGGTGAAATCTATCAAATATTTAAATGCTGTCAACTGTTAAACAAAGCTTAACTGTGTGGAAGCAGCAGAACGTTGAATATAGGCTTGTCCATCCCGAGAGCTACTATATAGGTGCTGAGCTAAATGGCATTTGGAAAAAATATAAATAAATGAAAGGGAACCGGTAGGTAGAGATAATGATGATAGAGCCAACCCAACATAGTAGAACGAAGTCTGACAACTTAGCACACTGTTCTAGGTAACTGGGCTAAACTAATTTCATCAGATGCCCAATATTAAACTAAAAATATTAAATCTGAAATTAAGTATCACATACTCTAAATCAGTGGAGAAAAATAAAACATGTAACCAGGAACCACAAAAGATGGTCCTGGACTCTTCCAAATATGCCTCAGGTTATATTTCATTCTTTCAAGGTCCCTCTGGACATAAAAAGGCAAATTTCCAGCCTAATAGTGGTATAGTTCAGTGAATCTACAGTCCACATGTCTCTAATTCTTACTATGTTCTTTTATATTTTTTAGAGCTAATGTGCGTTTGGGAGTCACACAATAAAATTATCATAATAAACTTTTGGAAATAAATGTTACAGACTTCTCAAATTAGACTTTTGGAGATGAATTCAAAGGGATATACCGTATCAATGACATAAAGCAATCTCGTGACATGATCTCTTAAGACATCAAAAAGACATGTATAAATGAATTTAGCACATACAAATTTATCCAGTGGTTCTTACCAAAAAAAGTAAAAAATTGATTCACTACCTCTAGACTTGGGACTTTTACTTTTAAACCCAATACTGATTGAGAAAATTTAATCTGTGGGAACTTAATTCAATCTACATTTTTCTATATACTGCAAAGGGCATTTTTAAAACATAAAGGAAGCAAAAAATATAAACATACCAAACCATGGTTAACGTTACAGAACCAAACACTCAAACTATCAGTGCAAATTCTATGTTAACTACAAATAAGCCAAGCAACTGAATAAATAATACAAAACTTGCTTGGTGTGTGTGCTCTAGAAATGCTCTGTTTATCTTCAAATAACTTCTTTACCTCAATCAGGTGGCTAATTGGCTTGATTACAGGTATCTTTAAGGATGAAAATGGAAAGTACATTGCATGAAATACTATGATATGAGGCTTTTGAATATTTCTGAGTTGCCATTTATCTGTGTGCATTCTCTTTTAAAATCTGAAATCATCTAATATTTTGAAAGGAGAGGGTGCTTATTTTTTTTAACTTGAGAAAATAAATTTCCATGTTAATGTAGTATCAGTTTATTGTACTTCCAATTTCCGAAGCAAAAGCATTTCAGAACTCTGAAAGACTATATTTAGAGTGAGAACTACATATTCTATACAGATGGAATCAGTCCATGAATATATGTGGGTATCATTCTTGCCAGCCCTAATAAAACTCTATCTTTAGAGTGTTTGAACAAGTCTTTAGTTATACATGAAAACTGAAACATCAAACCATTATGTACCCTTTAAATGTAGATAAAATAATTTTGCTTCCATACAATATTTTTAAATGTTGACTTTAGCAAAAACTTAAAAATCCCCTGAAATTTGAAATGAAAATTCATGATTTACAAAATTATGGAAGAAAAGAATATCAACTCCAAATACCCATAACTTTTTCGAACAAAATTTCGGTGTTGTGATTTCATCTTTCTCATTTACATTTCCCAAGTGTATTTGAGTTTACAGGACGCTTTCCCATATAATAAAACATTTAACCCTCACAGTTGCCTTTTGTGAAAGGTGGTGGTATTACAGTTTTAATGATGAGAAAAGAGTCTCATGTAGTAAGTGAATATCCTCATCATCACACAACTAGAACAATGGTAGAACTAAAGCCAGAAGGCTGGGTTTTCTGAATCCCAATCTAGAGTGTTCTTTTTAATAGACTGATGCATTATGCCAGCTTCTAATCAGATCTCTATTTTCCTCCACCCGTTTTACCCATACACGATATGTGGGTATATGTGGGTGAGGGCAATGTAAATGGGAAGATTTTAAATTTTTGAATTACTCTTTTAAGTTTGACCCTTATTGAATTCCAAGCTGTGTCTGAGCATAGCATAACTAGAGTGTGAAGTCATGTTCATGTTTGTGTATATGCATTGAACACACACACATACATATAATGAATTTCTATAGAAGTAAATTTACTGCTTGTTGTGTAGTCACTTTCAAACGAAGATTGCTGTGGTGCTGAGATGACAATAAAAAAAGGGGGGGAGGGATCCCAATAACTGCAGGAATAAAAGATTTTAGTAAAATGGAAACGAATAGGTGGGAAGACATAAGTATGTTTTTTATATAGTCAGACATGTAGAGCCCAGCCTGGACTGTAAATGCATAATTCCTAAGAGTCCAAAGTTCTAGAGGTAGAATGGCCTGACCAGGTTTTTCAAGAAAGGAATACTAAGCTGAACAGATGTATAGTTCTGCTATCTAAACTGGCATAAACCTGATATTACTCCATATTATTGTAGCTGCCTAGACATAGATATTTAGATCACTTATTTTTATCTAACATTGATTAAAAAAAATTGTCTAGTAACAATATAAATTATATTATCCCTTAGGAGAAAAGTCTCCTTTTGACTTCAATGGAAAATGTGCCCATAAAGACATTGGAATAGATCAGATTTAATCTAATTATCTGGCCTCGTAGTTACTTATGACAAGTGTTTTCTTCCTTTCTCAAAATCAGTCACATCTTCTGCTTGATTCACTGTAGACTTGAAATCACACTTTATGACATCAGCCTGTCACCCTGAAAATAACTGGTATCACAGATGTGGCATTGAAAGTTCACTTCAAAAGCAAAGAGGAAAATAAGATGGTCTTTCATAGGCTTCTGATCCCATTTAAAGAATTGCCTGAGAACTGTGCTCTTTGTGTGTCTCCAGGAAGGATGCCCCTCAGACTCAACTCACCCCTTGGAGGCTGCCTCTTCTGTGACAAGTGAAGGCTGCTTAGTGTCCCATTCCTGCAGATTGGGTTTTCTGCTCTTTCAAACTTTGGAAGACTCTATCAAGTATCAAGTCATTATTTGGAAGAGCATCTCCTCAAGTCCTTGATGTTCTTTTATGGTTCTTTGCACACACTCTGTGAACACTCTTTTGATGAGAAGCCCAAAGAACCAGGCTTCGTGCAATCATACATGGGAAAAAAATGCCATGTGATTTCATAGTACATAAATCCACCTTATGTGCTTCTGGAAGGTGTCATTGTAAGCCATGGGCCGTGGGGAGAGTGTCACTCATATGTATGCACACTCAGTTATGTCTCGTGTGTATCCTACACCTCCTCACTGCAGACCAACCATTTTTCCTTTATAATCACGTACACAATATGCAGAGCAGTTATGCGGGAAAAATCCATGGCAACAGCACATACAGTTTTGACTTTTTTATTTGGAAAAAAAAAAAAAACTTAACATTTTTTCAGTTTTAACTTTTTAAAAGATATGGTTTTTCAAAATATATGTGATTCAAACTTGAAAAAATAGCGCTGTACCATATTTTAAGTATTATAAGATATTGGCATTTTATGAACCCCCTGAAGGCTTTTCACTCTTCCCTTTAGAAACCTCCGAGGTATTTTTCTGTGCTGTGTACATTTTCATTCACAAGAATATTTTCTTCTCATTCTCCTTAGATACCTTGGAACTTTTTTTCTTTGCTGCAGGTACCTTAGAGGACTAAGACCCTCACTACTCCATCTACTCTTAGTTTCGCCTGAAGGGCAAAATCCCTAAGATCTTGACATAATACTGATAAATACATGGAATTATTAAAGGTGCCATCTCAGCAGAAGAGGCTTGCTGCTGCCTTTGTTCTCCGGGGAATACATATTTCACCCAGTAGCAAGACACTCAACTGCTGCTACAATCAGAATTCTCTGAAATGCCTTTAAGCTAATCATCTTTGAACATAAGCTTTTGTTGTTGAATCAAGGACCTTCTGGATGTAAAGCACAGAAACCTTCTTTTAATATATTGTTTTTTGTCCAACTTGCTCAAAACAGCATCAAGCCTGTCACCACCAACAGTAAGGTTCAGTGATCTGTCAGCATTCACACCGTTGAAGACAGTGAGAGAAACCCGTAGCTCAGGAGAGTTCAGGAGAGAACCAAACAGTGTGTTTGCAAAAGAGCATTTTTATATATTTTCTTGTGACAGCACTAGTTTAACAGAAAATAGTTGGAGTGTGCCAAATAAGGGGGGAAAAATGAAAGACAGTAGTAGTAAGTTAGGCTAGCATGACATGATGGATCTGGGCTATGACAAACCGAATTGGAAAAAAGCTTCCCTGGGGACCAACTATACCAGGTTTGCTGAATTGTATTTCTTGATTTCTTACTGTGCAACAGTGCTTTTTACTGTTAGATTGACTAGGCTTCAGAATATTTTTAAAATTGTACAAATCAAAATCCATGTAGCTTAAAAATGAAGGATGTAAAAGGTTTAGGAGTTTGATGTATTGAAAGGCATTCGGTATTCCCTCATGTGAGTTTTAAATATACACTTTGTCTGTTTGATGAATTTCAAATCTTTGTGAAAGGCAATATACACGATAGCAGTTTACAGGGCTGAAAACCTGGATGCAAAGAGGGTATACACTGCAGAGATTCAAAGCTTCTTCCCTATTATCCCACCTAGACGTGCTCTGGAATTACAACATGCAGCTTCTGCAGGTTCTCCCTTGTTCCGAGGTATTGCTACAAGGGCAAGTAAAGAAACCTTGTACCTGGTACCCTCTTAACTAAAGTGTGATGCATTGTTCTTATTGGTTGTCCTTTTAATTCTTACATTGTGGCTTTCATACACCTTAAGGTGAGGCCAAAGGGAGAAAAAAAAAGAAGATGAAAAAAGGAAGAATTATTTCAGCAGCCAGTAATCCTGCAAGTTTTCATGTACCACATAATGCCAAATAACTAGACAGTCTGTTTCTTTAATAGAGGCATCCATAATAAACTTTGAATGAATAACTATGGGAATGAGCTATATTAAGCATTCAGACGACTTTAGGTAATTGAGCTACTAAGGCATAAACAATTTGGGCCCCTTTCAAAGTGTTTACATCAATTTGAATAACTAATGAAATTGTCAGAGTGCAATGTGATAAGTACCAAGTGTTGGTTAAACTCAAAGTAGATAGCAAACTATCTAGTAGGCTCAGACAACACTGCTCCATAACTTTTCCCATCATCTATTTATAGTTCAAGAGAAAGGAGCAAAGCAAGTGATGATGAAAGTGAGTTGGTTGAGATACAGTAAAGTAGATCTAAGCACCAAGGAATAGAAGCTACTTTGAAGTAGGAGCCACAGATTGATGTGCCTATCACTGGCAATGTAAAGGAGTGATGCAGTGTAGTTTAAGTGTTGAGGAAAATAGGAAGCAATGAGGACAATTGCAAACTTCAATTTGTGGGTCTCCTCTGAAAAAGAATCAAAAAACAGCTGCCATTCAGCTATAGCCAATTGATTCATGCAGGAATATGAAAGCAGCATTGCCAAAACTTCTTGTTTTCAAGACAAGTCATAATCTGGATTTTTACATGAACTCTCTTGATTTTAAATATTAGCAAATAATTTTTAAGATTTTGTGCATTATGTGGGCTCAATAAAATACACCTGGAGGTTGTGTTTTAGCCCACGAACTTTCCATTTGTGACCTCTTTTTTGGCAAAAAGAGCTAGCACGTCATTTTTGATACACAATGTAGAAGGTTCTTTGAGTTTGAGAATGTGGAAGATAAACTGTTCTGGATAGTTATAAAATACAAATGGGTTTAGCATGGCTAGAGATGTAGGGTTGAAGAAAGAAAGGAGATTTAGAAGTCAGAGAAAGAAAAGAGTTATTGGAGGAGTAAAGTAGCTGGAATGGTAACAGGAAATGAAGTAGAGAAGGACATCAAGGAATCTGAAAGATTTGTCTGCAAGGCTTTCGATGACAGAGATAAGGATGCACATAGGGTGTTATAAAGTTATAAAGTTGCCAATGAGATTTCAATAAGGGCATGTTCAATATTGTTCTATGGTCCACAAGTGGCCTTGAACTGATCATGATAGAATGCCCAAAGGCTAGGTTAAAAAAAAAAAAAAGCAGAGAGAATTATTAATGAAAGAAAGAGGGTAAGAAACTTCAAACGAATTTGGCCTTGAAAACCTACGTGATCTTGACTTGGTTTTATTATTTCTATCAAATATGTCAAATCATTCGGTTAACTGAATTCAATTCGTTCATGAAAACTGTATTATATAGTGTTTGTAACTTATTGAATTAAATAGCCGGGAGGTAGGGGGACAGCAATGACTCTATGAAGATGTTTAAGACATTCTACCTGTTCTCAAGTTTTTTATGTGGACAAGCAGCAGACACACACCTATAATTTATTATTATTTTTTAAATGTTAAATGCTCTGACAGAAAGGCAAAGAATTTTCTATGATAGTTCAAAATGAAATGATTGTTTTCAAAGGAGACTAATGCATTTTATAAACCCTGTTTTGTTACCTCCTCTAATTCTAAAATACTGCAATGCATTATTATCTGATTGGTTCTTTTCAGAGAATACCAGTTGCAAGCCCTTGGAATATATGAGGCAATTTGGATAAGACCCACTTTTCTTCCTTTCCCTCCTATTGCCTGTTTTGCTAAGATCTGTTTAAGGTAGCACTCAGTAAATGTGCAGTGAGATAAATGTTTTAATTGGGCTGAATTGATGTGACTTCAAATTGATGAGGGTTGAATCTTTCTTCCTCCACGTCTACCCATTTTATCATTGCCCTGTTTGACTAGGTCAACAAAGCCTACCTCAAGGCTGGAGCTGAAATGATCATGAAAAAGTAAATTCCTCGTAAGGGACTCCAATATCTTCAAGAGCTGCACCTGGCTGATGGACAAAATTAACCAATAAATTCAGTTAAGTAGGTGGATAGAACATATTTTAGAATTTTAGAATAAAAACATTTTAGAAACTGCAAAGTTATAACCACCTCTCAAAAGAATGTCCATTTCTCAACTGACAGCTGCAGCCAAGCACAAAAATTAAGAATAAGTGTACATAAAATTTGACGACTCTGTCTCATATGCATATTCCATTCTTATTTTGAGATGCAGTTTCTTGGACTTTGCAATGACGTACTGATTTCATTGGACATTTGGGATGAGCATTAGCTTCCAGATCCATAATTTATATTGTATAAGGAGAAAACTAAGATGCATCTAATAGCTTTAATTTTTTAAAATATTTTTATATTGTTGCTAGATTTTTAAAGTTAATTATTTACCAATGTATTTTTCAATACATAATGCATGAAGATGCTAATATTACTAGGTTATTTTGATCCATTTGCACCTTGAAATAAGGAAATAATGGGTATAAGATCCCCATTATTCAATTACTGTTGGATTTGTATCCTCATTGGTTTGGCTTTATTTAAGTGTATCTATGCATCTTTCAAAACTTGTTTGTAGCAACACTAATAATGTCATTTATATACTTCACTTTGTCCATTTAAATAGATTGTTCTATTTATAGAGTAACAGCCTGTAAAATTAACTTAAAAATTTTAATAGAAAAGACAGTCCTTTTAAAAATTATTTTAATAGAAAAAGCGTAATTTTGTTTTCATAAATTACTCTCAAAACAACTTTAAAAAATCTTTTTTAGCTCTAAAACTTTAAAATAGTCATTGATTCTTTAAAATAATTATTTATATAAAATAATGTACAGAAAAGTTTTCAGTACTTGAATATATATTCTTATAATAGGAATTTTACAAGACCATTATTTTAGCAGTGCTCGGAAGCACAACTATAATTCAGGAGCTATTGTTGATTGTTTCTAGAAATATATATTGACCCCATTAGTTTTAACTGATAATATTACTGAGCCAAAGTATTAATCCAACATTACCAGAATTAGTAATTCTAATCAGTTTTTTGTTCTAACCTTTCCTTTAGCATTTAGATTTCACTTAGTTTGCCATTTAAAATAAACATATATTTTAAAATAAATTATTAGAACTCTCTTTTACAAATGAATAACCAGGGATGCTCCAGTGCTTAAAGGATTTTGACTTTTACAATAATCACTTTTGTGTGAATTTTGGGTCTGCTGGTATTGACACAACCCACTTGGACATTATCCCATTAAAAAAGAGATCACCTGGAGTCCGAGAAGCCTCCTGGCCAAATAGTCATTCACTAAGTCATTTATTTATTAAGCAATATTCTCAAGGAGAGCAAGCAATTAACAACAACAATAGCAATTATAGCAGCTAACATTTACTGGTCCTCATTATATGCCAGGTGTGATTCTAAACTCCTCATTTTGTATTAAAATATTTAATCCTCACAGCAAATCTATGAAAATGGTTTTGTGAAATTTCTTAGCTGGATTTATAAATGAGTATGTAGACATAAGGCAGGTTCGTCTCTCTTTACGTTTTTGTCTTGAGCCTCATAGATGTTAGGAGTGGCCTATGGAGGCTACTCCTAAACAAATCAATTTTATGTGAACAAGAGTGTGATATGGATTCATTTTGGCATAGGGTAATTTCAACACTGATTTCAGAGTTTAAAACCGCCTCAGTGTATCAAATATGTCAGGCTTTGTTTCTAATGCATAATTTAGTAAGCAGCTAATAAAAGACAGGGACTAAAAGTTTCTCAGATATGGGTCTTAAGGCTGGGTGTTCTGTGAAGCAACTAAAATAATTTATGTGTTGCAAATATTAAGGGTTAAAAGGATAACTTGATGATGGGTTATTCATATTCAAATCTGGGTTAAGGAATTACTTGGTGACATCTACTTAACCTAATAAATCCAAGGAGAACTCTTTTTTCCTTTTATAGCTATTCAATTTTAAAGTTTTTTACTGAAAAGCAAAAACATCAGCAAGATCAAGAGTATACATTTGGATTACTATATAAAGCCATTTAAGTGCATTTGATGAAAATTCATTAAATCTTTGGAGATATAACTCAATGGTAGACTAGTTTTGACTAGTAATTCCTTTACTTAAAACCCCTTTCATGATTATCATAATGATAAATGATCATTTCCCCCTCATCATTTCCTTCCCCCCATAACTTTAAAGATGTGTAATCTCCGCTATAACTATCACATATCTTGGAATCCAGAGCATTTAAGTTTATGAAAGGATTGAGAATCACTGGCGAGATACTGTGGACGTTTAAGGCAATATTCTTGGAATATAAGTACTAAGTAAACACGAATAATATTACCACATGGATTTACCTGGTACTTCCAAAGCTTTGATATTTTATGGATTAATAATTAACTTTTGGTAAGATGAGTAGGCTTTCTCTCCACTTCACTGATGAACATTGTATTAGTTAATATAATGCTAGGTGCTGTAACAAAAAAATCCAAAAATATGTAATGACTCAAACAGAGAAGATTTTTATTTCTCACTCATGTAAAGTCCAACATGGGCACTGCTGATTGGCTGGTTGCTTTTGGGCAGGCAGTGAATTAGGGACCCTGACTCTTCCTATCTGATGGATCCAGCACCTTCAACATGTGGCTTCTAAGGTCATTGGGTTCATCTGTATCAAGTCAGTGAAAGGAAAAAGAAGAAAAGGAGGGGCATGCTTGGACTACAAATGGCACACATCACTTCTGTTTGTTTCATTGGCAAAAACTCACCATTTAGAAGAAAAAGGTGAGCACTGGTAAGAGTAATCTCTGGGTGACAGCCACTTGGTAGCAGTAAACATATACTGTGGAAGTGGGACTATTCAGCTTTGGAGGGTAGTTAGCCATCTTCTGCCGAAGGCAATCCAAAATCCAGAAATGTTAGTGATTAGTCCGTAGAATCATTGACTATTGCACTGACCATTGATAAGGGAGATAGCTATCTTGACATCCAGCCTAAGGGTCTGGTTGCTAGATTATTTGGTGTCTAGCCAAAGGAAATCTGGCCAAAAAGTGACTTCTATTTGGACAGAAATCAGGGGGAAATTTAATTGAATACCAAGCTAATAACAAGAAATTTATTCATAAGAAAATCATAGTCAGCACTTACTGAGCACTCACTCTGTTTCAGACATTGTTCTAAGCACTTTTGTTTGTGAGTTTAATTACAGCTCATAGTGATACTAAAGGCAATTGTTTTTATTAGCCCATTTTACAGATGAAGAAACTGAGGCATGGGGAAGCACGTGAATTCTCCAAAGCCATGTAGTAAATATAAGTGGGAATCAGAATTCAAATCTAAGCAATCTGACTCCATCAGACTATTTTATCTCCCAGGAAAGATAGGAAAATATCATTTAAGAAGAAAATTTCCTCAGAAAGAAAATTCCTTGAATTAGATTTAGCATAATTTACACAGTTTGTAATTTATGAAAGTACAATTTACTCCCAGCCTGCAGACTCCAAAGTCCTTGTTCTTTTCCCTAGAGATGTTTCCCCAGTGTTAAGTGGGTTCAGCAGAGGGAAGCATTTAAAAGTTGCCTTTAATCTCCAGAGATTTGGATTCTATTGAGGAGAAAAGAGATTTTAAAATGATGAAAAGGAGAAATAAAAATTAGGCAATAGGATTTTAGGGAAGGGTGGAATCACTATGTAGAATTGTCAAAAAGAGTTCATGAAAGATGTGAGATTTTTAGTTGGTCCTTTGAAAAATGGATAGGATTTCATGAATAGAGAGCAGGGTACAGAGTTGCAGAGGAGAGAGGGATGAGAGGGACAAAGATTTGCGTGGATAAAGACAGCATTTGTAGCAGCATGGCTGTAATAGAAGGCAATTTTGGGAATTAGTGAGAGTTATGAGTTTATCCATTTTTATTTTAGAACTTATTTTTGCATAGATTTTTAATGCTATGTAACCATCTGGTAAGACCTGGCATTCTATGATTTGTTGCAGTACTAGTGTTTATCTAAGGAGATACGTATGTAGGCACAGGAAAAACGAATGCTGGGTTCTGGGAACAAAGGCTGGAGAGGGATTTCCAAACAAATGCCACCTTTTTCTCATTTCAACAAGTATGAGAGTTAAGGAATGTGCTTCGCTGTCATCATCACTTTTCTGTGCCCCCCCCCCCCATATTCCAGAGGCTATAACCAAGACCTCAGTGCTTGGTTTGTCCTGCTTCTAACTTTATAGTAACTGATCACACTTACCTACCTATATCACTTCTCATCTCTGCTCTTTCATGCAGAGAACACTTCATCCCTCCTTCATAGCAAAGTATGAGCCCCCTGGAGGACATTGCATGAGTTCTGAATTCTCTGAGGAGCCACCTCTAACTATTACTGTTCTTCTTTGTCAATCACAGAGCACTTCCAGTGACATCATTGCTGTTTTCAGTATTAGTTGTTGCTGTAGGCAGCATGAAATTGACAAGGAATGGCACAGAGAAGAGCTGAAAGGGCACTTCTGCTTTTTTTGATGCATCTGACACCTGTAGTTACAAGAAAGAAAACAGCTTTCATAAGCATATTGCTGGGTGATATAGAAGGTGAATGATTATTCAGAAGTAGTTTTTCAATGCACTAGCACAATAAAATCTAAACTGCTTCTGTGCACTTTCACCCTAAGAGTATCTTTCTAACTAGAAGCAATCTGGTCGGGTAGTTTCCTAGAAGTCTTTGGCTAAGGAATTAGGCTTCAGTGAAAACCGGATCTAAACTCTAGAACGCAGTGTAATGAGATGGGGGTCTCATTAACTCTGATTTTAATAGGCTTTGCCTTTTGTTCTTAGCTTTTATGCTTGGTTGTGTTTCTTCTCTTTGGATCATTTTATTATAGTTTTTTTTTTTTTTTTTTTTTAAGCAAGTGTACAAAATGAAAAAGAAAGAAAATGATACCCTGATCTCTTCTAGGGTATCACTTTCCTTGAGCATATAAATCTGCCTAAATTCAACATATTGTGCTTGAAACAACAATGCCAACTCTGACAGGTAAGAAATAGCAAGTGAGGGAACTAAACCCCAAATAAAGTCAATTATATTGTTAACTTAGATAATTTTAATGCTAAGTGGACAGGTTACAAGAATGAGAATTGATTAATCATACTGTGCTAAGGGATCACAAGTTCCCACGCCGTCGATGGTGCATTTAACCTGAGCAGACATTCTGAGTCTACAGTATTCAGTATTTGAACATGGTTGACTCGTTCTAAATCTTCACTTTCCTATAGCAGCCCTGCCGTATTGTGAACTCCTTCTTGATAACTCTGTATTTGTTGGCTTTTATGACAGGGTCATTCTGGTCTTTGTCCTGTCGCCCTAACCATAATTTCTTCCTTGTCTTAATGTTCTCCTTTACTGCTCTGTGTGTGAAAATATTTTCATTTGTAGCAGCAACAGGACATTGCTGTCAATTTCAGGACATAGTGGTGACTCTCTCTCTCTCACCAGTACATCTTTCTAGGAGCAGGATGAGAAAAGCCGCAATTGGCCTTACTTAAAAGCACTATGTGAAAGAGAAACGGAAAAGTCTATGTAACTATTTGCATATCTTCTACACTGTGGCAACTAATAAAAGCTATAATTACTGATATGAAACATATACCTCAGGCTAGGCCCAATGAGCATAAAGCCTGAATATTCCATCTCTATGCAGTCAAATAATAATAATAAATACAAACAACCTCTACAACAAAACAGCATTATTGAGGACTTATTGGGTGTGAGCTACTAGGTCACATGCTTTGCATACAGTATCTCATTTAATCCTGAATACAAGTTACACAATTGTCCAAGGTCGTACAACTAATTTTTATTATTCCTTTCATGAGCCGTGCATTTTAGACAGGTTTCTCATCACCTCTCACATAGTACATTCATGTCTCTACCATTTCCTCAGACCATTCCTCTACATTCTTAAAACATTTTCCAGATTTACCATTTTAATTCTTAAATTATATTGTGCTGGCTGAAGAAGTGTCATTCTCTCTAGTGGGACTCTCTTACCACCTTTCTATTCCCTGTCATATATTAGGTTAAAAATTGCTTTAAAAAGTTAAAAATTAAAGTTGATTTGTTCTCTATCATTTCCCTTCTGGCTGTAGATAATGTCCAATCATCAGGGACCTCATTCACACAAGTATTGCTATAAAGATGTTGGTACTTTAATCTTAACTATGAATTTCTATGTGGAAGGCCTAGTAAAGATGTAATGTTAGGATTATATATTGAATGAAAGTAATCCCTAGGTATCATCTTAAAATACTGAAACTCTATATTATCCTCTTAGTACACCATGGTATTGACAGCACTTTGTGTTACCTTATCATTACAGCATCATCTCTGAGAGTTTCCACTTGTTTCATTACAAGATGTTTATGACAGCTTCACTAAGCCTCATTCATGTGAATGGAAAATTAGTGCCATAAAGAAAATTCCTAATAATTATTTCCCAAGATGTATTGGTACTTTTCAAATTTAAACTCATTAAACCAATTTGAATCTGTTTTAGTCTGCTAGGCTGCTGAAAGCAATATTCCAGAAATGGGCTGGCTTTTACAATAGGGATTTATTGGCTTACAAGTTTACAGTTCTGAGGCTGAGAAAAATGTCCAGATCAAGGCATCATTGGGTGATGCTTTATTCCCAAAGACTGGCTGCCAGCAATCCTGAACTCCTTTGGCACATGTCAAGGCACATAGTGGCACCTGCTGGGCCCTCCCTCCTTCTCTGGGTTTCCTTGCCTCAGCTTTTTGCTTCCTTTTCTCTCTCTTTCTATCTCCATATTCATCCCATTTATAAAGGACTATAGTAAGAGGATTAAGACCCACCCTGGGCCATGCCCTAATTGAAGTAACTTAATCATTTCAAAGGTCCTACCTACAATAGGTTTGCACCTTCAAGAATGGATTAGCTTTAAAAACAGATTTTCTGAGATCCATCCAGTTTCAAACTGTTACAGAATCTCACTCTCGCAAATCCACACAAACTGAGGTTTCCTATTAATGTAAGTCAATCTCATACGCTTTTAGGTAAAGATTTAATCTGAAAATACAGTAGTAAAATCCACACGGGTGACCTTAACCTCATCACATATTAAAGCACTAGTGTATATGGATCTCAATATTTGGGGAGTAATTATCAAAATAAATTATATAGTAAACAGTACACCAGGCACTGTGCTAAGTATTTTACAATTATCTTATTTAATATATATAACCTCCCATGAGAATTTTTGTTGCAATTTTACAGATATAGTAACTGATCATAAGGGATGTTAACTAACTTGCTCAGGGTCACACAATTAGTATGTAGCAAGAACCTTTTTTGAGACACTCCTATGTAATTCACATTTCAAACAGTGGGTCCTTCCTTCCTTTGTTTTTTTTTTTTTATCATAAGAGCAAGGGAGAGTTTGAGAATGGTTGATATGATAAGAAATAGGTGCTGCATTTTCTTATTAAGTTCTTTTTTTTTTTTTTTTTTTTTTTTTTTCAAAGAATTTTTTTTTAGTTTTTATTTTTGAGAGGAACAATCTTAATAGCTAATCATCTATGTTCCAAGGTACAAAAGTATACACTTAAAATTTTAACTTGCATACATCACTCAACAAAATCTAACATTACTTAATATCTTGAAAATCTTCACAAACACTATAAGGAACTTTGAATGTTTGAACTCTTCTATTTCCTTTTCCTACAAGTTTCTATTTGTTGCCTTTCATTCTGCTTGCTTAAACCTATATTGCTGCCTTAACAAATTATCACAAATTTAGTGCTTAAAACAATATAAGTTTGACTTATATTGCAGTTTTGTAGGTCAGAAGCCCAATACAGGTTTCACTATGCTAAAATCAAGGTATCAGCCATACCTCATTCTTTTCTGAGGCTCTAGGAGAGAATCTGTTCCATTGCTTTTTCCAACTTCTCAAGGCTACCCATATTCCTTGACCTTTGGCTCCTATCCTCCATCTTCAAAGTTAGTTGTGGCAGGTAAAGTTCCTCTACCACTGAAATCTCAAACTGACTCTACTTCCATTGTTGCAGCTCTTTCTCTAATGGCCTCTGGGAAGGGATCTCAGCTTTTAATGACTCATGATTAGATTGGGCCCATCTGGATAGCTGAGGATAATTTCTCCAGTGCAAGGACCTTAATCATATCTGCAAAGACTCTTCTGATATGTAAGCTACCATATTCACAGTATTAGAACATGGGCATCTTTCAGAGAAGGCATTATTCTACATACCATAATCTTCAATTAGTTGTTATTTTTATTATCAGTTACATTCAATATTTATTCAGGTTTACCAACATGCTTTGCAGATATTTTGCACACTGCTGCTTCTCCCTTTCCAAATTTTTTTAATGAAATAGTTTTTATTTTATTTTATTTTATTTTATTTTTTTTTTTTTGTAAAATGATATATAAATATATATGCATATATGTGTATTTGCTTACAAAAATGTTATTTTTATATATATATATACATATATTTTAAGAGGTGCTTAGATTACCTAGAATATTATATGGAACCCACTGGGATTCCCATGTTGCCCACCTCCCACACCTCCCACCACATCCAACAC
>JAKSZT010053928.1:35764508-35886751 GCA_026826555.1 Tolypeutes matacus | reverse complement strand
TGATAGCAAGTGATGTTGAGCATTTTTTCATGTGCTTTTTAGCCATTCTTATTAAGTTCTAGTTCAAGATCTGAGAAAAAATAATTTAGGGATGATAAATTTTTTTCCTCAACTTATTCATTATAAGAAATATTTCAACAAATACATATGACAATAATTAAAATCAAAATGTTTGATGCTTTATGTGAGTCAGAGAAAGAATGTTTCTCTCTTTCTTCTTCTCCCTATATATGTGTGTATATTCTCAATCATTTGGAGACAGGGAGAAAAACCTCACCACTCTGAAAAACTACATCAATAGGTAATATCTAACATTTTGGGTGGAAATGCTCTAAATATTTATCACATTTTCCCATGCTTTGAATACACATACATTGACATAATGTTTTCTTGATGACCTGTCATTACAATCATATATTATTTGTAATATAATATTATGACCTATATTGTAACTCTTTGTGGTTAAAATTAAAATAATAAAAATAATTTTTACAGTGAATTAAGGCAGGTCAAGTGCTTTCTTTGCTTGGGGTATATTTATGGAAGATTTTGGAAACAACCATATGGGAAAGGATATCTGTGTAATTAGTGCTGGTGGTAATGGTTGGGGAGGTAGTTTTTATCTTTCAGCCATGTATCAATCTAGGTAATCTCCTTTTTACTCTTTCCTATAACAATAAAATTCTATAAAATACTTGTAAATGCAACAACAAGGTCTTTTCTATTTTGCATAATTTTATTTAATAATATTTGGAAGGTGAAATATCCAATATTATAAAGGTAAGATTACTGAACTCTATGTAGACAAACCATAAAGCCTGTTATCCTTATTAGATCCTCAATGTCTGAGGTGAAAAAAGAGATGGTTGAAGAGGGCACAATAGCTGCTTAAAAAGCCTTGTCCCTGAAATAGCACACATCTCATTTCCTTATGTTCCACTGACTTGAACCTGGATAATTGGTCACCCCAGTGACAAGAGAGATTGGGAAATGGAGTCTAATAGTGTACCAGTTAGAAAAAGAGAACACAACATTCTTGTCAATACTATTGTAGGACCTATAACAGAAACTTAGCAAACCAACGAGTGTAGCACCTTATATTGTATTGTATTGATAGAATAACTACATCAATGAATGCCTTAAAAATGTGTGTTCATCATTTCACTGCACTTAAATCAGTGAGTCAAGCACTCAGCATGAACTCTTAAGACAATACTTTTGGTTTTTTAGTGCCAAAAGTGAGCTAAATGAATTTTTTTTACAGTGAGTTAGTTTAATTTAGTTAGCTTAATTGCAATAGGTGAATTTGATGAGAGAGAAATATCGATGAGGTATTCCTAAAGTATAATGTCTAAAAACCAAACACCAAGAATATATATCTGTGAGTGGAAACTTAATATTTGTATTTCTTTTCATAATATATGTATTTATTAGATCTTAGATCATCAAAGAGTAGTTGTAAAATGTTCCCACAATACATTCTAAAGATAAGATAATAAACAAAGTACATTATCAACTTTGTCAATTTATCACTTTCTTAAAGATGACAAAAGAAAGCACTAATAAAAAAAGCAGCAATCAATATTTTATAAACTTTAGCTATGTGGATAAAAATTATCTCCACCGGTGACTATGATCACTTGATAGATGATTGAGATGAACATTTTTCCACTAGTGTCTTCACTCTTACAGTTTATGATAGAAGAGATTTTAAAAGGCAAAAGTGTTTCATAATGAAAATTGTTTAATGCTAGTGAAGCACTGCTTCTGAGTTGCAAAGAGTTAAAATATTACAGTGAATCTCTGGGTTATAATGTATTTCTCTCTCCATATATATGGATATATATAGGGAAATATAAATGCATATCAAAAGATAGATCAATAAATAGTTAAATAGGCAGATACAGATATAATGTTCTCAAAAGATTTTAAATGGTGAATATGATCCCACTTACTCTATCCAAGCAAGCTATTGGCCAAGGTGATTGTATATGAAGAGTTAAGAACTCAGTTCCTTAAATAGGACTGTGTTTAGTTTTAGACCTCATATTTATTACAATTAAGATTTTGAATGGATTTTTTTATCTCACTGACCTGTTTTTTCACCTGTCAAGTGGGCATAGTAACCTCTCCTCGATAAGAATGTTGAAATGACTATCTGAGATAATGGACATAAGAGCCTATAAAGTGCATTCTTGATATTCCATAGCCATTCGTCTCTTCTTCATTCCTCCTGTCCAAACCTAAATTTAAAATATTATTATTACAACCCTCTGTTCCTGAAAGATATTGCTAAGAGGACCTTTAATGCAACTGACATTCAGATTTTACTTTTTTCCCCAAGTTAATATTTTTTAACTTTCATATAAAAAACTATAGCAAGGTATAAATAATACTTCTTGCTCTGATTAAAAATAATTTCTGACACTTTATATTCTTTTTGAAAATTTCAATCCAATGTGGTGTGAAATTCTAGGCTAAAAATCTGCATTTCTGGTGAAAATACTTATTTAACTTAGTGGCACAGATAATATGGAAGGTGGGAAATAATTCTATTTTTTAATTTATGACAAAATTGTCTGGAAGAAGAAGCAGCCCAGGCACTCCAGTTTGTAGATGACTCTATTCTCCAGGTAGTGAAGTACCAACCTTTTCCCAGTAGGTAGCTGGGGAACAGAGGAACTAAGATATAAATGCATATCTGTTCCTTTCACTTTGAGCTCAGGAAGAATAGTCCTGCCCTTTTAAAAAAACAACTCTTTTATATTCAACTGGATAAATCATGGGCTTGACCACAATAAAATTCTTGTGGTTTTATATTGTAACTCTTGCTTCATAATTGGTGAGGATAAACATAATGTTCTATATACTTGAGAATAAATCTAATAAAACTGCTCCTTTGTAAATAAGGATAAAATTACAAGGTAAATATGCACATTTACAGGATAGTGTTAGCATCACTTTCTTATTTCTAGCTTGTCCATTTACATTTTTAAAGCAGACTGAGCTAAACGTGGTGGGTCTTAGAGCAATGCTCACTAAGTTTTATGGATAATTCTGAATCATTACTTAAGTCTTGTTTGAGCCATATGAAATTGCTACTTTTGTAGGTCAAAAATGGTCAATTATTGGCCCTTCTGAACTTTTAAAAAGCATGGCACTTCCAATATTTTAAAAATGAGGATAATAGTGGTAAAATTATAAAACTCATATAGTTTATATAAACATATCAAACTGGAGGAGCAACCAATCCTCTTTTTATAGTGATTTAATTGTCAATGGACCCTAAGGAGAAAATAAATCTGCAATGTGAAGCAAGTAGTAGAATATCAGTGCTTTAGGGAAAAATGGTCCTTCTATACAAATGGAATTTGAGCAAATGTTGTAAACAAATTAAGGGTAATTTAAAAAATATAAATATAATTTAGTGCCAAGAGTATGCCAATCAAATAAAATGAGTTGATATTATATTGTTTAAGATATTTTCTAAATAAATGTACTGTGCATCTTAAAAATAATTTATTTTATTATTAAAAGACAGTTTGTGGGAATACCTAGGTTGAATTTTTAACCAGTTTCCTATTTTGAAAAAGAAAGATTTTTTTTTCAAACATCTGTTTCCCCATCTCTTCATTAGAACCTGTTGGAAATATCTCAGTAACATTATAAAGCATGGTTGTGAATTTTTTATGTAAGTTTGTGCCACTTTTATTCAAATGAAAAGTCTACATATGGTAAGAAAATTCCCTAAATATTAACCAAAAATGCGAGTAAGACATGGAAAAATGTTCTGAGATTTATGAGCAGAGATTGAAGAGAATAGTGGTTTCTAGAGTTCAGATTAGTTGAGATGGGGAGGAGATACCAGCTGTTTAGGAAGAGAAAGTACAGTGAGGTGTTCAGATGATGGTGTATGGACGTCTTTTGACCTGTGTCTGAATCTTGACTCAGTCTTTACAGGTAATGCTATGATGGGTGCATTGTTTAACCCATGCAAATCATCAGTTACATCATCTGATAAATAAGACTAATAATAATACATAATAATTCATCTCAGGGTGGCTGAAAGGCTCAAAGCAGCCAATATGTGTAGGTTGCCTGGCATAGTGCCTGGCACCAAAGAAACATTCAAAAACATTAATCATTTAATCATTATTAGTATCAATTAGATGAGAGTATTGAGGACAGGTATGCCCGGATCTGGAGACAACCAAAATTGCGCTTGAGTAAATGGAGTCTGGGTCCAGACCCCAGGCCTCCACTTAATCCAACCACTTCTTGAGCAGGAGCTGGAGCTTGAAGTAGCCCTTGTATACTCTTTTCCCTCCCACTCCCCCCACCCCTTTTGTCAACTTCCCACCACCCAACCGTTCCTTTGTATTAGTTTACTATGCTGAGTAACAAATTACCACAAACTTAGTGGCTTCCCACAACATACATTTATTTTTTCCGTTTCCAGGGCTCAGGAGTCTGGACCCTCCATTCAGAGCCTTGCAAGGCAGCAGTGAAGGTGTCAGTGGGGCTGTGTTCCCATCTGAGGCTTGGGGCTTCTATTTTCTGTTCACTGGTTGTTGGCAGAATCCAGGGGTTTGAAATTGTATACTGAGGCTCTCAATTCCTAGGCTTTATAGCATTTAGGTTTATAACATGGATGTTTGATTCTTCAAGGCCAGCAGGAGAGTGTTTCCCACTTGGAGTCTCTCAAGAAAGGCCTGACCATCTTTTTTTTTTTTTTAATGCAACACAAACTTTATTAAACAAAAATAGCAGGTAAAGTTGAACAGGCACTTTCAATATTAAACAGAAAAACTGACTAGAAGAAACTGTAAAATATCTTAACCCTTAAAATAACCTACTTGCAGTTGCATTTAAGTGAGCTCTGTTGCTGTGAAGAATACAGCTTATGCACAGGAATAGATGAATGATTTGTACATTTTTCATGCGTTCACTGAATACTACTATATATACACATATACATTAAATTTGAAAAAGATTTAATTGACAACTCCCAGATACACTTCATTTTTGTTGCTCTTTTGGAAGAGGTCGTCTAAAGAGAAGAATATGTGGTTCTGGCTAATGAATCATGTAATGAATCCAGCCAGGACTCTGTTGGACACCAAGCCTCCTCCACTCTTCTTCAGACATTAGATAGATAGGTTTTCGGTACTTGTTTAGAAAGTTCTCTGGGTAACATGACATACCAGTACTAGTGATGCTGGTTGAAGTACTTGTCCGAGTGGTAGATCTACTTATGGGCCATCCTACCAGTGGCGCAGTGGGGCGGGCTAAGCTGAGAATGCGAGCAATGAGCGATGTGTCCAGAACCTGCTAGGGCAACAGCACAACTCCTGACCCCTTTAAGGGTGCAAATTATTAGACCAGGCCCACCCATGACAATGCCCCTTTTGATCGACTCAAAGTCAACCAGTTTAGGACCTTAATTACATCTGCAAAATCCCTTCACCATTGCCATATAAGGAAACCTAACCATGAGAGAGATAGCCCATCATATTTACATGTCCTGCCCACACCGAAAAGAAAGGATTATAGACCAAACAATGGAAACCTTGGGGGTTTTGTTTGTTGTTTGTTCTTGTTATCTGCTCTTGTCATTTTGCTTGTTGTCTGCTTGTTGTTTTTGCTCAATGTCTTCTTTAGGAGGCATTGGGAACCGAACCTGAGACGTCCCATGTGGGAGGCGGGTGCTCAACTGCTTGTGCCACATCTGCTCCCTGTAAACATTTTTATATTTCAATTTTTTTATATTTCAAGTCCCTCACATGGTTTAATATGCTGTTAGGTCCATGATATAGTTGTAAGGAATGAGAGTTGAGAAAGAAACAGAATTGCAATGAAATTATTACTTAATAAAGTCATTAAAAAAGCCATGACAGAAAGAGAATTAACTCTTATCTGCACTTTTATCTTTAAATTTTATTTCATACTCTATAAAAATTTTTCAACATTTTCCATGCATTAAGTGAACACCACAAGTGAGGTCTAAATAAATACTTGTGGATTAACTTTTTTCTTTGCTCTCTACTTCTACTTCTTAAAAATTAACAGCAAAGATCCTATTCAAAGCAGTCAAATCATGTTGGAATTGTAGCTATTATATGGGAAACAAGTACATAATGAATGTCAACATTATACAGATACTATTTTCAGTTGTTGGGTCTACTGAAAGCAGAGATTTCAGTGTTCAAAAGATTTGCCTGGAGTCCCAAAGTTCAGAAAACTCAATTCAAATCCAGCCATGCCTAGGTGAGCTTCAGCAAATCATTTCACTTACCTGGAGAGTTATTTAACCTCTAAGTGAAGAAATTTGACTAGACTAGTGCCAACAACAAGGTATGGAGTAAGAGTATGTGCTCCATAAATATGTGTTATGAATGTTCCTATTCCTCTATGATATGGCAGTCCGATTAAACCATTTCAGTGGCTAAGGAGGGTTGGTTAATGTAAATACTTGATAGTTTTCAGTTAAAAGTGGGCAGGTGGTAACAACATAAGCTGTATCTATAAGGTAGCTATATCTACCTACCTTTCTATCTATCTGTCTATCAGGGTTTCTCAACTTAGGCACTATTGATATTTAGACTGGGAAATTATTTGTTGGAGAGGGCTGTCCTGTGCATTTTAGAATGTTGATCAGCTTCCCGGGCTTCTACCCACTACATGCCATTAGCAACAACCCTCCCCTCAAGTTGTGACAACCAAAAATATCTGCAGACATTTCAACCTCAGTTGAGAAACACGGGTATATATTAGTGTGTGTGTGCATGTCTGCGTGCTTGTGTATGTGTAGATGAATAGAGAGATATAGAGAGAATAGATAGATAGATGATAGATAGATCAGTAGTTTTGATGGTGGCATATTATTTACTTTTTCTGTACCTCAACTATGTGAGATCAGTCATTTTCTGTAGTTAACTTTACATTTTCCAACAGACTAATCGATAATTAACAAAATTAATTAGCCCAATGGTCACTTTTTATTTTGAATGTAGATTGAGTGGAGTCTAAAAGAATGGATTGCTTTCCAACAATTACAGGTAATGCACTTCATTCCATTGCTTATGGTTCTTGATAAAATCATGCAAACACAAGCAGTCTGATGTTATTTTTTTGTTTACAGTATTACTCTGTTGTTTTGGTTAACAGAATGAAAAACAGCACTGTAATGCTAGAAGTAAAAATGTTTTATTCTTAGTTTGTTTCATCAATAAAAGCTGACATTTTTGCAAGAAAGATGTTATACTATTGAAATTAACTCTTAGTCAATTGTAAATAATTATATTATATCGGTATGTTATCATGAAGATTAGAAATCATTTCCTACAGAATCATGTTTTTGCTTCCTCAGCACTGTTTCAATTGAAAGGAATTTGAATGAAGTGCATCTCATTACTAACATAAAGTAGATGGAGCTTGAATAATTTTTATATTTATTTTCCATGGATGGCTGTTACATTTCTTATCCTATCTATCCAAATTTTATAAAATAAATTGTTTTAATCCATTCTTTGGAGAGGAGCAATGAATTTATTTTTGCAAAAGCTATGCATCTGAATATATTGTAATATGCATAAAGCTCTGTTAACACAGTTATTTATATAAAAAGTGTAGCTGCCTTACCTTTTATTTAATTTACATACTTTATTTACTTTCTGACAGGTTCTTCTTTTTGCATTTTATTTACATACCAAAAATGTCTTTTCAGATAAGTCAACTAAAACTTTAATGTACTGTGTAATTTAAAACTCCATAAAATGTTTTATGTATTGTATAGTTTTATATGAATTTTTAGGCTGATAATATAGAATTTTGGAAATATTTCACCACTGATACCTATATAATAACAACATATTTCTTAAATATGATGGGAGGGTATTGTCTTTTGACTGAGATCTTGTAATTTATACGAATTATAAAACTTATACTCAGTTTATTTGTTACAAAAAGAAAAAAGCTGACTATTTTTTTAGATTATTTTTTTCCTTAAAATATTTTTATGAAGCTCACAAAATATAGGCATTTCACATGCTTAGAGAATTTGGTGCATTTGCTCTGAGCTGTACAGAACACCATTATTTTACCATTCAGATGTTAGAAACAATAAATTTCCCTTCTGGGTTTCATAGCTGTAGGAGACATCACTCAGCAATGAAGTGATAAGGCCACAGTGTGTCAATACTAAGAAGTCCGGTTTTAGAAAAGTGAACTTAACCCTCTCCTCCTCCTTTTATTTTTGTTTTTAGCTTTTGTAAGCATGGTTTGTATTTGCATAACCACCATTCATATTTTTGTGAGTTCATGATATAAATAATTTGAAAATTTTCATTCAGTTCCCCAAATTATTCTAGTCATTATGGATGATTCATGAGAGGATTAATCTCTTGGATGTGACATAAAACTAGAGAGGAAAGACACTACCTATCATATCATTTGCAGTTAAAAACATGCTGCATATCTTTAAGCTTTACTTAAAGTGCTTATAGTAATTGGGTGTGCATGCCTTAGCTCCGTTAAAACCCAAACAGCAATATGGGAGAGTGTGGTTTGTTTTTTAAATGTGCAAAGAAGGAAAATCAGTGAAGTCTGTTTAAGTCACAAAACTGCCTCATTCAGGACCCAATTCAGCAGCATAGAAAAAGTAACTCAAGTTAACTGTACTCTTAGCATATGTCTAAGCTCACAAATTTCAATTCACTTCAAATTCCTTTCTTCTTCCATGGATATGCCTGCACAGAAAAGAGTACCTTGATGGCAAACTGGTTCAATGGTTCATTAGCCCTACTCTGCATTCTCTTAAGATTTTCAAGAAAAACAAAAATGTGTCCAGTTACAAGCCAAGTTCCTTTATATGTTGGAATGGCGATACACATAAAGAATTATTTTTATTTTATCCCAGGTCTTTTGTCTTTCTCTCCTCTCCACCTCTACTACTACCACTAGCATACACAATTATGCACATTCATATGGAGTTAAGAGTATAATCTTGATGTTATGCAGGCAAGAAAAATTTTGGTGAAGAAACAAAAGCTAATGAACATTACGGTTAGGCATTAAACTGAGATCGTGGCTTAGTGACCTAAATTGCACCACACTTTATTTTAAAGGATTAAAGTATTTGGATAGAAAAATATGATCTCTCTTTTTATAATGTCATCTCTGTATAAGAGGATGTTATTGGATATGAGCTACATGGTAGCAGCAGATTTTTTTTTCTCTATCTTTCAGCAATTCAGAGTACTTCTCAGATACATCTGAGAAGTAGCACTGAAGAATTAGTCTTCATTTATAATCAAACATTTTTGAATAACATTTTCTTCCAATTTTTGTTTTAAAGGTCTAACATTTGATCGTATGTTTTCTTTAGTTAACTTTCTATATTATATGGCAATCTCTGCCGTTATTTTTTTCAAAGATAAAAAAGAAAAAAGCATGCTCAAATTGTAGAAGTTATTTTTGCAGTAACGTATGTCATGATTTTTAAACATTCAGGCCTTTAAACTTTTTTTATAGTGTATGTTCTTGCCAATCCCAGCACAGTTCTACAAAGTAAAATATTTGGCAGTGAATTCATATTAACAGATGGAACAAGAAATTAACACGTTTTTGCTTCGCTAATTCACAGTTCTTTTAATACGCTAATTCTAAATCACCTGTTCTGACTTTGACAGGCTACAGACACCTGTTTGGGGTAATATTCCACAGCTAATTATTACATGAGAAATTCAGTTTCCAACAAAAGGGTTTCTGTGCGAAATTGTCATAGTTAACAAATTAGTAATACCAAATATATACAAATATATTCCTGAAGTCTTAATTTAAATGCTGTTAATCTACTACTTATCGTTAACGAAAGAATGGTATATGAAACCTAGAGACTGTCCTCTTAGTGTTTGAATTCTGTCTATCACACTTTACACCATAGTTGTACTGATCAAGTCAGAATGTTCTTCCCAGTAGCAGTAATTTACTATAATACTGCATTTTAAATGGCAGGAAAAGAGTATAGAATTTTCAAGTGGCTGGAAAATTTCCTAACTGTATGTTAAAAATGACTCAGGAGAGTTTTTTTTTTAAAATACTGACAAGATGAGAAAGAGAAAAGGATAAAGTCTGCGTAGCATCATATGAAAGAACAATAAATACAAAGTCCACTCAACTCCAGAGTTTGAGGTTACGGCTGTGTCATTAGAGGCTTCAAAAGGACTGTTGACTTGTTTGATAAAAGGAAAGAAAGGGAATGATGCCAGGACTTTTTTCAATATAAAATCAAGAGCTCACTCTCCTTGTATCTCACTGTCTTAACAAACTACTTCTATTTTCCACTAAACTCTGATTTTCTTTATCTCCTCCTTTTGGTCTTCATTTTTCGAAGAGGGTCATTTTCTCTCTGTCACCTTGGAGGACTTCCTTTCTTGGTAACTCCTTTTCACTTCAATTTCTCCACAAACCCCTCTAAAGGGAAGTGTGGAGGCAAAAAGTGTGAATGTGAGAGGGTAGGTTGGTGGAACAAGAAGCAAGAATCAGAAACGTAAGGTTTATAGATGTTTGTAACGTAACGACAGATGCTAAGGTAGAGTCTATCTTTAGGTTTGCCAAAGGTTCCATTTTGTGTGTCTGTTTTTTATTCTCTCTAATTGCTGTTCAGCTTTGTATGTGGCTTTGCTAATGTGTCTTCCTTAGCCACCTTGGGGAAGCAGAGAACTTGTCATTTCTTTAATTAACCTTTATAGTTTAGCACCCAGATAGTATCGTTCACCAAGCAGATACTCTTGGAACTTTTAAGATTCATGCTGTTTCACTTCAATTTTTAAAAGTTATTGTACAGAACACATTTTAAAAAATGCATTTCTATTTTGTGAGACTTAAGGTAGATGAGGGAAAAGCTTGTTTTTTACATTTAGCCTCCTTGCAATTCTGTTGTTTTTCTCCCAATTGCTACTCTGAAAAGCACACGGTCTTTCTCTAAAACCATGCTTGATGACATTGCTATTTGCAGAAATTTAACTGGCAGCCCACCCCAGGAAGATAAAACCCTGTTTCTTCCAAGTTTGGTTCCCCTCCTACACCCACACCTGAAACCATATTTCTGCCAGAGACTACATTCTGCTAAGGAAGAAACCAATCTTTTATAATACTTTAACATACGTGAATTTTATTTTATTTTTAATTAAAAAATTGCATTTTGCATCCAAAAATGCTAGATGACATTTAAAGCTAGAAAAGAGTTTCTAAATAACTCACCTTTACAATTAACTCTTATCAGAACTAAACAGTTACTTCACTGCGCACAGTAGAGCTGAATGGTCATGGCATAGCTGTGTCGTGAAAGGTCTGCATCGCTGTCGTCACCACTCAAGCTCTGGGGGATGTTCAAAAACACATTGTCCTGCAAGGATTTGCTCAAGGCTCAAAGTTTGGAGGACAGTTAATTGTATGGATTTGAAGTGGAATCAACTTTTAAATTTCAGTTAATAAGACGCACCAAGAATAAATTAAACTTTCAGGTCTTTAAGAGGAGGGTGAAAAAAAGCCTTTAGTGAGCTTATAAATCACTTACATTTCCCTGAAAACAAGATTTAGACATACATTTGCTACCCCTAAAACCAACTTGAATGAATTAGAACTATCTTGATTATAATGCAAAATTCTCAAGGTTTAGCATTTCAAGGAGGATGATCTTTAAAAACAATGTTTGAGATTTATATTCAATGTGGCATTCTTAAGACAATTGAGAAATTTAAGAAAAATTAGTAAAAAATTTTCAAGATGAGGAATGTCATTACAATACCGTTTCCCTCATCTGTCCTCAGTTAAAACACTTTGATGAATCAATAAGAAAACCTAATATCTCCAACCGATCCTACTTTAATATACTCTTTATGTCCATTGTATGAAAAAATTAAGTAATTTTACCATGAACTAATACATAAGTATACACCTCCATTTGTTCATATATATATATATATATATATATATATGTTATACACATACAGTTAAATAATTATATTGTAGGGATTCTGTTTAATCTTTTAAAGAGGATTGCAGGTTATAAAAGATTAAAGAACTATTGTTATAGTAATTATAATTAGTGTAATCACTTTATGAAGCAAGTAAATTTACAGTGTATCAGACTTACATAAAGGGGAAGGAATTTTTTATTTAAAAAGTTAATTCTCTTAATTTAATTCATCCTAAGCCATTTCTGTTAATATGCCATCTATCCTACTATCATGATATTTTTATAACAACAATAGCTTACCATTTATTGAGTTCCTAATAGGTACATACTTTGTATAAGTTATTGCTAATTCTACATTTATTATGCCATTTCTCAGATTAGGTAACTGAAACTGAAAGAGGTTAGTAACATCTTTTCTAGTCTCATTGCTGTGGCTAAGATAAAATTCCAACCCAAGACTTTGTAATCACAATACTCATTTTCTTCTCATCACGTGATGCTAATAATCAACATTCAATTAGGTAGTTATGCAGAATGTTTTTAAAAAAGGCATTTAGGTTGTGATAGAATCAAGTGAAATGTCTACATATGAACTAAAAACTAATCTGCATAAAATACTTTGTACTCATCAGGAATGTTTGTTTATGGCTAGAAGTGTCAATGTCTAAAAGGTGATGATGTCAAATGCCTTATATTTTACAAATTCAATTATTCATTTTATTTGCAAATTATTTATTGGCATTGCCTCTAACTTCAAGGAATTTACAATCTAGTATATTTCAAAATTCATGCATTGAATATTTCATAATTTTCAAACTTTAAAATGCTTCTTTGTATTATTTCTTTAAATAATATTTTTATTGGCAAACTTTTTTAGATGTATTTTTACTTTAAAGGGTTTTCTTTTAATTTTTATTCTAAAACATATTTGACAACTGTATTATAATATGGTCTCTTTAATTATAAAACATGACTAGATTGTAATCTTCCTGAGCCAAAGATACTATCTGTCTTATTTATCACCAATTTTCTAGCCTTTATCAGAATCATACACCCATAGTGAAAGTTTAATAAGTAAAGGTTAAAAGGATGGATGGATAAATGGATGCACATGCATGCATATGGACTCTGGCAGATCAATCTGTTGGAGTGAAGGTGCAGAAAGAAAAACACATGCACATACACAGAGGCAACCCAGATGAGGAAAATTGAAGATTTGAATAATTTCATTCAGTAAATATTTAAATATGGGAATATGATGATGAACAATTAATAGCAGCTGACCATATAGAGTTTACTTTTTAATGGGGCAGGGATGTACAATAAATTGATAAATGAATATAGTATACAAGATAATTACTTTATATGGTCATTACTATAGAGGTAATAAATGAGATAATACTCAGTGGCCACTTTAGGTAGGACAGGTTTGGAAGACTCAGAGGAAGAGACCTTTGAGGTAGGACTAAGCAATGTGAAGATGGAGGAAAATTGCAATTCCCTGAGGACAGGTGGAGAATTCCTAATTATTGGCAATGGGGATGAAGAAAAAAGAAAGATGTGTCCTCCATCAGATGGTGCTCATGATGACACGTTTGTCTTTATCAGCCTTACTTAGATGTACTTTATATATGTGGCTCCCCAACACAGCTAAACATAAGGATTGCTGGGGTGATTTTTGAAAATTACAGATACAAGAACACTTACTGAATTGTCAAGGGGAGGGACACGGCAGTCTGAATTTTACAAGAGTTCCCTGGACACTACTGTGCAGGAAAGGAAAAAAAAAACACTGCTATCACCCCATTGTTTCTACTAGCTAGAAACAACAGTTACAAAATAATACTAACAACCATTATAGAAATAATATCACTAAGAACACCACTAAAACATACACTCTACAACATTTTCAACCCAGAAAATGACCAGTCATGTTATATAGCCCTGAACCACCTTTATCTTCTAAGAAATAAATGCATATTAAATACTCATTTATAAGTGTCTAATGATTTTCAATTCAAATTTATCCAAATTGGGTATTATTTTAAGTAAAATTCTAATCATTAGACTTTTCCCCATAGTTTAGTAAGTCAATCAACCAATCAATGAATGAATCATCGAGAGCCTTGCAACCTTAGCATGGTCTTCTGACAGGCAACATCAGCTCTCCTAGGAGTTTGTTAGAAATGTGGAATCCCAGATATACTGAATAAGAACCTGCATTTGGACAGCCTTCTCAGGATATTTAAATGAGTAATAAAGCTTGAGAATAGCATGAGCACAAGTTATGTTCCCAACATCAATCTAGGTGCTAGAGTACACAGAAGCAAAACAATCTTACCAGGATCTAGTTTGCCCACCAGAATCTAATTAGTCTTAACAGAAAGAAGGAAGAGGAAAGGAAGGGAAGGGTGGAAAAGGAAGGGAAGGGAAGGAAAAGGAACAGAAGGGAAGGGAAAATGAACTGTTTTTAGAGAATTTCATTTGAAGTTGACATTTGAGCCAAAGTCCTAATTCTGATTACTGATTCAAATCCTTAGCATGAGACTCTTTCATCAAATCTGTTTCCAAAACACGTAATCTAAGTGTAAATATCATATAATCCAATCTATCAACCTTCAAAATATAGCTATAACCGCTCCATCATTTCTAGCCTAGGTTGCAGTAAATAGCTTTCTAACAGGTCTCCCTGCTTCTATATTTGCTCATGTAGTTTTCCAATAAGTGGTCAAACTCATTAACTTTTTAAAGACTAGGCTTATTGCTCCCTTCCCAAATTGATTTTACATAATTAGGGTATATGTACTTTGTCTTAGTTTGCTACAGGGCTGCCAACACAAAGTACTGAAAAAGGGTTGACTTTTATAATAAGAAATTTATTAGGGTAAAAAGCTACAGTTCTGAGGTTATGAAATTGTCCAAATCAAGAGATGATTTCTCACCAAAGTCAGCTATTGGTTGGTGATCCTGGTATCCCGCATGTGGCAAGGTTAAGATGGCAGCCAATTTTTGCTTAGGTCCCTGCCTTCCCTTCAAGGCTCACCATCTCTGAGAGTTCTGCTGTGGGTGATGAGGCATATGGCATGTCTCTTTCTGGGTCTCATCTCTCAGCCTCAGCTGCTCCACTTTCTCCCTGAGCCCAGCTGTGGGCAATTTGACCATATAGCTCATCTCTTCAGACTTGATCTGCTCCATGAGCCCAGCCTCTTGGAGCTTTGTGCTTCAGCTTAAGCTGCTAGGGATCCTCAAGTCCTCTTTCACATGGCAGGGTCAAAATGGTGGCTTCCTTTTTCTTTGTTTTTCTGTATGTTCTCAGTTTATATAAGACCCAGCAAGAGTGCAGAGACCCAATCGGTGCCAAGCCTCGCCAATCAAAATCAATCCAATCAAAGTGTTCTAATCAAGGTCCCTTAACTAAATCTAATCAAAGGGCCCCATCTCCATTGCATTTGCAGGCACGAGAATGAGTTAGCTTAAGAACATAATTTTCCGGTGTCTGCAAAGTTAAACCAGAACATAGTTCATGTTCAAATGGTAAAGTCTCAATTTTTTTCTGATCAACTCATTTAAACTAGACTCCTTGCATCCACCTCTTTCTCTCCAACTTTATCCTGAATTTTTCTTTATAGTTCTTATAACTCTCTGTAAAAACATTGTATCATATTATTAACTAGTTGATTGTCTGTCTCCCCACTGAAATATAAGATTCAAAAGGCAGGGGCTTTGTC
Organism: Tolypeutes matacus; assembly: GCA_026826555.1. Lineage (NCBI taxonomy): Eukaryota > Metazoa > Chordata > Mammalia > Cingulata > Chlamyphoridae > Tolypeutes > Tolypeutes matacus. The sequence goes on along the minus strand of JAKSZT010053928.1, from coordinate 35,871,043 downwards.
TTTCTTATCCTCCAGTATCTAAAAGAGTTCCAGGAATATAACAAGGGCTGAATAAATAATTCTTGAGTGGATGTTAAATGAAATGAACATTTTGGAATATTCACCGTGTGTGTTGCTATGTTATTATCAGAAATATTTATTGAACCCCTATTATATGTCAGTGTAGACTTTAAAGAATGTAGCATAAAAGATAGCACTAGCCTTCTAGGCATAAAACACAGTTGAGAAATAAACAAATGAATAAGAAAAACTCAAAGAGTTATATGGTACACAAATAAATTCTTCAGGGCTTAAAAGGTGACTTCAGTGGCAGGAAGTTGAAGAAAGAATTCCATTTTGATAAGTAGATGATATGGTGGCTGCAGTTGCAGAAGGATTAGGGTCAAAAGGCATGATGCTTTATTCATGAGAACATAGAGCATACCTGTGAAACTGAGAGTCAGAGAAAGAATTAGTAACCAGCTTATGATGGCTTTAACCTTCTAAACTAAGGAATTTATACTTTATTCTGTAATTTTTGGAGAAAATAGTTACGTGTTCACAATGGTGCCTTACCAGGATTCATGTGAAGGTGGTTTGCACAATGAACTGGATCAGGAAGAGGCTGCACAGAGAGACACTTAACGAGGAGATTCAGAACCATATGTGGAAATAGCCTAGGTTAAGGGGTAGTCGGGGGAAAAGTAAAGGAATAAATGAGTTAGTACATATTACTTGGTAGAAGAGCATATACTGAGGAAAAACACTATATAAGTAATTGTTCAACCCTATTATGACACACAAGAATATCCACAAAACTTTCCAACAATCAGAACTATGCAGGTATTAATATAAGCGAGGTAGATATGGATATTATAATTTTCTGGTGATTCAAGTCTCAAATCATTGGGCTACCTTTTAGTGCAATGGTTCTGGCAACTAGAGATCTAAAAACAGTTCATTCTCATCTTCTCAAAAAAGACATAACCTCACTTCCAGATAAAGACCCTATTTGTCAAACGGTCCACACAAGAGACGAGTCTTTTCTGATATTCCTAAGTGTGTTTTATTTGTTCACTAGATGGTAAACCCCTCATAGGAACAAATCTTTCATTCATTAGTTTCCTCTTTCTGAGCATCAGTTTTCTCAACCAATAATGAGAATATTAAAATAGTTTGGCAGGTTTGTAGTAGGGGATAAATGGTGTAATGTAAGTTAAGTCTCAATCGCCGTGCCTGAGTGGTAACTCAATAAATATTTGTTGCCTTCTTTTCCCCATCCGCACCTAGTACAGCATCTTGACAAAGTGAATGCTTAATAGTTGCTTGTTGAATGAAGACTTGTTGAATTTGCACTGACTGAATCCTGAATTTTTAATGCGTTGCCCAATAGACTTTCAAGGAGCCAGGTTTAGAAAGCCCTCAGAAAAATATCTTGTAGGGTTGAGCCTCAACTGTAAACTGTATTTTTTTTTTTTTCTTCTAAGCCACACAAACCTCTTTCTACAAATTTGTGTAGGTATATTTTTTTCCCATGTCACTCTTCTTATTAATTCCATCTCTTCTCTACTGGGCCTCAATCTGTTTATTTGCTACAGTATATTTTTTGATACTCTTGGGTTGATTTCTCCATTTCCTTTTTCCTCCCTTTCATCCCCTTCTTGGGTTCATCTTAATGGTTTCTCCTTATTGGAGCCCACTTTTATTTATTTAATGCTGCTAATTTATATTTTTAAAATATAAATTCCTGTTCCCATACACTGTGTACCTCAAGCCACTTACTTCTATTTATAATTCTTTCCTATTTCTTTTATTAAACTCTTTTCTGATCTGGTCTATAAAAACATTTCCTTCTCTTTGCACATTTTGTCTGTTGCCCAAGGTATTGTATTCCTAATTGGATTAGAAAACCCATCTTTATAGGGCCTTTTATGTGTTCTATGCACTTATGGTTTTCTGTAAACAAAAATAATAAATAACAGGTGGATAGCTAAATATATAACTCACTGGGAATCAAGCATTTCAAAGAGGAAAGGCTATGTCAAAAACACTCTACACAGAGAATACTGAGTTTGGTAGAAATGTAAATGGTCTTCAGCTGTTACTTTTAATAGAATAAAACCTGCTATTTATTAGGCAATAAAAAAAAGTTCTATCCAACAATTTTTTTCACAACTGTATTGTAATAAATGTTATTAAGAGTGATTGTTTTTTTATAGCACCAAACATGAAACCTCTCTTCTGTCTCATCTCTACCCCCTTCTTGGTAGGTAGAGGACCAGATGGACTCAATGAAGGATAATTAAAACTGCATGGGCAATAACCAAAATGTTAGAAGTTTCTAATATAAAATATATAACCTGGTTAGAACTCTAGCTGCAGGCGGGCAATTCTCTCTCCCCGTATCCTATCTCCTTCCAGACAAACGAGGGTTAGTGCAGCACGGCGCTGGAGCTGGCTGCAGGGCTGATTGCACACATCTCATCCCAACTCTGTGTTCAGTGACATCACATTGTTAGCTTGAACTCCACCGTGGTGGGAGAATTCACAAGGCAGAAAGTCAGTGAATGCTACAAGTCTGCAATCTCCCCACCTGTCTCCCACACACCCCAGGGAACCTGTCGTAGATGTTTACTAGCACACCACTGGTCCAGGGCTGGGAAATCTGGACAACAATACTCTGGAAGTGCCTTGCCTACAAGCTTAGAGGGTCATCACTGAAAGGAGCAAGAAGAAGTAAAGCAGGCCCTAGGAACTGACTGGGCTGAGCAGACGTGGGAAATCCAGGGATGAATCAACAAGACCCTATTCTGGCTGAAAAGATGCCAGTAAAGAGTTGAAGTTGAGAGGATGCAGTGAAGCTTGAGAAAATCCCCTGATCAGAAGAATGGGTGCTGCACATTTTTGTATTGGTCATTTTAAGTCTCCTTAGGAGGTGGGGATGGAGGGTTAGTGGAGTTAGCTTTAAAGGCCCTCTTACAACAAGCAGACTGAGACTTGAAATTTGAAAAAGGATTACTTAGAGTCATAATACCGCAGAGGAAACAAGGCTCACCTCAAGTTACCTCAGATTTACTGGTGAGACCAGGTTGCCGTATTCTCCCGCACCACCTCGTGGCACAGGGGCCTCCACTTCCTCTGGGGAGAAAGCCACCGCTTCATGCCTGGAGGCCAATGCCTCTCCCTGGCTCTCTGCCATGTTTCTTCTCCTGGAGACGGGGAGAGTCTCAGAAGGAAGATCTTGTGCACTCAGATAAGAGGAAAAAGACCTTGGTGCACCTGTAGGAAAATACTCGTTTATCCAAAAAGTATAAGCTCATGTTTAAGTACCTTGATCTAATGTTGATTCATGGGAATGTATGGGGCCCATTTGATTGCAAGTGACAAAAAAAAAAAAAAAAGCTCAACTCGAAATGATTTAGGGGAGGTGTGGGAGGTGGGCAACATGGGAATCTCAGTGGGTTCTGTATAATATTTTGGGTAATCTAAGCACCTCTTAAAATATATTTATATATATATATAAATAACATTTTTGTAAGCAAATGCACATATATGCATATATATTTATATATCATTTTGCAAATGTTTGTATGTATTGTGAAAATTTTGATTTTTACCCACAATAAAAAAAAAAATTATAACAAAAAAAAAAAAAAAAAAGGAACGAACTGGTTTAAGTTTCTCTCTATCCTTTTCCTGCCCACTGGCTTTATTTCTAAACAGGCTTTTTCTCATAGAGGGTTCACACCCATGTGCCCTCAGCACTCAGGTACCGTCAGTGTAGGAGATTGCCTATTTCCCGCAACTTCTGCAAAAAGTCTTGAGACTCTTCTCATGCCTGTGGGCGCAAGCCCTTCCCTGAATTGATGACTGTGAGCAGAAACATAGAATTTTCTCCAGGCCTGAGATCTTGTACCCACATATAGAATAGGACTTGCAATCCGTGGACTGAGAGGGTGGCAGTATTTTCCCCCAAAGAACAGATGCTGAGTCGACATACAAGGTAGAAGTATCCACTCCAGTTGCAATCTTAGTAGAGTTAAATAATTTTAAAAATGTAAAATTCTTTTGAAGAATTTATAATTTAAAAATTGTAATCAATTAACGGCTAAGTTATTTGCTCTAGAACTCTCCATAGCCCACTCTAAGTAGCTTGCAAAATGAATAGTGCAGAAATAATAGAACAGTGATTATGAAATCTAAAAATGAAATTATGGACTTCCTAGTAAATGTCTTCCTAATAATAATAGCCAGTAATCACAAAATTAAACATTTTCAATTAGTTAAAATTATGAGGCTCGAATAAGTTTTGCAATTTACCCATTACAAACTGTAAAGTTTCATGGTGGGAAAAATCAAGGGTCAGCATTACTATATGCTGAATGGCCTTAGGACCTGGCCTAATTAGTGCTGACACTGAATTATTTGTTTACTTTCTCCTGGTTTTTCATGGTGCTTGTATGTGGCACTGGATTAAAGGAGGAGGAATTCAAATGAGCAATATTTGTCTTCTTAACTGGGAGAATGGTTAAAGTGAAGGTTTTATGTTATTGTAAGTAAGCAATACTGTTCCTTTTTGCTATTATATGGCCTTAATTCCTTATCTTTTAATGTTCATACCTCTGGTTATTAGCCAACTGGTTGTCTATCTTAGACTAATGGAATTAATTGACTGTGGAAATAACCATTTGCTACTGAATAAAGGATTATACCCACCTGCTCCTCCCCTGACCTTACCTCCCAGTTTGTCTAGGACTTTCCAGTTTGACTGTTCATCCAGTGTAAGTTTTAGTGCTGCCTCTTTGCCCTCTGTAAAGTGTTTGCCTTTCGATTGTACATTAGTCTCCTTACCTTTAGAGAATGTAGAGTTTATATTACATGTGAGAATTATTTTTGTTTTGGAACAGTGGTCTGCATACCAAAAACAGTGAAATTGGAATAATGAATGAGGTCATAAAAATAGCTTTCTTCTGGAATCTTTAATATTTGATGAAGCTGAATATGTGCAACATCCTGAGATGGCTTAGGAAGGGTCTATGAATGTAGAAATTGAACCTGTTTTACCTGATGATCATCCTTGTTCAGAGTGCAAAACTGCAAATGTCTTAGAAAGGAATTTAATGTCCACAAGTGTAAGGAAATGTATTTTGGGATTGGAAATAAGTCCTGCTTCAGAAATGATTTACCGTTTTGTTCTGTTTTATTATATTTTCTAATTAAAATATTTCTAGATAGGCAGTGAGTGGACCATGTGTTAGTGAGAGTCAAATCTTAGGATTTCCTTAAAATGCTTTCTATTTACCTTTGGATAATCTATACAAAGAGATATAATCATACAGGAGAGGTCAGTGCCATGTGTTATGCCATCTCAGAGACCTGGGTTCAGATCTCAGCTGTACCACTTATTAGCTCGGTTCATGGTTCTTTGGTTTAAAATTGCATTATTAACACATATCTGCATACATAGAAACACACCTACACATAACATTATAGGGAAAACACAGATCAGTTTGTGTTCATTTCTCTCCTATGTTTTAAAATCCACTAAGTTTAATACTTTTCTATCTTGCATTTTATTTCAATAGCTTATTTTCTTCTTCCTCAGAATTATGACACATTCTCTGTGGATTGGGAAAATAGTCTATGGCTTTCTTTCAGTGTTTACATAGTTAATTCCTGAGGTGACTTGCCTGTTAAAATGATTAATGTATACTTTTGATGGACCATCACGAAAATAGAACGTCTGACATATTCTTCAAGACAGAAATACTTATTGCTTTGTAACTTAATATTTATTTGTGTTGCCTTTTAGTGGGGAAATGTGGGAAGAATAAAACGGAATTTCTTAGTTCAGGTTGAAACCTTCACTTGTACTCTTTTCGCTGGGAAAAATCTATACATTGGTTTTGAAGCCACAATCTTACATTAAGTTTGTATGCTAGTTCATTGTGTAAACATGAATTTTTAAGCAAGTTTGAATTTCATCAAAGTAACAGGGCACTTTATTTTCATTCATCCATATGAAATCAATTAGGAGAAAAATGCCACTTATCTTAAATCGTATTTGTCAGATTTTCTTCATCAAACTTGGTAAATACAGATCTCTTGACATTTTGATGAATTTTCATCACTCCGTGGTAAACCTAAGTGACTAGGCTGTGGCCCGTGAACAGCTTTTGTTTCTATGTGACATTAAAATGTATTTTTTTAAAAACATGATTATAATGAATATTTAAAATTAGATTCATTCTCTGGCATGTGCACAATAGGTCAGAAGTCGTGGCTGGAGAAGAACACTTACTGGTCAATCTTGAAGTTTTATTATTTCTTGTGAATCACATTTTTCACATGGTTCAGAGATAAAAATGTCAAGGAGAAAAGCCAGCTAAATATATACCAGTTTCAGTTTACCTAGACAACTTTGAAATTTCATTTCATATGTAGCTAAATTAAAAGTTAGTGTATCTCCCTAGCTGTATATTGTCTTGACTCAAAATTTCTTGGACCGTATGTTCAAGACAGCTTGAAACAGACATTATAAATGAAGAATAATCAGTTACTATAGTTCAGAACATTTTCGTCAAATACTCTTCAATTTCTGATTCCAGCAGAATTTTATTTACTAAAATATAAATCTTTATTTTTTAATACTCTAGAGCCTCATCCTCAACAAAACACTTCATTTTAGTACAATATTTTTATATCCTGTCACAGGGTGATGATGATATATGGGAAATGATTAAGGATATTGTTTATCAGAGTTCTTCTTCCGCAATTCAATAAATATACCCAGAGTCCTTCCTTGTCACCTTACTTAAAAAGATTATCAAATGGAAGGTATGTTTGAAATCCAATGATAAAATCTAGTTATTTTGGTTGTTCTTCTTTTCCAAAAGTATAAAATATGAATTAAATATTTGGTATGCTTGGAAACCAAATTAATCATTTAGAGGTTTTAAATGCTTTACTTGGGGACATTGAGCTGTTAAATGCTTACAAAAGGAAAAATCAATTTGAGCCTCTAAGTCAGTGTGAGATATATCTGTAATGTGCAGTCCTTATACTTTGGGTACATATTTATGATTTAACTTACTGACTTACATATATAAGTCATTTATTCAAGTAAAATGCATATGTCTACTATTTATTAATTGCCAAAACCAACCACTAACAAAAATGGTGACACACACAAAACAAAAGCAAATCCTTTCCCTAAATATTACTCACACTGACCTTCATGTTCTCCAAAATTGCCACATTTTTTTTTTTTTTTACTTTTGCAGTGTTGAATTAGGAAAGGTCTCAGATGAAAGGCTATTTTAATTATTTATTTGTCTGTTTATTTCCATACTTCCTTGTTGCAGTATGGTCTTAAAGTTGTTGACATATTTATTATTTCAAATTCAGTAAGACAATAATTAGACATATTTAACCAAGGGGTTAAATTTAATCACCAGGGACCTTATGATATGAGTAGCCTGCATTTTTATGGCACTTTATGGTATTCAAAATCTTTTTCTCATTTAATGTTTTTGTTATTATATTCTTTCCAGTGATCCTATGAATAAGCAATTCTGGAATTTGATTTCCTATTCTCTGTTTAACAACTATGAAGTAGGAATTTTTACTCCTTTTCTTTACAAGTGAGAAAGTGGAGGCTCAGAGAGTTGAAATAATAACAAAGTCACACCGCTACTCATTGCTAGAACTTGAATTCAAAGTCATGTGTCCTAGATCCATACACAGTAGTAAGAAAGAAAAATAAACAACTTTATAAGCCAAAATCCAGTCCCTGTCCATTCAGCCTATCCTATTTATCTTTTAGGGTCTAGCCTAAATCTCTTCTTAACTGGGACCTTTTCCATCATTTAAATCTCATTTAAAATGATAATTTTCTGAGCTAGTGTACATGCCACTGTTATTGCCATTTAATCATAAATTATTTTCCAATATTATTTATGAGTATATGCATTCTTTACTTATCTCCCTGTGAGTTTAAATGAAAGCAACTTATCGATGTGTTTTGTATACTTCTTTGCTCTAAGGTTGCCCTCATCAATGCTTAAGCAATAATTTTACTATGCTCAGGTAAGGTGTGGTAAGCAAATTCTAAGAGGACCACCATGATTTCTGTCCCCCAGTGTTAATAGCCATGCTTAGGTTATGTTATATGGCTAAGATGGTAGATGCCACCTCCTTGATTAGGTTACATTATATAGCAATCATGAAAGGGTTTTGCAGATTTAATTTTAAGGTCTCAAATCATTTTACCTTAAGTCGGTCAAAAGGGAGAGCATCCTGGGTGGGTTTACTTAATCAGGTGACCCCTAACATTTTAGGTAATCTAAGCACCTCTTAAAATATATATATATATAAATAACATTTTTGTAAGCAAATGCACATATATGCATATATATTTATATATCATTTTACAAATATTGGTATGTATTGTGAAAATTTTGATTTTTAACCACAATAAAAAATAAAAAAAATAAAAAATAAAAAAAAAAGACAGTCTATATGTGTGAGACAAGTCTCCTACTGGCCTTGAATAAGCATACAGTCAGGTTGTGAACTGCCTAAGGAGATGGGCATTGTCTAGGAGCTGAGGACCTCAGCCCTACAACCATATTATTCTGCTAATAACCAAGTGATCTTGAAACAGGACCCTAAGCTTCAGAAGAGACAACAGCCCCATCTTGATTATAACCTGTGAGATCTTGGGTAGAGGACCCAGTTAACCAGTACCTGAAATCCTGACCATGGAGACTGTGCGATGAGAAATGCACGTTGTTTTAAGCTGCTACATTTGTGGCAATTTGTTACACAGCCATAGAAAACTGCGTACGGTCATAGCCAATACACTGTAAAACTTGTCAGTGTACGTGGAAATCGTATATCTATATATAACACATATATAATTTATTCATATTATTTATACACACAACACATGCCTAATTTAGCAGCAGTATCTCTTTCTTAGAGTTTTAATTGCAAAACTTTCACCAAAGTTGTGGAACAACTCTACAAAAGTTATGAGAGAACATATTTTAAGGGAAATTGCCTGGTGATTATAAATAATTTCAGGGAAAAAAAGAAAGTTGACATTACGCTTAAAAGTTTAGTGTCTATTTGTTGAAAGCAAAAGAGAAAAGTTTAAGTAAAAATTGGTCTACAGGATCTATGAGGTGTAAATAATATAGTGTCATGTTAATATTTCAAAGTTCCTGCCTAAATAATTTTTATAGATATAACTTTCAAGTTTGCTGCCATTTTCCTCATCAAATTTTCATGTATAAAATAAAGTTGCATAATAGAAACAGATTTCTTAAATGGCACTGTATAAGATACATGCATGAAATATCCATGTATGTTAAAAATGCAGATAGTTCATAAGTAGCCATGTTATAATTCCCAAGTTCCTGTAACATTACAGTTGAGTAAAGCCTGTCTTTTTTCGGTCTTTTGGAATCATTATTAAAGGGCAGAGAATCCTAGTGAATCATTCCTTCAGAGTTTTGAATTAGCGCATGTAGAATATTGCTACACTGTTTATGCAATTTCAACATATTACTCAAATAGAACTATAATTTTTTTCTAATTCAATTTGTCCTCAAGGTTTCATTTCTCCATCAGTGATATATTGGAAAACTCCTCTAGGCCATAAATATACACAGGATGAGTTGTAATTTTCCATTGCTAAACTAATATGTTTGGCAACTGTCAATGTCCTCAGATCAATTTGGATACCCATAGGGAAAGTATTTATTTGCACATTAAACAAAAATATGCTACATTGCATAATTCTCTTTAGTGTTCCATATGAGGGTGGTCATATAAGAATTGTTAAAATGATGTCACTTTCTCCCTAAAGAATGTTATTTCTTGGTTTGAGTTATAAGTTGATATCCTCACTCTGTCCTTCATTCGATATGGATCTTTGACTTGGTCACATATACAGAGAAATCATATCTGCATCCAGGGGTTGCTAGGAGGATCAAATGTGTATGAAGGTGCTTTATAAATTTCAAATCCATACACAAATAGGAGTTGTTTGTCTTTTACATTCTTGTAGTACATAACAGGCAAACACACCTTCTTTAGGCCACTGGTGTCCCATGGACCTATTACCATCTCTATGCTGTAACTTAATTATAAGTTAAGTTAAGCATAATACAAAGCACACAGCAATTGCTCAATATAATGTTGTTTTTTGTTTTTTTCTATTGATAAAGGGATGCATGAATAATGAAATGCTTAATAGTAAGAGCTAAGCAGAGTGATCTAGACATGTCTCCCCTGAGATATGAAGCTTAAGTTTCTGAAAGGAATATTGTTGATAGTAAAACAAACAAAAAGAATACTCTTACAAAGTACATGAGAAAAGAATTGGAAATGTGTAGCCACTTTAGAAAGGCTAGGCCTTCTTTTAGAGTAAATGGAAAGATGACTGGATATCTTAGTAGTAGAGGAAGGGTTAATATGATTTCTTGAATCTGACCTCAGGTTTAAATTGTGATTCTAATGTTAATCATTATAAGACATAAGCTTCACACCTCATAAATTCAGTCAGCCTGCTTCCACTACCCAGAGCTGTGTTAAATAAAGAGCAGTTTCACAAAGCGTACATTTCTAGAGAGTCTTTTCTGCACTTTTTTGAAATTATGTTTCTTGTCGTTCAGCCACCTTTCATGAGCTGTCTGCCACAAAGCTCTAAAAATAATAATGCAGATGTTTTAGTCAATAAATGGTCCATCTCACTTTCAGTCAACCTAGTGTATAAATAAAATTTTACCCTACTCCCCCCATTTGTACCATGCTTGTATCACAACATCCACTCAAACAAAGAAATGAATATTCTCAGAACTGGGCATGCAAATGCATTACTTCTTTTCTTTGAAATGTGTAAAGGGAAAGGGAACTAATAATAATTTGACATTGTTGGCTACCCACTAAAGGCAGCTTGGAAATGAAAAAAAAAAAAAAAAGACTCTTCCTTTGGTTGTCTTGATAGTGAGATATAACTGGTTTTCATAATGCTAGCGGTACAAATGTCCTCATATTTAAAACACTGTTTGATAAGATCCTTATCTGTCACATATTTCAGTTGAGGTATTTTATGCTTTATATTGTATCTAATAGGCCTATTCACAAATGAAGAGTATATGAAGGAAAAGATGAACATCGCTTCATAACAAGACATTGAGATAAACTATCCTAAATTATGAAAGCTCCCAAATGCATATGGCCTTTTTATTCATAGCTTTTCTATTCAAATATCAAACTGCTTCAAGTGGCTTTGATGACATACTTATGAATTCATGGAAATGTTTTTCATAATGGGCTCACCTTTGGCGCTTCAGGGTTATGAAGATTGCTTTCATTTGCTTGGCTAGGAAAAAACAGCTAAGAGTGCGCTACAGAGACATAACACTTTAAAACAGTTTCTTACATTGTCCTTAGCTACTTTTCACAAACTTGCTGGAACTCTCTACCCAAACTTCAGGCAATGATAAGAATAAATGTCAAATATTATTAGTTCTGGAGTATAACTGCTAATTTTGGTTTCGACTGCACAGTACATATAAAAACCTTGGAACATTTCCAGTTATCTTCACTATCATTTAGTCCTTAAAACCCAGAACAGACATTTAAAATGAAAAAAAGAAAACAAGTACACCATTATATTGAGGCTGCAGATGTACGTTAGCATCATCAGAAGATGAATACTTGTAGCCTTCACTGGCAACCTGATCAGATATATTCCGTGTAATTAAATAACGGAGCAGTTAAAAAATAAAATTACGACATCTTTGGCAGTCCTTTGTGAATAATGGAGTAAGCAGAAGAGGGAGAGAAAAAAAAAAGTCCAAATGTGATTAGCACTTGCTCGTCATGAGAAATTTTCTCCACCTCTAATTTGAGTTTTTTGAAAAGCATTAATGAATACTTTCCTCTGTGATACTGCTTGTTGTTTTAAATATCATCATGAACTCTATGCTGCATTATTACCATATGAAGACGACACATCTGCGAACTTTATGAAATACCAAAAGGCTCTTGGCGTGACAGTGTCTGTGTTAAGTCATTTAAGCCCATCGTGTCCATGATGCAGGACTCTTTTGCATAAATGTTAAGGTTATCATGATTCCAAAAAGGAAACTGGCATTTCTAGAGACTTCTTTTATGAAGAAAAAGACTTCGAAGCAAGCAGGACATATGAGTACCTCAAACAGAGTGAAAGACAAGATAGTTTAACTTGTTAGTTTGTTTGCTGAAACTCAAAAGTAAATATACTGTAGCTAAAAGTGTTCCATTTTTCTCTGCCCTGCTGCAGTAATGGCTGTGTTACTTCAGGGCTTCTACTTCAATAATTGATCAGGGTTTGTATAGCACTGGCTAAGAGCAAAAATAAGAGTATTGCTCTGAACAAACTGCTGCAATGTTATAGCATTAGGCACAGAAACAAGATTCAGAAAATATAGATATAGAAGAAACAGGAAAAAGATGGATACATTGAGTGGTAAATACTGCTTCGGGCTAGAAAGTAATGAGAATTTTTCCGTAGAGAGTTGTGACCTGTTATTCAAAAATTGTTTCTTGTCTTAATAAATCCTAAAAGTGTAATTTACTTGGAAAAGAGAAAGAACAAAGGCACCAAAATTCTTTTGATAACAACACTTGTTAAGGTTGATAAGTTGGGTTTCAAATGTGTGAAGAAAAAATGTGTGACGGTTTGTTTTAAGGTGACAACCTAAGTGTTCAGATACTTCCGTCTTATGCTACTTATCAAGCACTACCCCAGTTTAGCTTACACTTGTGCATTTGCGCTATAGACCATACCGAAGTGGTATCAGCTGAATTCATCCTGAAAATGCATTTATATTTGTTGGTAAATTGACAACCACAGATCTCTACAGTAATTTTTCTTAGGTTGGTAAAAATAGGAGTTTCTTTCTTGCTTGTTTTAATTTGTTTTGCATTACATACATAAAAGACCAATCCCTTTAGGAAGTATTTTTTCTCAACATAGAGGGTTTCAAAGATATAGTTATTATATATTTTCTTCGCTTTCTGGATTTAATCTCACATGACTTATAGGGGTGTTTGATACCAACTCTTGCATACATATGTTTGTCCATTCTTCCCAAACTGACATTTGTCTTGTAAGCTACTTATGGATTTTTAGGTTAGACTCCTTGGTTATGTCTGTATTTGTATATCAAAAAGCAATTTTAAAATATGCTAAATGTATACTATGAACCATAGTTAGTGGTAATAGTCTGATGATATTATCTCATAATATGTAACAAATGTTCCACAGTGGTGTGGTGTGTAGGTGAAGGGGTGTTGTATGGGAATTCTGCACATGTGCATGATTGTTTAGTAAGTTCACAACTTCTGTAATAAAAATAAATTTTAAAAAATCAATTTTAAGATTAGGAAGCATTAAGTAGTAAGTTCTAAATTTAACATTCATGCCATAAAATACTGTGGTTTGGCAACAGCAATAAGGTGCAAAGAAAGATTAGCAAACTTTAATAATAGAGTAGAAAAGACACTTTGCTGTTAAAAGCAATGTGATTTTTTCCATTATGGAACATATCACATAGAAATTATTTATTGACTATTTGCTTAATTATCATAGAGAAGAAGAAAATTAATCAGTTATGTATCTTTATACCAAATAATAAGCAAGAAATCATCTAAAATAATTTGTTCACAATTGTATAAACTCTTCAAGGTAAAAATGATGTTGGCAAGAGTTATCCCTAATAATTGCTTCAGATCTCCACGTTGCATATACACACAGATCTAGAGTTAAAAAGGCAAGCTTTGGGACAAGAATTTGATAATCAAGACTAGCTTTTACCATAATGTTAATAGAGCTCCACAGTCAAATGAGTTTGATAAGTGGTAAACTAAATAAATAGGTCTCTTTACTGAAAAAATTCTCAAGGCTTCTAATACACTAGTGGACACTACAAACCTCCATGCAGAACATGGAAAGCAGTGTTTGCAAACATATCTGATTGTGAACATTTTTGTTCAGAATCTCAAGGGACTAGTGAGTCTTGGAACACACATTGAGAAATACTGATCTTGGCCCATATCAGCTCCAACTCTGATTAATGTGCAGTGAGAAAATCGCTTTCCTTTTTCTTCAACTTTCTAAATTTAAAAATGTGCTTAGAGTTCCCAGTATGTTTTACAAGAATTCAAAATCCTCTTGTAAATTGCCGTAGCAGTAAGGTATCATTTAAAATAAAAATGACCAAACTGTTTTTTTTGCAGAGCCAAAGTGGTTGACTAAACTCTTCCACCAGCTAAAGGGTATTTATGGACAGTAGTCTCCCTGCAAACATGATTCTGTTTGAGGTTTGACAAATTTCTATATGGCACACACTTTGGGGAATCTCGCCATGAGTTGAAGCCATAAATATTAAATGTTTAATGCCAAGGAACTGTCCAAAGTGATTTGAACTTTCCTTTCATTCACTCAGTATACATTTATTATGCCAAGCAGTAACCTAGGAAGTAGGGACACTGAGTTGAAAAACGCAGTACGGGTGTTTAAGGAGATAAACCCTACTGAGGCCGTTAAGAAAGACAAGTAAGTAAACAGGAAAGTAAACAAGAACCAGCCATTGTGTTAAGGCCTGTCACATGATATGAAACCATAGAGACCTATGGATGCATGTGATGGGGGTTTGGGTAAATTACCTAGATCGGGAAAAGCAGATGGTAACAGTTGAGCTGTGTCATGCTCATGAAGTAAATGAAGGAATTATTCCAGGCAGAGAAAGTGAATTCTGAGAAGAAAGAGCAAGTACACAGGCATGGGATAAATTATAGTACATCTCATGATTCAAAATATGAAGCTCCAGGGAATGTGAAGGAAGCAGGAATGGAAAATTAAAATAACTCTAGAGATCTGAAATGTTATGCTATGGTTGTTTCTGTCTGAGCAATGGAGAATCCATTGAAGACAGAGGAGAGAGACAGGTGGATGATAGACAGTCAGAGATATAGACAGTGATATCCATTTTGTGACATGATTGAATGTATAAGGGCATGAGTATGGGTTAGAAATAGAGTATGGTAAGTTGAAAACCAGGTCAGCTAACAACATATCAGCTAAAGTTTACTGAGGGAAGCTTACCCTTGCTATGAAATTTAAGAATAAAATAACAGATCAATAAGCCATTGTATTTTAGGTCACTGATTTTCAAACTATTGTTTATCCCCTGAATCCTTTGCTCATGGATTCTGCAATAAAGAAAACACAGTGAAAAAATACCAAGAAGAGATGACTCTTTGAATTCTGGGAATGTGGTGATGATTAGCCGTGTGAATCTCTCTCCACATTTCTTCCTTTTTCCCCAGCCCGGGTCTGCTCCAGAGAATTTAGAAAACTTCCAGGAACACAGGCAGATTTTGAAAATCACATGCCAAATGGCTTATTTTATATTTAAAGAAAAGCATTTTGCTTTCTTTTTTTTTTTTTTTTTTTTTTTTTTGTTATTTTGAAATTTTGGTTTTATATCTTCATTCCATAATATTTGTGGAGAATATACTAGGTGCCAGGCCCTGGGACAGACACTAGGAAAACAGGGATGAACATAGACATCCTTATCGTCAAGGACCTTAGAGTTTAGCAAGGAGACAAGCAAATAATCCCCTAAATAAGAGTGAAGCAGCCACTGTGCAAACTAATTCGGAGGAGACCTTCAGAGTACCACGCCTAACTTTGCAAGTGGTTGATTTGATCAGGGAGGCCGGAGGAGGCTCCCTGAGGATGTCTCCTTTCACCTGAGATGGGCAGAAGGTGGAACTAGCCGAGAGGGAAGGGCCTGGAAGAAAAGTGTGAACACAAGTGCTATGAAGACAGTAAGCATGGCTCATTTGAAGAGTTGTCAACAGGCCTGAGTAGTGAAAGGAGCCAGAGAGGAGAGTTGGAGAGGATGGGAAGCTGGAGAGGTGGGAGGAAGAGTCGGGCTACAGAGTTTTATAGGCTAGGTTAAAGATTTATCACAGCAAAATCTTACCAAAACACTGGAAGGTAGAATGTCATTGTGACCTATGATAACTAACTTGAGGAGAAAAATACAACATTAAATTAATTTCTCAACTGGAAATTATTTAGTAATTCTCTGATTTTCAAATCCTGGGAAGGGGGTGTTCTTCTTGTTATAATATTGTTAGGCACCTTAGAAATCATCTTAACATGTAAATTTTGGGAAGCATTACTCCTTCCTTTCACTTAGAGTTCTCAAGTGTTCTTTTATGGTCTAATAATGATAATAGTAATAATAGTAAACATTTATTGAGTGCATTAATAATACATGCTGAGCATTAATCTAAGCACTTACCCAATTCATTTACTCTCACAATTACTTCCATGAAGTAGGGGTATTATTTTTCTTATTCATAGACAGGAAATGGAGGCTTTAGATGACACAACTTGCTTATTCAAGGCTGTACCAGATTGTAGTGGCTGAGTGGAAATTTGAACCCAGGAAGCCCAGTAAAGATTCTACAGGATTAAGTAGATCTTTACCCTGTACCCTGTACAGGTACCCTGTACTGTACCCTGCCTTGAAAATAAATAATAATAAAAAGAGAGCTGCAAATTTTTTGGTATCAAATAAATTTCTAACATGTACAGTGAAGAAGAAAAAGACTACTATTATCCGCTTGAGGGTTCCTATGGATTTCTTTCAGTGGCTCTTTGTGTTGTAATGAAGACTATTGGTGATCTTGAAGATTAGAGTCTGTTAAAGCTAGCCTATTTAATATTGCAATATTATGAGTGAAAGATATCTATAGTCTCTCCAACTAATAGAATCTGGACCTTATATTTGGTTACTTGATGGGAAGTAGAAGATGGAAAGAATGCTCTGTAGAATTAAAAGTGTCAAAATGTTAACAGGAATACAGAGACCTTGGGAGTAACAATTTAATATATTCCATTTAAGCACATTCTTGCTAACCCAGTTAGTCCATTTTAGGTAAAATAAACCAAACTGAAAACTTCACTTCAGGTCATGACTTTTGACCTACTTTTCCATCAAGGAAAAGCAGTGGACAAAACCTGTACATTTAAGCCATGGTGTCAGATTACTCAGTTCAGTCCTGCTTCAGTTATTGACTAGCTGAGTGACCCCTTATAAGCTCTTCAACGTTTTTGAATGTCCATTTGTTCATCTATAAAATTAGAATAATAGTACCTCCCTCACAGTGTTGTTGATGAAAATCCTGGGTCCACTGGACTTTGTAGTCCATGTTCTTTCCACTATATCATGCTAGATAATAGAAAAGAACTAAGTAAGACATAAGAAGCAATGAATATGAGCTAATGTGCTCTCTGTTGGGGATAGCTATCCATTTGTTTTTCATAAGTATTGATTGAATACTATTATGTCAGACTTGATTCTGGGGGATATGCCCCTTAAAAGCCATGCCAACTCATAGTATTTAATTAAAGAGCAGGAGTGGGGCCACTGTTCTTCCTGCTGCTGTTGGTGAGTGGAGCTGCAGTGTGGGGTAGTAGAAAATATCATAGAACTAGGATTTGTGCAGGCTCCTCAGGTACAGGCTCCACTCTACTAGGTGGGTCCCCATTCCTGGGTGCTTGATTTCTTCATCTTTAAGAGAAAAGGTTAGCGCACATACTGGGCCAGAAGTTATCGACAAATTTATGGTAGAATTCACAAAATTTTGATCGTCACCACACAGGCGATAAGCAAAAAGATGTAATGTGATAGAAAAGAGGAATTATGGAAACAGTGGGTGATACTTCTTGTCCATAGCAGCAGCAAAACTACACAGGGTCAGAGGCACCATCACAGGGAAGATAGAATCTGTTACTATCCAGAGAACCTTGAGTGACTGGAGTGGAGTCTGGAATTATAGTAGGCAGTGGGGTCACTGGAGAAAGCCAGTTCCCAAATATATCTCTCATGTCATCAAATGTGAAACCTAGACTGGTGTTCTTTCCATTCAAACCATCTTATTTTCCACCTTGCCTCTCTTTGCATTCTATGATTTTATCCTAACGACTGAACTGCTAGAATTCTCAAGCTGCACTTTTATGTGTCTTCACATAAAATACCATAACATCTCAGGTTGAAAGTGACCAAGAACAGACCAGTCAGGGGAAAGGTAGGGGAAAGAGAGAAAGAACTAT
Organism: Tolypeutes matacus; assembly: GCA_026826555.1. Taxonomy (NCBI): domain Eukaryota; kingdom Metazoa; phylum Chordata; class Mammalia; order Cingulata; family Chlamyphoridae; genus Tolypeutes; species Tolypeutes matacus. The sequence continues at coordinate 35,852,874 of JAKSZT010053928.1, read as the reverse complement.
AGTTGCTGAGTTTTATGCAGGAGTTTTGATAAGTTCTGAAGAAGGGGATGAGCTGATTTTGATGTGCTCTTCACTGTGGGAGGAATTGGGAAAAGGAGGTTTTTTAACGTATTCATTGTCTTTGTGATGTAATTTCCAATTGTCATCTAGTGCAGCTTACATTATTTCCCACCAAATTTTAGTGGTGATTTTTTTCGTTTCCCTTTTATTAAAAAAAAATTTTTTAAACAAATCAGTTGCTTTACATGCATGTGGCAACACCCTGAGATGTAGCATCACTCAAGCAGCCTTGTTCAAGTTGATTATCATCTATGTATCTCCTCTAAGTTAGAGAATTCAGGGTGATATTAAGAGAAGGGATTGCTGGGATGTTTCCTCTCATAAAAAAGCCCATTAACATGCTCATTTTTCTGAAGGAAGGAAACTTTGGTTACAGTGATTTGCTATTCTGTTCATAGAATGAGAATGTAGTGGATTAGCTACATTTCCATTAGGAAAGTGGGATGAGTACAGAGTAGAAGGTAGAATACAATGAAGAAGCAAATTTATTGAAATTCTTTTCTTTTTCTGTGTTTCTGACATTTGAGTTGGCAATGCTGAAAAAAGTTAAAAGAAAAATTAAAATATAAAAATCAGAAATTGATCTTGTAAAAAATCATAATGCTGAAAATTTCAAACTATGCCAGTTTACTAAAGTAAGATGGAAAAATGTTTGTTTTTATGCTTTTGGAGAAATCTGTTCTTTCATTTGGCTTAATTTTGGTCATTGATTTGTTTTCCATAATCATGCTGGGAAGCCCTTTCTTCTCCGTGAACACTTAGGAACTTGTGGGTCCTGCTTTTTTTCATTCTGTCACATTGTCCTTTAAATATTGTATTTATTTAACACACTAGCTTCCCTTCCATTCCTTCCATTGAGAGTTCATTGAGGGGAAGAGCTAAATCATGATTTCCTTTCTTCTCCATTGGGTTAGAAAAAACCCTGCATTTTAGCTACTCATTGAATATCTTAAAAATCACTCTTCAAGACCCTATATTTAAATTGAGTCCTTTTCACATTATTCACTACTGTTTTACTGTCGTGAAATATAAGAAAGGATTTCATCTGTATGATCATTTTACAGATGAAACTAACATACTCTTCAGAAGTCTTTGGCAAGGGCAGCAAAAACATGAGGTTCTTCCTAGGATAAATAACTCCTTTAAACACATTGACTAAATAGTATCTGAAAATATTTTAAGATAATTCACAATCAATCTGTTTGTCTCCACCTTCAGATTCCTCACGTAACCTCTTTTCCTTCTTAGTTTTGGTTATGTTTAGTCTGAGGTAATGTGCATTTCAAAGGAATAGTACAACAAATCACTGCACATCAAATTCTGTGTCACCAAAATCATTATATTTTCCCACATATGTAAGAATTTAAAAATTTTCCACTTATTCTTCATTAATACCAAATAAAAATACATAGATTATCTCTCCCTGAAATCCAGTCAAAGGCACATTACCTAGTGTCTTCCCCCTCTGCTGATTTAATAAATTTGGTGGGTTCAAATTACCCAGTCCAGTGTAATAAGAGCCATTATTAAAATTATGCAAACTTCAGAATTTAACAAAGTCCTGTTCATTCTTAATTCTCACCAATTCTAATTTTAAGTATCTTGAAATATAAATAGCTTTTTAGTGTGGTGATGTGAAAAGTTACATTGTTCCAAACTTCCAAAAATAATTTTAATCATTTAAAATAAATATAAATCCTATTTCACATTTGGCCTATCCAAAATCCTTCAAAATACACATGTGATATGGCAGATTTGGAGACAGCTCTGAATTTATGTTGCCAACTGCCACAAGACTTATTGTGAACTACATGTTCATTTAAGAGAAGAATTTTATCCATTGTACATAATGGCATCATAGACAATTGTGATGATTTGGAGATTTGTGAAAATTGCAAGCTATATCTTGAGTATCAACAGACACTTTCTGGGCTTTTCATGGAAATCATGGGTATTGCTAGTGTTTGGTAGAAAAAAAAATGCACCCATAAGGGATGTTTATATGTCTGGAAATTCAGGATAGGACAGTTTTTAGAAGAAAATAATGTTCATTTAGCATATTTCTTATTTTGTAAGAAAAAGAAGTGCCTGGAACAGGAAAGATGATTTATTTTTATGCTATTAATAAAGCCTTAATAAAGGGATTTTTAATGTGAATACTCCATGATCCTTCTCTCCTTTATGGTGATAGAGTAATTTGCCTACTGAGAGGGTATTCTTCCAGACACATGATGATTCTTCAGTGTTATTGTATAAGTAATTGCATTTTAAAGGCTATAAGCCTCACAGGGTCTATAGCTAGCACTGAAGTTCTCAGAGGCAAAAATAAATCATAGCATTCCACTCATTGCTCTGACAACCTTTAAGTTTAGCATAGCATAGAATTATTTCCTCGTAAGTCCTAGATTCCATTTATTTACTCATTCCTATGTCAATTTCCAAGGGCATATATAGAAACTAATCTGGGTTCTGGATGAGGCAAAAAGTTGAAAAAGCCTCAGAAGAATAAGCTTGAAGGCTACTTGGTATAACCCATACTGAATATAGGATTGCTAGTTATCTTTACTCAAAATATCTCCTCAGGAAGCCCTTCCTTGGCCAAGACATTGGAAATATTGATCTCTTCCTCTAAAGTCACAGATATCTCTTCCTTGTTTTATTATGTCTTCTTAGAACTTAACACTCGCTGACCAGAAAAGATAAAGTGCCGTATAGATATATATGTGTGTGTGTGTGTATGTGTGTGTTACATATATATAAATTATTTGTCTCAATATTTTCCATTTTTGCCACTTAATGGTAGGCTCCATGAGATTAGGAAATTTTGTCACTGATGTGTCTCCATTACCTAGCACATGGTGGAAGCATGATAAAGACTGGCAGAGTGAATGAAAACAGTATGATTAGTGGTATGGTATATTTTTACACTAATATGGAAGCACAGGTGGGAAGACAGCATGGGTTAAAATTTTTACAGGGAAAAACTTATTTTGAGTGAATTTTGATAGATGAGTAGAAGTTCACCAGGCAAACGAGGACTCATGGTGAGGGTTGAGTTCAGGATAAGACAGCAGCACTTAACCAGAGCACAAAGATGAGCATTAACAAAGCGTAGTCGGTTCTGGGAGAGAGAAGTAAGTCAATGTTAAAGGTATTTGGGCAGGAAGTGAGATGGTCAGGAAGGATCAGAGAAGAAGTCTGGTGAAAGAGCATCAGGATACAGGTAGAGATTGGATTATTAAGAACCATTTATACCACTGTTGAAAGTTTAGAGTTCATCTTTAAGGCAATGTGTAATCTTTGAAGGATTTTTCTGCAGGGCAGTGGAAAGATCAGATTTGTCCTTGAAAGATCACTCTGCTGGCAGTGTGGAGGATGGATAGGTACTCAATACGTTCTTGAGTTAATGAATGATTTCTGAACCTTACTTTAGACCTTACAATTTGGTGATTCTTCAAGCTTTACTATAAATATCGACAGATTGAGAAAATAAATAACTCTGAGTGACTGAACAGTTCCAGTGAGGAAGACAAGATTGAACCAAATTTTTGAGAACACTAAAAATGGGCAACTTGACATAAGCCTCTTACTGTTTCAATTATTATTCCTATCATTACACCTGTGTTGTTTATTCATATCAATAATCTCTTTTCTCTGAAAATCTTTAAGTGACTTAAACAGAAGTTTTCTGCTTTAAAAAAAAAAAAACCCACAACTTTTTTATTTTTTCTGTCTGCCAAAATTGATTTGATATAAATCAAGTTTAGCTATATACTTATTATTCATTATGGAAAGTAGCTAATGCAAATTTAAATATCAACGCTCCCCACCACAGATAAAAACAAACTTACATAAAAAAAAAACAGATTGTCAGGCAGGCTTTGAGGAGTCACTGATGCACACAGCCTTGAGAACGGATTACTCATTCTGAATTTCTGATCAACAACATACCTCTCCTTCTCTCACCTATCCTGCTACTAAGGGAATTGTGTCTTAAATGAAAATTTTAAATTTTTCTCAGCTGGCTGTTTGAAAGCAGTTAGCTTCTTTAACCCTGAGGAGAGAAGTAGTGTAAGTAATATGGTACACTTTCTTTCAAAGCCTGTTATTAATATCTTTATCAAGAACAGTAATTAGTTTCAGGTAATCTCACAATTGCTGTTATATCTAAATGTCATCAAGATTTTTTAGGATATATGGATTAGTTTAATTTAAGAAAATCTCGGGAATCGGCTGTGGCTCAATCAGTAGGGCTCCCGTTTACCATATGGGAGGTCCCGGGTTTGGTTCCCGGGGCCTGCTGGTGAAGGCAAGCCCGCCCACACGGCGCGGTTAGCTGACCCAGCGAGCACAAGCAGCAAGGGGGGGATAAATGAATAAATAAATAAAATCTTTAAAAAAAAAAAAAAAAAAGAAAGAAAGAAAATCTCTGTTGAGCTAAGCCTTCAGTTGTGAAATTTTCAACGAAAGGTTTGGGTAGCAATGTAGTGGAGTAAATATTAGGGAAGGTTGAGCCCAATTTTCCTTAATTAAATAAAATCCCTTATATAAACCACTGTTGACACCATGCAAACGTTTTCATTTGTTGTTCATGAAATGGTATTTTGTGGAAATGCTGACAAAATATTTACAAATTTATTCTAGACCAGTCAATTCTGACCATTCCAAAAAACGTTGAGAAGTCATATAAGCCATAATATCTTGATTTGCCAGGCTGATATGACAAATACCACAAACTGGTTGGCTTAACAACAGGAATTTATTGGATCATGGTTTTGGAGGCTAGAAGTCCAAAATCAAGACATCGGCAAGGCCGCTGTCATCTGTAGCATCTGGGAGCTGGCTTGCCACAGGCCTTGGAGTCTCTTGGCTTGCATCCCTGCCTCCCATCACATGGTGATCGCTCTCCTTGTTTCTGCTCTTCCAGTGTCTGCTGACTTCTGGCTTCTTCCTGTGGCTTTCTCTGACTGCCTGCCCCTAGATTTTCACCCTTTATAAGGCCTACAGTCCTACAGATTAAGGCCCACCCTGATTCCATTTTGCTTTATCCATTACAGGATCTCTGAAGGACCTGTTCACAAATGAGAGCATACCTTCATTAATAAAAGCATCTTCAAAGGTCCCACTAACAAATGGGTTCACAGCCATAGGAAAGCAGATTAAGACTTGAACATATCTTTATGAAGGCTGATTCAATCCCCAACACATGGTTTGTGAAGGACATTATGTATGTCCCATTTATTTATATTACACCTTTTTACTGAATGTCTTGGAAGTGCCAGACCAATTAAAGCAACCAAGACCCAACAAAACTCCCTTCTGTGATGGAGCTTACATGTCAGAAAAACATCGTCAAATAATGAGAAACAAGTAAATACAAGAAATATCAGGTTGTCATAAGGGCTTTGATGAAAATGAAACTGAGCTATTCTGTATGAAATGGTCAGGAACATCTTGCTGCAAAGACAAGACTTTATGCTGTGCCCTGATTTCTCAGTAGGCCTCTCTTACTTCAACAGCATGTTATTTAACAACCACCACCACAAAACATGACACCATCAGTTCAGTGGTTTGGGTTGATCATTTACCAAATTTCTTACCTTACATTGTTAGCATTTTAATTTTCCCTTGCACTATTAGTATTTTGATGTAGATTTAGTTTCAATCTGATTTTCTATTAATGCATATTTAAAGCAATCCGAACAAATGGAAAGCATACTTTTGGTAGATAAAATTATCTTACAGGTTTGGAGCATGTGAAATCAAGGAAGAGCTACAATTAGCCTAAGCCAGTATCAGTTCAAGCTTTCCCCACATGGTTTTACTAATACCCTTCAAATTCTGACTTCTGCCATTCCAGCCATATGTCTCTTTAAGCAGATACACTTTGTAGTGCCAAAGTGTGTCAAGGACATCACTAGGTTACCAAAATCATTTTTATGTGCAACTTCTTGCAATATTACAAAGTGCTCTTCCACCTGAACCCCACCCTATTCCCTAAAATATAATTTTAATAACACACATTAAAATGTCATGCTGATAATAAACTCTGAGATATATTACAGGGAATCTGTCTGTAATTTTTTTAATGCCTTTTGGCACTAACATAATGGCGTAAGCACATGGACTCACACATTGCCTAAATTCTTTTCTTATTTCAGGTTTTGGGTACGGAGTAGTAGAAAAATTTGTAATTACATTATTCAGTGGATAACTGTTAATTTAAGAAAAAGCTAGGAGGGTAAGGATATAAATTTAGGTTTGAGAGATATACTAAGAGAATAGAACTGTGCAGATATGTGTTGGGGCTTTTTAGTTTCTGATCACAGTTCTATCACCATATTATTCTGTGTTACTGCTGGGGAAAGCAACAAACAGTGGTCTCTGCCATCTCAGTGAACAGAGATCTCTGGAAATTGCACCTGTTCATCATGTGAGAAGCCCTTCTGTGGGCAGAGTGGAGGGATTCAGTTTTATTCTCAAACTGTTGCCTAATTTTTATAACTTGTACATATTTTTTGAGTCATGATTGTACAATCTGCTATCCATTTTGGGATAAAAACATTATTGAAATTGAGCATACTAACTTTAACCAAGCTCCATTTTTTATGAATCAGGTTGTAAAGTTGACTGCCACAATACAACCGTGTCCTTTAAAAATTAGCAGGCACACACTCATTCACACACTCACAACCACACCAGGGAGGGCATCATTTAACACCTAGAAGCTCATTACTTTTCTAAAATAGAGTTAATTTTTTCCCTCCTGGTCTTCCCATCTTTGGAACACCATGAGTCACAGTTGTTAAAGTTTCCCGTTTAACAACCACCACGGATTCTTCCTTGTCTGTGAGGCTTCCATGTACAGCAGTAAATTTGAATTGGATACGTTATGTCCAAATTGACAGTGATGATTAAGCCCCAAATAAGTGCATTCTCCTTTAAATGTTAGCAGCAGCATCAGGCTACATTCTTTACATTATGCTGTACTGAAACAAGTCAGTCTGCACAGACCAAAATGTTGATGGATATATAGCAGATCAAAAAGAGAAGTGTTGTTTTGGAGTGCTTGCTATCTGTCTGAGACGATAGGCTTCTGAATTTGTACCTCTTTGCAAAAAGAGACTTCCCATTATTTTGTCAGTTTGTTTCAATTTGAGAGGCATTGAGAATTGGTATTCTTTTTTATATATATAACCCTTAAATTTTACAATTTAAGAAAACTGACTGAAAGAGATAAATTAAATGGGTAGAAATATTTTCAAATCAAAGACCAACTGACATATATAAAAATGATGTATGTTTCTTACATGGTCCACAGGGAGAATTCTGCAAGCTTGCTATGATCTCTACAATTTGCTTCAGGGCAAACTGATTCTGGGATATTCTATTATCCCTTTGGTCTGTTTATCATGGAAACTGATGTTCGAGAGTTCTTTTTGGTCTCTCTCCACATATGGTTGGAACTAGTAAGAATTCACTTATCTCATGTCTTCACCTTCAGTAAAGTGCTACAGATGAGTTCAGTGACCAGTAATCAATTATTATTGAGAAGCAATCAATTGCTAATTTCCATAATTATGCACATCTAAACACTATGAACAAGAAAGAGAAACAAAGCTGCACTCCAAGCATTGCCTTGTTAGCAGTATTTTGTTAACACAAGCTCTAAAAAAAGCTGCCGCAGCTGGTACCACAAATGTGTTTCCAGTATTCAGGCCATCAACGTGATTCGTCGCTAAATGTATAGAATCAGCTTCTTGCTAAAAACTACAATTACAGGTGATATACAGATTGAAATCACAGGGCTGGTTTGTCGAAGAAAATTGTCCTAATGATGGGTTTTCGGATGGGGAATGCAGCTCTTTTCTTTCTCTGTGATGGGTTGTGAAGGCAGCTGCACCTGCCTCTATGCTGTATTCTGCCGCACTTAATGATATCTGATGATATCATTAGGCAAAGTGTTCATAAACAGATGTTGAGCCTGTGCCTAAATGCTGTCAGATGAGCGGTTGCTGGCCTGAAACAGTATTATTTATATAGAACATTTACGTTTGTTATGTTAATAACCCCACTATTAGCTCTCTGGATGTTGCGTTAGGAATGTAAATGTAGTTAATATGAATAACAACCTCTTTACTCTTTGTGCTGCAGTTGAGTATAACTTTTAGGCTTTGGGAGAGAAACAAAGATACCCTCACCAAGTCCTTTTGACTTCATGATTTGTTTTGTTTTTTTTTTTTTTCTTCTTTTGGCGCCATTCAAAATTTTGATCAGAAGATAAATGGTAAGAATCTGTAGGACAGATGTTAAATACTAGAATCTGATTTTCCTAACAGACAGTATTTTCAAGAGATTCTGGTTTCCATTGGTTTTCTTATGGGAGCCCAGGCCATTACCCTAATAAGTCAGAGTGGAGATCATAGATGCCAAATTGACAAGTGTCCATTTAGAGGAGAAAATCCTCAAGAAACTGTCAAATATGGATCCATTTTTATTCTAGGGCTTTTTCTGTCACCACCTCATTTATTTCCCATATAATGTATTGGGACGCTAATGTCATATGTCACAGTCATTTTTAAAAATTTTTGTGTGGGTGAATTAAACATTACCTTGATATGGTTATGATGCCTAAAAAGTCACATGACAATTACTGTCTGTGTGCATGTGTGTTTAAATCAGAGTTCCAAAGTTAAGCTTTATACCTCATAGTTAATTCATGCAGAGTAAGATATGTAAATTCTGACAGTCATCAAATGTGCACAATTTCTCTGAAACACTGTTCTACTTCAAAAGTGCTTTTGTCATTTTTTTATGGCGTTTTAATTTTTTCAGGAATTTTCTGTGCTGAAGAATTGCACTTCTCTATTTTCAAGATTAAAAAAAAAAACTTATTTTGAATTTTTAATAAAGAAAAAGCCAAAGTGTTCATTATAAGATTACAGTGAATTTTAAAGTATCATTCTCATCTAATGCTTACAAAGTTGCTCATATTGCTAAAAATGGCAAAGATGTCCACATGTGCTGCTTTCAGAGTTTGTAGGTATGAGCAATATACTATTGGTATATGGTTACATGTGCGACTACTTTCATTTCATCTTCTAACTAAGAGAAGTCTGAATTATCTGTGATTTTAAATAATCAAGATAGAATTGCAGTGATGACATTTCCCCCTATGCCTCCACTACCCATCCTTTCAATTCTGATCTTCTGGAAAATGCGGGCAACTCCAGATTCTTTTAATGTGGATATTTACGAGCATTGTGCAAATAAAGAAATGGGAAAAGAAAATGAATCAGACAACAAAATTCTGTACCATATGAATCACTTCATTACTGTGATATATACATGAAGCAGATTTTTTTTTTCAGATCCATAACTGCTCCTTCAGTTGAACACTTGGAAGACATCTTTTCTTAAACTGTGGCCTATGCTAGTAAAATTATAAAGATATTTTCCTGTAAGAGTACTAAAAGGGATGAAAGACCTTTCAATATATCTAGACAATATATGCCAGATATAAAATGTGGAAAGACTCTGAGGACCTGTGGAGTTATTTAGATCTTGCAACGTATCTTTTATAAGAGAAAATTTAAAGCAAGGTGGGAGCTTCAGCCTCTGTGGCTTTGTACTTCAATTTGCTTGACACTGCTGGAAGTTGTTCTGAAGAAATTTGAGGACTGCCTTTTTATTTGTTCATCCAGTCAACACTTAGGAGGGCTAGCCAATAAAAATATTCATTCTGATCTCCTCAGAAATTTAAATCGATTTGAGTAAGAGGATAAAAGTAACTGCTGAAAGCATCAACTGTTGTTGAAACAAGATCAATTCATCAAAGTCTATTTAAGAGGCTACCAAGCTGGATGCCCACAATTGTCTCCACGAAGTTGTTTCATTTTCCTGTCTTCTCTTCAGTAGCAGTAATTCTGCCCTGTTGCTTGGTATAGAGGCATGTCCATGGCATTTAACATTTTTCCTTCATTCTTAAAGATGGTAGATGATACAGTCATCTAGCTTACAATTTTCCAAAATATTTTGTTTCTTATGTTGAAATTGGATCATGGTCACTATGAATGTGAAAGTATCTCTGATGAGGACAATTGGTGCATTCTACCTTTTTTATGTTTCTTTTTACCTAGAGAGCTAGACTTTTATGCAAGTTTCTTGATGCTTAATAAATATCATCCATATCGGTATGATGGTGTGACATGATTACCCTACATGCTGGAAATGTTGCTTTTCCTATGTCCCACAATAAACTCAAGAGTGCAACTGTAAGACAATGAATAAATCTAGCATCAAACAATGAGAATTCCAGCCTTGTTTTTGCAAATTACTGTGTATGGTTGAGCAAATGCATTACCTTTCTAGATCTCAGTTTCTCTGCTGTTATCTAATGCTCTTGCTTCTCAGAAGGATATGTACCTAAGTGATAAAACATTAAGAAATGTAGAAGAACAATAGTATTAAGTCTACCATTTCAATTTAAACTTAGTGGAAGTTAGTATAGTTATATTAAAATATAAAGGACATATATATATATACACACACATATAAATTAAAAGAAGAAAACAAAAAAATAAAAGCACACAAAAACAAAACAAAACAAATATGTATCTATATAAAATGGTCCTTTTTTGGGCCACTACAATAAAACAAACACTTGTTACAAAATCTCTCCTTATAATGATAAAAAAATAATATTGTCATTGGTTTCATTAAATTTTGGTAATTATTCTCTTTATTTTCTGTATATGCCCAAAAATGGAGAAGAGAGATAGGAAAATATATTTTACCAACACAAATGATGCAGTGATTTGTTTATTTTCAGAATAGCCCATGTAAGTGAAACTTGTTTTAAACGAATCTGTTCATTTTTATAATTAGCTTAACTTTTAGCATGTTTTAGGAAATCATATCTTTGATTGATTCACTGGTATAACAGCTATGAACAATCACATTTTGCACCGCCTAGATGCATTTTCACTGGAACAACCAGATATTTTTATCATTTGCCTGAGTTTCAACATCTGTAATAGGAAATTTTATGTAGAACTCAACACTCTAATGGATGTAAGAAAAATGTTTGCTAGTGCTAGTATCTTCAAAATTGGGCCATAATGGGGTTTATGGCAAAGACAAGTTAGAATCACCTAGGGGATGTTAATTTGTTCAATATTTTATTTTATCATTTATTTTTCCAATTTATGAAATTATATATTTTGTGATAAGATGACCTTAAGGAGCAAATAGAAAATATAAAGCATTGAGTCAAATATCTCTGCTCTCTTTTATGTACCTTACTGGGGTTTCTTAAAATAGCCATTATATTATAGTATGTATGTAAAGCCAGCTTGAAAGTATATGGCTTATATTGTGCTCTCAAGGTCATCTGGGCCTCTGTGACAGGACGTTTGGAGACATTAGGTGAGTGGAACTGCCATGAGTCATTAAGATGAACTGTTTGAGAGTGGATACAGTAGGCACAAAGTGCTTTTTCCTTGAAGAAATGTAAAAAGTATATGCATGAACATGAATTCTCACTTGTTATTTAGCATGTGTAAAGACTAGTGGTTTATTCTTACCATTTTGTTTTGGTGCCTGAGTCTAAAATGGCCATAAGCAATAAACTAATAATAAAATGTGTGGGAAATGGCCATCCCAGGGAATGGAGAGGGCCTGCATCTGCAGGCAGGATCATCCCACCCACCATATCCATGGGATATAAGCCCTCTCTCACTTGGAGTGGACATCACCATCCCAGTCGCCTCTGGATTGGGGGAAGAACTATGGACTAGAGTGGACTTGATGGTATTCTCTTGCTCACATATGGTGATTCTTGCAATGCAAGAAATTATAACAATGAGGTGGAGCCAGTGGCCACTTGACAGTTTTTTGGGTAGGGAGGGGATGAGCAGTTGAAATACAGGGGCTTCTTTGGGAGTTGGAGGTTGTCCTGAGTACTGTTGTGGCAATGGATGTAGGCCATTTTAAATCAGCACACACCACTCAGAACTGAGTGGGAGAGAGTGTGGTCTACAGTGTGAACTGTGGTCTATGGTTGGTGGCAAGGCTCCAGGAGGTGTAAGTTCATTGAGGTTGGTGGGCCACACTATGGGAGATGTTTGTGTTGGATGTGGTGGGAGGTGGGCAACATGGGAATCCGAGTGGGTTCCGTATAATATTTTAGGTAATCTAAGCACCTCTTAAAATATATGTATATATATATATATAAAAAATAACATTTTTGTAAGCAAATACACATATATGCATATATATTTATATATCATTTTACAAATGTTTGTATGTATTGTGAGAATTTTGATTTTTACCCATAATAAAATAAATAAATAAATAAATAAATAAATAAATAAATAAATAAATAAAAAATGTGTTTTAAAGGATCCTTGTGATACATGTTTTGGATAGGGCATCCTTCCACTAGGTGCTTTAATATCATCAGGGTACTGTCCAGCAAATGGTATTACAAAGCTGACATTCAACAGGAAAGAGAGGGAGGTGGGAGGGAGAGGGAGAGAGCAAAATTACCGTATTTCTGAATATGGCACTAACTAAATCCCACCTTCATTAAGCAAAATACTTAAGTGTACAAAATACATTTGCCATGATGGAAAGAACTTGCCCCAAAGATATGGTCAGAGTTACCAGTGACTTGAGTCTGTCTTCTGTAAGGAATTGCTTTTTGATCCAGGGGCATCCATGAAGGTTCTAAGAGTGGCCTGGATTTGTTTCAATTGGCGATTAAGCAGCAGATTTAGGGTGGTTGGATTAATGTCAGGCCAATCCCCATTTTTCACTCTTGTGTCTACATCCATAAGATTGAACTAGTTGCTAATTGGCAGTTAGAAAATGAAGTACTCTGTACCCTGGAACATTGCTATAATATGGCATGGAATCAGGAATATGATATTTCTGTCTTATATAACATAGAAAGGTATTTATTCCTGGAAGTAACTAAGAGTCTCATAATAATGATTTTACCTTAAAAACAGTCAATTATATGATCCATCAGAGTAGTGTTTGTAAGACCCATTCACTATATATAGTACATATTTTCTCACAAGATGTGAATGTGATAGAATTCATTCCCTTGGATTAAATTGTTAAAATCTGATGTCATGTATCAAGAATTAAGAAAGCTGTCCCCTGAATAACATGATAATCCCTCCCTTCCAGCAACCATTATGATGAGTCTTTGTATTTCGAGTCACATTGTCTTGCCATATTTTAAATGTTTTCACCCTATTGCATTTTGGCACATTTAGTGATTTTTTTCAGGGTTTTATCATATATTTTCCAAAAGAATTTATAGTATGGAAAACATTTATACAAAGAGCTTTCTTTGTCTTTCTACCACTATCTAAAGTAAATAAATAAATATTCTCAAGAAATTACTCCTGGCAATTTATATTTTTAGGATTCATTTAATAGACCTTCTTTTAATAACCTGCCTTTCTCCAACTTCTAGGGTCATTTACATACTTGAGTGATCTTTAAAATGTGGTTCTCTTCAAAAAACCTAATTTTGAGGGGTTGAGTTATCAGTATTTCTGTTTTGGAGTAATATTTTCTAAAGTGTGTTTAATGGTCTCCACATTCTCTGTGGAAAAATTATTCATGGTCAAGTAAGTTTGAGAAAAATTGCACGTGTTATTGTTGTCCTGAAGAGTCACAATACAAATTAACATTAAAGGTTCAGAGAAGTCATGCATTAAAATAATTATTTGTTTAATTCTACACTTTAAAAATTTATATAACTGTGGAGGTCCTTTTTTCCTTTGGATTACATACTGCAGAAATACTGTTCAACCAAACTCCTTTTGAAAAACACTGTTTTAAGAATTGCATTGATTGACAGAATAGTAGCATTACCTACACATAGGTATTCTGAGTCACCTTGAAAATTCTAGTTTCTTCCACATTCTCTGAATCTTCTAATTGAAGATCTAAAATACTTTCCCAAGTTGGAAAAAAGAAACCTTTCTTTAAAAGTTTCAATCTTTGAAACTTCCATTGCATTACTGTTATCATTGAAACCATTTTGTTTAAATTTTACTTTAATAAATACTCTGCATTGTCAAAGTTTGGGTTCTTTGTACTGTTCAAATGTTACATCACATTGAATCAGGGAAAAATTTATAAAATACTTTTCAAAAACCCTTTTCTTTTTCAAAAGGACACTTATGCTAGTGCATTTTAAAAAAAAATTAGAAGGTGAGTGAAGAAGAAATGCTTGACATTAAGGCAAGGTAAAACGTGAGGCCAGGCCTTTAAGAGAAACTTGTTGAAATATAGGGTTTCACTGCTCTTTCAGCAAACTGGAAAAGTGCAACAGTATATTCATATCCACTAGTTAATAGGCAAGCATCACACTGTTCTTTACACCTTATGTTTATGCTGAATATATGGTTTAAAGGTGGTTTTGCATTTCTGAAGGTCTTTCTACTTTTTCAAGTATCTCAAAACTATTACTTACTCAGTTATGTAAATGAAGAACTTGAATGGGAATTATGTGACAAGGGAAAGACATCCAGAAATACTTCCTGTTAGTCTTCAACTTGAAACCAATGAACAAAAGCTTGTATCCATTCCAGGGACCTAAAATTATGAAATGGATACAGTCCAAATTTTTTTGTTCATTGATTGGAAAACTTAGAGACTATTACTATAATTTATAGATTGTTCTAGAATACACTGAATTTATTCTGAGGTGCCTTTGTACTTGACTCTGAGATTTTTGTTGCTAAATATTTCTTCAAAATGTCAGTAATTGGCTTTTCATTCAAGAATGTCAATAACCAAATTATCATTGAAGTCTAGTGCTCCAAAGTTGTATTGATGGGGCAAGAGGGCTCCAAAATGATGTTCTTCACAGTGTGATTTTATCTGTCCAGATATTGTTTTTCTTAAAATAAGGATCCCTCATTTGCATTGGCTTCAGTAAAAGATAAATGACCCTCTGAACTACTTCCTGATGAACAGATTCATAAAAGGAATGACAATTTTCACACCTTTATAGATTTAAACAAATTCATATAATCTCCAAGTGTCTTCACACTTTCATAGGAAATTGGTGAGCACTGAGGTTCAGTATTGGAGGCAGAGTTTTGAAATTGTGGCTCCTCCTTCCAAGGATCTGCGTTTACCTCAGTCTGAGTCAACATGTAGGAATCTGTGACACAATGATATTGATGATATCATGCAAACAAGTGTCTCACTGAAAGCAAAGATGCATGTTGTTGGGAAGGATTCCTCAGAACCTTAAAAGTATGGCTGCTTAAGAGTACACTCATACACACGGTTGTATTTCAGTTCGGCTGACTTAGCTAGCCAACAAAATATGGTTCAAATGGCTTAACAATCCTAGAAACGGAAGGCAGTTTAATGAGGTCTCCTCTGCTTGAAATTAAAGTAGAAGGAGTTTTACAGAGAATGGTATTCAATAACAAAATATTAAATGATAAACACAGATTGCTTAAAATCAGACGGGCCATTTTAAGAAAAGCATTTTAGCTCATCATGATATGTAGCACCTTATTTAAATTAGGAGGTGTTAATTCGTAGCTTGAATAATATATTAATATAATATGTAAAGTGAATGGCATTGTTAATCACAGTCGCGCCTGGAACGACTTTGCTTCTGTGCACTGAATGTTAATTTTGCAAAACATTAATTTCAAAGATTTTGCAGCAGTGCTTTTGTAATTAAATATTAATGTCACATGTTATTGCAGTAGCATGTTTATGAAAGCCGGCAACACTTCAAGTGAACTCATTTGTTTTTATATTTATTCTTGTACATCTGCAATCCCTTCCATTTCACAATTTCAAAGTGAAGGCCATTTTGAATAGTCAATATGTGAACATTTTTCATTGTAAGCGTTTTTTAACATCCAACAGGGTAAATATTTAATGTTGTGTTTTTAGCTGGTATAATTTTTCAGAAAATTGGCTATAACTTTTAACAACTCAAAGGTACCTAAACTGTCTCCAGTTTTGGCTTAAGTGATCTGAAAATAAAGTAGCAATAAATGTGATGAAGCAGTGTAAAAATATTTAAGAATTAGAAGGCTTTATATGAAAGTTTGAAATTAGAACTGTAATTCTATGAAAAGACATATCAGCAGTTATTTATTTTCATATATTTTTACCATGGCACTCTATTAACTCAAGAAAATTTAAAAGATGGGATTGACTTTTGGTTAACTTTTTTCAAGTTCCACAATTCGAGATAGAATGCAGTAATCTTGCTTTGTATTGATGTACCCCACTCCTGTTATATGTTTTCAAGTTACACATTTGCTTTATTTAGAAGAGGATCTGTTTTAGACTTACTATTTTACTCCGAGTATATACAGTATAAATACGTGTGTGTGTGTGTCATTTTATTGTTTTGGCCATGACTATTTTGAACAAATTGCTACACCTAGGTATGCCTGGCTACCAAGATGTTATATCTTACCCATGATAACCCAACCTGTGAATTACATTAGTCAAAAAAATAAGTAATTTCCATTTCTGAATCTTGACTACAAGAAATGCATTCAAGGTATTTTATTGAAGCTGTTATTTTATCTACCTAACAAAATTGCCTTTTACAATCAAATCCCTTAAATACATTTTGCTTCTGAAATGTGGAAAGAGTTATCTGTAGTATGAGGGGAAAAAAAACAGGAAAAATCAAGATACATTATGTTTGGTTATGGCCACATTTAACAGTTAAAAATTATATCTGCACCTGATGTTGCATGTTAACAGCTAATGCCATTTGACAGTGATAAAATTAAAGGATGAAGAAGAGATACAAACTACATTTTACAAGCATGATGGGTCTCCAACAATGCCATTTAAATATTATTTGTCACTATTTAAAATGAACCTTTCCCCTTTAAGCTATGCCATTACGCTCATTTGTCCTGTCACTGCTGACAGGCTATATGACTCACACACAAAAATGGTCATTAGGTACTGCATCTTCATCTTATTTAAAAAAAAAAAAAAAGAAAGAAAGAAAGAAAGAAAGCATTCTGATGCCTCTAAAAGCCTGTAATTATTTTCATCCAAAGAGATAGTGTTGTTCGGAAGGTAATTTAATAACCTTTCCATGTACCTGGGGAATGCCTCTCCAGGGAACCAAGGTGCCCACATGCCATTCAGTCGTCAAAACATGACCTTTAATGGTTGCTTGGAGAGAAGTTAGCGTGTAATGTTGTACACAGTGCAATGCTAATTCTGCTTTCTAATATATGCAAAATTTAGTTCTTGAGCAATGATCTTTGTAAGATGAATTAATATAGGTACTGCTCCAGGAAACAAAAGAAATTGCATTGTGAAAGCCTCTTCCCCCCATGATCTTTTATATTTCAGTTTGAAGTAGCTAACAACTTGCACAATTTGTATAAAAAATAGTGTGAAACACTCCAGAAGTCATTTGCTTCTCCCCCCCCGCCCCCCTTTAAGTTGGTTGATAAATTCTATTCTATATACTATGGAAATGGAAAACAGGATTAAAAAGATTTATTTGATAAATGTATTTCCCAAAATAAGGCATTGGCCCAACTATGTGAAAAAGAAAAAGAAAAGCTAACCTTTAATATACCTTCACTGTTTTATACTACAATCCATGTGGCTTGCTGAAATTACAAATGCAGTTACTGAGTTAATAAAAAAAAAAATCCCTTATGATTTTCATGTTAAAATATGGTATTTTGAACGCTTGCATATACAAAAAAGATGCACAGGCTGTTTCCTGTGACAACCAGGTTCAGAAACTCCTTATTTTGGTACTCTGATATTAGATCCCTCCTTAGTTAGAAATGCTGGGATTTCAACTCCTATCCCTGACACACCATCCGTCAATTTATTAGCACTCTGGTGCAGTAAGCCACTGAACAGGCTATATCAATTCGTTTAGTTTTTTTTCTTTAAAATGTCTGTAATCCTCAGCTCTGCTCTCTCAACCGGTCAGCATTAAAGATTTATGTTGCACTTTTTTTTTCATTGCCACACCTGAATATGGATTACTTAAATGGGCTGTAAATAATTCATATCTGGGAATAAGTTTCCATTACTGACCAATGTTGTAATTTAATATACTGTATTATGGGTTATACAATTTTAGATTGTTTTCTGTGTGCATTCAGCAGTCAGGCAGACAACAGTTTAAGCAAAAAGGGTGAGATGTTTGTTCAGCTTATTTTCATGTTCACTCTGTCTGCTCAAATAAGCAACAGGGCTAAAGTATACAGAAAGACACTTTAAACTGCATGTCTTTCTCTTATTTATGGAAATCTTAAAAAAAAAAAAAAAAAACTTGACCTGAAATAAAACACACAAAAAATGTAATAACATGTTATTGATAAATTCAAGGAAGAAATAAAATATGTTAATGTAAGTAAATAGAAACATTTCAGTTCTTGAGAAATGAAAAATAATCTTGATTCTTGAACCCAAAGGTTAACTTTCCTGTTCAATGCATGATTATTCTATGCATAAAACACCCATAATAAAATTATAATTTATTTGACAGTCAAGTTTGAATGAGGCTACTGGATCAAATGCACAAAATGTTAAAGTACGAGCTATCTTTAAAACATGGGCAAGTGTTTACTCTTAAAAGAGCTTTAAACAATTTAAGATTAAGTTGAGTATAGTAAAAATTAATAATAGATTAATACATGAAAATCTATGAAGACACATAAGATAATGATTTAAAAAGGAATAATTTAAAAAGATGAATTAAAAAGTCGAATCAGAAAAGAAGGCCAGCATAAACTAGGGAAAAACATGCTGTGAATAAAGTCTGTTAGATCTTGAAATAGGAGAACTGCTAAATAATGCATAGTTTTATTTTTCTATAATTTGCATAAACCTTAAGAGAGTATTTATTTGTGTAAAACTTGATGTATCGAGTAAGGAGAATGAAAAAATGGCATTCATTTTGTTTTCATTTTGGTATTTAGGAAAAATATTCTGTTACATATGGACTACTTAGACCTAATCATCTGACTGAATGTGATGTGTGTCTTGAGCCAGGTTGGAAAGGGCTGGCTGGAGAACAGTGCCCTGGTCTTGCTGCAGGCGATGCAGGTTGGCCCATGCTCTGTTGGGGAGCAGATGGTGAGCCAATGCTTGTAGTCACACTTACCTTCCTTGCTAAATCCATAATCCCTCACTGGACACGGAGCCAAGGCAGGCTTTGGAGGCAGAAAGGAGGTTACAATCTGGACTTGGGTAGTGACTGCCAGAACTGAGAAAACAGCTCAGAAATTTCAAATGCTTAACAAGTTATCTGTCTTGTCCCTAAGCCAGTGCAGCATTTTTAAAAGTAATTAAGACATGATTGAAAATGTGTATGCCATCTAAATACAAAAATCTTCAAAAATCATCAAAACCAATAATTAAAAGCCACGTTTAATATGCCATAATGCAAAAAAAAAAAAAAAAAAATGCATTTAAAAAGAATTACACTTTTGTTATTGAAAAGAAATATATAAAGTTAAAAACCAGAAAGAGGGAACATTTACATTATAGGAAAATCATTTGTTTCCTTTACAAAGCTGGACCTTATAGAAAGAAAATATACCAAACCTCCTTAAAAATATGCTGCATGTATGAAATAATTTCCTTCTATAAGGAAACACATAGAAATGCAACATCTATATCTTATACTAACATGCCCTTCTCTATAAGTGATTTTTTTCAGAACACTGAATGATCATAGTTAATTTATTTCTATATATTGTATGATACTTATGCATGTATATATATATGTTTTTATATGTGTGAGTGGGGTTCATTATCAACACAGACATTATAGCTCAGAAAGACAAAATAAAAATATTGAGTGGGTAGCCAAATTCAAATCATCTATAATAAAGGGGGTAGTAAGTGCCATCTGTTTAATATAAAAAGAAAACGGATAAAATGCATACATATCTAGTAAATTAAAACCATGGAGTACTTGATATAAAACAAAATATGTATAAAATGTCAACATATTCCATTAGAATGGGATTGGTTTAAACATGTGCTATCTAGATAATATAAGAAAAGGCAAAATCTTCTCATTATGGTTTGTGCTATACCATAAATATTTTTAACCACATGTTTTAGCCTCCTTAGTGGCTGTAACAAAATCCTTAGTTTTCTCCACTGAATTTACATGGACTTCACTCTCTTAAGCAATACTCTTTCCTTGCAAATCACTCTTAGGCATACTTGCATACATGCTCATTGGCTTGAGCAAATTTCTTATAGCATTTATTAGTCCATTGTATCACACACATTTCCTCAGCTAAGAAGCTACCACCCATACCCTACTCACGTATATGAAAAATTTGATATTTCCACCCTGGGACTATTACTAACTCCTTACACTATTCTCTTTTACTTCATTTTCTCTGTTGTCTCCCTTCTGAAAATTATTACCATCAATATTTACACTTAGGAGACTTGTCTTAATTCCTTCACTTTATGAATCTCCTTCAGGGTTCATTTTTTTACCAGTGACCTCTATCCCCAAATCTAGCCTTCCCTGATAGTACTGTTGTTTTTTTACAAAAATTTAATATTCAGAAATAAATGCAAAAAATATTGAAGCACCTTTCTCTACTTCACTCTACAATTCAAAAAATGTGTCTTGTTAGTGGTATGTGAAAGTCACTATTTATAAAGGGAGATCTAAGTGCAAACATGTTTAATATTAACACATTTTGGAAACATTGTGTTTAGATTTTATCCATACAATACTTTTCCTAGTGTTTTTACCTTTTATCTTAGCCTACATTGGAAAAGTAAACCCCCAAACAAAATGATACTTACAGCAAACAAATTTTTCTTTAGGCTATCGTTGTCATAATTTCCATAGAAAAATTTTCCCTAAAAATGGCATTATAAAGTAGTTTATCACTTCATCCCTTAACCTGAGATGAGGAAATACCTTATGATATTTACATCTAATTTTTTTTGAGGGAGGGATAATTTCATAGGCCTTCAAAAATGCCTAGAAGAGATTGAGTTATTGTGATTTCTATATTCAATTAGAAACGAACAGAACTTCAAAGAGTGCTTTTAACAATGTATTTGCAATTCTGTTAATGTCAAAAAATTTATCTAGGGCACTTGTTGCCATCAACAATTTAAATGCAACAAGTCAGCAATGATATAAGCTATCTTACTGAGAGCTAAAGACAATACAAAGAACTACAAGATAGAGCCACTCTTTAAAAATTTTGAAGAAAGAATATTGGACCTGGATCTGCATTCCAGCTCTACCACTTAGAGAATATAGAAATATAAAAAGTTTTTTCATCTCTGGAACTCGGTTTCCTCATCCATACAATAATGGTATTTGACTAATGATTTCCAGTGCATTGATCACATACAAAACATTTTGTAATTATGAGAAGCTGTAGAGACTAACTAAAGTGTTAAATTATAGAGTTAAGTAACAATTAATAGCACAACTCAGGTAACCTCTCTGGGCAATGTATGATTAATTACCAAATAAGTGGGACAGACAATGCTTGAAACTTTTCAACAAGAGGAGCATTTATATGGTTTTCTAATGTTTTGTATTTTCAATTTCTTCATCGCATAATTTTAATACATTTGCGCCAGATTAAACTGAGACATTAACTATGGGTAAAGTTTCAAATAAAGACCTCCAAATAAAATTTTAACACCAGGGAAGCGGATGTGACTCAAGCAATTGAGTTCCCGCTTACCACATGGGAGGTCCCCAGTTTGGTTCCCGGTGCCTCATGGAGAAGACGAGCAAGATAACGAGCTGGCGTGATGGGCTGGCACAACAACCTGACACTACAAGATGCTACTGCAAGGAGACCCAAAGAGGAAACAAAATGAGAAACACAACAAAGCAGGGAACGGAGGTGGCTCAAGTGATTGAGTGCCTCTCTCCCACAAGGGAGGTGCCAGGTTTGGTTCCCAGTACCTCCTAAAAAGAAGATAAGCAAACACAAAGAGTACATAGAGAATGGACACAGAGAGCAGACAGTAAGTGCAGACAACAAGGGGGCAGGGGAATAAATAAATAAAAATGAATCTTTAAAGAAGCAACAACAACCACAACAAAAATTTTTAACACCCCTTATGCTTTTGAGAAATGCTATTGTACAATCCATGCATGAACCCTGCATTTTGGAGGTAAGCTAAGGTCCCAGGATTGCTGAGACAGGAGATAAGTCTATAGACACTAGGGAGAAAGTAGAAGATGTTAGCTATACAAGAAAAAAAAAATGTCCTGAAGACTGGATTAGAGACCCAATTTGTGAAAATCTTTGGAGGTAGCCTCTGATCTCTAGCTGAATCTTCAGCACTTTGATACATGTCAATTGTTAAGTAGCAGAGACGCGTGTGCCATTTTTAACATAATATCTAAAACCTTCAAATAACAAACATCCCCATTATCACAAACATTATTAATTGAGAGACCTTTGTTCCCATCAAAATGAATAGTACTCTTATGGCAAATGACCTATTATAGAATTGGAAATGACTATGTTGTCAGAAGTTGCATCTCTTGGATGAAACATAAAGCAGGGATCTTGATGTTAATGGTCATGGAAGAGTCTGTGTTGCCATCTGTCAGAAATTATTTACCAGTTTTTGCTGACCCAAATCCAAATTAAGGGGCTCCATTTTACTGACTCAAACTTACCTTTTTATCTTAATTATAAATAGTGTCCACCTTTACTATTTATGACCCATTTTTTAAAAAATCGACTTTGATGGAGATAGGAATTGTTTTAATTCAACTTTCTCTTCTTTCATCCAGGCACTTATTTCTTCCTTGAATTTCTACCAAAATTTCCTAAATGATATTCCTATCAATGATTTTAACCACTCTAAGCTCTCTGTCAGAGGTTGCCAGAGTGATTATTCTAAAATGCAAATCGTGTTCCAAGGTTGTCCTCTTTTCATAATTCCTTCATGAATCCCCATAGCCTTTAGGAAAAAGTCTAACTGTTCACTACAACTTTGAAACCTCTCCATGACCTGGCACCTGGTTTTCTTTTCAGCCTTATATCCTGTTTTATCTAAGCTCCATTCATCCTGAAAGCATATCTACAAACTCTTATGTTTACCAAGAATGCTCTTCTCCCCAACCCTATCTCCTATTTTCTCTCCCATCCTACCCTTCCTTATCTTCCCTCTAGATGACACTTTCTCCAAAAGGCCATTCCTAATTGCTCTCCTCAGTCTCTCAATCTGAGTGCACATGTCCATCTTATGTGCTCCCCAGACACTTGATCTGTCATAATTATACAAAGCAGTGAAACTGCCCATTTGTATCTCTGTCTATTTCATTAGAATATGAAGTTTAAGTTCAGGGACCAGGTTTTTCTCCTTTATACTTCCAAGCCCTGTGCTGGCAAAAAACAGTATTCAGTACAGTTGACCTCTCTGTTCCAAATGCATTTTTCTCTTCACCTCTTTGGCAACATATTCACAATGGACACTCTTTCTGTTTCTTTGCAGATTCTGCCTCCTCCTTTCTACCTCTAATTTATGGAGTTACTTAGGGCTCAGATCTAGACCCTTTGTCTCCTTAATATCTATAATAGTCACGTTGATCTTTTTCAGAACCATGGCTTGAAATTTTCATGCACATGCCAACTACACTCAAATCTCTACCTCCAGGCTTGACCATAATATCCAGACCTATACATCTAACTGCATCTCTGATGTTTCCATTTGGATGCTTTATATTAGGGGTTCTTAACCCCTTGGGGGTCTGTGGAAAGATTTCCGAGAGTCCATGAGCTTGAATTGAAAAAAATCAACTTATTATCTTTATTTTCTCTGACTTCTAACTGAAATCTAACATTTCCTTCATTTATTAATGTATGCAATAAATAAATTACAATAGTATTCATTTCACCTGACTGGCAGATGGGTCCATGGAGCAAAAAAAGGTTAAGAACCCCTGCTTTATATGTATGTTAAACTAACAAGAATAAACCAGAATACTCGTTTACCTCTCTGCTCAAAATGTGTTCCTCTCTTTGTATTTTCCATCACAATAAATAAACCATCCCATGAACCTAGCTACTTGAGGCAAAAATCTTGATCTCTAAATAGTTGCCACCCACTCTAAGCCATATGTATGAACGATTAGCCCTTCATCAAAGCAAACTGAATGCACATACTTTTATCGGTCTCCTTTGTCTGTCTCCCTAGTCCAAGTCACCATCATCATTCTCTGGTCCCTGGTAGCCTGTATTCTGGTTTCTGACTTTATAAATTTGCATATCATATTTAATATAAAATAAGATTATGCAATGTTTGTACTTTTGTAACTTTCATGTATGTACCAGTCAAATCACCAGCAAGAAGTGGATGCTAAGAGTCTAGGTTATAAAGATAGAACTTCCTGATATTGACTCTTTGCTCTTCACTTAGAACCTCATTGATTTTTTTTTTTCAGAACGTTATCTACAGTTTATTAACGCAAATTTAAAAATACAAACCAATATTATATCCATTTGCACATACATACATATAAGGAAATAAAAGTGTAAAGACCCAGATAGGAAGACTATACAACAGGCATAGTGGAGGTAAAGAACAAAATAGGATTAAGGAGGTACAGAGGGGACCTTTACTGTGTCTGCTACAATTTCTTTCTTTTAAAAAACAGATCTGAAGCAGATAAGGCAAAATATTAACATCAGAATGGTGGTACCTGTGTTTTTGAAATAGCTCACTAAAAAATAGTGCTTGGTATGTGCCAAGCATTCTCTGGGATAGGTGCTATTATTATTTTCATATCAGCAAATGGTCAAGGCACTGACCAGTATGTGACCTCAGTGATTTTAAGCAATTTTTTTAAACCCTAAATTGCTTTATATGTCAGTGGGACTAATTATACCTACCAAAGCACTTGCCCTGTGCAGTCATAACCACAAAGATTTTTTTGCTTTACAGGAAGATGTTTTAAGGATGAATGTCAGAAAGTGTGCAAAATATCAGGTACACATGAGATAATAGATTTTATCTCCCTTTCCATCTGCTTGCTTTGGATTTCCCAATTACTTCTTCCAGAAAGTTGCTTATTTCTCATTTTAGTCTGTTTAATTTTTACCTATCTTTCAATATCCAACTTTGGTTTATTCTGAAAAATTTTTGAATGACCAGTTGAATAGAAGTCTTCATAGGCCTTTAGCCACTAATCTTCTCACCCTCTTTCAAGTTTCCCAAGAATTTTATCTGAACCTCTTTTATGGAAGTATTCGCTCTCTACCTTGATTATAATAGCATACATATATATATATTCTCTTTTTTATTATGTGTTAAGTTAAATTCCATTTTTAAAATCCTTATGGCATCTCATATGATATTTTTTAAGGAATAGACCCTCTTTATACACATGTTGAATCAGTTTGTTGAATGTTGACTTTGGTAAAATAATTTAGCTTATGGAAAAATCTGTAAATTTATGCCTGAAACTTTACCTAATAAAGTATATATTTTGCTCTGGACAACTACATGGTACAGAATAAGATATGAACTTTCTTAGTTACTATGTATGAGTTGATATAATTTAAATTGCCTGAAATCAATTATCGTTTTATCTTTTTATAACTATTGAAGAATACATATGAGAGAAAATTTGGATCTCAGTTCCGTTTCTGTTACAACTGTGTAATAGAAATTAAAATCACAAATCCATGAGAGCAATAATTTGCATATTTGATAAAGGCATTGTGAGAAAAATAATCTTTTCCTTTCAGGTCAAATCTGCAGTGTTGACAATAAACATGAAATACCAAAAAAGTATGCATTTCAGAATTATGTTGCCTTTTTCTTGTGAATTTTCTTTAGAGGATTTGATATTTTAGAATCATGGATTAAACATGAAATCCTTACATTTTGGCTTATTATTTGAAGATTCTTTTAAAAGTTTATGTAAATTGAATTTGAATTTACATAAACATAAAATCGTAATGAAATCAGGCAAAAAATCCATTAGTACTCCAATACTTAAAATTCAACATAGGGGGAAAAACATGTTTTTAAAAGAAACTGCTATTGAAAAAATTTCTAGTTATGTAATTATTTATTCCTCCTGAAATTTAAAATAAAATATATAAACTGTGACCTAGATATTTCTCTGTTTTTGGCAACTTTTTTGAACTTAACTCTGCTAGCTTAGCATTTACTAGATATTTCTTAAGAATATTTTTTAAAGCGTCATTTATGGTCTGCACATAATTGGAGATTCATGGCACTTGCATTCAGTTCTGCACATGCTTATTGTAGCCAAGATGCAGTAGTAATATTATTTAGTTTTACCTTTTGTTTTCAAATAGAATGAAACATGTGGAAGAAAACAACCACTTCAATTGATTAGACATCCTATAGCAATTTTAATTTCCCCAACGTTTCTTTGCTATCTCCTGGGGAATGTATTGCCGTGTTTGCCACATTAGCCTCTCCACTATTTGTGGACACTGGTGCAAAATAAAATTAATTTTGTTTTATCAGTGCCTCTACCTTTGCTGTTAATAAATTACCTCTTCCATCTCTTTGAGGGTCTGACCTCTTGCCCTTCCTGCACTTGACAAAACCATTTTATTTATCTTTATCATTGTTACAATTTTCCTTTTATTTGCTACTCTTCTTGTTGTGTACCTCTTTAACTTCCATTTTATAATCTTCCTTATTCTGTTTTAAAGCTCATGCAACTTACCCTGCTTATAGCTCTTCCTTATTCCTGATTATTTTTGTATTTTCTTGTTCATACTAATTGGCTCCATTTTTATTTCCAGTATATTTATTACTAAATGGAATTCATTGCCTTTGGGCATACATTAATTTATCTTTCAGGACTTTTCATTTGCTCTCTGTGTCTTTTCTTTATATATTTCTTTTTGCAACCTCCATTTCACTTCACTTTTCTAGTATGGGCTGGTGTATTATTTTTGTTGTTGCGTTTTTAATATGCTTTTATATCTGTAATTCATGCTTCATGTATTATTAGGAGGGTTTATAAAATAAACCGCTGTATGTCACAAACAGCATTAATTTGGGCTGTCTAAAAATAGGTTTGGATTCACTGTACTACAACTTGCCAGCCACCTTCTTTACAGCTACATTATAGGATTTTACCAAATAAATAATTAGAAGCTAATTTTGCAGATTAAAAGGACTATAGATATTTAAATTTATGGACCCGTGGTGAGGGAAAAAAAAAGACTTATGGGATGGTGAATAAACAAAATACAAAACATAACTCATTTGCAGTGAGATATGTTGAGATCCTTTGAGGTATTGAGCTGATGACAAAGTGATGTATGTATGTTAATACTATTAATCTTCATACTTTTGTATACTTTTATGCACTTTTTAAGGTAACATTTAAAACCAGATATACCTTCTTTAGGGAGGCCGTGAAAAGCACCAAATTTAATGAGGCAAATAGAAATGTACAAAATAAATTACAGTGCAAGGTAGTAAATATTGTAAGATTAAGTAGATGTGTGCTTAGTGTTTAGTAGTGCTTTATTAGTGTGTGGTGGGGGCAAAGAGATGTGAAGAGAGTTTTGGAAGAGCAAATTTCAGCTGAGCATCAAGGCATTTTACACACTTTGCCACCTGGAGGAGAGGGGAAGGGAGTGTTTAGAGACTAACGGAACAGTGTTCTGTGTTTTAATTAAAAGGTAGGTTTCAATACGAAGGATGTCAGGAAATAAAAAACCAAGTAATTGTATGTTTTTCTAAGAAATTTGGAGTTTTCTGGGGCTCTGTGGGATTCACTGGAGATTTTGAGGAAGTGGCATCATCAGACTTGATTAAAAAAATATATTAAAGAAGTTGTGGGTTTACAGAACAATCATGCAAAAGATTTATTTAATGTGAACATGAACAGACTGTACTGGGGAAACTGTAACTGCCTCGAATGATAAAATAATGCTATTGGTGAGAGAGGGTGAGGGCCCAAACTAAGGCAGCAACGGAAGAAATAAGAGAATATATGTGAGAGTGATTTACAGAGTTCAATTGAGAGAACTTGGGGACACTTGGGCATGGGTGTAGGAGAAAGCAAGGAGGACATTTTTCATAGAATTCATAGCTACCCACTTAAGTTAGAAAAATAGAGCTTTTTCTTTGGTCTATTAAGTACAATTTTATTTAGATAAATTGTTGTGATTGCATTGACTGTTCGGCTCACTACTAGTTTATGACAATAGTTAATGAATTACAATTAACAGTTGAATAAATTAAATGTATAGACAATGGAGAAAATTTTTTGAAAAACTAAATATTGGATTAATACTTTCTTTATTGCATAAATGAATAGTGACATATCCAGACTCCCTAACATGTGACAAGGGAGCCCAAAAAACAATAAAACAAAATATTGCACAGACAGTCATGCAAAATGAACACTGGTGGTAGTAAATTCTGAAAATGGCAGAATTTGGTTCTAAATCAAATGCAATTTTCACATTTGCATACTATGTAAGAAACCATCTTATAACTATGTTCATAGTATATTGTGCAGCTCATTTCCATAATCTAATTCAGTGATACTTATGCTCTTCAAATAGTATTCAGTGATCATATTTTATCTCTTCTTTTTCCTAAATTGTGGTTCTGTGAACTATAGACCACATCAGGGAAAGATTGTAAATATCATAAATATGATGCTATTTTTCTTTAATATGGCAAATTATGTAAAAAATTATCGTTTGCTTTTTCCTTATAAAGGCCAAAAGCAAACAAACCTTTGAGCTTAAAAGTGGATTTTAGTACCTTTTAATTACATGCTATACATATTTTAAAAATCACTCAACTTATTAAAAAATTATCATTTTGAGAAGGTAATTATATAATATAGGGCTGTTGATTTTAAACAGACCTCAGGTTGGTCAACTTTTTCTTTCAAAGTTCCAACATACCTAATATAATTGCTGGTTGAATTTGCAGTGAGCAATGCAGGTATTTGTTCTATAGATATAATACACTATTATTCAAGCTGTGTTATTGTCAGTAAAATGATAAATAGGATATATCAAGACCAAACTATGGGCAAGATACTGGATGAATCTCCTTGCAGAGATCATTTTATGTTATATTCAAAACAACTTTTCAGAGAAAGTAGGGTTATTATTTTTATTGTTATTAGATTTTTCCCTTTTTCCCCCAGAAATTGAATATTCAGATGGCTACATAATTTACCCAAAATTTCTCCACTTTTCAATGTAAAAGCCTGGATTGGAATCCACACCAGTCCTGGTCTGAAGCTCAAGTTCTTTTCCACTGAGTTACACTACTGTGAATTGGCATTATCGCTCTCATTTTGGGGAGCAGTAATAGGCAGTAGGGAGTGGGTCTTAAACAAAGTAGTCCTTTTGTACAGAAGAACAACATTATTTTATGCACAAAAAAGGTAACAGTATGAACCCCCTAGTACAAACTTGGCATAACAGGACTTGTGATAAAAATATAAATTTCCACAGATATATTTAGCTCATATTTTTAAATAGCAAAACTCAAAAAATTTTGAATTTCATACTTTATAATTACTTAAAATACTTGAATATTTATATCTTGCTTTTTCATTTCTCTAGCCCAATTTGATAATATCATTGTATCAAAAGCCATCCTGATTATATGGTGTATGCTTATAGCTTTTTTAATTATTTGATTTAGCTGTGATGTTCTTATGATATGCTCTAAGAAATTTAGTGTAGCATGTATGCATTTATGAGAGAATTGCATAATTAGAAGAAAACTATCTTATAACCCATTTCTAAAAGTATTTGATGCTATTTATTTAACAATACTTAGAATTCTTAACTCTGACAACATCTACCCAAAGGGGCTAATTAAGTCTGTTCTATCTACCTATATCCACAAGCACAGTTCACACGTATCCACAGCAACCTCAAGCTCCTTTTTCTAGTGAGGTGCATTGTTTGAGGCAATACTGCATTATCTTTCCTTTATTCTTTTCTTTGCTATGGAACCTTGTAAACCCCAAGTGAAAAGTTCAATGTTCAGTTTTTCCACGTTTCAAGTGATTATGCAAGACAAGAGGCCTTGTTTGCTTAATCATGACTTTTTATACTTCTTTGACTATCTTGGCACAAAGTGATTTGTTTGTTCTTTTCATTTTGCTTATTTGTTGCTTGTTGTTTGGCACTATAGAAACCTACTTTTGGTCCACTTTTGAGGAAGAATGTTATTGTATGTAGAAAGTAATTCACATGTTATTGATGAGATAAATTTCTAAAAGCCATGTTACAGCAAGAATCAAACAACTATTCAGCGATATCTAGAGTTTCACTGAGACACCAAACTGTCGTATTCCTTCTCTCTCTTCCACCTCTCTCTGTCTCTCTCTCTCCCCCTCTCTCTTCTACACACACACACACACACACACACAAAGAGAGAGAAATAAATATATGCAGAATATACATACAGATTTGGTTTGGTTCAGTTTGGTTTGATTTTATTTGGTAAAAATTTGGACATGGAGGTTGTCCTGAGTACCGTTGTGGCAACGGATGTAGGCCATTTTAAATCAGCACAAACCACTCAGAACTGTGTGGGAGAGAGTGTGGTCTACAATGTGAACTGTGGTCTATGGTTGGTGGCAAGGCCCCAGGATGTGTAAGTCCATTGAGGGTGGTGGGCCACACTTGTGGGAGATGTTTGTGTGGGATGTGGTGGGAGGTGTGGGAGGTGGGCAACATGGGAATCCCAGTGGGTTCCGTGTAATATTTTAGGTAATCTAAGCACCTCTTAAAATATATTTATATATATATAAATAACATTTTTGTAAGCAAATGCACATATATGCATATATATTTATATATCATTTTACAAATATTGGTATGTATTGTGAAAATTTTGATTTTTACCCACAATAAAAAATAAATTAATTAAAAAAAAAATTTGGACACTGAGCCAACTGTTACATTTTGGGGGAGTTTTTTTTTTCTCCTTGCTTTCAAGGCTAGCTCAAAACCAGTACAACAAGCAGTGCAGGCTCAATCCTAATGTTGGAATCCTGACCAGAACATCTATGGCAAGTATGGCTCCAATCCCATTTTGAGAAATTTCTCCATGATGAAAACATGATATTGCAACCAATATTGCAGTCTGTTATCTATTTTATCAATTTGATCTATTCTTAAGCAATCATTTATCTGTGTGTTGCCAATCACAGACTTCAACAAAAGCTTTCTATTTGTGCATCCCATTAACATGAATGGTCTTAGAATCAACTTATTAGTTTATGTCTTAAATCAAACAGTTGATTTTATTCCTTTCATGTCAACAAAAATATCATTAATCTGTTAAGAATAGGAACCAAGTAATCTGTTTCACCAGGGACACCACCACTCTTAGATAGCAGCTAGTGAGTGGGAGTATGCATGTAAATTAGAATTTCAAAAATTATTTGTGAATAAATTAGATGGACATAAGAAATAATGAAATTACATTATAAAACTGTAGGATTTTCTGATAAGCTGTTACATAAAATTCAGATTAAAAATTCCACATGAATTTACAAATTTTCAAATTGTGAAAGTTTAGAAGGTTCTTTCTTTGACCATGTTGCTACAAGGATTTAATTATAAATTTGATGAATGATATGAATACTTGCCTCAGAAAAATTGAAATAAGCTTTTTCAATTTGTGGAATTCCTGAAGTTCCTTCGTGAACCTCCTTGTGGTCCTTGATTCCATTGTTATATCAGTAAACATTTATTAAACTCCTATTATGTGCTAAGCAATTTTAGGAAGATTAGAAAGGTTTGGGGGCACCAAGACAATGGCCTGTTCTTGGTATTATATAAATAATACTCTAGTGAGAGTGATATACTCATGAGAAAGCAACTCTAGGATGTAAAATTACTGCACATTTATACAGCACTTATTGTATGCCAGATAATTTTCTAAGTTTTAAAATATATTTACTCATCTAATCCTCATAATTTTTGTTAGTTATGTACTTCTATTATCTCTATTTTATAGATGAGGAATCTAAGTCACAAATTGGTAAAGAAACTTGCCCAAGATTATACAACCACTAAGTATCAGAGCCAGGATTCAAAAACAGGTCATGTGTTTAGAATAATATGGAATGACAATGATGAGAGAGCAAATACTTCTGCTGGTAGTCTAGGAAAAGTCTCATAGAAGCAAGCTGAATTTGAGTTAGACCTTGAAGAAAGTATAGAAGAGATATGTGGTACCTAAGTTGGAATGTCTTCTGATTCAATAAAAATATGATATACCATGCTTAGTTTAATATCAGTGAAGTTCCATATCTCCTGATGAAAGAGCAAAACATAATTGTAATTGATTGACCATGAAATCCTGAACAGATGAAGCATTCCTGGGAGTTAGTAAAGCTGCAAAACTGTCTTACTCAGGTTAAAGTGTTATTAGGATCCCTTATCTCTTAAAAATTGGTCCATAACAGTCAATCCCAAATGCTGTCTATGACTGTTTTTGTTTCAAGGCTGCTAAAACAAGTACCAATACAATGGATTGGTAAAACAACAGGAATTTATTGGCTCACAGTTTCTGAGGCGAGAATGCTTACTTCCTCTGGAGGTCAGTATCTTCTAACTGGCTGGCAATGTTGCGGTTCCTTAGCTTTTCCTTCACATGGTGGCCTCTTTTCTGTTCTTTTCCGCATTCCACTGACTTCCAGTTTCTGGCTACTCCATCTGGCTTCTCACTCTGTGGCCTTCTCTATTAGGTCTCCAGTAATAGGATCAAGACCCATCCTGATTCATCTGAGCCACACCTTAACTCAAGTAAACTCATCAAAAAATGTTACTTGGGGAAGCGGCTGTGGCTCAATTGATTGGGCTCCCGCTTACCATATGGTGAGGCCCTGGGTTCGATTCCTGGGGCCTTCTGGTGAAGGCAAGCTGGCCCTCAGCACAGTGAGCTGACGCAGCAAGATGGCTCAACAAACGGAGACAAGCAGACCCAGAAAAATGCCAAAAGCAAATGGACACAGCAAGCACAAGCAGCAAGAGGGGAATAAATAAATAAAAATAAAATCTTTTTTAAAAAAAAGATGTTACTTAAAAATGGGCTCACACACACAGGGATTAGAACCTGTGGGGAACATGATTCAATCCCCAACAATGAGTTAATATTATTCTGTTAATCACATTTAACTGGATTCATAATTTTTTACTTCTCAAATAGTTGGCAACAGGTACTGCAAAGTAAGTTGATGAAAGCCATTTTAGTGGGTGAAATAAAAGCGAGTAGGAAAGTATGAACATATTTCCCAAAAAGGAACACATTGTCCATTTCTTATTTTTTAAAAAATGGAATGTAAGCCCACTGTAGATGGATTATGGGATGTCTGTATTGGAGTTTGCCACTTTCATCCAGAGTCAACAGTATCTGCCTTCATTGGCAGAAGCCACTCACGCCAACCTCCCACCTCACTACTTCCACACTGTTGCCCCACCCTGCCTGATGCTGTACAGAGGTGATGTATTCTTCATTGATTCTTCCTTGGGGCTTCCCATACTACTGCTAGAGAATCCACTTGTGGCCATAATAGCTATTTATTTAAGAAGCTTTACCAGACAAATGATTCTCTAAGACAGGTTCAATGTCTTTTCCATTCTTTTTATCTCAGAACTTAACACTGTTAACAAATGTGAGTGAAAAGAATTGATAAACAAAAAGGAGAATACATGAATAGATGAAGAACGTCATGGCTTCACACTGTGAGAAGAAATCACCAGAAAGGTACAAATTTGGAAAATAAAACAATGAACAAACTACAGGCAAGACAGAAAAGAAATTTGGAGGGATATGTTGGCACAAATGTGTACCTCAAAATGTATTCTAAGTCATTTTCTAACAAAGTTGGTACTGATATGTGACAGTTTATATTTTAGAAAAGAAAACATGATTATTTCTTTTTAGGGAAATGTTCAGTGTGGTTGCACTAATATATGTGTATTACTAATATTGTACTACTAACATCCTACTAGACTGAGAAATCTACTTAAATATCTTTGGGAATGTCATTGGCCTCTCCTCCTCTTTTCACCTCCTATCCTGCCGTTCCCCCCAGAGCCCTATTAAATGCAAATTTCCCAAATTCTTTTTTGTGACTTTTATGGCCTCAGAGTAAGTAATCTGATTGGTGATGAAAATTCAGAACAACATAGTCCAAATACCCTGGGAATCAGAGTTCTGCCAAGCACTTATGAACAAAGAAAAATATACTCACTTGCACTTGTGGAATGTTTGGGGGGAATCTGTGCGACTCACTAGGTGTTAGAACAACAGTGCAAGAGTATCCAGTGGTGACATACATAAAGACATGACCTCCCTGAGAGCTGCAGTGCTTTAGAAATGAAATCGTAGACTGCCTTGTGAAAGCTGAAGATGCTGTTTCTTTAGGAAGCAATGGAAATTGTATAGGTTTAAGGTAAAGAGAACAAACCCACTGATGACACTGCCATGGTTAATTGTTTCTACTGAAAACTTATATCAACACTATGGCTATGAAAAGTTCCTATTGCAAGCCAAGCATGGTGAAACACCAACTAACTGAGAACCCAACTACTCCTAACATTTATTAAGGAGATTTTATTTTTCTTGCTGCTGGGCGCTTGGAGATAGGAGTGCTTAGGAGAAGAGCAGGCCCTGCTTCAAAGAAAAAGTGGCAAATGATAACAGAACAAGTTCATATTTTTAATTTATCATTTGGAGGGAAAAAGAAATAAGTGAACATATAATTAGTATGGCCTAAAGTACATATGTGTTTCTTCTCATCTCTGACATCTTCAACCTCCACATTTTCCACTGGGTATAATCAGAACTGATGTTCAGAATCATGACTGCTAGGTACTATAAGATTCTTAATATTACAGACAGATTCCATCTCTCAACACTTAAAAATTCTAAAAGCAGAGAAGTGAATTGATACAATTTTTAAGATAAAATTTAACTTACAAAGAGAAGAGTAGAGGCCTTTTTTTTCATCCTGAGCTAACCAGGAAAATCAACGAACCAAAATTCTTCACTGCCAGAAAACTCAATCTAAATTTGTGTTCTATTAATATGGGTTTACTTAACTTTGGGTTGTTTTTAGCCTGTCAAAGATGGCATTTCCTGAGCAATGTTCAATCCAGTCAATCAGCATTGACAGAAAGAATTCATTCATTGAGAAATACTCTTTATCTGGCCTGTGTGTGAAGTCCATGTGGAGAACAAAACTTCCAAATCATGATTCTGATCATAAGGAGGCCTTTCTAGGCCACAGGCTAAGGACATTTATTATCATTAATTCCAGGTATATATGTGGTAAGACTTAGAACACAGAGAATAAAATTCTGAAATTTGTATGTACCATGGAGGCTAACACTAAGCATTAGAAAATCTGATCTTAATTACATTGTTTTTAAAGGCTATACCATAGAAATCTATGGCTAATATTATGATAATATTTTAAAATTTCTCTCCATTTTCCTCTGGCTATTACTTTCTCAATTTTTAAAAATTTCTTTTTGAGTTTAAGTAAAAGATAAACCTGATCTTACCCCCTGATTGAATATTTTGAAATATTAAACATTTAATTTGATAAAACATTCCTCAATCTTCAGAAGCATTGTTTCTTTACTTTTTTGTTTACACATATGTGCATAAAGGCCAGATTGTCAAAACCTAATATCGTATTTTGTATTTTTGGTAATGGTAAATAATTTCCTGTAATCCCTTTAAGTATTTTGCTCTGTAAATAATAAATTGAAGAGCATCAATCCATTTGCCCGGCATTAAAATAAGATTTTGCTCCTTTTTAAGGAAGTACAAGTTTTGGATTTCCTTTACAGATGACATGTATGGATGGCATTCCCCAACATCTAATAAGGTTTTCAAAGTCAGAATTATTTTAATAAAATGTATCTCAAAGCACTTGGGCAAATTTGCAATGTGTTAAATATAAAGGATAAATACTTTTTATGTACAGCCAATACTTACCTAATGAAAGTATAAACAGAACAATAGAATTTTACTGTAGGAAGAAACTTTAGTGATCCTTTACTCTAGTTTCTTGTTCTAATTATCATTCTTTAAAAACCCCTTACTAAGAAATTGAGAACACAGAATTGTTAGCACATTTTCACTAATATTATTCTACTATTGATTAGGAAAACATTTTAGAGTACACAATTATGTCAGAAAAATTGGAAAAGAGAGAAAAGTTCAAATAACAGATCCAAATGTATCCATGTTTATATATATTACATAATAGAGATACCCATTTCCTTTCTTTTATCTTTGCATATATATTTTTACTTTAAAAATTGGTATCCTATAATTTTGTGTTCTGATTTTTTTCATTAAAGTTAGTGTGCAAGTTCCAATTTACTAAATATTTTTGAAAAATAATTTAATGGTGATATAATTTTATTTTATTTTTTATTTTTATTTTTTATTGGTGATATAATTTTATGAT
This sequence comes from Tolypeutes matacus, assembly GCA_026826555.1. Lineage (NCBI taxonomy): Eukaryota > Metazoa > Chordata > Mammalia > Cingulata > Chlamyphoridae > Tolypeutes > Tolypeutes matacus. The sequence continues at coordinate 35,816,303 of JAKSZT010053928.1, read as the reverse complement.
AAAATTATTACAAATACAATATTAAAATAGTTTTATAGCAATAAATTAGCACGGTCTTAGTTGTAAAAACAAATTGAACATATGCCTTTCCATTAGAACTTTTCTGTTTATGACTTTAGTATAAAGTACAACGAACCAAGCATACCAAAATACTATCTCTAGCTAAGCATAAATAATTGATTTAATATGCATAATATGTCATAATACTTAGTAGATAAAAGCTCTAGCTTTAGAAATAGTTTTTGGAGATAAATGCAGAAAGGAAAACAAACAAACAAACATTATGTTTACTGAGATTTATCAGAATGATGAAGACTCCCCTGACTGTGGGTTTGGATGTGTGGCATTGGGAGATATGTTTCAATTCAGCAAAGCCAGTGACCTGATAATCATGACTAATGTGATTACACATGTGAAAATGAGGTCATAAAACACAATTTCTAAAATCTTTTAGAAATAGCATGCTGGATAACTGGAAGTTCTAAGCCATTCTTTTGAACCTGGAGTTATGAAACAATTTATTACACAGATATTATTGTATTTCTACTACCTTAAGAAATATCATACTTTTCTACTAACGTATTTTGGTATTAAGGCTAAGGTTAAGTATCCATGTTACCTCTTGGCATATTAGGGTCAATTCCTGGTTATCTATCCAAACTGGTAACAATGGATCAAACCCTTTCTCCTTCCTGTTCTGAATTCTCTGTGATAACAAGGGTATTTTATGAAAGAGCCACAGTCACCCTTAATGCCTTAGAGAAAAGGGTAGAATCCCAAAACAAAAATCAATGAAAACTTCTAATTATTCACGAGTATTGTTTTAGCCTGCTTTTTCAACATCTTCCTCTACACGATCTTCTACCAGACCTGCTAAAAGTAAAAATAGTGAGCATTTTGTCTTTTTCCCCCCTCTTCTGTCACCCTCTAGCAAGCACTATAGAGAGAGAAGTAATGGTCTAAAGACAGGTTGCCTGAGAGAAATGGAGAAGTGAAGGACTTGAATTTTACCCACAAAAGGGATAATCAAACCTTGACGTATTAAAAGTTGGCTGTATAGGATAAGTGCATTCACTAATAGACAAATGTTGCAGTGAGTGGTTTGAAGAATTTAAGATATTCAAGGGAGCAGGCACACTATATGATGGTACATGTAATGAACCTTAGAACATGGAAGGTTTTCATTTTGTTTGTGTTTTAGAAAGGGACTTCAAAAATTTCCAATTTAGAGCACCCCAGTGACTTATTTTAGAAGTATAAATTCCCAAATATGTGTTGATTAAACCATAAGCGATTGATTATCTCATATGCATACATGTCTCCCATTTAAGAAACTAAAGTAGAAATAGGCTTGAGACTTGAGAACTCTTTGCACAGCCCTGATGAATGAAACATCCTCCAAGCACATATTTTGACTGTTGGTGGTGATCACTTCTACAGTGAAATCCTTAGTGAAGTGATTCACATTGACCGTTAACAAGACCATTTTCCAGACATTGTATATATAATAAGCTTCAACATGACATGGTTTACAAAATTCAGTGATTAGTTTTCTGACAAAAACATCTGAACTTCCTACTTTGAAACTTAATTATTTTTGTGTTCTATAATATCATAGAAAGGGGTGAAAACAAAAAATTATTATAAAAAACAGAAAATCAAGGGTTCTAAAATAATGGGATTTGCCTCTTTAGGGTAAATATATACACTTGAAAATGTTTACAGAGGATAAAAAGAGAAAGTGAAGGAAGCCAATAAGCATAGGTAAATTTTTAAAAGGGTTCTTATTCAGTATCCTTTAAACAGATATTTGTTGAATACTACTCTGTGCCAGGAACTGGACTCTCATTGGAAACCCTCAAAATACGCAAATTTGCTGCTTTTTCAAGGTGCCTACATTATGTACAGCATTATACTAGGCACTTTGAAAAAAAAAAGATGGTGAAAGAAGGAGTGAAGGAAGGAGAATGATCACTGGTTATGGCCCTTGAGCCAGACCTAAGACCTAATTTTATTGGAGAATTGAATATGCATGTGATAGGGTAAGCAAAGGAGATTAAGTGGATTTAATAAGGAGTACTAATATATTATGGTGATATATTAGTACTCAGCTTCTTAATAATAGTCTGGGTTTTCTAGTCCTGGCTCTATAACTAATATTAGGACTGATCATGGGCAAGTCACATAATAGCAAGAATAATTTATCTTCTATTTATTACCTCAGTGCTTAATGTGCCTCCTTTGAATCCTCACCCTCAACCTGACAATGTCAATGTCATTCTGACAATACAAGAAACCATATAGTCCAGTTTGCCAAGTATAATCCTGTTTATCATTATTGTGCCAGCATACTTAGTATTAGTGTCTCTTTTTTGCTCTCAAGAGCATCCTAGTTTGGATGATATATTAACTTGTCTCTGTATGATAAGAAACTTAATAGCAAGTTGATAGAAACTTGATAGGTAAGAAACGCCACGAGCAAATAGTGAAGCCAACGATGAATCCACAGCAGTTGATGGTGAAAGCCCATCTCCTTAACCACTCTCCATGGTCCCCCTGGTTAAATATTTCCACTGCTTTACTGTATATAAATAAAATGAAACCTTTAAAATAAACCAACTCCAGGATTCCTTCCATCTCTAAACTCTATGACTCTAACTACAAAGAGGCAGATATGTGGAATTATGATTCTGGAATGCAAACTCTATACTAGGGTTAGCAAACAGAATTGGGAGACAATGAAGGGGAGACAGAATGGAAGATGATTCAACACATGATGTAATCCATAATACAAGTGCAGCTCTGAATAGTAAGAAACTCATCCCACCTGACAATGTGTATGACACATGGATAACCCTCAACTCTAATGAAAGTTACTGGAAGCTGTACTTTTCTGTGGGTTAAGAGCATGAAATGATATGTCATCTTGGTCCTCATGTTATGAAAATAGTTTAATATTGTTTCAGGCAGTTTACATTTCTTTAAAACAAGTTCTAATTCATAATATAGTGAAGTATTCATTCAAATTCTTTATTTTGCAGAGTGTGATATTGCCTACAAAGAGTTGTTTGGCTCTGCTTTGATTTTAAGGTGCACTTCAGATTTATATTCTCCCTAGATTATTTTTACTGGGAAATATTGATGCATTCCCGGCAGCTTTGACTTCTCATATTCCCTTCTTTACCCCCATTCTATTGTATGCTTGCCATCAATATTAAATTGTCTTAATCCCTATTTTTCCACCTATTGCTACTTTTGCAGTTGGCTCTGATTCTTGTGCCCCTTGAAAGATACTTGTATGGCAAAAGATTGAGAAAAAATTGGCAGTTGCTGTCAGGGTTAATGTAGAAAAAATAAATCTCTTATATTGCCAGTTTGGATTTACTTTTCATTTTTAATGGCCTCAACAGATGTTGGAGGAATCCTCCACTTCCTGCACACTTCCATTTTTACAGCTGGTACTGCTTGACTGGTTCTTGACTTTGGGGGAGCAGTTCCTGAGTGTTTACACAGTGATTTACAGACACCCTCTAGCTATAGACTGTGACCATCCTCTGGTTTCCTTTCATGATTTTCCCTGAAACTGACTGATGTCACTATCAACTCAGTCTCTTACCAGGTTTTTGTATCTCAATGTGTCCTTAACAATTCTGAAATGCTCCACTGTTAAGTAAAACATGTGAAGTATAGAGGGCACAAATAGGAACTGATTTTGAAACTCAGCAAATCAGGCAAGGCAGTCTATTTTTTTTTTTTTTTTTTTGGTGCCTCCTTTGGTATCTTTTCCTCCTGTTTTCAAAGATATTACAATTTACATTTGGGTGGTTCACTTCTCTTTGGATTTTTTCTTTTCTTTCTCTGCTCTTATTTTTTATTTATTATTATTATTTTAAGATATAGGCTTCAGTGGCACGAGCATCACCAAGGAAGAACTGAATTCTCCTCACACTTGTTCAAGAGGGAAACGGTAACAGGGTAACAGATTTTAGCAATAGGGAGGATCCCACGAGCCTGGAAGTGCCTCTGACTGCTGCTATCTTGGCCTGTGACTTTTCTGTGCTGTTTACTTGCTCTCTTGGTTTGAGAATACCCATAGAAAAGGAAGAGTCAAGTGCAAAGCACTGATCAAAAAGCATTTGCTTAAGCCTCCAATTCGAGCAACAATCTTTAAAGTAGTTCATTAATATATATAAATATATATAAATTTATATATAAAATTTCTGTGGTAAACATCCTGACTTGAGAAAAGAAAAACATGGAGCTATCATGTGTTATGAGAAAAGAAATTATTGAGTTTCGGTAACACCAGCCATGGCTTTAATTTTCCTTCCCAAATTTTTATTACTTAGGCATGTAACAAGGTTGCAGAGAATACAAAAAAGCTTATCAACCCACAGCTTTAATGCCCCGATTCTGTAATCACTGAAATCATTTTAAACATTTAAAAACTATGCTAGGGAGAGAAAAAGAAGAGTATACGTTTTAAATAGATAAATCCATCTCTAGTCAGAAATATTGGAGTATTTGCCCAAGAAGGCTTCTAAGTTTTCTTCTAATGAAAATTTAAGATTGTTTTTGTCATCTCCATTATGTATTTATTTTTCATTTCCTTCTAAAAATTTGAGGAAAATAAAACATTTTAATCAAACACCCATCTTGTCTCATTTAAACAAGAAAATGTGACAATGCTTTTATCTGAAAATATCTTTAATAGCAATTATGGGTAGGTATCAATGAATAAAATATTCTTGAGGTTAGTGTAAAATTAAAATTTTCAAATGTTAAAAAATATATTTGAATATTTGCAAATTTTCCATTATAACTACAACCCCATGACAGATCTAAACTGTTTCTTTTGAAAGTGCTTTTTTAAAAGTGATTATGCCAAATATGGAAGGTATATAGAATCATTTTGCGTCATATATTCTATACTGAGTCAGATCCTTGCAGTTCTCAAGCAAGTCTCCAGTTTGTTGATTTGATTTAAACACACAACACACACACACACACACACACAAAGCAGTCGATTCAGGAAACTGTAGAGAAAAAAAAAAATAGTTAAGCCAGTTGTTCAGACAAAACCAGTAATTATGTGCCTAAATTATTTTGCCTCCTAATTCACTTGCTTTAACATCACACAGACCTAGTGTTATTCACATATGGTAGCTGGTCTTAGACCACAAGAGTATTATGCAGTGAGTAACTAAACAAGTTACACTGGGCAAATCTGATGAAATCAGGCTTCTAGGGGTAGGACTTAGGACATTGGGTCTTGGAAAGAATGATGAAATCTTTTGAGCAGCATTAAAGAAAGCCAAAAGTATTTGAAGAGGAAACTAAAATTGACAGCTAGCTGCCTGCTCTTTCTAGGCCTCTCTGGAAAGTCTTTGCCATTCTCCTGAAACAAGAGAAAAGTCATCATTAGGCTACTTGGGCTAATTCAACCTTGTGGATGACTATTCTTCTATTGGAAGTTTATTGGACTGCATTTAAGTTAAGACACTCTAAGAATTTCATTTTAAAACTTTATTTAAAACATTTTTACGGCCTTTAAACACATGGGTTTTGATGTATTTTTCTTTTCGTTGATTTTTCATTGAGTTGATGGAGATAAAAAGATCAGCCTGGCAGCTTGCTGGCATGGAACTGGAGTGTTTAGGATTTGTTTTGCCTTTTTGCAAGATTGGTCCACAAGAACTTTAAAAGGAGAAAAAGACGATGCAAATTAAATACGTTAGAAACGTATGTCCCATCTGTTTTTATTTCATTTTTAGAATAAGGTTTTCATACCTTCTTTTATTTTTATATTCTATGATACCACACTATAATGTTGGCCACCTCAGAGACAAGCTAAATTAGCTATCCTGACCATATGGAAAGGAAAAGCTTTACCAGCTAAGGAAACAAATTTAACTCAGGCAAAAAGGCCTATGTGTTTTAGAATTAAAAAAAAAAAAATGTTGCTAACTACATAGTAGGAGAATGTAACCTACCTGCTAAAGTAAAATTGGAAAAAGGGTTTGGATATTCCAAAACAGTGATCTCTTTTCCTGGCATCATTCAGGAACCACCCATATTTGAAGCATCCTTCTGTTGTATGCTGTCATCTGTATGTATTTTTTACAGAAACTAGTAATTGAAGGCATGAAGTTCCCTTGAGAGGTCATCTACTCCTTCCCCCAGCTCCAAGCAGAATCGACCCTATCCTGTCTAGATGCACCTTATCCCATTACAATAAAAAAAAGGTTGAAAACACTTTAGAGAAGAAAACTTTCCCCCTAATGTCCTTTCTTTGGAAAATTGAGTAAGATATGCCTTTATAGAAAAAGAGATTTTATTCCATTCTACAAATGCCAATAGTGTAATGCATTTGTTAGAAGCCCTAAGCTACTATTTATTTTACCTGGAGAGAAGCTTCTCATAAATTCACCATATGAAATTGATGGCTGCTTCAGAAATCTACCAATCAGGTTTTTATATAAACCACAGTGAGGGAATAGGCCTCACGGAGATCAAGCATGTGTCTTCCAACCACACAAAGAATAGGAATGTCTTCCTGGTCCAGGACCATTTTGGGTTGAAACATGTATTTATTTACAATGATTGAGAACATCAGGTTTTATGCACAACCCACAAAGACGAGATAAATAGATTGGTATAGAAGCTTCAGCTTAAAGGTCAACCATCGTGTCTACTGTCAACTAGCTGTAATTCTCAGCACGGCCTGGCTAGGGCCATTCTACTTTTACTTTTAAGCTAAATTCACTTTATTTCATCAAAATAACAGCTAAACTTATAAGTGAAGGCATATATTTTGAGTGTTTTTCTATAGACATTGGAATGGTTCTTTTTCTGGACGCTCCTACCAGTAGGCATTTCACCAGTCTGCACACTGATTACTTAAATTACCTGAATGTATTCAAGATGGGTCTCAATATTTTTTCTGTACTAAAGGAGGTAAAATTACAGGAATAGTTCCCTTTCCCAAATCAGTGGACACTCACTGTAACTATTATCTACCCTGCAAGATAACTTCCCAATTCTTGGACACCAAGCTTCAGTAGAATAGCTTTGAGGTACCCTATAGTGTTCTCAAACAAAAGCCACTTATTTGCACCAGATGAAATGAACTAATCAGCAAAAGTAATTTTGGTTAAGAAAATGTGGAAGTCTTTATGTAAATACAGATTTAGCTTTTCTTTTTTTAGGTTTCCCAGTTCATATCTGTGTTAATGTTAGGATAACCAGAGGAAACAGAACTATAAGCACCAGATAAAGGACCATCTCAGGCCCCAGCAGTCATCTTTGACATAGTGCCAATGCTCTGAACTACATAAATAAATACTTCCTCTCTGTTGTTTCTTGGGGCTTCTTAATGTTCATATTCAACTCTAATCATTGTCATAGTCCAGTTTATGGCCAACCATAAAAAATAAATGGTTTCCGTAAAACATACATGATGTAATTCACATGATCGATGAAGAGAGGAAATGCAGATAAATCCACTTGAGGTGTACTACAGCCTGAAAACACTCAGTCACCAACACACTGAAGATAGATCATCTGTGTATTGACAGGGGGATATTATTAAGTAAACTAAAAATTACCAAATGGAGTTGGGTTTTTTCAAGGAAGAGAATTGTTAAAAATCTAAATAGATTTGGCTGACTGTGCTATATATATTCAATCTGATCTAGATAAAATGAATCATATATTCAAAAAGTATTCTTAGTAAATTTAGAGCTTGTTTTGTAATTAAGGAATGAAAATTTTGCAAAGCCCATTGAAAGCACAAAGACAGACAGAGATGGGGTGGGGGGAGGAGAGAGGGAGGAAGAGCACGCAACTTGCCTTGGATTAAAAGGAGAAAATCAATGCTATTGAGGACCCATGTTTAAAGAAGAGATAGTGTAGATAGTACAGCTTGTCTTCAAGGAACAAAATTAAAAAAAAAAAAAAAAACTGGAAGGAAGAGACTGGATTGGTCCTTTATAATATTTACTTTATTGCATGCATTCAACAAAGGTCATCAAAGGGTGTTGAAAATTCTACTTTTGCAGGCATTTATCTTTGTTCAAAATGGCCAAGTTAGCTTCTAATTCTGTATAGAAAATATCTGTTTCACAGCTAATCCATATATAACAACTATCAGAAATAGTTAAAAATATTAATCAGTAGGAAAAGAACAATACAAAATGGAGTAGAATAGGAATTGCACATTTTTGTGATAGTGGAAGTTCATTCGTTTAACCAAGGAATTTAGGAACATCTGTGTATTTTGAATAAAAGTAATTCTTACCTATATGGTAATTAAATAGGATAAATAGGAACACAGGAATCTCCTTCGTATTTGTCGTTAGAGCTTACTCTTGATGACCAGACCCTTAAAAAGAATAAAAAGTAGTTGGCAATAATATTGCTTAAATAGTTAACAATTAGTGAGCTCCTACTATGTGCCAGAACCTGTTCTATGCCCTTTACATTTATTAATCCACTGAATTCATAATATCAGCTAGGCATTATGATCATCCACACTTATGATGAGGAAACTGAGATAAAGAGCAAATAAAGAAAGTCTAAGCTCATACGGCCAGTATGTGGTGGCTCTATGATTTAAATTTAGACAATCTAGCTTCTAAGCTTAAATTATTAGCTCAAAACCCCATAAGTAGAGATATCACAGGAAAAAAACTAAATATCAATTCCTTGAACTAGAATAGGTCATTTTCATAAAGTTACTAAGTAATAGACTCAGGAAGGTAATGTTGAAAGAGAACTTAAGAGATATCCATGTTAACCTCCAATCTCATACTTTATTCATTTACTCCATAAATCTTTATTATTTACCAGGTATGTGTCAAGCACTATGCTAGACCATGAAGACAGAAAGGATAGAATGTAATATTGAATTGTACCAAAGTAGGTCAAAAAAACACAAATTCTTTTAAATGGGGAAAAATATGTTGAATTCTCAACTACAACTCCCTTTCTTTGCCCCTGCCATGACCCTGGGGCATGTGCGTGCGCGCACACACACACACACACACACACACTACCACATAGATATTCAAAAGATGTTTAAACAGCCTCCACTTAAATGCCTCAAATACTAAAATGTACTAACTGATGTCAACAATACACCAAGAAGAACGTGGTGGGAGGTGGGAAATGCAGAAATGCGAGGGGTGAGCGGAGGGACAACAACTTCTTAGTTACTGAGTTAAAGCGGAGTTACGGTTTGGGGGAGGAGGAAGATGTCAGCGCCAAGGAAACCCCTGGAAAATAAGGGAGTCGGAAGGGATTCCTTCAGGATCTTTAGGAACCCCTATTGATGGCCTTTTCGGGCACTCTTCGGCGCGTAGGTACCAGGCCTCGCTTTCAGAAAACCAAAAAAAAGAGATCCCGGATTCAGGTGTGGCTCTATGAGCAAGTAAATATGCGGATAGAGGGGTGTATTATTGGTTTTGATGAGTACATGAACCTGGTATTAGATGATGCAGAAGAGATTCATTCTAAAACAAAGTCAAGAAAACAACTGGGTCGGATCATGCTAAAAGGAGATAATATTACTCTGCTACAAAGTGTTTCCAACTAGAAATGAAGTGACAAGTTGTTGAGAAGTCAATACAGTTTTTTAGGTGTCCTTTGTTGGAAGTATAGTTCTAAAACAATTGTTCATATTGTTTTTGATTACACTTATATTATTACCAGATCACAATAAATGCTGTGGGGTTGTTTTTATTAAAAAAAAAAAAAAAAACAATACACTAAATGTTCACAGCTAATATTATACTTTCTGGTTTGCCTGTGCTATCTTGTGCCTAACACATAGGTGGTGTGCTTGTGAAGAAACTGTTTCATTTGCTCCCCAAATTATTTATATAGTTTACATGTGTATACATACATGAATCCGTTAAATATTACATGAACTGATGAAATATGAATGCACAAAGAAAGGAAGCTATTGTTTGTATGAAGATTAGAGATGAATGGTTTGGAAAACTTGATCGGCAAGTTGCTAAAGGAAATTTCTCCATATTAGATATGAGCAAGACAACTGTAAAAATTTGAAAATCAAAATCCTAAAAATCTAGGAGGATTATACACTTAGTTTACTTTGCATGTGTCTCTGAATTTGTGCTCTAAAGAAACAAAAAACAGAAATCCTACATGATGTATTCTGGATAGGTTTATGGAAGAAAGACAGCATGAAACCCAAAGTTTGACCTTTATATAAAGAAAGAATTTGGTCTTGTCCTAAAAATGTTGATGAATATGTATGTTTAGAAGTTTTAAATTTAATTAACAGCTTTAGGTATATATTATGTATGCATAATTCTATAATAATTCCATAGTTAAAAAATACTTTTAATTACTCGTCAAGTATTGCTTCTAAGTGCTTCAGTTAGGAGTATTTCCACTATGATTAGATCTAAATTACATACTTATTCCATTACTTTGTGATTTATTTGTATGTTCAATGTAGGGTCATAGCTGTTAGAATTTTCCCAAAGGTCAGGGCCATTTTGATGAGGGTTTTTAAAGGGTTAATTCAATAAATGGAGTAAAAATATCTGTGTGAATACTTTCAAACCTCTACTTCATGTATGATATGCCAAATGGAGAACGTAACCTTTATTTTTTTTAACGTTGGACAACTGATAGGTTAGAGTGTTTTAGGCAAGGTAGTCTTTTTAAAGTATCTAAGTAGACTGTGATATTATCCCATATGCCTCACCAATTTCAGTGTTTAAAGGAACAACTTGATATTGGTATTTTCCTCTTTCTTATACTGAGGCATTATTACATTTTATAAATTGTGTTTAGCATATATTTTTGAAGCACAGAAATGGCATTTTCTGTATCTGGTGCATTTATTAATAAGCCCAGGTCTGTACCAGATGGATAGGTGAAAATGTGATTATGAGGTATATGGAGATGGTTCCATCACCATAATACATGCCTCTCCAGGTTACTTGTGTGTCTTTATGAATTCACACTATGGTTATCCTTAGAGGTACTCAAAGAGGCAATTCTACATCACAGAAGCCTATAAAAGAGGAAAAATTCCCTCTTTTAACACAATCACAGTAAATGTTTCTGCCTGTTTTATAACAATCAAATAAATAGAAAGATGTCAGCATTTTTCCTTAGCAGGTTTAGAAGCTTGAGGCTGAAACATTGGACTGTATATCTAGAGCAAGACTAAAGTGGATTTAGTATTTAGTTAGTAGAAGCAAATTGAGTCTTAGGTGTAATACCTTGCTGCAACATTTCTTATAGAAATTCACATGGGGCAGACAAAGCCAGACCCCATCCAGGTGGCTGAATTCTCCACATATTCATTTGGGCCGAAACTTTCAAATGTCAGGTGCCTGGAGAGCTCATTTAATGAAACCAGTCAGTGGTTGATATTTTTTTCACCAGAAGTTGTGAAATATTATTTATGTATGTAGAAGACAGTGGCTTCCTGCCGTTGCTGTTTACTTGTGGGTTTAGGCAAGTTTCCTCCTTTCCAAAAAGCAAGTTTTCCATAAAAGCAACTTTGCAACAGCCTTACTCCTTTTGTTTGGCACCCCAGGCAAAACGCTTTTCACAGCATTGACATAATTTTCATTTTAAAACAAGAAGCTCAGATGAACCAGTTCTTTATGGAAAATACAGGGGGAAAAAAAAGAGGCAGTAAGGTATCCTTGGTTAACTTTTTAGTTATTTAAAAGTAGCTTGTTGAAGATTGAATATTTCTATGTTTCACTAGAGCCTTTAAATATAAAAGAGATATGAGACTATATCTGACACCATCAGGCATATTATATTAAAATTTATGAACAACTTCATCAAAAACCACTTTCCCTCTCCTGCATAGAGACAGATTTGTTCTGACATAAACGTTACATGGCTGGTTGCAGCCTCAGATTAATGCGAAGACCCTGGCGATTCCTTTTAGACGTTATTTTATGAAATAATACCTGTCAGCTGCTGCCTGATCCTAGAAAAGGGGGCAGGTTTTCCAGGTCATCTTGCCATCTGTCAGCAAAAGCTCATCTGTCCCTCCACATTACCACCTGATCTGTGCTAACAGGCCTCACAGGGAGGCCGGCTTCATTGGCCCAGTGGGAACCAGGGAAAGAGACTGTGTGAGGACATCACCTGTGATGCTGAGATTTAATTATCGCTGAAGTGATGAAGATGTGCACACAGATTGAAACGCTTTTGAATAAATTCATGGAGCAGGAATTGCTGGGCCACGCTCTCCCCTTCCCCCCTCCCTTCACTTTCTCCCTCTTTACCCCCAGCCCACAGCCTAGTATGCTCACTAGTTCCAACAAAAGCTTTCAGATTCACCCTTGGATACCTGCAAGTACACCCTCAGAAAACACTCACGCACACACACATATACCTGCTAACACAACTAAATATGCCCTTGAAAGGATCAACTTAAAGGGAAAGAGCAAACCATGTACCTGGGAGAAAATTTGCCTCAGTCTTTTACAGCAAACCTGCTTATTTTTCTGCCACAATTCCTTGTTATCAAATTTTAAAGCTGTATTGATTGTTTCATTGTGGGGCCAGCTTTTTACCTGTGGTTTTACTCAGTCTGTGGTAACACCAATGCAGAGTTACCTGGGGTCTCCCGCGAGGAGTTAATGTGAGGGTTCGCAGTGGAGGTGGAAGTGCTGTAGAATATAAATGGCAAGGAAGGGCATAGAAAGCCCCAGAAACTCCGGTGACTGCGGACTCCCTCGTGCTCTCTGAATCAATACCCTGTACAAAAGTTATTACGGGTCCAGGCCTTTTCCCCTTCAAAGCTGCTTAGGCAGTATGTGGCATAAATTCCCTCCTGTACAAAAATGTAGTTGATAATCACCTGGCTGAGGAAAGGATTTAGGACTAGAACAGCAGATTTCCTCACAGATTACAGAATAAAACCTAGTTTCTTGGAATAAATCAGGATAATTAACCGTAGTGAAATATGTTACCCTCGTTGATTCGTGTCCATGTGATACCTTTGTTAGGTGCAACCACAGAGAAACATTTATGCCATTATGTGAGGCGAGATCTGATTTCTACCCTGTACTAAAACATGCTATGCTGCACAATACAATTTTTTCTTTTCTTGGTTTGGGGGCGCCTGCCTTCAGTCCGGAGGCCAATTATTAAGCAAGCACTTAACTCAATTGACTTCTAATTATCGAGTTACAAAAGAAAATGATACACTGCAACTAGGCCTCTTTCCTGCCACCCTTCTGAGCACAATTACATGGCCCTGAACCGTCCTTGACCACGTGGTTCTAAGAGATTACAGAATATCCTTCCACTTTAAGAACAGGATACCCCTTTCCCTGAGAAGGGAGATTTGGAACAGGCAAAGAAGAACACCCAAGGGCTTTTCCAGCCTAACAGTAAACTGAAATTGTATATGTTCCTTTTCATTTTTAAGGAAAATCATGAGCAAACATTGCCTTAATTCACATTTCAGAAATAATTACTACAGATTCAAGACATTTATCATGTTGTCACTGGAACCTGGGAAAGGTTATTCTTGTGGTACTTCAGGTCACAAACAAGAATGTATTATTAGAAACTAACATATAGGTTGTACAAGAGTTTCCTGGGGGAAAAATAGAGGTCCATTGGCTTAGAAAAAAAGAAAAAAAGGTGACAGGAATGAATTAGGTAACAGGGGCCCACAGAAACTACACAGGAGAGGAGTGGTCCAGAGTAACTCCTATCCATTACGCGAGGCAGTTCTTGTGAGAACATATGGGGAAAGGACTTATAGTCATTGTTATGTTGTTCTAAATACTCCTTACTTTTATTTTGGAAATGGTGTGGATTTTTATAAAACTGGCATTTCCCAATAATCTCCTCCCCCCAGATATGAATGCAATAAGGAAAGGAAATGTTATTATTCTGCCAAGCCTTTTACCATTCATTCCACATCTACAACCTTTTTGTTTTCAAATATATATATATATATATAAATTATATTCTCTGGAAGAATCACTAGATACTGTATATTTTGTCATCAGGTATATCATTGATATGAAGAGACAAAACATTATACATTCTATTGGGCGCTAAATGCTACCTACTCTTTGTGAGCATACATTTAGAAATACACATTTAAGTAATGGGCTATATCCTCATGATACATATCCTTTAGCTCACTTGCACATATATTCTACTCATAGAAGACAAATGAGATTTATTTTGGATAATTTTGGACGAGTGTCGTTTTCAGTTTGAGGTAGACGTTATGAAATCAGTAAGGGAAGTAGTGATAGATGAGGTATTATAGAACATAAATAGAAAACTAATGAAAGTGCTGATTATTTTTTTTTTGCAGTTTTGGTTTTGGGGAGTATAGGGAAACTTCTGTACAATGAGTATGGCTCCCTGATATGGTTTTGACCTCTGGATGACTGGTCTAGTTTTCAACGAGAGTCACTATCATTTGAGAATTGTTCAGTAATCAGTGAGAAAATGTCATATTCTTAAACTAACTCATGATACATACATATCTTGGGATAGAAATCTTAATAAATAAATACTCTCGCAAACTTATACTCAGGGTTAAAAATATAGTGTATGTCAATTTGATTTTTTCCAGACATACCTTAGGTTTCTTTTTCCTTTCTTTGCAAAATAAATTATGAAATTAATGTACTCTCTCACAAAGAGAGTATTTACAATATGTTTAATTCTAGGGGTCTCTGGTCCTGTTTTCAATTTTAGATTTGTGATTTTTTTTTTAAAGTTGGGTCTAGAAAGCCCCAATGATATAGACAGCCAAAGGTAACTTCTTTGTCTCCTTTGCTTAGTTTATAAGATTTAGGTTATTCTGAATCTTATAATCAAGTACTGGCATTTTCAGTATTGCATTGTTCATGCACTGAGTTCTAGAACCTATATCATCAATAGCGATTTATCTACTAGGTAGACATCATTATTAATATTACTATGAAGAATGCAAGCTATCCATACTTTGTCTTTTAGAAGAAACTCACAGAATAATTTATAAGAAATCTCTTGTTATTACTTAATTGGTACTTAGGAAATGCAAAGTGAAATTTGGGGGGAGGCCATTAAGAGGGGTGTCTTTCACAGGACTGTCTTCTCAGTTGAAGGGTAATTGAAGCAGAAAGGAACACTTCAATTTGATAAAGCTGTAAAGCTGATCTGACTGCAGAAAGAGCAACACACTGAATATGTCCACTGAACAAGCATTATTTTCCAGTAATCCATTGTCAGCACTGGCATTCTTATGTACCGGAGAGTGGAACCTACCTAGATCATGTTCAATCTACTTCTATGGTTTCGGAGGACAGTAAAAATTAGCAAGTGTTGTTTTCCTAAAGTCTCCACCCTATCTAAAATGAGGTTTTTGATTGTTGATGTATATATATTCAGTGATTCATTAAATAAGCACACCATACACATAATGGCAACTTAGAGTTTTCTAATGGCCTTCTTTGTTCATCCAATTTGATAAGTACTTAACAACTTCCCTACAACATTTAGCTATCGTCTCATTACTATTCTGCATGAACTAATAAGACTCTTAGAGGTGAGAGCAGTCATAAATAAACTGGTCTGTGATGCATGGGGGAGATGACCAAGGTGACTCAAGAGTCAAGACTAGAATAAAAGTCACTTTCTTCCTTGTTGGCAAGTTTTAAAAAAACTTAAAAAGACTGAAAACACAGCTTCCACGCTGCAATTGTGGGCACATGGAAAAGTAATGAAGGCCATGTCCAGAGTAACTGTTCACAGAATAAGGGGAGCTCTAGAGGCACCCTACTCTGTATTATGGATACCTTATATACTCTGTGGAGTCACCAACCACTACGTAATTTTAATAGTGATAATGATAAAAAAGAAAGCTTCTCACTCTCCTGTTTCCAAATAGTAACCTATAATTACTAGTACTGTCTTCTACCAACTGAAAACAGTCAAAATAAAAATATGAAACAGGACCCCCAGATATGGCAAATGGGTATCTTTCTTCACCCTAGATAAGGAGTTCCAAAGTACGAAAAATCATCTAGTACACTTCAATATGGATTTTGTTTCACACTTTGGAGTGGTTATTATTATACTTAGAGCTAAAGAGACTGGTACAGTCCCAGGTCATGTGGCAAAACATATTTTCAAACAGAGAAAAATGAGGCAGCTTATTTATCAGCAGAAGTTTTTTCTAGCTACATATTGTGACCAAAAAAAGATAAAATATTCCAAAACTCCAATTTTGTATTTTATCTTCATGAAAAATTAAGATATGAAAGTGGTCAAAATTTACTATTCAGGGAAGGTAGAGGGAGGAAGAGGAGAGAAAGAGAACAAGAGGAAAAGATTTCTGTGACCTGCTTGCAAGACACTGTCTTTCTGGACTATCTACCACCATCATTTAGCAACAGAATCAAAGAGGAATAATAAAAACTCAATTCAATAAATATACTTTATGCACCTGGAGTATTTAATAATGAATATTACAATGACTTTAAAAATGCATATGGGATGTGGATGTGGCTCAAGCAGTTGGGTGCCCGCCTAGCACATGAGAGGTCCCAGGTTTGGTTCCCGGTGCTTCCTAAAGAAGACAAGCAAGACAGTGAGCTGACGCAACAGGCTGGCACAGTGAGCTGATGCAACAAGATGACACAACAAAGAGACACAATGAGAAAACAGCAAGAGAGAAACAGAGGTCCCACGTTCAGTTCCCAGTGCCTCCTAAAAAGAAGACAGATACAGAGAGCAGACAGCAAGCACAAACAATGATTGGGGGGGGGGGGGTGGCGGGGAGAAATAAATAAATAAAATAAAATAAATGTTTAAAAAAAAGTCAGGGAAGCGGCTGTGGCTCAATCAGTAGGGCTCCCGTTTACCATATGGGAGGCCCCGGGTTCGGTTCCCGGGGCCTCCTGGTGAAGGCAAGCCCGCCCACACGGCGTGGTTGGCTGACCCAGCGAGCACAAGCAGCAAGGGGGGGATAAATGAATAAATAAATAAAATCTTTAAAAAAAAAAAAAAAAAAAGTCATAGCTCTTTTTTTTTTTGAGTGGATTGGACCCAGGACCTAGTATGTGGGAAGCTGGTGCTCAACCACTGAGCCACACTGGATCCCCATGTGGGACGCTGGTGCTCAACAGCTTAAGTCACATCCACTCCCCACATAGTTCTTGACATTAAAGTAGCTTAAAATTTATTGAGGAACAGACATGACTATAGAAAAATATCAGCAAAAATTAAGTCAGACAATGGGGGCAGGGGGGAAGAAGGGAGCAGGAAGCCAGTAAAGAGATGGCATTTCAACTTGACCTTGAGAAGCTGAGTAGGTAATCAACAGGCAAGGAGAAGCAAGAGTTTCCAAATGAGAATTTCTTTCTATATAAAAAAAGAAAGGATCTAATTAAAGATAGAGTCTCTAACAGTATCTAGTCTGGTGGTTCAAAGAAGGCTTACCTAAGGAAGAGATCTTTAAATTAGATACAGGAGGATGAGTGGGAAAATGTGAGTGAAGAGTCTAGATAGAATTTCAGAGCTTGTTCACAGGCCCTTGGTGGCAGGAGAGAGCCTGTCATGTTTGAGGAACCAAATGAAGTCTGGAAAGAACAGAGTGAGTATGGCAGAGCATGGTAAGAGATAAGGCCAGTGAGGTAGTCAGAAACCAGATAATGTAGGACCCTCTCAGCTATGCTAAACATATTGCATCTTTATCTAAGTGCAATGAGAAGTCATTTGTGGTTTTAACAAGTAGACACAAATGAGTTATTCTGGAGTACAAGGTGCATATTGGGGAGTCTTGGCAGGTGAGGATGGTGCTAGCAAAAATCTGAGTCAGAACATGAAAATCCCATGAAACCAAAGCACTTTGTTCTACTGTATTAATTGATATTGTGGAACTATAGGACTTTATCACTACATCTTAAATACTGTCAGCTTCTGAAAAATGTTGACTCTCCTAAAGTGTCATCATAAATCAGAGATGATTTACTGATGGTCTCCTCAGAAGGGAAATGAAATAATGCTGCATATTAGTTTTTGTTGAGACTATTTTACTCAGCTATGTTTAAGGGCAACAGAAAGAACCTAAATGCTTACATTATTATTTCTTCTGTACTTCCAGAAAATTCTTCCATTTTAACAGGTGAAACATTATCAGAAATATCAGCCATTCATCAGTAAAAACATAGGATCTTCTCTAGGTCATGACTACATTTTCAGTAACATACCGAGGAGTGTAAACTGAGGGGCTGCTTGAATCAGGAACACAGCATCACTAGTTAAGGTTTTTCATAAGCAGTGAATACTCCACTCAAGTTACCCATTGACTAGTGCAACAATTTTTTTTTAAGGAGGCAATGATGGATTTAGGGTCTGATCTAATCAAAAGGAGCCTATGGCTTTTTAGAGATAGCTCGATATAAAGATTCTAAAGAAAAAGGGATTTAAGGTATTTTTTTAAAAAATCAAAGCTGGCATCTCCAGCCTCTTGAATAGTTTCACGAGCATCATCCTAAGGAAATAAAAATTTCCTAGAACACAATCTACAGGGATATTTGTTGCACTGCTAGCTGTTTTCATCAAGGTCCACATGGAGATAGCATATTCAGTTAAGAAAATGAAAGACCTAATACATAATATCCCAAGAGCACGCTGAACTGAATTGACAATTGTGAATATGGTAGTTCCTTTCATGGATATAGTTCTTTGAAGTGTTTTAAGATTATTTATATGAATTCTGTCACAATTTCTCACATTCAGTGATAGACACAATGAGACATAAAGAAATTACATGACTCACTCAAACTTAGAGATGGAGGAAGTAGGAGAATTAGAGATATCCTTGAAAATTGGGTTCTTGTCCTCCACATTATTTTCTATCTTTCCAGTGCTGCAAAGAGTAAAGGGCTGACAGATTACTTTTTGCCAGCTGAAGTACAACATGCAGATGGAAGGAGGTAGATATAGACTCTTGGCAAGCTAATATGGCTCGCGGTCAGATGATATAAATCCCTAAACGTAATATGGACAATTATTTCATTTCACTGAATGAAGTGAATATGAAGATGGCTGATTTCTGTGGATAATGATAAATAAGAATGACAAATAAATACATGTTTCCAACCTCAAATGTATAGAATGAATATATGAATAGCACTTGGATTTCTGGTCATTTTTCTTGAGTGAAACATTTTTGATATATTTTAAATTGTGTGTTAAAATTGCTAAATGCCACATATCCTGAACAGAAGATAATGTTCATATATTAGAGATACTGCTATTAAAGTAACTAATATGTTAAATATAGAGATCTTATAGCTATTTTGATTTGGGACTGAAAATAAGAATAAAATATATTGACCCTAGAACTTTTAACTCACAGTCTTTTCAATTTTGCTTACTTTTTTTCATGGATAGCAAGTTCTGACAAAATTAAGAATGCTTCAAATCCTAACTCTTTAAGCAAAATTGGGCTTTACAAAAGTGCATTATACCCTGATATGGTACAGGATATATACTGACATGGTCACAAATTCTCCACTAATTTGAAATTTCCCTAATACACAAGTCTATATCACATTCTTTCCTCTTCATTTGGAATATTTAGAGTAATCCTCTGCAATAATTTTAAATGTGTACAGATAGATTCATATATTTGATGAATTGGTTATAAAAATTCTTGAGAAAAATTCTCAAAAAAAAGGATATGATAAATTATGCTTCTTAGTAACTGGATGAAAGCTGAAAAATGACTGTAGACTATCATCATTAATTCCTTTCTGCCTTGAAATTTTCTTCTGTCTGCTTTGAATGGTGTGTTCTTAAATAATCTGCCTTTAAAAAGTTTCAAAATTATATGGAAAGTCCCGTATGTATGAGTCATCTTTATTTCCTCTTCCCACTTTGCAGACATATTATCAAGAATCAGATTTCATTCTCTTCAGTCAGATTGTTAGATTCCCATGTGTACTCAAGGGATGTCAGTTAAGGTGAGAGTGTTTGTGTGATTTATGCAAAGTTAATGTACCGCCTCGGTTATGGGTTAAGTGCCAGTTACCATAAACTCTAAGAGAATTGGACATTGCTGGGATTTTAGAGTCTCTACCATTGCATAAACTAAGTAGGCTAGCTGGGACTTGAGAAGCTTTCAGTTCTGAGCTTTTGTAGTTGTTAACTCGGCTTGTCATAAATACATCCAACCTGTATTTCCATCTGCAGCGTTGTTGATTTCCTCCAGAAAACACTGAGGCACACTCAGTTCATAGGCACAGATGACTGGGTTAAGAGCTTCCTCCAAGCATAATGCTGTATATGATTGAATGTAAATGACCAACTCTCATCATCACCCACACAGTGGAGTAGAAATAAGAATTGCCGAATGATACTGAATTTTCTGGTTCATAAACAAATAGAAAATAACAAACCTAATATATTGAGTTTTATGTGCAGTTTGGCCATGAAACAAACTTTTCTTCCTGCAACATTTAATGAGAAGCATCCCTCTCACTGCACTTCCAATTTAGATTTAAACTTCCCTGTCTCAAATAATCAATTGCTTATAATAAATGGAAAAATCCTTAAAAATTTTTAAATGGTTTCTGGCATTTAATTACATGGGATTTTTGACCTGGCTAGACAGAGAATGTTAAAACGGCTTCAATACTAAACAAGCCTGAACATGTGTGTGCTTGACTTTTATTAAACTCCTACTGAAGAAACAGATTAATTGGAGGCTGATTCACTGGTGAACAGGCGTTAAAGACAGAAGGACCTTCTCACATTTTGTTCTGTTATCCAGGCTTATGCCATCTCAGGTTGGCAAGGAGATCCCAACTGTAGTGTTTTGAAATATAACTGAAAGAAATTGTGGAATAACAGGTGCAAAAAAAAATGCAAACCACTTATAAAATGTTGATCTGATTTCTTCCTTTTTCTCTTGCCAAATGGCCACCTGACACTTTATGGACTCAGGTAACTGCCCAGGAAGCATTTCACATAATAGTAATATGTGGAGGCTAACTATGGAGGCTCGCAGCTGTTGTAATTATTCCTCACACCATTATTCCTTTTTTTCTTCTTTTTAGACAATATTTAGAAGAGGATGAGTATAAGCTGTGAGCCTCAAAATACACTAAGGTGAAAATGTCCTTCTTGACAGCTTTGCTTCTATCAGTAAAAGCTGGACTTTTATCCCCCAATGTTTCCTTTGCTATTAAATGGTTAATATCTTGTAAGATAAGCAAGGCAAAAAATAAAAAATAAAATAAAAGAGGAACTAGGAACTAAGTCGCTGGTGAGTTGGAAAAAGGCCCCATAGTGTATTTGTAGAGTATATTATGGTTTAAAGGGTTTTCCCATGTATTATCTTATTCCCACTATCTCTGAAATAGGTGTCACCAGATTTTTACATCTGGGAAAATTGCCTCTTAAAAAAAAAGAGACTTGCCTAAAGTATCTCACAGTGTAAGTTGGACAACCATGACTCCAATCCAGACCGCTTGTCTCCAGGTCTGCCTGGGACTTGTCTAGGAATGTGCCTTCTGGAAAGCCCCTCAGTCCTTCTGAGTCTAACTCTTTTCCTCTATCAAATAAAGACATTGGTGGAAAGATGATCTTTCTGTTTCCTTCCAGCTTCAAAATGTTATTTTGAGATGTGATTATAAACCACTATAGTTGTAGGAATAAGCAATGAATTAGTCAACAAATATCTGTTGGAACTTGATCTGTTCAGGTCCTCAAGGTCACGTGTGGCCTGCACTCAAATCTAGTTTACATGACTTGGAGGTTCTGTGAGCTGGTTTCTTCCTGACAAAGTTCTGTTGGCATCATCGTTTTCCTCTTTGTAACTACTTCTGCCCAAGCCATTGACATAAATGTGGGGAAGAGTGTAGGATTTTAGTGTTACATATTTAAAGTCCCAACTGTTAGAAATTCAACATTACTATGAAAATTTGGAAGGATTACATATTTCATCACATTTCAAGGAGTTTAAGGTTCAGTATAAGGAAAGGATACAGTCAATTGGCTCAAAAGTAGTAAAGGATAAGAAATTAAAGTGGTTGCTGTCTGGGTGGAGCTTGTACCTCAAATTATTGTAATTGTAAATAGGATAAAATTAGTTTACCTCAGAGAGACAAAAAAGGAAGGATTAATTATTTGCTTGTTTATTTGTCCAGACCCTGTATTTTTCCACAGAGGTTCTGAGGCAGCCTATAACATTACTTTTCTAATTTAATTTGCCCATAACATTACTTTTTGCTCTGAGATCACCTGGTGAATATTAGCTGTAGTGTTAAAATATTCACATGCCATTCACACCATCATATCAGTTCACGTCGAGCTAATATACACATTCATGTGGTTGAAATGAACCACAAGAGACACAAGAAAATAAAATACTAAGTGAGGCAGTTATTTTAAGTAAATACCATTAAAAAGATTATGATTGACTGCACTTTCTGCCCCTCTCTTTTTTATATGGACTGGTGTTCAGCTCTTCTTGTTCAGGTTCTATGCTGAATAACAAATAATGACCAAGAAATACAATTGAGAGAATTGCAGGGTTATTTTTTTGTCTCAGTTGCATGCTTTACAACAGCTGATTGGAGACTTTCTAATGAAGAATGAAAGTCTAGAAACTGAATGAACTTTTTCATATCTCAACATTCCAAGCCTGGTAAAACTGTTCCACTTGCTAAATGATGTTATAAATATCAAGATTAGTTTCTTCTAAAATTACCAGTGCCAGGTGCATTCTATTTCTCATGTCATATAATATTCTGTTACCAGCATTCACAGTTAAAATGAAGGTTTAAAGAAAGTGTAGACCAAAAAATAAGAATAAAGATATTTAAATGTGAGAGCTGGTGTTACATAACTTATATGGGAGATGCTGAAGAGCAAAATGATTATTGTTCTTTTGGGGGCTTATCTTTGTTTTGTTAGGAAAGAGTAGGGTAGATGGGAATTGGGATGTATAGTTTAAAAGTAGCTATTGTTTACATCACAAATAGATGTAAAAGTTCAAATATGAAAATCAGTAGCAAAACCAATGTTATTGTATTTTGTTAGTTTAACTTCTTATGCATAAAATCTCAGCACTCAAGATGTCCCCATAAAGTCTTTCACTAAACCTTTGTTTTAAAGTATTTGAAAGGACATCATTCCATGTGGGAATATTACATACAGCTACTGATTCAACAGTAACTGAGAACTTATGTACAAAACATTCTTTACATATTGACAAATATTTCTAAAAAATGAATTGGTATTTTTTGTTGTTGAGTGTTTCACAAGTGACCTTTACCTCTGTAGACATATGCAGTTTTCAGCTTTTTGGGTGAGACTTTCAAAATATTTTTTTAGAGTGTTCAATGTTAGCAGTGACATTTTTACAGTGATTTCAGAGCCTTGTAGTTTAGAATACTCTATTTGCTTTATTTCTAATTACTTATACCACCCTCGTTTTAAATATCGTGCAGATGTAATTGACAGTGATGATATACAATATGTATGAAATGAGCTTTTCCCTATCGGTGGTGTATGTCATGCAAGACTCCATTGCAATATTTACAGTTAAACTAAACTTTTTAGAAGGAGCAAAAATGCATTTGTTTTGCAGATTTGCTCATCATTAAATGTGAAACATTTCACATTTGTCTTTTTGAGTAATTGGCTTTTTAAAATGATAAGGTGCTCTGAACACTTGTTATGTGGATAGGTCTGACGTTGTATCCCAGAAATCCATATGCCATACAGACAGAACAGAAGAAAGATATTCACAAGCATGTCACAGATTGGACTAAAGCAAGCCAAAAACCCAAGTGCCATGGCATTAACAATAGCACCAGATTTACTGTCACGATCACAATCTGTGCTGCATCACAGACAGAAGGAGAACTTTTGATAGGTAACACCTCAGTGTTTTTTTAATCTTTTTGGCAAATTATCATTTATCATTATATTTTTGCCTGCCATATAATATTATTACAATTATATTTGAAATGCAGGCTAAGTTTAATAGGCCCCAACAAAAGGACTAGCTTATTAGCCAGACCATGTAGAATTTTTTTTTTTTAAATAGAGAGAAAAGCAGAGATTCTGTTGTTTTATTGCAGATCAATCTAAAGTTGGAAAAATTAGAAAACAGTTAAGGTACTAGTGAGGATTTTAGTCTCTTTTGAGTTCAAAAAAGCAAATGACTTATTAATGACATGAGGAAACAAAAGGATTACTGCTTTTGAGAGTTTGAAAACTATGAAGTTTCCAAAATAAGTGGTTTCCCAGGATAAAAACTCACAGTAAATTTTATTTTCTCTATTGGGGATATTTCATCTGATCCTTCCTGGTCTATGTGCATTTCCTCAGGATGCAGATATGAAGAGACCACAATTCACAGGATGCCCCAATAAGTACTAAAAAAAGATGTGCAAAATCACAGCTTGAGGCAGAGCCTCATGTTGGGCTGATTGAGGGAAAAAATCTACAACACTGCATCTTACTTTTCTGGCATCAAATAGAGAAACACCAGTCGATTGTTTTTCATAATTGAAGGCCACTTTGGGGCCTCATTGAAAATGTTTCCACCTAACTTTTAGCTGTCTAAATCACCTGGTTAAGAGAGATTTCTGGAAGA
The DNA here is from genome assembly GCA_026826555.1 of Tolypeutes matacus. Classification (NCBI taxonomy): domain Eukaryota; kingdom Metazoa; phylum Chordata; class Mammalia; order Cingulata; family Chlamyphoridae; genus Tolypeutes; species Tolypeutes matacus. Next base: position 35,791,660 of record JAKSZT010053928.1, on the reverse strand, counting down.
CAGCATCAGTGGGTACTTTTTTCCTTGTAAAAAAAAAAAAAAAAAAAAAATACAGCCTAAAGTTGTCTAGTTTTATTAGCATAAGTAAAAATATTAAAGCTAGTTTCTCAAAGATACAAAATGAGCCTTATGAAAAACCTAAGTATATTTAATTAGCAAGATGCTAAGATATTCAAGTATAGCTGTTTGGAAAGCAAAAGAATATAAGTCCAAAAATAATTTGAAATTGAGATGACTGTAATGAAGAGATTTTGATAACTAAAGTAATTGTATCTTCTAAACTAAGTAAATAATTATATTTTAAACCTTTTTTTCCACCATATTTTTCCACCATAATTTTGTTGCCTTTTTGTTCCTTAGTCTTTATACCAATAAGACTGTTTGATTTCTAGTCTTGTGTCAGTTTGGAGACCCGTGCATTCATTTTCTCTCAACATTCCACTTGCCAACGTCATTCTTCCTTAAAGTTCTGAGGATTATTTACTATTGACCACTTCCAGTTCACATATCTCACTTTCATGGTGCTTAAACATATTTCTTCTAATTTTTAAACTCTGTCAACTCAATTTTAACTTACTAATCATTGTCCCTGAGGTAGATTAAGTTTGTGAGGGTTACAAAGAAGTGCATAATAGTGCTTCCAAAAAATGTATGGTGTTACTAGGGAGAAAACAAGAAACAAAAAGAAAGCCAGCCAAGATAAAATAAAGCAAATTGCTTAAGCTGTTTTTATTTTTTTTCAAGTGCAATGCATAATGATAGGAAGGGGGTGCTCAAAAATGGAAGTAATTAAAAAGTAAGATACCAAAACAAACCCAAAAAATTAAACCTTGAGTTTCAGGAGATGTGAAGGGAATAGTGTGTTTATGTGTATATAACTTCAAATGCAATTTTAATCAAGTTTTTTTAAAAAAATAAATTGTTTTATAAAACCAATCATGTAATTCATTGAGTTCTACTGTAAGTGTATGAAGCTGATCAGAATGGGGCTTAACTTTTTCTTCTACCCATACAAGATACTCAGTTGGATGGTGCATAAAAAGGATCTTGCAACTGATACTTAGTGATACTGGGATAGGACTGTTGGGAAAAAAAAACAAACAAACAGGCAGGGACACTATTTTACTCAAGTCTTATTCAGGTGAGAGTATATTGAAATATCTCTCATTTAACTTGAGAAACCTGTAAAAAAATTTTTTTTGTTTTGTTTTTTTGCTTTATGTTTTGATATGAAATATGATGCAGCTGTGATATGAAAAAGGTATTTAAAGGGAGAGGAGTCCAGAGGCAGCATGGTGGCAACTCTTGGCATGAATATATAGGGCCTGGAATTACCTGATGCTTCTAAACATTAAAGGGACATCACAAAGGAATCATTGTAAAGATCATATATTGGGGGCAAAGGAGATGGAACAAACAAAAATGACAGTCATAGAGCAAGAATGATGAAGAGCATGATGTGGCATTGGCAGAATTATTTCAAGGAAGTTGAAGTATTTCAAGGAAGAACATTTTATTGAAGAGGTAAAATTGCATTTTGACCCTAAGATATGTATAGAATATGAATGATTATACTGATAAAACAAAGTAGGAATCAAATTATAGACTGAAAATTTTGATGTACATCACTTAAGTTAATCTAGTAGAAAAATTTACATCATTTTCAGGGACATGCTTATCACCTAAAGCATGGTGTACTTGTAATTTAAAAATAAAAGACTGGTACTGCATATGCATCTTCTGTTAGATTTTTAAGTTTATCGATATTTCATTTAATCAGTCTTTGTTCAATTTAAATAAAATGTAAACTACTAAGTCACAACTGATTTATTCATTCATCAGGAAATACTTATGAGTTCCTTTAGTTCCTGCTAGGAACAATCTCATAATATTTCTTGGAGAAGTTCTAACACAAAGCAACCAAAGTAAGATGAGTACCTCACTGAGCACCAGAATTAATGAAAATGAATGAAATGACTTGAGCTTATAAAATAAGAAAAGGTAAATAAGGGGTCTCATGGTCATGCTCTTAAAATAAATGAAAGTTTTTAATACTTAGGTAGTGATAAGAACTTAAGTCTTAAAATAGAGACTGTCAGGACACCCGGTATGCAGTTTCTCATTGTTACCTGAGATGAGATTCATATTATCAAAACGTACAACTTCTACTTGAAAAGTTCGTCAGTTAGCTCTTTTTTCTTTGCAATGATTCCAAAGTATGAAAATAACTTCTGGGAAATCAAGGTAAATTTTACAAAAGTTACCCACAGTCCTATACCATGAAATATAAACAAATAAATCCTTTCAATAAATTTTATATCGTTAATGCAAAACGGGTGAGTGCATTGTAATAAACTTGGTGTTATAAAGTAGCACATCCTAAAGCAAAAAGAAATACATTAAAAGAGTGCCTATGAGCAGATAGGTCTTAAAAGTGGCCTAGTTCTGATGGAATATTTTGAAAAAATCTTTGATATCATAGATGTAATTGTTCATCATAAAACTTTTAAATAGGCAAAATGATAAATTAGAACCTCTTGTCCCTCTAACTTGGTACCCAATTCACCTTTAAGTGGTTACTACTATTAGAAGTTTCTTGGGCATACTAAGTATTTTTACATATGTGTGTGTAAGTGTGTGTGTGTTTATGTGAGTGGTATATGCATTGCATTTAAATATATCATATATTTTATTTTTACATAAATAAAATATACTATTGTGAAATTTATTTTAACTTAACTATATAGAATATTTCCATCTCAATACAAGATATTTACCACATTGTGTTTCAGATTTGTTAATCTCAACTGAGAATTTATTTTTACGTTATTACCTAATCATCCCATTTTAATTTATTGCCACATTATTTTTATCATTTGAAGATGTATTTACCTTAAGCCTCTCTTATGATTTTGTAATCTTCTTTTTTAGTTCTATGTGGTTTTGTTTGTTTTGCATTGTTTCCTTCATCAAATTATTTTATGTTTTTTTATTCCCCACTTATGGAAATTAGTTATTTTTGCAGTTATCTTTTTAAATCTAATTCTTGCTTTATCAACTTAAGCAGAATTTACTGATGCCTTTTGTGCAAAATGAGAAACGTGTTCTTCTTACTGTTTCGTAAATTACCTATAGACTCATTAATTATATTTTTGTATTGTCAGGTTTATAATATTTGAATTTTTAGCTTAATTAAGAATTGTTCCTCATTTAATACCACAACCTCCTTACCTGAAAATATTTTCTTTGAGCCGTTTTGATTGGTGGCTTTTGGTTGGTGGGAACCATATGTATTATGAGACAAATACTACCCCAGGAAGTAATTTGGTGTCTTTAAACATGAACATAATCTTGGGTAGGTGCAATATACTTGGGTCCTGATTTTATTTCTACCAGCACTCAGTAGGCTTTCTCCACTGTCTTCTGGATTTGAATTTTGATATGGAAAAGACTGATACCAACTGGTTTTTAACCCTAATAAGAGACTTCCTGTTTCTGCCTAGATGTCCATTGGACTTTTTTTCATCCATAAAGTCTGGTAATTCTACAAGGATATGTCTTACTATTTAATATCTGTGGCAGATTTTCCTGAAACACTGTAGGTTTTATCTACTCGTAAATGCAGGTTTCGCTCCATTTCAGTGAACTTTTCTTTTGTCATATTGTTGAATATTTTTCTGTTGCATTTGATTTAAATTTTCCTTTTCAGGTGGACGAATGATAAGGATATTATATCTCCTTTGATGATTTCCATATCTATTGTCTTCCATACAATGAATGCATCTCAATAAATTTCCTTTTTAGTACTTTAATCACATCACCACAGGTTTTGTAATTTAACGTTCATTTTTAAAGAGTTTGTAGTTTTAGTTTTAATGTCCTTTTTAACCCAAATATTATTTAGAAGAGTGTTTTTTGTTTATATGTTATTACTTCCAAGGGAATAGATTCTTTTAAGCTATATTTTTTGCTTTTAATTTCTATTCAAAGATATTGTGGTTAAGAGATGTGACTGAAAAATATATTGAGAGTTTGTAGTTTAATCTATGACTAATATTTGCAAATTTTCCAGATATTTATTTTTGTTATGATATGTGTTGATAATTGTGTTTATGTCAACGTGTTTTGCAAATCCTCATCTTCCTCAATTTTGTAAATATATAAGGGATTTTCTAATTTTTCCCTGTATTTCTGACCATTTTTGCTTTATGCATTTTAAGCCATGTAATTAGGTTATTCTGACTTCTAAGTGGAAAACGCATTTTAGTGAGATGGATACCCATCTTTATCCCTTTTGTATTACTTAGAATAATACTAGGTCCTGTGACATATAAACCCCAGGTTTCTCAGAATCTTAACACAGTTTCTTCCTTCCTTCCTCTCCCCTCCCCTTCCTCTCTCCCTCCCTCCCTCCCTCCATCCCTCCCTCCCTCCCTCCCTTCCTTCCTTCACTTTCTTCCTTTCTTCCTTCCCTTCATTCCTTCCTTCCCTCCCTCCCTTTCCTGGTGACCTCTAATATACTTTTTATATTTCCTGATTCTATCACAATCCATGGAGTGTGTTCCTGTAAGGCAATGAATTGCATGGTTATTTAGGAACTCAGATTCTTTCCATCTTATGTTTCCACCTTCCTCTGTACCCTCAGAGCCCCCTTCATTCATTTAATAAATGAGAAAGGGGATGGTAGATTGCATTGGAAAAAGTGAAAGGCCCCGGCCTGCAAGTGGTGGGTTTACTGTCCATATTCTACTAGATACAAAGGAGGCTTGGGGATGTGAACTAGCCATGTTCCTAGGAGGGGGAGGAAAATTATATTGGTGAACAAATAGAATTGGCTGGCCCATCATTTAATGCTTATTCTCTTAACTTCTTTTGTTTTCCTGATATAGAAGATGCTATGTGATCTTGATAACATTTGATTGATATAACTTTACATCCTTTTATTTTCAGTCTCAGTGAATAGTACAGTGATATATTCATCTCTTGTGAATAGTACATTGATAGATTTCTTGTTTTTACTCTAACCTAATAAGCTCTATTCATTGATAGGAAAATATATTCCACATTTTTAAGGTGAATGCTTTGATCTTTGATTTTATGCTTTATTTTTTTCATCATGGATTATATCTTTTTCTTCATTTTTTTTTTCTCTTTAGTGAATTGAGTGACTTTTTTTGTGTGTATATCTTCATCTATTTCATGTTTTGGAAATGAGAGTTCTATTTATAATTGTTAATGCTACATTTTAACATTGCTATTTATATTATATATTTTATCTAGTTATACTGTATTTCTATCATCCATTGAATAAGTTAAGACATTTAACATACTTTCCCTCCTCCCCATGCAAAATAAAAAGTATAATCCAGGGTTCTCTTCATACAGGTATCTTTTCTGTTCCATTCATGGGAATGTGGCCAGAGACTAAGATTAATGCTTGCCCTAGGTCTACCATCTTGACTCAATTCCTCCAGTATTCTCTCTAATAAATTTGATCTCACTGTTCTTTTTCATTTCATTTGTTTTCCTTAAGCCTATTCTCCATATCAATAATACTGTGTTCACCAAACCTGTTCTACTTCTTGCTACTTTAATGTGGTTTTAATTTCTGTAAAGATTTTTATTGTAACATCCACTTCCTCTTCAGTCTCTGCAAACTTTTGACCCCTGCAGAACAGTTGATAGTTTTGCTAATTTATCATTTTTTGACCATCTGTCATTATCCTTTTTTCCTTTTAACAATAGATGTAAGTTAATGTATTTTTCCTTGAGGGTGTAGAATATTATATATCTAATATTTTCTCCAGTTTCCTGGGATAGTTTTTCTTCTCAAGTGGGGTTTCTATCTGACAATTATTTTTCATCATTTTTTCTTAATTCCTTTCTGAGGGAGTGGGAGCAAGGGTTGCAATGTCTTTGCACTCGTTCCATAAAACATGCTTTCTGTTTATTAGTCTTAGTATAGAAATGATTCCATTCAAACCCAAAAGCATTTAATCTGAAAATAGCTGCAAATTTTATCTTGGGCAACCTCTTTCTCATTTTCTCTCTCAGTCTCTCTCTGTCTCTGTCTCTGTCTCTGTCTCTGTCTCTCTCTCTCTCTCTCACACACACACACACAGACATACACATACTCTTCTCATTTTTAATCCACATACTGAATCTGTTTATTTTCCTATTTCTGAACTTCTACTTCTATTCCTTCTACTGAGAACTCTGGACAGGACTATTAAAGTCCCTTCTGGCTTTAGGCTACATGTATGTACATCTGCTGCTAAATTTAGGAACATATTATCTCTAAAGAATTGCATAATCTCATCTAAAAGTTGATTTCTTAGAACTTTTTCCTTCAATTATATTGGTAGTTCTCAAATCATTTTTGCCAAGGATAATTTCAAGTGGATTTAAAACTCTGCAAACATTGCATATCTTCCTAAAGTAAGTCAATATTTTGTTTAAGTTTAAAAACCCCTATTATGTAAGCAATTTCTAAAAAGAGAAGAAATGGTCTCTTTAAACACAGAAGTTATTTGTAGTATTTTATTAAAAAATTTTTAAAGTCTAAATCAATGATATGTTAATTTACCTAATTTTGTAAACAGAAGGAGTTGGTCACTATAATGATGAAATAATGTTTCAGCCCTTCAGGAAAATAATCTTTATGCTGATGGGAAGAAATAGTGGTGAATGGAATAAATTCCCTTCATCATTTTAAAATTTGTTTTCAGCTGGGACTATGGATAAAAGAGGAAGATGAGTTATTTTCCTTTAAATCCTTATTTGAATTATGTATCTTACATGTATTGCATATAATATAAAATTCTCTGATATTGGCATTGTTTGACTATAAGCATTTGATTTAAAAGGCACTTATCTCTGACACTTTCATCTTTTCAGAATTATGTAAAAGACGTATTGCTTGGTTACCTAACCTATAAAGGTGCCACCACCTTCTAGAAATAGCTTGCTCTAAAGCAACTTCAGCTTCTGAGAGAAGCTATCCTATATAAAACGTGTTCTTTGAAGATACAAGCCTAACACACTGACACATACATCACATACCCACACCTACCAATGGAAAACAACAACAACCACAACAACAACAACCTCATTAAATTTAATGAGGCAAATGGTGCTATTTTTTGATGGGACACTAATGAGAGTCTTTTTTATAACCAAATAGAATCTTATTAATTTATGTCAGAAACAGAAGTGGAGACACAGTTGTATTAGAAGTGTTAATTCCATGAGGGAGTATCTCCAATGGTCCTTTAACAAAGCTTAATCACTTATTCAACCAAACTTACTGAGCTTCATGTCATAGTTATCTGATTTAAGGTGATTTCTATATCACAGTGCAAGCTTCTTGAAGACAGGAATTATGATTATCCACCTTTATAGCCCATATCATAAATAATCATGCTCTAAACATTAAAGGATCATCCTTCCTCGCTCTGTTCTATTTCAAGAAATTCACTTTATTTCACGTTCATTGTTTTACATTTAAAAGATAAGTGAAATTTGAGATATTTATTTTTTAACCCATCCAATAATCATTCTGAACCCCAGTGTTGGTACCCATCACTTTAAAAAATAATGTATAAAAAAGAAAGTTAGTAGAATTTTAATTTAAGAGCACCATGGGAACTTAACGATTTAAAATGAAAGTCATGGTGAATTTGCTTATGAAATGGAATATTCTTTGTAACATGAAAAGCTTCTACTTCATTATTTGTTTTTGTAATCCTGAAGATTCATGTGATATTTTATAAAATATCAATGTGGACACATGCACAAATATAGTCACTATTTCATCTTTGGGACTAATGTAAAAATATTTGTTTCTTGTATTCATTGATCAGTAGCAGTCTATGTGATTGTCTATTAAAATGTATTCTATGTCAGCATTTTCTAATGAAGGGAATACTAATATTTCATCCTGCAGGGTTAAAAAATGTGAGAACATGATCATTCATTCAATAAATATTTAATTGAGCACCTGTTTTGGGAAGCATTGATTTATGTATACATCAAGTATTAGGCTTGGTACTGATGATACAGCAGTTAATAAACAGAAAACAGTCCCACTCACATGGAGATTTTAGTCAAGTTTGGTGAGGTTGGCAATAGGAAAAAATATAAAGTAAAATATATTATATTATAAGAAAAAAAAAGGTAAGGAAAGGAGATAGAGTGATAAGGGGTAAAGAGAATATATACTCCTTTAGAAAACATAGTCAGGGAAGACATCTCCAAGGAGGTAATATTTAATCAGAAATATGAATGAAGGGAAGGATTTGGTTAAAGAACATCCTGAAAGAGGAAACGAAAGTTTAAGGACTCAACAGTTAGAAGGCTAATATGGCTTGATCAGAGCAAGGAGATAAAGCATGGAAGGAGAGGAGATCAACAAGATTGATGGTGTTCAGATCATATAAACCTTGAAGACTGTGTCAGAGCATTTCTATTTCCACCACTGGATTTTTTAAAAATCATTATAAATTTTATATTTTGAAGTTTTAGATTACATAAAGGTTACAACAATATTATGGGGGGTTACAATATTACCTCAATATACACTATAGACCCTTACCCACCCACATAAACATTTTCCTCTATTATTCACATCTTACATTAGTGAGGTACATTTGTTACAATTGGCAAACCAAATTTAAGCATTGTTATTATTCAAGGTCTACAGTATATGGTTTCCGCTTTATGCTGTACAGTTTTATAAGCTTTGACAAATATATAATATCATGTACCCATCATTGCAGTAACATACAGAACAATTCCAAAGCCCTAAAAATGCTCTGTGTCCATCTATTCATCCCTCCCTCTCCTTTCTGAACCTCTGGTAACCACTATCTTTATATCAATGTTACAAGTTCTTACGTTACCACATGATAATACCTACTATAACAATAAATCTACATTGGGCCATGGTTAGTCTCCTTCCCCCTTATGTTTGTTCATTAATCAATTTTGAGGAATTTGGGATGATGTCCATTCTGACTGCTTCAGATTGAGAGAGGGTGTAGATATTATGGGGCAGATATAAGGAACTGATTTGCTTGCAGTCCTAGATTCTCCCTGATTTTGGGAATGGGGCTTGTCCATCATCATCATTTTATTAATTATCCTGGGCAAGTCTGAAGAACTGGAGGTAGGTTTTGGCCATAACTCTGCTGGAATTCAGGGCTTAACCTGATAGGAACAGTCCAAAAATTTAAGTCTCTGAGACATATATTTAATGGGTATAGTGTTAATTATAGGTTTGAATAAAAGGGGTAGAAGAATCACAAGTAGGGAATTTATAAATGAGTCTATCTCTGTTATATTGGGGAAATAGATTATCACATATTCCCGGATAGGGCCCGTTGAAGGTGTCTTGGTTTCATGAGGCTGTGAGCCTTGCCTGTGGTGTTAGATGTCCCTAGAGCCGTCAGAAACACTTTCATTTAAGGTTTTGTTTACAGTTTTTGTTAATGAAATCTTCCTGAGACCTGCCTAAGCATAACCTCCAGAATGACCTCCCAACTCACTTTGAAATCAATTAGCCATAAAAACTCTTTTTTATTTAATGCTTCTCCCTTTTGGTCAAGCTCTATTTCCACATGTATCAGTGGTTGGCACTTGGTAATAATCCCACAGTGCCAGGGAGGCCTATCCCCAGGAGTCATGTCCCATGTTGCACCAGTCGATGTTTTGAACAGAAAAGTGACATGACCTTTTTAATATTTTTGAAAGATGATTCTGTCAACTCTGTGATGAACTGATTGTAGAAAGTTAGAAAAGGAAGACAGGAGATTAGTTAGAAGACTTTATTTGTCATGTAGATGAGAAGAAGTTCCTGTATTGGTCTAGAGGGATAGTAACAAAGGTTAGAAATAATAGAAATGGATAAAATATGATATTACAAAGGGAAACTCTTGGAAACATCTTTTTGGACTTTTCACACACATGGTTTCAAGGAACTGTATTTATATAGAAAATGGTGATATTTGAATTTTATCACAGGGTATTTGGCAGTTTTTAGATACCAAAACAAAATATTAATCAGACTCAACCTCTAGGGAAGGTTAATGAGAATGAGTACTAGCTTTTCATATATTTCTTCTTGAAATTAATTTTACCTTGTAGCATTAACTGGTAACTTATTATTAGTATTTAAAATCAACATTATTTTTGGGGGTGTCTCTAAGATTTTTTTTCTTTGTCTTTAGTGTTCAGCTGTTTATTTATAATATAACAAGAGTAGTTTTCTTTGTATTTATTCTGCTTGGGGCTTGTGGCGATTCTTGAACCTGTGGTTTGATGTATTTCAGCATCTTTGGAAAATTCTCAGCCATTAGCTTTAAATACAGCTTTTTCCCGTTCTCCCTCACCTCTCTTTCTGTGTCTCTAATTATATATAATGTAGAATTTTTCTTGGATCTTATGCTTTTTTCACTATATTCCATTCTCTTGTTTTTCTGTGCTTCACCATGTGTATTGTATTCTGAAAAAATAACAGTTCATTTTTCTCTCTGTGTTCAATCTATATCATAACTTTAGTATTATATTTTTCAGTACTAAAATTTCCATTTCATCCTTTTTATGGTCTCTAGTTCTCTGCCAGACTTTTCATTTATTTTTATCTATTAATCCATGTCAACTAACTATATAATCTATATTCCTTGCTGTCCATTTCAATTATCTTTTCCTCTTTATTGTAGGTCATTTCTTTCCCATTTCTATACCTATTTTTCTTTTCATCAAATGCAGAACATTTTATATGAAATATTGTAGAAATAATTTAAGATTTGAGATGATGATATTTTCTTCCAGAGGGAATTTATGTATATATGTATATATGTATGTGTGTATGTGTGTATGTATGTATGTTTCTGGCAGGCATATTAGGCTAGAAGCAGATCACTTTAATCCAAGTAGGTATTAAGCCAACTCAGTGCTAGGTTACTGTATTTATGAAGGCTGGTCTATTTCTGGTTCACTCTTCTGTCTAGGTTGTCATCCTTCAGGGTTCCAATTGAAAGCTGTTTTGACTGCCTATGATGGCAGACCTAAACTCCAGTTTTTCTCTCCAAGCTCTGTGAACCCATCATCTACTCTGATGAGCTTCTCGGTCTCTCAGTCACAACTTGTAATTCTAGAATACCTCAAGGGAAGAAACAAGATCAAATCCTTGCCTCACCTCTTTGGGCTTATCTTCAAGATCTTGTCCACACATCTTCTGTGCCCCTTTAGCTCTTTAATGCCTTCAAATAAAAGTGGTGTGCATGTGGGAGCAGGGGGAATTCTCTGGCAGGAAATTGATCTACAGCTGATCAGTTATCACCTAAATGTTTTCTTGACTGAAAAACATATTAGTAGAATTCAAATTTTAAGAGGAATATTTTTAGCTTTTTTATTTTGTTATAGGAAAACAAGAATAAATAAGTAAATAATTTAACAAAGATTAAAAAGCTTAAGGTTACAAAAAATCAAAATAACAATAAAGTAAGTGAACTGTATTAGTCAGCCAAAGGGGTGCTGATGCAAAATACCAGAAATCTGTAGGCTTTTATAAAGGGTATTTATTTGAGGTAAAGTCACAAGATCATAAAGATTAAGTTACTTCTCTCACCAGTCTGTTGCCACATCTTGGAGCAATATGGCTGCTGGTCTTTTGAGGGTTCAGCCTTCCTCTTCCTCCTAAGGCTCCATGGTCCCAGCTTCTTCTGATCTCAGCTGTAGGCTAGCATAAGGCTTATCTCTCTCCCTGGGGCTCATTTCTTTCTGGGCTTTCTCAGCTGTTGAGGGCTCTGGTCTCTTCAGCTGCAAACTATCAGGCAAACATCTTGGCTCTCTCTCCGGGGCCCCAGCATCCAAAATTAAACTCTCTGTGTTCTCCTTCTCCATGTGTATTTACTTCCCTGTCTTTGACTGAGGATCTGTTTATATAGCCTACAAAGGTGGGGGTGGGGGGTGGGGGGGAGTGACAAGGACTCAAACCAAGTTACCCTAATGATGTGGTCAAATAAAAGTCCTATTCTTGATTTAATAAAATAAAAGTGAAACTTCTGAATCTAATACAATCTAATATTCCCAGAGGAACAGACCAGTTTACAAACACAATCCAAAATTTAATTTTGGAATTCATAAACAATACCAAACTGCCACATAAGCTAAAGTGTTTAATAAAGAAAAAAGCAGAAGAATATGATGGAGAAAAGAACAAAAGAAGCAGATTTTATCAATTACAACAAAAACTGTTCCATTAAAAAATAAAATATTTGCTAAAATTTGACAATTATAACCAAAAGAAATAGGAAAAAATGACTACAAATAAATGACTTACAAGAAATTTTGCATAAAACTTGATTAATAACTCAGAAAGTCTAGATGAAAGATTATTTTCAGGAAAATTTCAACCTACAAAGTTAACTCAAGAAATAAAAGTCTAAATAGAAAAATTATCATAGAAAAATTTGCAAAGGTAGTCAAAGATCTATACTTGAAAAAGTATCAGAAACAATTTTTTTAATACAGAAGTTGAACCCAGTCTTCAAAAAAACAATAATTCCATTTTATATAAAATCTTTCACAGAAAATATGGAGAGTTTCCACATTCATTTTATGAATCTGGAAACAAAACCCAACAAGGATGGCATGATAAAGGAAACTAACTGCAGACCAATCTTTGATGAATACAATGGTAAGATTTCTAAATATAATATTAATAATTAAATCATATTGAATAAATGAAATTCTTATCCCAGAAATGCAAATGTCCTTAACATTGGGATATGTGTTTTTAGAACATCTTTATTAGAACATATAAGAGGAAAAAACCTATGATCGTTTCATTAGATGTTTAAAAGATGCTTTTGATAAAATTCAATATCTGATAAAAATTAGTGTACCAGCAATAGAAATAAATTTCTTTAGAAAAAAGACTGACAAATGAAATATAAAATTAAAAAGCTCCACGTGACTAAAGAAAACATGAACAATATAAAAAGATAGACAGATGGAAAAAATACATATTCAAAAAAAGATCAATAAAATGTCTAGAAAGCACTTCCAAAATGAATAAGAAATGGACAGATATGCCAATAGATTACTGGAGAACGTTATGCAAAAGGAAATAATTAAAATTTGCTAATAAATTTATGGAAAAATGTTTAACTTTACTAAAGAGTTAAGGGATTGCAGCTTTAAATGTGACACCATTTTCACATCAGTTTAGTAAATATTAAAAAGATCAATAATGTCCAGTATTGAAAGAATGTTGGAGATAAGCACTCTTATTTATCATTAGTGTAATTGCAATTTTAAAGGAGAATGTGGAAGAATTTGTTAAAATTAAATGTCTCTTATCTTTGATCCTGCTCTTCTATCATATACTTGCACTTGTGTAAATAGCTGTGTATACAAGGTCTTGGTTGTAACAGTTGCCTTTTGTAATAGAGAATACATTTTAAAAGGTCTATTTATGGGAAGGTAGTAAATAAATTGACACATTTATTGTAAGAAAAAATTAAACAGAGATGAGAAAGAATAGTATGCAAATGTGGGATTCACTGTATATCTTTTGTTACTATGTAAAGAAATGACAGCTCTTAAGGGCACACAGGAAATGACTAGAGTTTAAAAAAAAAAAAAAAATTAGGCCCAGGATGAAGCATTTAAATATTGTTTAAAGGAATAGCAAAGACTGAGAAGGAGTTAAGGAATTAAGAGAAAGCCAGAAAAAGAGATTGTTTGTGATCGAGAGTTAACTTGACAAATCAGATACAATGGAAATAATTACTTACTGTAAAGAAAATTAAAAAAAAAAAAAAAGAATTCTTAACATTGAATAACTGGATGAATTTTGTTCTGAATCCCTCATTTCCCTGGGGGATAGTGGGAGAGTGATGGAAACAACAAAACAAAGATACTTGCACTTGCCAATTTCTGATAACTGGATTCTTTGATGTAATCGCTTTGTATGTCCACCCTCCAAGATCTCCTTCCAACTTAGTATCTTCCTTAGCCTCATGTCAAGCAAGGGGAGGATCTCTAATTTCTGTCCCTTTCATTCATTCATTCAGTAAATACTTACTGAATACTGTGTACCAAACTCTATTCAAGATCCTGGGGACACAGCATTGAATAAAGAGGCAAAAAGCCAGCCCTCAGGAAGTTCACATTCTAGGAAGAGTCTCCACTCTATTGCCGTTGGACTGGTCTGCTTCTCTGTCTTCTGTTATTCCAGTAAGCCTGAATGGGTTTTGTTGTTGTCGTTGTTTGCTTTATTTTGTTTTCTAGATGGCTTCAATCTGCCCCCACTGGCAAGGTTTCTGATCCCTGCTGTTTGCTTTAACCCTGCCAGTCACTTCCCACTCACCAACCACCACCACTATCCTGGAAACCTAGCACCAAGCAAATGGTTTTCCTTTATCACACCTTCTCACCTCTAATCCCTCTTTGGACAGGCGACAGGACCACTAATTTCCTTCTCAGGGATCCCCGGAGGCATTTTCTCTCTAAAGGTGATTCCACAAAATCTCCAAGGCTGAGGTGTTCCTTTCATTGTCATTGGTTTGTTTGAAGTTGCTGTGGTGGTTTTGCACTTTGTAATAGTCTTGTTATGGTTTGTGATTAAACTCTGTAATTCAGATGAGCAAGGATTTGTTCTTGGTATGTAAAGAGGATCTTTGGAGTTTAGAAAACACTTTTCTCTGTTAATAATGCCTAGTATTCAAGGCCTCTATCATGTTGTTGGCTAAAAATTGTAGGATTTGTTCTCAAAACCAAATAATTACCTCAAACAAGAGAGTACCTATCTTTATCCATGTAGCAATAAACCCCATGGCTTAGCCTTAATGGCACAAAGGGTATAGATAAGGGAACTGACTTATTAATGAGAAGACTTCAGATTATTTTCTTAATTTTATCAGTCACATTAGAAGACCTCCATGGAAAAGTCTAAAATTTCATTTTATACTTCATACAGAATAATTTAAAAATTCTTGAATGGCTTTTACTCTGTCTTCCTTAACCATATTTTGGGGGATATATTGCTATTGATCAATAGGTACTAACAGAAACCAAACTCATAATAAAATTAAGCAAGAGCCAATTAAGGAATGACTATTTGCAATCACACAAGACTAGAATGTTCTTCAAGAACAGTCTGAATCCAATTTTTTATCTAAAGTACAAGTCAAGTACTACCCTACATACTTTGCAATTATTACTTTAAGTACCTACTCTGAATCTCATTTAGGGAAAAATTAAGACATTCATATTTAGGCCTTTCCTTGAATTTAGTATCAACAGTAATGCCAAAGAATATTTAATGCCTCAATAATGTTTTCACAGAGAATAACTTGGCATTATAGATAATCATCACGTCTGACTTCTCAGTACTAGCTAAGGCATCAGCTGTCAGTTATAGAGACTGGCTCAAATAGAAAGAAGAAAAACAGAAATAAAAATTTGGCAATTTTCTTAATTCTCTAAAGCCTTTCTTTTTGTGTATTCTACCTGGTGGTGATCTAAGGTGTAAGCAATTTTATGTTCTGCATTTGTACTCGCAGGTACAAGCTCTAATTTTGTTAGAAACTGTCAAAGCATAAAACAACTAAAGTCATGATCCAAAAATTAGAGAATGAAATATATCTATATGGTGGAAGATTGCATAACTACTACAAAGGTTATTTATGAAGAGTTTCCACTAACTTAAGGAATAGATTTTTCAGGAAAGGTAAAGACCTGTATGCAAAATTAAATGAAAGTTTTTTGCTTCTACTGATAGGATAGGATTTAATCTGCCATGACCGTGAGGACTCGAAACTCAAACCAACAGAGATGATAAAATTTAGATATTGATAATTCTATTTTCAATTTCTATTATCAGAAAATGTTCATGGTTTTTTACTGGATTACTGGTAGCACTTGTTATCTTCTAGTCATTTGTAGGGACCCATAGTCCTCATAGAAATGCTTGCTGCTGGTCTAAATATAGGAACGGGGAACAAGTGGTAGTGAATTCCTTGGCATTATCAGGACAGGGATGGTTGGCTTCATGCTAAACTGTGTGGGGGACAAAGAGCTCCCTCTATTTATTCTTTCTTTAAAGTCATATTTTCTCTTTCGTTCTCAATTACACAATACTCTAAGTGTCCCTCCATCCATCTATCAAAATTCTGTTTCAGACACTTGGGATTAAGTATAGGTATATGTATAAAACTGTAAAAGTTTAGTAAGAGATATAGCCAAAACCTTATAATAGTGAGAGACATTGTTTCAGGAGATAAAATCTTACCATTTGCGAATTTTTAATTCTTCTCAAATTGATATAAAATTAATGTACCGCCCTATCAAAATCCCAGTGACATTTTTGGGTGAATAGAAGAAATGTTTAAAGTTCATTTGAAAAAATTAAAGTCAAGAAATTTTCTTTTTTTTTTTTTTTTTTTACCGGGAGGTCCCAGGGATTGAACCTAGGTCCCTCCATATGGGAGACGGACAACCAACCATTTGAGCCACATCCATTCCTGAGAACAGTTTTTAAAAAACACTCAAAAAGGAGTAACGAGGAAGCATGCCCTAAGAGAGATAGGGAAAAATAGAGTAGCAATAATTGTAGATTGAACTACTATAAGTCAAGAGAAATCCTAAAACTGCATAGAGATTCCACAAAAAGACCGTGGCATCTAGATGATAGCAGAGGAATCACAAACCAGTAGTGCAAGGAAAGATTAATCAATAAATCATGCTAGAAAACGGGTTAATTATTGGAAAATTTTTAAAACAAATTCTCATCTACCCATAAAACTACACAAATCTAAGAAGAATTAAGGATGCAAATGTAAACATAATCAAATCATAAAAATACTGGAAAATATGGGTCAAAAACTTATACCTGAGTTAGTAAGGAATTTCTAATCATTAAAGTATAAAGTGGAAAATCTCAAAGGAACAATTATTAAATTTACCATCCAAAAATTAAAAATAACACTTTACTAAAATTTCATTAAAAATACCATTCAAACAATAAGTTGGGGAAAATATTTATAGTAATGATGATTAATGCTTAATAGTTATAAAGCCCTCTTTAAAATAATTCTTAAAAATACTATAATTGAAAAATGTAAAAGAATGCTAGCAACCATTTCCAAGAAGATAAAAAACAAAAATGGCTAATTATAAAAGAAATGCAAACTTAACAAAAATATATCTCCTGCCAAATTACAAAGTATATTAAATTATATTTCTTGGAGAAAATTTGAATTGAAATAGGCTCACTTCTTAATTTTTGGTGAAATATTACAACTTGGAACAATCTTTCTAGAAAGTAATCAGTAATTCATTTCAACAGCCTATCAAAATTCTATTATTTGACCTAGTAATTCTCTAATTGCTTCTAAGAAAAAAAAAAATCAGAAATAGTAAAAAAAGATCATGCCTATTGACTTTCAATGTGGCCTCATTTGTAATGACAAAAAAATGGATACTACTAAATTATGGAAAAATAGAAAAATAGTAGAATTTTTATAGAAAATCTCTATAGCAGAATATTATTGAATTGGTTTTGCAGAGTTGTCAAAACAATATACCACAAACTGGGTTGCTTAAAACAACAGAAATTTATTCTCTCATTTGGGGTTAGAAGTTCAAAGTCAAGGTGTAGACAGGCCATGTTACCTCTCAAGTCTTGAGGGAAGAATCCTTTCTTGTCTCTTCATAGCTTCAGATGGTTCTTGGCATTCCTTGGTGTTCCTTGGCTCATGCTGCATCACTCCAGTCTGTCTCCATCTTCACATGGCTTTCTTCCATAGCATTGGTCTGTGCATCCTCTCTTATGACACTATTCATTGGATTTAGGTTCCACCCTAATCCAGGATGACCTCATCTTAACTTATTTCCAAATAAGGTCCCATTCACAGGTAACAGGTTAGGACTTGAACATATCTTTTTGGGGGGACAAAATTTAAACCACTACAATTATGAAGCCCCTAAACTGATGTTCTCAAAGAATAATGTCATAGAAAAATTCTCATAATAAAATGTTAAAAAAAATTTTAAAGCAAGATACAATAATATAGAATGAGTTTGACCTATATATGAACACATATATTAAAGCATATATAATATATGCATTAAAATGTCAGGAAAGATATATATTAAATATTAACCAGATTAGCTTTGAGTAGTGTGATTAGAAGTGATATTTATTTTTTGTAATATGTTTCTGGTGTTGCATCTTTTTTAAATGTTCATAAGCAATGTATATGATAGAAATAGTTTGTTTTAATATATTTTATCAGAAAAAAGTAACATACTAAAATCTGAATAAATAATTATAGAGAAATATTCTATCTACATTTAAATGTTTAAAAGTCTTCATATAGAGGAAAAACATGATAATTAAAATTCCAGATCTTAGACAACAGGTTTAGGGTATTTGTCATCCAAAGAGGCATCTTAGTGCACTTGGAATCACACTACATGGCAATCGACAATACTGCCAATATAAGTTTTAAGGTCAGGTTAGCATATGGATACTGAAGTCTCACTTGTGGGAAATATGGAAAGATGCAGTTCATTCAATATATAAGAAGATTACCCATGTTTCTCAAGTGTAGTGGGAGCCTTAGAATGTAATAGTAACAATTGGCTGTGTAGAGGAGGCTAGAGTTATTACCCATTTTGAGGGCCTGAGAATTTTCAGAAAGAATTTCACGGGGAAAGAGGGAGAAGAATGGATGGCAGAAAGAGAAACAGAGTACAATTCATAGAGAATTGATCACCTTGCTTTTCGAAGAGACATAGAGGAATCAGGATAGCTGGGGGGGAAATGATACCAGCTCATTTTGCTGGCCCTCTGTCATCAAATTGCCTGGATTACATTACGAGAACACTGTACTCCACACAGAGCATACATTTCTAGTAGTTTATTTGCATGAAGAGTAAGTTCTACTATATTTAATTATCATAGTGGCTCTCTGCAAACCTTGTTGTAGCCCGAGCCTCTACCATAATTTACCAAGATGTCACTAGAGTACACTTTCAAATCTTGCCACTGTGGGTCCTTTGAGGACCCTGACTTTCTGAAATGTTCTTCAAGATATCATATCAGTGTCCGCCTGACATCATGGGAGCATGAGGGCATTGGTTGACAACAAGGAGAAGACCATGGAATCATATTCTCTGATAATGTTTATTCCACATCTGTGATTTGTGTCCTACAAGGCTCTTGGGATGTAAACCACATGTGCTGTATTTGCATTAATGGGAACTTGAGAAGGAGAGGCCATAACACTATTAAAATGTTTAGCTTTCCTGCTCCCATCACACAGACACATGCTAATAACTACTCCCAGACCTTGTATCATGGTGCTGCAGGAGGCAATGTGGAGTGCGCTCCTTGTTTTGATACAAGGGACTTAAAAATAAATAGCTGCTATCTCTGCTTCTGATTGTTTGCCAGGCTTTTAACTCCTTTGGTTTTTCCTTCAGATCATGGCAAGGTATCTCAAATGTATTTCAAACAGCACATTACCCCAAGTCTTTGTTTCTTCTTTTATAAAGGGACTCATGCTTTAAGGTATATTTAGAAAAGTCAGGGACTAAGCCAAATTCCAAAGAACCACATCCTAATTATACTTTCAAATGGCAGGAAATGACTTATCAGTGCAGAATCCCACCCACAGGCTTATTGGTCACCCAGGCGTAATTGTCCACAATGTAACAAATATTCTGGAGGCTTTCTGTACGTTTAAATATCCAACTCTTAAGTTATATATGGGAACATTTGAAGTACCTTATAAACCAAAAGAGAGAGAAAGAAAGCCAAAGAGGGCTTTAAGAGTGCACCTTTCATTACTCCCTAGGCCACTGTTTTTAAAATTGCGTTCAAGACCCTTTAGTGGGCCACAAAACCAGTTGAGTGAGTTGGAACCAGAAAGTTTTAATGAAATCCAAGAAGAGACAAGAATAGAAAATAACAGACTATATCACACATATAAGGGAAAGTATTATTCATTAAACTTGTGTTTTATGTATTTGCTTCAATTATATGTGTATATTATACATACATAAACATACATAAAATATATATTGAATATTATAGATATTGAATATCAGGTGACTGGATGGATAGATAGGGGAGAGAGAATATGTGGGAGGGGTGTGGGAGAGAGGGAGGGAGAGAGAGAGAGAGAGAGAAAGGTATACTAGTCGGTAATGTAAAATATGTTTCTTATTGTGGATCATGGCCAAAAACTTGAAGGCCATTGCCAGGCTGTACATCCAGAGTAGTGGCTTCTTTAACTTTGAACATATATTCTTCCTTTAGCACCTCCTCTGCCATATAAACCTAATCTAATTAAATCTCAAACTTTTTTTAGAAACTTTGTGGGTGAAATTCAGTATGTTTGGATGGCAATGCCATGAGACATTTGTCATGGGTAGCAGATTGCCCAACACTGGTTTTTATGATGAAACAATGTTCTCCTTAATGCCATACTCCTCAGGATCCTAGCAAACAGTAAACATTTCACAATGGGTCTCAGAATTTGGAGAAGCAACTCCCTGGATTGGTGATCTTTAGATATCATATATTCAAGGATTGGGATTATTGTTTGAGATCAGGAATAATTCAGTTACTGACAGTAGAATCATCTGGGTGAAGAAAGCAAGAAACTATAATAAGGGACAGATGCAAGGAAAAAGTTTGAGTTGATAATGTTGAAAGGAAGTGTGTCTGCTGGACAGAAGACAGAACCCAAAAAGTAAGGTAACAGAATGCATACAGACCAGGCTGTTAGAGTTAGGATCAGAGTTCCAACATGAAATAACAGGGATATTTAACAGGTCATAGTTAAATAATGTCAGTTAAAAATCACTTGTTGCACTGAAATGGTTTATTTTCAGATACTCATAACCAAGCTGCTTTGAAAGAAATTGTGGATTATTGGTTGATATTTACATGTCTGGCAATTTAGTGGGGTGAAATAGATGGAAGTTGTACTTTAAAAGGCAAGTTGGCATTGAGGATCACAGAGATTCTCAGCTAATATTCAGTTCCTGAAAGAGGGGACTGGCAAGGACCACTGGTAGCTGAGAGATCTGGTGCACTAAGCAAGCCACCAGATTGGGGAATCATGGGCCCAGAAACAAGAAGAGGAAACAGTGACAGAACTGAGCTTCTGTGAAGACAAGACATTCAGAACCAAGTGTGTTCTCAAGTGTCAGGGCCCGAGATCATGTCAGGTCACCCAGGGATGTGTCAAAGGTCCTCAAAAACCTAACGTCTGAATTCAGTGGCAGAGAAGCATTCCACACTGCCTGAGCTGTGTGGAAAAGAGGGCAAAAAGACCAAGAACCAGAAAATGCCTGACAAAGCCCAGAAGACCATAGAAAAGCAATTTACATCACATCAAAGTGATCTATCATCTTTTCAGAATAGATGCATTGGCACAGCCTTAGAGGACAGTGCCATGTGACAACTACAGAAATTCTAACACAGACACAGATTTAAGGGAATAACTCCTCTCCTCTGATACTTTGGTATGGCTCTACTGATATATCTGCTTAGGGATCTATCACTTTTTTCCTCTTGCCTGATACGCCAAATTAAACGTTTTCTAAATTTCAAGTCTTTTTGTTATCTGGGATGCCACAACTCTGCAACAGTAACCTAAGTCAACTGAGCCATCATTCATTACATAAACCCTTATCAAGGGCCTGTGGTGTCCCAGGTACTTGGCTAAGTGCTTGGGACACATGGTCTCTGTCATCAGAGAGCTTAGAGTGTTTCTCTAAGGGTCAGCAAGAAGTTAGATAAGTATAATGATGAGATAGATGCATGTCATGATGGACTAAGTTGGGTTGCTGGTGGGCCACCTCATTTCTTACCTCAAGGGGTTAAAAAAGCCATTCCTGTATTAGAACTGTATTCCAGTTCTAATACAGGCGCTTTTACAGGACTTGGGGATTGTCCTGAGTGACGTGGTGACAGATATAGGCCATTTTACATCTGCGTATACCATGCAGAGCTGTGTGGGAGAGAGTGTGGTCTACGATGTGAACTGTGGTCTATGCTTAGTGGCAAAGCCCCAGGATGTGTATATCCATTGCAGGTGATGTGCCACACTAATGAAAGATGTTTATGTGAGATGTTATGGGAGGTATGAGAGGTGGAGATCACGGGAATC
Source organism: Tolypeutes matacus (assembly GCA_026826555.1). Lineage (NCBI taxonomy): Eukaryota > Metazoa > Chordata > Mammalia > Cingulata > Chlamyphoridae > Tolypeutes > Tolypeutes matacus. The sequence goes on along the minus strand of JAKSZT010053928.1, from coordinate 35,769,464 downwards.
CCTGTAATTTTTGTGTAACATTTATGTAATCTAAGCATCTTTTAAAATATATATGAAAAAAATAATAACATTTATGTAAGAAAATGCACATATATGCATATATATCTATATATCATTTTACAAATATTGGTTTGTATTGTGAAAAATTTGATTTTTACCCGCAATAAAAAATATATATATTAAAAAAAAAAAAAAAGCCATTCCTGAACAGATAAGATTTGAGTAGTTTCCTCAATGAAGAGATGGGGTTTGCAAAGATCAGGAAGCTAATCAATCAATCAATAATAACAGTTTTGGAGTACTTACTATGCTCCAGGCCCTATGCTACATTCTTTTCCTAGATTATGTTCCATAAAATCTGTACAATGGTTCTATGAGGTAGGTATTATGATTTTCCTCAGGTTATAGGTGAGGATATTGAAACTCAAAGATTTGAAATAGTTAAACGTTTACAGTTAAGTAGAGAAATTGAAGAGAAAAGGTTAGAGAGCAAAACAGGGACCAGATGAGAAAGAGTTTTGTATACCATATTAAGGAATTTAGGTTTTGTATTAAAGGTTATAGGGATCCATTTAGTAACATATAACAACTTGTGACAGATAAGGATTTGGACAGATCATCTGTCCATGGTCTCAATCTAAAGGCCCCAACACCAGCTGACCTTCACATTACCTGTGGAGCTCTGTACACTAACAGATCCCTAAGCTCCACTCCCAGGGTCTGATTTTTTAGATCCTGGTGAGCATGAGAATCTGTACTTATAAAAAAATAAACCCAAGGATGATTCTATTATCAGTCAAATTAGGAATTCACTAATGATGCAGAGAAAAGGTTATAACAGCATAAAGATGGCAGTGGAGAAATCAGGCCAGAAATGATGGTGGCCCAAATTGGAATAGATTCCAAGAGAGATGCTTGAGCTAGAAATGTAGATTAGGGATTTATCAGTTTCTAACTCTGAGTAAACAAAAATAGGAGTAGGTAATAGCATTCAGGAGTGTGTCTCTTAGTGAGAAGAATCATGGCTTGCAAGAGAATGTTGAGGACCACCTATATTTATGGAATGAGTGAACTGAAGAAAGTCCACAAAGAGAATTTAGAAAGGGCTTCATAATATCTTCTATAGATGCCATAATTTTTCCTTCCTCTGACCCTTCTACAAGCTGTTCTACATGCTGTTCCCATCATCTGTGTTATCTTCTTCCTCTCCTTTCCTTCTGTTAAATCTCATCTCTCCTTCTATGATCTTTCTCCAACATTATTCCTTGAGTTTACTCCAGGCTACCCTCAGAAAACTTAGGTTTGGTCCATAAAAATTAGTAATATGTCCCGTCTTGAATCATGATTTATTTGTTGTTTTCTAGGCCACACTAGTTTATAAATTTCTTAAGAACAGGGGTCACTGCTAAATTTCTTGTATACCTTGTTATTAGAATTGAATCCTAAAGATCAGCGGTTGCTAGATGACTCCCCCCAGTGTTGTGTGTGATGAGTAATGATCCATATGTCCCAAAATACGCAGAATTGACCTAGTTTGCATCTATTGTCCTGGTATAATTAATGGCATCTGCTTTTGCCTTTAAAATTGTCACAGTTTGGACAATAAATTATATAGTCTCTCTACTGATAAAGTAACTAATACATTTTTAAAAATATAGCATGTTTACATGATACTATTTCCAATGCGAATATCATTTTGCTTTGGGGAGTCAGGAATATTAAGGTGTTTTTGCACATATTTATCATGCACTGATGTATCATTCAAAATTTCTCCATTATTAGGTGGGTAACCTGTTTCTTAATTGACAGATTCTCTTATATACCACAGGTGCTTTATTTTTTTAAAAGTACCATTAACTAAATTATGGTTTTATAAATGTCAGGTTCTTTTTCATTTTTGTTTTAAAGAGAGTCCTTTTGACCAAACAAGAATTTTTTCCCTCAATATACAGAACAATAGTTTTCTTCACATTCTCAGGACATTTTCTCAACATTCCTGATTCATTTGAGCCTATAATTCCTGGGGGAAAAAACAGACATTTATCTTCATTCATGAAACTCCTGTTTACACAGAGTTAAACTTTAATTCTTAGTGAATGATGATTTTATTTTATAGATGCAAAAAGCCCTTCAAGCTCTTTATTAAAGAGAATTTCAAAATTATCAGAAACCAAAAGTAAAGTTTTGCTATCATATTAACTTTACTTCTTGAACTATCTAGTTTAGATTCCAGACAATAAAAAATTCAAACTCCCATCTAAGGTTTGTTACACTTTCCAGACCATATAGCTGGATGGCAGAGCAAGAATTACAAATATCATTTTTTCTTGTTATCCATGCACTCTCCAAGGGCAATTCCCAGTTCTCTCATTTCCCAGGACAAAGTGGCATAAGCTCTTGTGGGAATAGTTCATCTGTACCCTGGCTAATCTGTTTACTGGTACAGCACAGAGACACTGTTTATGTCTGACAAAATAGTTATAAATCACACTTCTCCTTCAGATCATAAATACACATTTATCTTTAGAATATATCACCAACTGAGTCATTTTGATGTAAATATTGCACCTCTTAAATATAATGATGATAATAGAGGCTGTGGATCCACAGATTTGCACAAGTGCTCCCTTTTCAGCAACTGAAAATATTTAAATCACAGAAGCTTTAACATCCTATGGGGAGTGGCAGACAGACATGTCAATAGAGTGGGACCTAGGAAAGTCACTACTGTTTTCTCTGAGCAATGAATAAGACAGATTCACTAGCTTCCGCACGGGAATTACGTAGTATTTTCCAAGTTGGTAGTTTCTGGCTATGATGTGACCAACAGCCCCAGAAGTGATTGACCTAGAGAAGTCCTCAGCTCTCTCCTTCCTTAGGAACAGCTGTATAGCAAAGGTTTGGAAATATCAAAAGATGGGGAAGTCTTCCGCATTTCTTCATTCATTCAGAAGACATGCTGGCGTAGTCCAGCTTTCTGGGATGGCTAAAGAGACCACCTTTGGGTAGGAGGTCCCCAAGACCACTGAGTTTTTACTTTGTGGTGGCATGGCCACCCTTCACTTGTTAGCATCCTTGTCTGGAAACCATCTAAATTGGCTGTAATTTTACTTGAAGATTAAAGCACAGATTTTTATATGTATCTTCTGTTCTCTGAATGTAAAAAAATATAAAATACACCTACACTTCTAACTGGCAGTATTGTAATTCAGCAGATTTCTGTTTTTCACTGAAACCTGGAGTTGAATTGTCTTGAGCTGGAAGGCATTCAAGCTGCTGTTTTTCGCTCAGCTATATTTCTCCATAAGCATCTAATTGTTTCAAAAAGTGATGTACAGTATGCAAAAACCTGAATATAATGCAAATAAGTCTGTACAGCACTAAAGTTAACAGGTATTCTCATTAATGTAAGTAGACATGGAACAATACTTGAATGTTTTATAAACACTCATAATCATGACCAAATATGTTACAATAGCATAGAGATACAACATCTTTCATTCTTGTTGTGCAATCTCAGCACTTATTAATAAGAGACATGTGTGGGTAATAAACTAGTGGCAACAATACCTGCTTCTGCTTAAGTCCCTGCATTTTTAAATTAGCTAATACTTCTAAGATTATTGATAACATAACTACTGCCACTTTTCCTCTTAGAGTTTGCTTCCTTATTTAGGTTAACAGTGCTTTATTGAAATTAATTGCTGCAACTTTGATGGACCAGCTATGAGCACCTTTGTAACTTTGAAGCTTTCTAAAGACTTGACTCATGAATATAAAGCTTAACTCTCAAAAACCTTGAACATGTATACAGTTTCCCATACTGTCAACTCTAAATTAGAAAGGTCCACACATAGTATAAGATTCTTGGATGATCTACTATAGATTATCCCTGCAAAACACATGAGTGACTTTGGAATACAGTCGAAGTGAACATCCTATTCTAAGGATATCATTGAACTACACACTCTCTCTTGGTGCTTCCTGATCCCTCCAACTTTGGTCTGATTGTCTGAAGTCTAGGAATTGTCAATTAATGTGAAGGTATAATATTCAGATTGCTGTTCCCAATCTGCAAAATGGATTGCTTATGCTACTCTGATAAAGGTGTTATCAACAGATGTCAGAATAAACTACCAGTGTTACTTGAAAGAATGCAGGTGTATTGCAACCTTCAAAATTTTATTACAATGGAGGATGAGTTAAACATATTTTGGCATATCAAGTAATAACATCTTATGCAGTCACTGAAATGAATAAAGCAGATAAGGTTTATCTTATGTGTGGGTTGTTCAGCCAGGCCCTGGGTATACATTTGTCCTTGGCATTGTGGTGATTAGTGTTTAGTGGGGAAGGAACAGAGAAATCAACAGGGCTTTTCAATGTAGAATACGATGTGTTATGAACAAAGAAGGAGCAGGATATCATGGACTCTTTTAGGAGGGACATCTATTTCAGAGAACTCTTTCCTGAAAATGAGACATCCAAATTGATTTGAATGGTATGGTAGAGGAAGTCAGAGAGTTCTGGGCAGTGGGAACAGCCTGCTTTAAGAGAGGGAATGAATAGTAGCACAGGACAGCCAAAGAATAAAAGAGACTGTCAACATAATTGGATTGTAGAGATGCAGAGGGAAATGTAGAGTGAGTAAGCTGCAGAGCAGGTAGGTGCCAGAGCACACAGGCCCTGCGGGCTGAATTGAAGACATTGCAGGGCAGTACAACAGCTGTGTATAATCTCATGATGATATCAGGCAGAGGAATGGCAGGATCAGATCCAAATTTTAGAGAGATCACTTTGACCGCAATATGGAGTATGGAGGGGGAAAGACTGGATACAGGGAGACCGGAAGATATTGTTTCTGAATCTACATGAGAGATGATGGTAGTGTGGATGGTTAAATGCATAAAATAAAATAAAATAAAATAAAATAAAATAAAATAAAATAAAATAAAA